>JAECXO010000289.1:0-597500 GCA_018152825.1 Scaptomyza hsui
TATTTGGCACTATCACTGTCTCACTTTGCTTGACCCGTTTGAATAAATTTCCGATCGCACTGGTTTCATTGTTATTCTTGATCTTTATTTCTTTTCTTTCACAAGGATTTCGTAGAACCTACCTATTCGCACCAGACAAAGTCGTGAGAAGGGGACTCGCTTACCCTGGCACCACGTCTGACAATTATGTGTGTGTGTGTGTGTGTTCGGTGTCTCCAGCGTGCCGTGCTTGTGTGTGTGTGTACGCTGGCCCTATGGTGTCCGAGTGTGTGTGTGTATCCTTGATCTGTGTATCCTTCGTTGTCCTGACCCGCTTGTTATTGTGTTCCTCGTAGTCCTTGTTGTCCTTGTGCTGTCTTCCCTTGGTTGTTCCTTTGTTCTCCTCGAGCTTACTTCGACTTATTTTCGCACTCGCACTGGTGTCGACTCACAACCACGGGCACCCAAACTAGACTGATCGCTCTCGAGTTTTGATTTCGATCGTCAACCCTTTTTCGGCATGCCGTCGCTGCGGCCGCTGCCCGCGCCGTTTGGCTCGTGCCGATTCTGCTGCTGCGGGTGGCTTCGCTCTCGCTCTCGCTCTCTGCTGCGCTGCTCTCTGCTGTGGCCGCTGCCCGCGTCGTTTGACTTGTGCCATTCTGCTGCTGCGAGTGGCTGCGCTGTCGGCGTCGTCTGGTTGTGCTGTCCTCTGCTATGGCCGATGCCCGCGCCGGTTGGCTCGTGCCGATTCTGCTGCTGCGGGTGGTTTCGCTCTCGCTCTCTGCTGTGGCCGCTGTAAATGGGCCCCGTTTCCCAAGTATACTCAAGTACTATGGGCCTTATGTCTATATTATAACTCAAAAATATAACTTAACCCTAGCAACTCAAAATATAACAATAGTGACTAAACCTACCCTCCACCATATTTAAAGCTACTTACTATCTACAAATTTTGTGACTCGTCACAAGCTTTAGAGTGCTAGACTACCTTGTAGCAATCGTGAGGAGCTACTTTGATAACCGCAGGCTGCGGTTTTAAACGGATGAGGGTGAGAAGGAGTACGTCGTTTCTGCAGGTGTTCCTCAAGGATCGGTCCTGGGTCCTCTCCTGTGGAACATCATGTATAACGGGATACTGCAAATTCGGTTACCTGATGGAGCCAGCGCGATCGGATATGCTGACGACGTCGCTCTGGTACTCGTAGCCAAGGACCTCCGGGGAGTTACCGAGCTCTGTGACTGGTGCTTGGACGCAGTAACTCGGTGGCTGTCGTCTGTTGGTCTCCAACTTGCTGCCCATAAGACGGAGGCGGTGCTTATCAGCAGCCGAAAAAAGGTGGAATACGCGGATATCACGGTGGGTGGCGTCACATTGCGTTCCAGGGACTGTATCCGCTACCTTGTTGTGGTCATCGACCGGCGTTTAAACTTCGGTGAGCATCTGGCGTTCATACATCGCAAGGCGGCTGAATCAGGGCGAGCACTTGCGAGGATGATGCCTAACACGAGGGGTCCGAAGCAGCAAACGCGGCTGCTGCTCATGGGTGTTATGAAGTCGATAATGCTGTATGCTGCTCCAGTGTGGGTCGGTGCAACTTCGGTGGCCAGCTACATGAGGGGTATCGAGTCGATATATCGGCTCTCCGCCTTGCGTGTCTGCTGCGCCTTCCGCACGGTCCCCTCGGACGCAGCGCTGGTGATAGCTGGGATGATCCCAATCCACTATCTAGCAGTTGAAGCCGCAGCGGTGCTCGACGCAGTACCAACGGAGAAAAGAGCAGATAGGGCTGTAGCCCGCGAGCGGAGCCTTGAGGCCTGGCAGCGGCACTGGGATTCTTCCACCAAAGGACGCTGGACCCACCTGCTGATACCCGATGTGCGCCGATGGATGGAGAGGAAGCACGGGTCGGTCACCTTCTACCTCACCCAACTGTTGACGGGCCATGGCTGCTTTAGGAGCTACCTAAAGCGCTTTAAGCATGACGCTAGTTCAGAGTGCAGTTGGTGCGGAGATGGCACAGATGAGGATGTAGGCCATATTCTCTTTCAATGTGGGCGATTCGCCCAGAAACGATTGCAGTTGGAGAGCCTGATTGGTCAGCAACTCTCGCCAAATAATCTAGTGAATCTCATGATAGAGAAGGAGGCGGCATGGCACGCGGTTTGCGGATTCGCAGCTTCAACCATGGTGGAGTTGAGGCGTTTGGAACGCGAAAGGGCGACTGCTTCGTAGGCATTGTCACTGCTTCTGCGAAGCAATGCTTCGCGGCGGTCCCGCAGGAGCTGGCAATGTCTATGCACAGTATTTATTTTTATTGTATAGCTTAAATCTAGGATAATTTATTACATGATATAAAAAAAAAAAAAAAAACACACACACACACACACCACGTCGGCGACGTTGGTGCTTCCAACCCCTTTAGCCAGCCGGATACTTGATCTGGCCAAAGTTCGAGTGGGCTGGGCTGTTTGTCACATACGGCCCATTGTACAGCCACTACGTTGCTGCAAATGCCTGGCGTTTGGGCACATTGCTGCAAAATGCACCAGCACGGATGATCGCAGGGGTGCGTGTTACAGATGCGGCGAGGCTGGCCACGAGGTTAAATCCTGTAGCAAGCCACCAAAGTGCTGGGTGTGCTCCAAACAGGGGCCAGGAAACGCTGATCACACCACGGGCAGCTTTAACTGCCCCGCCTATAAAGCAGCTGTCGGCCGGACGAGATGATAAGGTTACTCCAGCTTAACCTTAATCATTGCATGGCTGCTCAGTCGCTTCTGGAGCAGTCAACCAAGGAGCACAGTATTGATGTATGCATATTGAGCGAACCTCATCGTGTGCCGATTGCGCCATCGGGCATCTGGGCGTCGGACAACAGCGGGAAGGCTGCGTTGTGGGTGTGCGGTGCAACTCAGCAGCTTACTGAGGTGCAAGAGTTCAATGGATTTGTGAGGGCAAGATTGGGCAGTTTGTGCATATATAGCTGCTATCTCGCGCCCAGCTTGCCTCTCGCAGCTTTCTCCTCTGTCTTGGAACAGCTTGTAGACGACGCCAGGGGACGCAGCAGAGTCATACTCGCAGGCGACTTCAATGCATGGGCTCTGGAGTGGGGCAGTGTTTTAACGAACACTAGAGGCAGGGTGCTCTTGGAGTCACTGGCTCCACTGGATCTGGCGCTACTTAATAGCGGCAACAGGCACACATTTTCCAGAGCAGGGGTCGGCTCGGTAATTGACCTTACGTTCGTCAGCCCCTCTCCATTTAACGCAGCACAGTGGACGATTAGTGACATGTTCACAGCAAGCGATCACAACGCCATCGTATGTTCAGTGGGTGGCCAGCGAGAGTGTAGTGAGCATAGCGCGCCGAACGCTAAACACTACAGACAAGACACCTTTGACGCTTGGGCGTTTTCTAGATCCATTGAGCAGCTCACCACATCAGGATCTTCCGACTCCCGGGCAGCTCAAATGGCAGCGCAAGTCTCCTCGGCATGTGACAGCAGCATGGCACTACGCCGCCCCTACGCGCGACACCATGAACCCACGTATTGGTGGAACGCCGATATTGATACGGCGCGCCGAGCCTGCATAAGAGCGAGAAGGCTCTGTCAACGAGCAGCTAATAGGCCACACTTCGCATTAAGGCGCGAAGAATATAGACGGGCGCGAGGTAAACTCAAGAAGGCGATCAAGGCGAGAAAGAGGGAATGCTATCTTCAACTGTGCGACTCTGCAGAGCACGACCCGTGGGGCAGAGCCTACAAAACTGTCGTTAAACGCATCTATGCTGGAAACCAACACAACCCCTCTATGGAGCCAGGCAGGATGCGGGCCGTCGTGGAATGCCTGTTCCCGAACGGTAGGCTGCAGTCCCTGCCCGCAGCAACAACGCAGCACCAGGACTACATCGAACCAGTAGTTATCACGCAGGAGGAGACTTGCTGTTGCCAGGAGCATCGTGGCGTCCAAATCCCCAGGCCCGGACGGCATCCCCAATCGAGCGCTGAAGCTGGCAATGACGTTGAAAGCCCAACAATTCACTGACCTTTTCAATACGTGCCTACGCGTGAGGACTTTTCCGCTTAGCTGGAAAGAGCAGAATCTGGTGTTACTGCCGAAGCCTGATAAGCCGCCGGGGGAACCCTCCTCGTACAGACCAATCTGCCTGTTGAACAACATTGGCAAAGTCTTCGAGAAGCTGCTATCTGTGAGGCTCAGCCAAGCGATAGAAAGAGCAGGCGGGCTATCCCCAAACCAGTTTGGATTCCGGAAAGCGAGGTCAACCTTCGACACCCTGAGCATGGTGGTCGACATTGCATCCAGTGCTATCCAAGGCTCCAGATGGGCAGGAGGTGCCAAAAAATACTGCCTCATTGCCACGCTTGATATAAAAAATGCGTTTAACACAGCCAGTTGGGATGTTATCCTAGACGCTCTGGAGGTACTGCAGGTCCCCTCATATCTGCGGGACACAATAAGGAGCTATTTTGACGGATCCCTCAGGGATCTGTTCTCGGGCCACTCCTGTGGAATATTATGTACGACGGAGTCCTTAGGCTTCAACTCCCTGACGATGCATATATCGTTGGCTTCGCCGATGATGTAGCCATCGTGGTCGTACGGAAGGAGCTGAGATGCGTGGAAGCTGCATGCAATACGTGCATTGCTCGCGTGCAGGACTGGCTTCAACATGCGGGTCTGGAGCTGGCTGCGCACAAGTCGGAGGCGGTTCTAGTCAGCAGACGCAAGTCTGTGGAGACGGCTAGAATAGTTGTGGGCAACACCACGATTCTGTCGAAAAGGGCAATAAAATATCTCGGGGTCATGCTGGACACGAGATTGTCATTTAAGGAGCATCTGGAGTACACTGCATCTAAAGCAGCTGGAGCATGCCGAGCACTGTCGCTCCTGTATATTATTATGTATTATGTAGTTATTATTTAGTTTAAATAATGAATATAAAAATAAAAAAAAAGCACACACACACACACACACAAACACAATCGAAGTCGCTTGAGTCATAACTTAATTTCGACAATTGAAGTCGCTTGGATAATAACTCGCGCGCTCTGCATGTCAAACAAAAAGCTTAGTATCGCTACCTTCTTCGCACGCGCTGAATCAAAGCAAAACATATCTAAGAGGCTGCAGTTGAGTGAATTTAATAGCCTTAACTCACACGTACGCGCGAGAATCTTCATCATGAATCACGCGAACCTGCCTTTAGCTTTGATTTAGTGTGTGCGGAGGAGGTAGGGTTATTAAACTAATGAATGACATGCAGAGCGCGCGCATAAAAAAGATAGTGAACGAAAATGGGCAACAACAAAGGCGCATTATCGGACAGAGATTTCAAATTGTTAGATATCTTGCGCCGGTCATAAGAGCGACCCGCGAGTTCTGTTAAGTTTTAAGCGGCTCTTTGGGTGTGGGATCAGCCGCGGAGTTTCGCCACAAGTGCTGAGAGACAGCCAATTGTGGTGGAATGGACTTAACTGGTTAGGTCTACCTCAAGAACAATGGCCAGTTCCAGCTGACTCGTGTCTGGAGACTGATATAGAGCAGCGTCCCATTAAAACCCACATTGCGGAACTGGCTCTATCGGATCCTCTTGACCGTTTCTCCGACTTCGGCAGAGCGTTACGGGTTCTCGCCTATGTTTTTAGATTTGCTAAGCGGTATCGCCAACCCTCTTTGCTGTTTCCATCACAGCAACTCCAAAATAGTGAGCTTAAAGAAGCTCAGGAGCAGCTCATTGCCTTAACACAGCGCAACTCATACTTGGAGGAGTATAAGTGCCTTCGTGACAAGCATGGCTTGCCAGTTTCCAGTCCGCTACTCAATTTTAACCCGTTCCTTGATCCAAAAGGAATCATGCGAGCTTCCGGTCGAATCAGCGGATCATGCAATCTAAGATACGACGAACGGCATCCTGTAATCCTTCCATACTCATGCGCGTTTAGTCGTCTACTCATCCAATTCACGCATCGAATCTCGCTGCATTGCGGAAATCAGTTAATGATGCGCCTTATTCGCTCCAAGTACTGGATTCCGAAGCACAAGATGCTTATTACATCGATGACCAATTCCTGTCGGGTCTGTGTGGTGTACAAGAAAAGGCTTCAAACTCAGCTCATGGGCTGTTTGCCTGAAGAAAGGTCGACATTTTCACGTCCATTTACACATACTGGCATCGACTTTGCAGGTCCGTTCGATAAGAACTACACGGGCAGTTCTGATAAATAAGTACTGCCCAAATGCCTGGCACATTAACACTCCGGGTGACAGGTGCCGTGTCTGTGGCGGTGAGCACCTCACCTTGCACCACATAGAGGATGATAGCTCGCCCCGTTCCCCGTCGAGGATCAGGTCGCCCGTCGCATCGCCACGAACTCACTCACCCGTGCGAGTGCGATCTTCGTCGCCACCGGCTGTCCGTCAACTGGTCGAAGAGACAACAATTTTGCGATCCTTGTCGCTGTAGGTGAAAAATCCTTTAGATGCGAGCACTGGTCGACCCGTGTAGCCCGACCAGCCGCATTGATGCCTCTTTGGCAAAGGCCTTGGGCCTTTCCGCCACCCGGCTGAGTGCGGGTGAAAGGGTCAGTGCTCGCGACAAATCCGTGAGCGGTCTCTTTGACCGAGAGGTGCGCATGCGCGTTGAGGATGGCCTCAACTTCCGGACCCCCAACACGCTGATGGAGGAAGGCTGCAGGCAGGGCGTGCCGAACATCATCCTGGCGGACGAAGGATGGTTCCGGCCATCGACAGTTAGCACGGTGTTAGGAGCCGTTGTCTACAGCCTGATCATCCGGCCAGGGGTACTCCCAACCGACCACGGTCTAGTGGCGTAAAACACTGTATCTGTCTGGAGTCTGCAGCTAATAAGGTCCGCTCCCCCCTCCATTATTATACTTTGATACCGAAGGTCTCATAGTATATTGGTTTTGTGCAATGTCCGTCATGGTGTCCGTCTGTCCGTCTGTCCGTCTGTATGAACGCAACTTTTTTCGACACCCGTAAAGCTAGAGACTTGAAACTTTGCAATTATGTTTGTCTATAGGCGCGACAGATAAAGTGTCAAGATTGGGGTGCCACGCCTACTAGGAGGCTGGGAAATCGATAAAATCGATAACATAAAACCGATAAAACCAAATATTTCTCACATTCTTACAGCTAGAGTTACCAAATTTTGCACGCAGATAGCTAGTCATGTCCTTGAAAAAACTGCATCAAAATTTTGGATGCCACGCCCACTCCTTCCGCCCCCATCATCCCTGCTCCTTGAAACTGGAAACGCCTATAGTTTTTACATCTTTGTGTCAAGATAGATATTGAAGTTCCCCAAAAAAATTCATCAAAATTTTGGATGCCACGCCCCCTGATTCCGCCCCCATCCCCCCTTCTCCATGAAATTGGAAACGCATATAGTTTTCACATTTTATGGGCTAGAGCCATCAAATTTTGTGTCAAGATAGATATTGACGTTCCCCAAAAAAATGCATCAAAATTTTGGATGCCACGCCCCGAATTGCGCCCCCATCCCCCCATCTCCATGAAATTGGAAACACCTATAGTTTTCACATTTTTTGGGCTAGAGCCACCAAATTTTGTGTCAAGATAGGTACTGACGTTCCCCATCAAAAATTGGATGCCACGCCCCCTAATTCCGCCCCCATCCCCCCTTCTCCATGAAATTGGAAACGCCTATAGTTTTCACATTTTTTGGGCTAGAGCCACCAAATTTTGTGTCAAGATAGATATTGACGTTCCCCAAAAAAAATGCATCAAAATTTTGGATGCCACGCCCCTAATTCCCCCCATCCCCCCTTCTCCATGAAATTGGAAACGCCTATAGTTTTCACATTTTTTGGGCTAGAGCCACCAAATTTTGTGTTAAGATAGGTACTGACGTTCCCCATCAAAACTTGGATGCCACGCCCTCGATTCCGCCCCCATCCCCCCTTAACCAAGAAATTGGAAACGACTATAGCTTTCACATTTTTTGGGCTAGAGCCACCAAAATTTTCTGTCAAGATAGGTACTGACGTTCCCCATCAAAACATGGATGCCACGCACCCTGATTCCGCCCCCATCCCCCCTTCTCCGTGAAATTGGAAACGCCTATAGTTTTACACTTTTTTGGGCTAGAGCCATCAAATTTTGTGTCAAGATAGATATTGACGTTCCCCAAAAAAATGCATCAAAATTTTGGATGCCACGCCCCTAATTCCGCCCCCATCCCCTCTTCTCCATGAAATTGGAAACGACTATAGTTTTCACATTTTTTGGGCTAGAGCCACCAAATTTTGTGTCAAGATAGATATTGACGTTCCCCATAAAAATGCATCAAAATTTTGGATGCCACGCCAGTAATTCCGCCTCCATCCCCCATCTCCATGAAATCGGAAACACCTATAGTTTTCACATTTTTTGGGCTAGAGCCACCAAATTTTGTGTCAAGATAGGTACTGACGTTCCCCATCAAAAATTGGATGCCAGGCCCCCAAATCCGCCCCCATCCCCCTTCTCCATGAAATTGGAAACGCCTATAGTTTTCACATTTTTTGGGCTAGAGCCACCAAATGTTTTTGTGAAGATAGATATTGACGTTCCCCATAAAAATTGATCAAAACTTTGGATGCCACGCCCACACCTTCCGCCCCCACCCCCCGCCGATGTCAAAACGGTTATGCGAGTATCTTCCACATTTTTTGAACTAGAGTCACCAAATTTGGTAGGAAGATATATGGTGACATCTACAAAAGATCTGCATGAAAAATTTGGATGCCACGCCCACCTCTGCCGCCCACTATTTAAAATCGGATATTTCGATATCTCTTATAGTTTTTAAGCTAGAGCCCTTAAATTGGGTAGAGAGATAGAATGCAGAATCTACCAAAGATGTGCATCAAAATTTTGGATGCCACGCCCACCTAAGCCACCCGCCTTATAAAATCGGAATCGGCTATATCTCTAACAATTTTTGAGCTTGAGCCACCAAACTTTTATGAATATAGATGGTGACAGTTAAAAACATTTGATTCAAAAATTAAGATGCCACGCCTACCTCTGCCGCCCACCTTTTAAATTTGGGAGTTAAGTTATCTTCCACAGCTTTTGAGCTAAAGTCACCAAATTTGGTAACATGATAGCTGGCGATGTTTACCACATGGCCCACGCCCTTCGCCCCTGCATTCTCCCTTATCAACCGTTCTTTTACTGGTATCAAAGTATTCCGCAGTCGGTTGCGTCCGACTGCAACGTTTTTACTGGTTTTTTTTTTCACACACGTACGACGCAGGCATGCATAGATACAAATGTAAACGCCCATTGCTTGTTCGAAATTGTATATCAATAATGTTAGTGTGTTACGTTATGTCTGAGTTATATAAAATAAACGTTGTTTTGCCATGTATATTATTTCTAGGAAACATTTTTCAGTTGAATAAAAATAACTATCTACTAAAAGTATGCGGGGATTTACTTATCAATTATAAGATTACGTAACAATTAGGATTAATCTCTCAGCGTAATAGAGTGTACAATATTCCTGGTTAGTCCATGTTTAGCCAACACAAACAAACTGGATGGTTTTCACACGCGAGAACATGCCACATAGTTGTCCGTGGGAAAAGCATGGTGTTTCCAAATCTAAGCCACATACAGAAAATGTCTGGCCTTGTGACTTATTGATCGTCGTAGCGAATGCCAATCTAATTGGGACTTGATTGCGTTTGAATTCAATTGACACATCTGTATTAGTCATTGGGATTCGTGGCAGCAGCACATTTTCGCCTTAAAACTTTCCATTCAAAATGATGGCTTCAATGGCAGCCGTGGAAGGTTCAAGTTACGGAGCAGAATGATCGGAGATCCAACCTTCAATTGTAAATGGTATGGTGGCATGCCTGGCAAATCCAATGAAATTAAAAAATCAATTGGATAATTCATACATCGATAGATTTGTATGACACCAAGTCCCCAGGCAACAACTGCCAAAATCGCTCTTTCTGCCAGCCAATTATGATTTTCATATTGTGTGTGTACATCGGGAAATATGTTATCGATGAGAGTATTTTGCGAGTCGATGATTGTGCAGAAGTCCGTCTGTAGTTTTATGCATCCAATATTTTCATGTACAATAACTTTCCCATCGCCAATATCTAACAGTTATTTAGAGAAAGTTTCGGCAGATGGATTCTTAAGCATTTTAACGCGCATGTTCACCGTCAGCTGTACTTTTTCAACATTACGCCACAGTCGCGATGATTTTAAGCAAGCGTTGATTTCATCAGCGTACGTCGAACGTGGAATAACGGGAAGTGTTTGTGTAAAATCACCTGAAAGGAATAACAAAGGGCCGCCAAACAGTTTATCGTTGTATTTTAAATCCTTTAATGTCCTATCCAATGCCATAAGCGAATGTTTGAGTGTCAGAGTGCATTCATCCCAGGTAATAATTTTACATTGTTTAAGCACTGTGGCCATAGACGATTGTTTTTATATGTTGCACACTGCATCTGGATTATTTTGAATGTTTAATGGAAGCAAAAATGCTGAATGATCCGCCATCTAATAAAGTTGATGCAATGCCAGAAGATGCAACGGCCAATGCGATGCCATTTTTTGACCGTATCTCGTCAAAAAAATAGCGAAATAAGGAACGTTTTGACAGTTCCACCTGGTGCATCCAAAAAAAAATTAATCATCCTTGTCCTGCCGAAACTGCCAGCATTATGCGATCGTAAATAACTTTTTGTTCATTATTTAGTAGTGGTACATTGCGACTAACAATGCCTGCCATTTCTACATTATCGTACTGTTGTTCACGATTCATATCTGTGTTGAGTAAATCAGATGCCGGGGAACATGTACATAGTTAGTATAGTTATAGCAATTAGTAGACGAATTTGTGTTCCTGTGCAGCTTAATGCTGCTTTATCAAGCAAACTGTCCTAATGTTTGTAGTCTTCTAACAAGCGTAGTGCAAGGCATGCATCTTTATACGTTGGATACTGTTGTTCATCTACTTTGCGTACATCTTGAAATAACAATGGTCCGGTGACATTCACCAACAACAGTCACAGATAAAAGCACTCAGTCTGCCTTGTCCTTCTGTTCGTCTGTATGACACCAGAGACCAGAGATATCGAGCAGTGCTTGTGCGAAGGCGGTAAGCGTAGTTTTTGGTGGATTTATAGCAGTGGTGTCCAAACTCACACAATGAAAGCGTTGCGCTTGTGTGCGAAGCAGCCGAACACGCGCTTCGTACGAGAACAAGCTGCCGAGCGTTCTATTTATAGAATACACATATTCTCTCTCTCTATATATGTGTCGGCTGCAACGCCGGCAGAATTTTTCTTGCCAACAACGCGTGGCTGCCTTAGCAAATTTTGGACATCGCTGATTTATAGCAAGATCAAGCGCCGTACCGTCCGTGAAACATACGCGCTCGCCGTTTTCAAGATGGACATCTAAATGTATAACTGCTGGATCCCTTTCATGAATTGGGAAACCGAAAATACGCCAGACAGCTTCATTGGAACTGATATACCGGCTAATTTGGTAATTTCATCAATTCGATTCACCGGATTAGCATTTACAGTAGTATTTTTATACCTAAGCCATAAAATGGGTAAAAGGGGTATAATGGTTTTGTGCAAAAGTACGTTACAGGCAGAAGGAAGCATCTCCGACACCATAAAGTAAATATATTCTTGATCAGCATCGACAGCCGAGTCGATATAGCCATGTTTGTTTCAAATTATCGATAACTATTCTAGTTTCCGATATACACATGCAATCGATTACAAAAAAATAGCGAATTTGAAAAATGTAAAAATGGGGATTCTCCTATACCACAAGCAGAACAAGTTTGTTTCAAATTATCGATAACTAATCTGGTTTCCGATATACACTTGCAATCGATTACAAAGAAATCTCGAATTTTGAAAATGTTAAAATGGGGATTGAAATATGTAATGGGTAACGATAGAACTTTTCTGAAAATTTCATCGAGATCGGCTGAGAAACAGCAGAGATATCGAAGATTGAAGTTTAGGTCACAGATGCATACAGACAATGACTGTGCGCGTTAAGTTTAGGGTTCGGGGTATCTCCTAGTCGGGAAATCTATACTAGAGCCTTCTTACTTGTTAATTCTAAATACAGCCATGTCACTTCTTTTTATTCATATACTTGCAAATATATTTGATACTCTTCACCGAACTGCATTACGCAACATTAATATGAGCTATAATATCCCACGTCGCTTTTGTATAAAAACACCGAACACGTCAGTGTTCTTCAGCTTGGTTTTATCGAATGTTCTTTATTCTTAAAATCATAAGGCAAGTTGCCGTTGTTTACATTATGTTGTAAGGACGTTTTCTATGGCCGAGGTCGGCGTCTCAATCGCATCCGGGGTCTTTTACAGATTATTTGTAAAATGCCGGAACACTGGAGTGAGCCGCACCGAGGTCGGGCACCAAGACGCAGACATATATGTGTCGAAAGGGTAGTACCGCCGCTCGGTTCGACACCTTCAGAGTGGGCTAAAGGAAAGGCTGAGGGTCCAGGGTGATAACCCGGAAGACTCATCAGCTTCTTTCCTCAGACCACCCTTCGGCGTCGACCCGGCGTAAAACCAGTCTTCGGGATACGAAGGAACGGGGACCAAGTACTCACCCGGCTCGGCTAGGGTAAGACCCGGAAGCCTTGCCAGCTGACCACCCGGTCCCGCCCACTTCGTTTTGCTCACCGGCCGCGCCATCGGACGCGTGCAGGTGGCCTAGGTAGAGGCCCGGGGCGCACAGGGTAAGACCCGGAATGCGTCCCAAACTACTCCACCCAGGCCCGCTACAACTGCAACGCGCGGGTATTACCCGGTTGTCGCTACACACGGATCGGGTCAAGAGGCAGACATCGCAGAATCTAGAGTAAATCTCGGAGGATTCGCTATTCTGCCCCTCATGCCCGACCCATGTGGGCCGTATGGTGAGGCTACCCGAAGACAGAGGCTTCGACTACCCGCTGAAAAGGAGGGGATAGGGAATTGTGGGGTGACAACAAAGAAAATACACACAAATATATAGGTTCTAATGGTTTTATTCCTTGTGTGTGTGTGCATGTGTGTAGCGGGTGTGTGCGTGTGCAGCGGGTGTACGCGTAGCGTGTGTGCCTGCGCGTGCGTGCCGGTGATGTGCCCGTGTGTGTGTAGACAGCGTGTCTGTGCCTGTGGTGTGTCTGCTGTGGCTGCTCGGCGTGTGTGTGCTGCGGGTGTGCAACTTTTGGGTTTGTGTGTGTAGCGTGGGCGCGTAGCGTGTGTGTGTGTGTGTACTGTCTGTGTAGTGCGTGTAAGTGATGCTTGTGTGTGGGCGCGTTCACGCTCCAAAACTGCCGAAGGACCGACGCTTGCACTTTGCACTCGCGCTTTACTCGCACTTTTGCCTCCTGTTGTTACTCTTGTTGTGGTTGCTGCCGCTGTGGTTGCTTCCACGGTTGTTGTTGTTGTTGCTGTTGTTGCTGTAGGCTGCTGTGGTTGTTTGCTGCTGTTGTCGTTGTTACTGTTGCCTCTGCTGTTGTTGTTGTTGCTGCTGTGGCCGTTCGCTGCTGCTGTTGTTGTTGCTGTTGCCCCTACTGTGGCTCTTCGCTGCTGCTGTAGTTTCTGTTGTTGTTGCAGGGTGCTGCGCTGTCCGTTGCTGTTGGTAGCTGATGCTGTCGCTGCTGTGTCCGTTGCTGTTGTTGTTGCCAAGGCTGGCGCTGCGGTGTCCGTTGCGGTTGTTTGTTGGTTCCGATGCCGCTGTGGCCGTTGCCGTGGTTGCTGTTGCCGATGCCTTGCGTTAAGCTCGCGTTGTCACCGGCCGGCGCGTAAAATTCGACTCCTCGACCAAAATAAAAATCTGCTATGCCAAAATCTGCATCCTAATGCCAGCTGTCGTACGAGTGTTGAGCAACGATCAGTCTGGAGCATTTCGCGTTGCGCACTCCTTTTTGCGCATCGATCGAGCTTTTGTCGTTTACGCGCTCTCCCTTTTGCGCATTGACCGAGTTACCAACACTACGGTCACTGACGACAAGCAGCTTTTGTGAGGTAGCAAAATGCTACTTCACAATGTATTCTTATATTCTATACTATTACATATGGAAGTATGTGTGTGCTTATGTATATACTAGCGCTGACGTCTGCTGCAAGACGGTCAGCGCGTGTGATATTACCGCGTCAGCATTTGGGCGCTCATGGTTGATCATATTACCATGCGCTGCGTCCGGCTGACGACGGTTCGTTGACATGCAAAATATAGTATAAATATGTCAACAACATATTTATATTACTGCATCCAAATGTATGCAGGGTCTTTCTTAAATATTACATTAAACACATTACAAATAAACACACTACACCTCCCCTTTTAAAATGAATAGCGCAGCGTATTCGCAGTTTTTCTATTATTAAGCTGTAGTTTTAAGTGTAATATATTTTGATAATTTTTGAATGTAGTTTGTATTAATATCTATAGAAATATAGTGATTTATCTAGTTGTTATTATGTCTGTATATATATATATATTTATTATACGCCGAACCCATGAAATGGGTAAAAGGGGTATAATGTTTTTGTGCAAAAGTATGTAAGAGGCAGAAGGAAGCATCTCCGACCCTATAAAGTATATATATTCTTGATCAGCATCAACAGCCGAGTCGATATTGACATGTCCGTCTGTCCGTCCGTCTGTTCGTCTGTCAATCCGTCTGTATGTATGAACGCGAAGATCTCAGAGACTATAAGAGCTAGAGACTTCAGATTATGAACATAAGCTCATCTAAGTCCTAGGCAGTACAAGTTTGTTTCCGATTTTCGATAACTATTTCCGTTTCCGATAAACACATGCAATCGATTACAAAAATTTCTCGAATTCGGAAAATGTAAAAATGGGGGTTGAAATAATGGGTAACGATATAACTTTTCTGAAAATTTCATCGAAATCGGTTTAGAAACACCAGAGATATCGAAGATTGAAGTTTAGTCACAGATGCATACAGACAATGACTGTACGCGTTATGTACAGGGTTCGGGGTATCTCCTAGTCGGCTAGTCTCGACTAGAGCCTTCTTACTTGTTTTTTTTTTGTGTGGTTGATCAGACCAATTTTAGGTACTTAATAAAGTCATGACAATGTATTGTTGTAATAATAATGTGAAGCTTTATACATATATATGTATGCATTTGATATTTATTATTTTTTTTTTTGTTTTTTTATATATGGTATATATATATCAAATTTTTTTTTTTTTTTTTAGGTTAAGACGAGTTTTAATCTATCCTTATGTACTATATGTTTCTTTTCTTTATTTTTGTTAATTGTTATATTGTCATTATCTTCTATTTTGTCTACTATATAAGGACCTAAATAATTTTTATCTAATTTATGACCTGTTTCGTTTTTGACTAAAACCTGGTCTCCTATATGTACATTTTTGTCGTAGTTAAATTTTCTATAAGCCTTAGCTTTTTCTAACATATGTCTAGCTCTTTTATACGATACTTCTAGTCTAAATTTAACTTCCTTCGAATAGTCATCAATATTGTAGATGGTATCTATTCTGTCTATGGTGTTGACTTCGTATGGGCAATAGTCGTGTATAACTGACGGTGTTGTATTGAAACAATATGTAAAATATTGAATCCACACATCCCAGTCGCTTTTGTCGACAGAAATATATGAACGAATATATTCATTAAGTGTTCTGTGACTACGTTCTATTGTCCCTAGAGTTTGATGATGATGTGCTGTAGATGTAGCATTAGTAATGTTCATGTATTTGCACAAGTCTGTTAGGAGTTGATTTTTATACTCAGTACCCATGTCCTGAAAAGAAGCTTTCTTGGGCTGGGGTAGAAACTTAGTCCTGTCCAGGGCCTTTTACAATAAATGTGGGAATGGGTCTGGCAGCTCCGATCAACCGATTTAACCAACCATATTCTTAGACACGACAACTATCGATTGTAAAAGAGACGATAGCAATCGATGCAGTTTTGACGATTAGTTTTTATCGAGAGTCCGAGACGAATGGGCTGCGTGCGGAAAAGACTCAAACGAAGTTGCGAAAAGACGCTCGCACAGAAAACTGAATTTATGAACTACTTACTTATTATTTCCTTATATAAAAATATTTGTTTCTAAACTACAAATAAAACAATAAATCTAATTAAATAACGTGGATTCGTCTTAATCAAATAGCCCGATTCTACAAATATGGGGGCTCAACCTACGAAAAATAAGTAATTGACGACGTAACGAAAAAGCGACGTAAAGAAGTGAAAAAATGTAAAGCTAAAACATTAACGAGGTGAACATTGTTAAATATTTGCATCAACGACGTCGCAAATAATAGTGTACACATAGAAAACTGTGAAGAGAAGCCAAAAAGAAACGGCGTAAAGTGAGTGTGTTTAACGGTAAACGTACGCAAGAAATACGAGGAATTGTAAAAAACAGAATAACGACGCAAAGATGCCGCAACTTGCCGATTTTGAGAAAATCCGCAATGCTCCTAGGAGCGAAAAGAAAAAGAACACTGTGCTTTTACACAAATTTGTTTTCGGATCGGAAGGCGATAGAAATAATCGCAAACGCTTACGTGGTCGATTATGTTGCAACAAATTTAAAAAACAACGATCTGGCTATAATATGCAATGTATTAGGGCTACAACATGACAAAGTCGATTTGGCTGAACACATATTCCGCAATCTGTTGAAATCAAATTTACTGGCGGACGCTAACGAAAAAGACGAAGAAAGTGATGACTGCGAAGAAGAGGATACAAACGATAAACACGAAGTATTCGGCGAAGATGTCAACACACATGAGATAGACAGAGACAACAACAGAGCGGCAAGCAGTAACACATTCAGAACAGCAGGAACAGACGATTTTCAGAGAAATAAAAAGGCACAGCCACACACTAAAACGATTGAACAAAATGTTAATATAAAATCAGTGCAAAATGCAAACACGCCGACAACGAAATTTTCTCTTAATTTTCGTGATATTGAAGATTCGATTCTACCTTTTAACGGAGACGATTCGTTAGCAGTTGAAATTTGGGTGGACGATTTTGAAGATATGGCTGATGCATTGAATTGGGACGAATTGCAGAAGTTCATCTTTGGTAAAAGATCTTTGAGAGGAATTGCTAAAATGTATGTAATGGGCGAACGAAGAATTAAAAACTGGCAAATGTTAAAAGAATCGTTAATCGGAGAATTTAAAACGCAGATTAATAGTGCACAATTACATAAACTTATGTCCGACACAAAAATGAAGAAAGGCGAAAGTGCACAAGAATGTCTTTTTAAAATGAAAGAGTTAGCATCACGCGGGTGTATAGTAAACAGTGCTCTTATGCAATACATTATCGGCGGAATAAATGACTTGAGTGTTAACAATGCAATTGTATACAACGCAAAAGACCTGAAAGAGTTTAAAGACAAATTAAAAAGCTATGAAAAAATTCGCGAAAAATCAGAAAATTATAAAAGCAATGACGATAAGCACAAGAGTGGACAACACAAAGAAGAAAATTATATGAATAAACAAAGTAAAAAAATAAAATGCTTTAATTGTGGTGCGAAGGGACATACATCAGATAAGTGCGAAAACAAAAGGAATGGGAAAAAGTGTTTTGCTTGTAACGAATTTGGACATATATAAAAAGAGTGTACTTTTAAAAAACAAGATAATGATTTCAAACAAAGTAACACGCGCAACATAACGGCTGGTCATATATTGATGAGCAAAGCCGTGCGCGATCAAGATAAAAATTACGTAGCAAGTACAACATTATAAGTCAGAAGTCATACGCGAAATTAAAGAACGTGAATCTAACCCCAATTAACGTTTCGCTCGTCGGTTTCGGTTCCCAAAACAAAGTAAAGCCGTTCGGATCTTTTGTTGAAACTTTAAATGTGGACAATCAGCAGTTTGAAGTAAATTTTCTAGTTGTTTCCGATAAATTTCTAGACGTCGAAATAGTCTTAGGTGAAGATTTTTGTAAGAACGCTGAAATAAAAATAAATTGCGACGGCATAACAATCAAAGAACCCAATAACGTTGATAATAACTCTGAAATGACAACAAATTGTGTAATGAAAATAGACATAACAAATAATGACGAAATACAATTTGAAATAAAACCAGATGCGAGCAACGGTGCCAAAAGCCAAGTCCATGAGTTAGTGAAAAACTATAAGCCGGGAAATGCAAAATCGACAAACGTGAAAATGAATATCGTAATTAAAGACGAAAAACCAATATACTCGCGACCGCGCAGACGCGCATATTCCGAACGCTGCATAATTGATGATCAAGTGGATCAATGGCTGAAAGACGGTATAGTTCAACAATCCGAATCTGAGTTCACTAGCCCTGTGATACTAGTGAAGAAGCGAGATGGCACACCAAGACTTTGCGTCGATTATAGAAGAATAAATAAGGTAATAGAAAGAGATCATTTCCCGCTGCCACTGATTGAAGACCAACAGGACCAACTTGTAGGTGCAAAAATATACAGCACGATAGATTTAAAGAACGGATTTTTCCACTTCGATGTCGAGAAAGAAAGCCGTAAGTTTACATCATTTGTTACTCACAACGGACAGTTTGAGTTCTGCAAAGTTCCATTTGGCTTTTCCAACTCACCCGGAGTATTTCAAAGACACGTTAATGCAATATTTAGAGAGCTTACACGCAGAGGCATTGCTATGCCATACGTTGACGATATAATTATACCTGGCAGATCAGAAGACGAAGCTGTGTCTAACCTCAAAGAAGTTTTGAAGCAATGCGAAGACTATGGACATGTACTAAATCTGAAGAAATGCGAGTTCCTGATGTCGAAGATTGAGTTTTTAGGACATGTTGTCGAAAACCAAACTATAAGTATTTCTGAAAGGAAAACTAAAGCTGTCACCAATTTTCCCGTACCGAAAAACCAGAAACAACTACAAAGCTTTCTAGGTCTTGTTGGCTATTTTCGTAAATTTATTTCTAACTTTGCAATCATAGCCAGACCATTAACCTATCTTATGAAGCATGACGCCAAGTTTATCCTGAACGAGAATGAGATAGTTTCCTTTGACAAGCGTAAGAAACTAATAACTGAAAAACCGATATTGAAGATCTTTCATCCCAAACACGAGACAGAACTGCACACAGACGCTTCTATTGATGGATTCGGCGCAGTCCTTCTTCAGAAATCACCGGACGATGGATTAGTGCACCCCATGTACTACATGAGCAAGAAGACTACGGATGCAGAAAGGAAGTTTACCAGCTATGAATTGGAAATCCTTGCAGTAGTGGAGGGTCTACACAAGTTCCGCGTTTATCTCTTGGGCCTAGATTTTAAACTCGTGAGTGATTGCAACGCTTTTACTAAAACGGTCAGCAAGAAAGACGTTTGCGCTAGAGTTGCCCGATGGATTCTTCTGCACCAAGATTTTGATTTCGACATCGAGCATAGAGCTGGCACACGTATACGCCATGCCGATGCTTTAAGCAGATATCCAGTCATGATGATCTCCAAAGAATATATGCACAGCAAAATCAAATATCTCCAAACTCAATTCGATGAGTTAAAGGCAATTATAGATATCCTATCTGAGAAGAATACTCACAATAATTATTTCATGAAGTCTGGCCTACTACACAAATTAATTAATGACGACGAACTAATAGTAATCCCAATGGCTTTGCAACGCGAAATCATCAAGCAGGCACACGAGAAAGGACATTTTTCCGTCAAGAAAACAAAAAATATGATTAGTAAAGATTACTATATCCCAAAACTCGACTACAAGATTCAACGACAAATACGATGCTGCATTCCATGCATAGTCGCAAACCGCAAGCTTGGTAAGAAGGAAGGAGAATTGCATCCGCTGCCAAAAGAAGGGGCACCATTGCAAACGTTGCATATTGACTTTTTAGGCCCTCTTGAGTCAACAAACAGACAATTCAAGCACATCCTAGCAGTTATCGATGGTTTCACCAAGTTCTGCTGGTTATACCCTACGAAGACGACATCAGCCAAGGAAGTAGTTATGAGGCTGCAAAGACAGAGTATAACATTCGGGAATCCTGTACAAATATTTTCCGACAAGGGTTCCGCTTTCACATCCGAAGAGTTTAAACAGTACTGCAACGAGGAAAATATTAGACATCACGCTGTAACTACGGGCTTGCCACGTGCGAATGGTCAAGTCGAAAGACTCAACGCTATCATAATATCAGTCTTATCCAAGTTATCCATCGACGACCCAAGTAAATGGTACAAGTTTGTTGAAAAAGTGCAACAAACCATCAACTCAACGTATTGCAGAAGCACTCATATGACTCCGTTTGAGCTACTTGTTGGCATAAAAATGCGAACTAAATAAGACATAGTACTAAAACAACTTATTCACGAAGAAATGATACAACAGTTTAACGACAACAAAGAAGAGCTACGTAAGAACGCCAAGCAGCAGATCATCAAGCTACAAGAAGAAAACAGGAAGTCTTACAACTTACGACGTTAACCTGCATCACCATACTAGGTCGGTGATCTTGTCACAATAAAACGTACACAGCTTGTTGGTGGTCTTAAGCTGAAGCCCAAATATGTATGTCAATATCGTATCGCCAAAGCTAAGACACAAGACCTATGACGTTGTCAAAGATGAGTACTTCAACGACGGGCCCAGGTCCACAACCACCTGTGCCGAATATTTGAAGCCATGGGTACCCAACGAAGATGACGACGGCGACGCATTCGAATGCATAATAGGATGGCCGAGTTGTCTGGCAGCTCCGATCAACCGATTTAACCAACCATATTCTTAGACACGACAACTATCGATTGTAAAAGAGACGATAGCAATCGATGCAGTTTTGACGATTAGTTTTTATCGAGAGTCCGAGACGAATGGGCTGCGTGCGGAAAAGACTCAAATGAAGTTGCGAAAAGACGCTCGCACAGAAAACTGAATTTATGAACTACTTACTTATTATTTCCTTATATCAAAATATTTGTTTCTAAACTACAAATAAAACAATAAATCTAATTAAATAACGTGGATTCGTGTTAATCAAATAGCCCGATTCTACATAAATTTATAAAATACCGAGACTCAGAGACATGCCTCGGTAGTTTTCCCCCTTATGATGCCCCGGTGGTCTACCAACGCATGCCGAGAAACGCTCGAAACATGTGTAGTTGCACCAACCGGCGATTTGGATGTGGACACGAAGCTAGCAAGAGTTTGAGTGGCGGAGCACCGGCAAACTCGCCAAGGCGCACAGAGTATCCCTCGGAATGCGCCTGTCGATCTGCCGGTAGCCCGGGCGATGCCGGACACCACAGAACATGCAGAGATACGCTCGGAACATGCTCTGTGGCGTAGCCGACCGTCCTGCCAACTACGCGGACTACACGTGGCCAAGGGACACTGGCATGGCCACCAGTAGAACAGAGAAACCCTCGGAATGCCATTGGTGACCCTGCCGGCGACCCGAGCGGCGCCGGATACCACAAAACATGCAGAGAACGCTCGCAACATGTTTTGTGGCATCACCGGCCACTCTGCCCACTGCACAAACTACAAAGGGGAGGGGGAGGAAGGGAAGAGAGCCAAGAGACACCGGTAGTTCCACCAAATCGCACAGAGAACCCTCGGAATGCGAGTTGGTGTCACCACCGGTGGTAGGGCAATACCGAATCGCCGCAACACGTGCAGAGAAACGCTCGGAACAAGTGTTGCGGCCATGCGGTACGCCGTGGCCACTCCCGACACAAAACACTACACGACACTAAAACTAAAACTAACCATATTTTTAATAACCCTAGCCACACCGCACACCGAAAAAAAACCGTCTCCCCGCCCATTATCCCCTGCAGCCAGAGGCCAGCTTGCCCGCGCTCCATTTTCTCGTCTTTAGAATTTATAATGCGGTGTTTGCTGTCCGTGTGGCGTTGCGGCTTGCTGATCCCAGTTGTCCTTTTATCTTTGTGTTTCGATGTCCTTGAAATCCTTGTGTCCTCCGGTGTATTGTGCTCAGTGTCCCGGTGTCAGCGTGGTGCTCTCGTTTTGTCGTTGTTGTTGTTTAACCGTGTCGCCTTTCTTGGCACGCACACTTCCGCACTGTCTTAATGTTCTGCAGCGACTGTCGACCTACGCATCTTCAAAACGACGTCGTACCCTTTTTCAGTCGCGATTGCTGCTCAGGGCTCTGCTGCGGCTCCTGCGCTTAAGCTGCCGACGCCGCTCTCGCTGTCTGCATATTTTGCTCGGGCTGCTGCGGTCGTGGCTCTGCTTTTGTCGCGTGCCATTTCTCTGCTGCTTCTGCATCTTGCGTGTCGTGTGCAAACTCTCTGAGCGAGCTCGCACACGATCCCGTTACCTTTCAGCGATGCGCGCCTATCATCAGTGGCACTTAATGTACTCTGTCCCGAATGTACATAATAATTCTGTTTCTTTACATTATTTAGTCCTCAGCCTATAATCCTCCCTTAACCTAATTATAATACTGATGGTTACTTCGTGGCTTGTGCTTAAAACTATAAACTAAACTACAAATTATAAATTTAAACTTCAAATTGTGCAGGAGTCTTGCACTCCTTCACACTCCCTTCCCACTTCGGGGGAAGTAAAGAGACGGTTACCTGCCGTTGTCGGTTTATCGCGTACCGAATTGAATACTCCCGAAGATAGTCCTGACTAAACTTGATGTATCTTATCTAAATAATCTACCCCGAATGACTTAGCCCTGCGTTGTGGTGGATGATAGTTTTTATTCTTTACTTGTTTCTTGTTGGGTTTTCCCCCGTTCTGGGGCAGGGACGTTATACTGGCTCGCCAGAAAAAGTGGCCCCCGTGACTCTGCTGCTGTTGCTTAGTTGTCAACGTTGTCGCTGTCGTCTTTGTTCATGGTTAGTACTGCTGGCTCTTCGTCTTCTCCTGCGTTCATAATTCACTAGCCTGCGCTGTCTCTACGAAGACGGCGAGCTCAGTGTTGCGTGCGTCCTGCGTAAGTGCAACACTAGCCTGCGCTGTCTCTACGAGTTCGGTTGGCTCAGTGTTATGTGTGTCCTGCGTTTATAGTTCGTTTGCCTGCGCTGTCTCTACGAAGTCGGCTAGCTCAGTGTCCTGTGTGTCCTGCGTTGATAGTTCGTTAGTCTGCGCTGTGTCTACGAGTTCAGCTGGCTCAGTGTCATGTGCGTCCTGCGTTGATACTTCACTAGCCTGAGCTGTCTCTACGAATTCGGCGGGCTCAGTGTTGCGTGCATTCTGCGTTAGTCTCAAAGTCTGTGACCAGCTGTATCAACGCGGCCAACGTGTCAAATTCGTATCGCCTTGTGAACATTTGATACTCCGGCAGTAGGTTCTCGTATATGCGCTCCAGCTCCCGTTCTGGCGGGTATTGGGCTCGTTGCGTCATTAGCCGCAGCTCAATGAGATAGTCGCGGAACGCTTCTCCTGGCCGCTGGAACCGAGTCTGGATGGTACTTTCCAAGCGTTGGAAGTACCGAGGCGGCAAGAAAAAGTCCAAGAACTCCCCCTTAACCGACTCCCAAGGCTCATCTTGCATACGGTAAGTCCGGAACCACCCTTCAGCCCGGCCGGTAAACAGACCGGATATGGCTCGTGGCAGTTGGTCGACACTCACCCGGTACGATGCCACTCGCTCTTCGAGTTTCTCGATGAAACTCAGTGGATCCGAGATGCCGCCAAACACGATGCCCCAGTTGCGCAATTTATCAGCCAGCATTGAGCACGAGATTTCCTCTCGAACTACCCTTTTGCTTGCGGCACTGGTGCTTGCGACTTCGAGGGACACCTGTGCAAAAATCGGCAATGCCGGCACTGGCACCTTAAGCTGATGATGGTCCTCCTTGCGTTCTCGGCTTTCTGGGCCCGGGGACACGGCCGGTGAGCTTCCAGTTCCACTAGGCGGTCTCGTGTTACTTCCGAGTGCTCGCCCCTGGTGACAAACGCCGAAATCCTGCCCCGCAATTCTTCCACGGTGCCAGTAGTTCCTAGCCCGAACTCTTGGTCCAGTTGCTGTAGCTCGTCCTTGCGACGGAAGGTGATCCACTTTTCACCCATATCAGTACTGCTGCGGGTTATGCTGCGAGTACTTCTGCTGTGGGTGCTGCTGCTGGTACGGCTGCTGTGCTGCTGTGGGTTTTGCTGAGGGTCCTGCTATTGCTGGTCCTGCCACGGGATCTGCTGTGGGTTCTGCTGCGGGTCCTGCTGTGAGTCCTGTTGTTGCTGGTCCTGTTGTTGATCCTTTTCGTTGCGTGAGGATTCTTGTCAAGGATGTCTTTAAACACTGTGTCACTTTTGGTCACTACTCTTCGAATGACTGCTCTGGTCAGCTGCCTGTGGATAACTACCTCTCCTGCTGTCGGTGCCTACCTTATATACGCTAGGCCACCGGCCTCAGCTGCCTGATCGTGTAGCCTTCGGGATATCTGCCACGTAGACGTCTTCGTTGATGGGCTCTGCGCTGCCGCTGCGTATTCTCGTCAGCTCTGTTCTGTCGCTGCGTCGGCTGGTCCTCGGCTCCGCTGCTGGGTCGCTCTGCTGCTAGTCACTCTGCTGGTTGGTTCGGCTGGTACTCGGCTCCGCTGCTGAGCCGTTCTGTTGCTCGGCTCTGCCGCTGCGTGAGTGCGGCGTTCGGCTCTCGCAACAAATCGAATTAAGTGGGTATACAAAAAAAATGGTTAATGGGAAGCTGGGCCCTACTGTACTCCAGAGAGCAAATGTTTGGGGAAAGTTCTCGAATGCGTTTTCTGGGGCTGTACGCCGGGTCTGTAGGCTTTATTTTTCACATGAAGACAAAAACAAACAAAAATAAGCAGCTCGCGTCTGCGTTTTTCCCGCGTGACTGTACTTTCGGACTGGCCGAAAACATGTATTTGGTCACAACTCCGCCCACAACGTGGGTAAAAATGCCAAACCTACCGTTCAAAATATGCTAACGAAACAAAACAAATCTCGGAGTCCCTGCTCGGGCGCCAACTGTAAAGAAGCTTTCTTGGGCTGGGGTAGAAACTCAGTCCTGTCCAGGGCCTTTTACAATAAATTTATAAAATACCGAGACTCAGAGACATATGAGGCCCCGGTGGTCCACCCACGCTTGCCGAGAAACGCTCGAAACATGCGTAGTTGCACCAACCGGCGATTTGGATGTGGACACGAAGCTAGCAAGAGTTTGAGTGGCGGAGCACCGGCAAACTCGCCAAGGCGCACAGAGTATCCCTCGGAATGCGCCTGTCGATCTGCCGGTAGCCCAGGCGATGCCGGACACCACAGAACATGCAGAGATACGCTCGGAACATGCTCTGTGGCGTAGCCGACCGTCCTGCCAACTACGCGGACTACACGTGGCCAAGGGACACTGGCATGGCCACCAGTAGAACAGAGAAACCCTCGGAATGCCATTGGTGACCCTGCCGGCGACCCGAGCGGCGCCGGATACCACAAAACATGCAGAGAACGCTCGCAACATGTTTTGTGGCATCACCGGCCACTCTGCCCACTGCACAAACTACAAAGGGGGGCGGAGGAAGTGAAGAGAGCCAAGAGACACCGGTAGTTCCACCAAATCGCACAGAGAACCCTCGGAATGCGAGTTGGTGTCACCACCGGTGGTAGGGCAATACCGAATCGGCGCAACACGTGCAGAGAAACGCTCGGAACAAGTGTTGCGGCCATGCGGTACGCCGTGGCCACTCCCTACACAAAACACTACACGACACTAAAACTTTTGGCACTGTTGTCTTTTTACATATTTTGAACTTTTATTTAACCATATTTTTAATAACCCTAACCACACCGCACACCGAAAAAAACCGTCTCCCCGCCCATTATCCCCTGCAGCCAGAGGCCAGCTTGCCCGCGCTCCTTTTTCTCGTCTTTAGAATTTATAATGCGGTGTTTGCTGTCCGTGTGGCGTTGCGGCTTGCTGATCCCAGTTGTCCTTTTATCTTTGTGTTTCGATGTCCTTGAAATCCTTGTGTCCTCCGGTGTATTGTGCTCAGTGTCCCGGTGTCAGCGTGGTGCTCTCGTTTTGTCGTTGTTGTTGTTTCACCGTGTCGCCTTTCTTGGCACGCACACTTCCGCACTGTCTTAATGTTCTGCAGCGACTGTCGACCTACGCATCTTCAAAACGACGTCGTACCCTTTTTCAGTCGCGATTGCTGCTCAGGGCTCTGCTGCGGCTCCTGCCCTTAAGCTGCCGACGCCGCTCTCGCTGTCTGCATATTTTGCTCGGGCTGCTGCGGTCGTGGCTCTGCTTTTGTCGCGTGCCGTTTCTCTGCTGCTTCTGCATCTTGCGTGTCGTGTGCAAACTCTCTGAGCGAGCTCGCGCACGATCCCGTTACCTTTCAGCGATGTACTTTCACTTAATGTACCCTGTCCCGAATATACATAATAATTCTGTTTCTTTACATTAATTACTCCTCAGCCTATAATCCTCCCTTAACCTAATTATAATACTGATGGTACCTTCGTGGCTTGTGCTTAAAACTATAAACTAAACTACAAATTATAAATTTAAACTTCAAATTGTGCAGGAGTATTGCACTCCTTCACAGTCCGTAATGAATTTTTTCATTGGACCATACTTAAGTATGCAATTCTCGAGTATTGCTTTGGCAACTGTTTTTGCACTTTTATTTTATTTATTTATTGTATCCAAATATTTAGTCAAGTCGCAAATGATAGTGACTGCATACTCATTTCCATTTTCTGATCTTGGAAGTGGACCAATGGTATCAATCAAAACTATATCAAATGCTGTTGCTGGCGTTTCAGTTAGTGTTAGGGGCGTTTTTGTATGCGTCAGCGTTTTGGCTTGTTGACATTTTAAACAAGTCTTTACGTATTTTGTTATTTGTTTTGTCATTTGTGGCCAGTAATAAAAGTTTTTTTATTTTTCTCAGGGTTCTAGAAATTCCTGAGTGGCCTCCTTTTGACGGATCCTCATGGTATTTGGACAGGATTGCATTTATTTGAACCTCATCATTTTTGTCTATCATTGTCACCTTGTTAAGTAGCGCTACTTTTAACTTTTCTAATTTTTTATTGCCCTTTTCTTTAAATTGTTTATTGTGATAAATTCAAATATTTGTTCACTTGGTGACATTTGTACTTGTGTGATTTTATATGCTCCGGCTTCTTTAATAAGCCTTTGGAAAAATTGATCTAAATCGAATTTTCCATTAGAGTATAAATTGGTCACATCAAATCTTACAATAAAATTTTTCCTCTTTTTAACAAACACTTATGCTTGTCTATTTTGAGAACTATGTATTTTCTGGCATCAATATTATTGACTACCTGACCTTCAGAATTTGTCTATTTATGTTTTTTAATTCACCGATTGTTATTCGGGATATTGCATCTGCTATGTGATTATCTTTCCCCTTGAGGTATTTTACTGTAAAGTCATAATCTTCCAGATCTAATCGCATTTGCGTTAGCTTGGAGCTTGGGCTTTTCATTGAAAACAAATATGACAAAGGTCAATGGTCACTTTTGACCAAGAAATGCCTGCCGTAAATATAAGGTCTGAAATGGCCGATTGCCCAATGAATTGCGGCCAATTCTTGTTCTGTTGTGGACTTATTACTTTCACCTTGAGTAAAGGATCTTGAAGCATATGCCACTGGTAGCTGTTGATGTTGATGCCTGTTTACTGGCATCTGTAGTTAATCAAAATTGTTTGCTGAAATCTGGGTACTGAAGAAATGTAGGTTTCATTAATTCCCTTTTTAAATATTCAAATGCATTGTTGCAATCTGATGTCCATTCGAACTGGACATTCTTTTTACAAAGCCTCGTTAAGTGGCGTGAGTAATCAGAAAAGTTTTTGATAAATCTCCTGTAGTAGTTGCAAAATGCAACGAATCGTCTAGCTTCGTCCGCATTTGTCGGTTGTGGGTATTTTTAATAACCTCATATTTAGTGTCATCTGGCAGTATCCCTTTATCAGTACATTTACGACCTAAATATGTGACTTCTTTCATAAAGAAAGTACATTTTTCTGGATGCAGTTTCAAATTGTGTTGTCTACACAGTTTAAAGAAGTCGGTCAAATTCTTGAACATATGCTTTTAAGAGCATCCGATCACAACTAAATCATCCATATATAAAAATGCGTTGAAAGGAATTAGGAGCAATTTTTGATCCAAATGGTAATCGCAAGTAGCGATATGAGCCTGTTGCTGTGGAAAATGAAGTAATATTTCGGGACTTTTCGTCCAGCTCGATCTGGTGGAATCCAGACTTTAAATCTAGGCATGAAAAATATTTTGCTCTGCCTAGTTGATCAAGAATATCTTCTATTCTTGGAAGTGGGAATTTATCTGCTAATAGTTTTTTATTGATTTGACGATAGTCAACTACTAATCGCCATCTCTTTTCTGCCGAATTAGGCAATGATTTCTTGGGTACCAAGAGAAGTGGGCTATTATATTCAGATATGGATGGTTCTACAATACCATCTTTTATTAACTTGTCTACCTGCTTTTGTATCTCAGGCCTTTGGCTTTCTGGCATTCGGTAGTTCTTAATATGGACAGGTGTTTTGTCGTTCAATCTCAATTTTTGTCTATAAAAATTGTTAGCTGATATGGTCTCTGTTTCGAGGCCAAATATATCTCTGAACTCGGTGCATAACTCTGTCAACTTGTTTTTAAAAGCTGCTGGAAATATTAATTTATTTAACACTTCTTCCAATCGATTTTCTTTGTATTCCGTTGCTTCGTATATATCATAATCGCTTTTTGATTCGCTAGTAATCTTAGCACTGTTCAATACAGTGTTTTCATTTCTTGTATTGATTATGCGAATCATAGCGTTTGTGGTATCTACTAGAGCACTTGCTATTTTTACCCCTGGTGACAACTCCTGATTTGGAATCACGATATATTTATCTTTTGATTTAATTTTTATATATCGGACAACTTCCGATCTAGCGGGTATTAATATCTGATCTTCCAAGGAGTGTACCATTGGGATATCGACTTGCTTGAAGTTTTTGGGTCTGATTGTGAACCGGTCTTCTTCGTCTTGAAATTCCAAAACACAATTGTATTTTTTTTGGAAATCCAATCCGATTATACCATCACCTGGTATGGGAAAATTTTCTGCTTCCAATATGGTGTTTAGTTTTTCGTTTTCGCAGTTTTTAGTCATTGCAGATATTGATTCTTTTGTAGCGAATTTATCTGCAGTGTCTGCGTCAAGACCATTATCTATGTAGGCAGCCTCAAGCGACCTACTTAGAGTTTCAATCTCTGTCGTATATTGGGAAGCGGTTTTACCTCGCTGCTGGGTGTTTAGTAGTTTAGCTTTAAGTACATCGGGTGATTCACCCTTAACTGATGTCTTCAGAATATCTATTATTCTGGAAATAGTTGTCTCGCTCTGGACCTTATGACAGAGGCCGATTATTTTTGTTTTAATTACTTCTACGGCCAACAGTTCATCTTCACCCTTGGTGAGATCTGTTAACTTTAATGCTGTCAAGAACCTGTTTAGATTAATTTTTATACCCCTAACCTATAAAATGGGTAAAAGTGGTATAATGGTTTTGTGCAAAAGTATGTAACAGGCAGAAGGAAGCATCTCCGACCCCATAAAGTATATATATTATTGATCAGCATCAACAGCCGAGTCGATATAGCCATGTCCGTCTGTCCGTGCGTCCGTCTGTCCGTCCGTCTGTCTGTCTGTATGAACGCGTCGATCTCAGAGACTACAAGAGCTAGAGACTTCAGATTTTGAATATAAGTTCTCCTATACCATGAGCGGAACAAGTTTGTTTTAAATTATCGATAACTATTCTAGTTTCCGATATACACATGTGATCGATTACAAAAAAATCTCGAATTTGGAAAATGTAAAAATGGGGGTTGAAATAATGGGTAACGATATAACTTTTCTGAATTTTTTTGAAATCGGTTGAGAAACACCAGAGATATCGAAGATTGAAGTTTAGGTCACAGATGCATACAGAATATGACTGTTCGCGTTAAGTATAGGGTTCGGGGTATCTCCTAGTCGGGAAATCTCGACTAGAGCCTTCTTACTTGTTTTACCATCGAACTCTGGTATTGTGGACGAAATTTGTAGCACGTTTTCTAATTTTTTTGATTTGGTAAACTATCTTCTTAATCTTGGTAAAGGATTTCTTCAAAATTAATTTGAGGTTTTTGTTTTGAAGTTGACGGTTCGTCGTCAAACAGCATTGAAGGGTCACTTTCTTGTCTTAATGGGGACGTTCTTGTTCAGACATTTGTATGACTTGGCATATTCTGTCCGTATCCGAATGATCTATTTAAGTAAGAATAAAGTCAATTTTATTGAGTTGTGAAGTAGTGATTTGCCTGGGTACAGATCTCAGTCTGGCCAGGCTCAACTTACAAGAATATTTGTAGTTTGCTGAGATTGTAAAAATTTTAGTTTAGTACAGTTTAGGGAGGAGTGTGAAAGTTAGTGGGCCTAAACTAGAGATGTCTCCAAAATGACGGGGGGCGCGGAAGGGCGAACCACAACCACTCCACGAGTCACGCGGTCGGGGTTATATGTTAACCACGGGGCGGCAAAACCTCCACACAAGCAACAACACTAGCACGAACGATTGGCACAGCAGGCGCACAAACGCAAGATCACTGACGGCCACTTTAGTATCTTTTCCTTTATCTTAACCTACCGTCCACCTCCTCGGCGGTACGCTCCGGTTCAGTTCCGGCTGTGCGTCGGCCGGCCCCTCGGGCTCCAATGTTGCCTCCAACCCCTCCAAGCCTTCTTCCCACAGGTCTATCACGTCCTCCGTCTGACTTGCCGTGTCATCATCGTGGGTTTCCTCGCCGGGTCGTTCCGAGTCCCATGTCGGTTCGTTTTCGGAGGGCGGGACGGGTACCCCCTCCTCCGCCCGCGGGTGCCTGGGCGGCGACGGTGGCTCTTCCACATAAGGCGGGGGGGCCCGGAAACTGGGCTCGGCGACGAAGATGGAGGTAGTTTCAACCATCGATAATCGTCGCCGACTCCTCCCGGCGGACAAAGACAGAGTGGCGGCACGATGGCGGGCGCTCTTCCCGGTTTTCCCTATAACGGGTAGCGGGATCTTGGGTCCCTCGACTCCCTTGGCTGAGTATTGTCGCTCATTATGTGTGGTTTTATCTGTGGAATTTAAAAGAAATGCAATGATTAGTCTTAATCGTCGAAACGGTTCTGAGGCTCTGAAATTTGGTTAGTGTTATCTAAGCGAATTCGAAGGGGGAACATAAAACGAATTAGAACTGCAGGGCTGTTTGATCGGGTTGGTCGCCTTCCACCCATTCCTCTGTCTCGTGATAGAACGGTTTAAATTGCGCGATGCTGGCGAGTTTGCTTTTCCGATGACCTTCTTTTACTAATCGTACGATGTTAGGCGACACAAACTTCTTCACCAAGAACGGTCCGTCATACTTAGGGCCGAGCTTTGCCGCAAACCCCTCACTGGCCTTCGACAGTTGGTGCGTCCTTAGCAAGACCAATGTGTTGAGTCCTGGCCGCCACTCTCTCCGCCTGAGGTTGTAGTTCCTTCCTTGATCGTTCGAGGCACGTTGCAGGTTGGTTTGGACTATGCTGAGCACCTCCTTCAGCCTCCTCGCCCTGTCCTCTGGCGCTTGCTGTGTGCTTCCTGATCCGGGCGTGCTCTCGTCATATAAGGCGGCCGGCAAGCGGGGCTCTCGTCCTTGCATCTGGAACGCGGGTGAAAACCCCGTCGAATCTGCCACGCTGGAAATAACCGCCAACGAAATTTCGGGCAATAGTTCGTCTCACGAACTCTGTTTTCCTGTTATGAACTGGGCGATCATCGTCTTCACGGTCCTATTCGTCCTCTCGGTCGGGTTTTCCTGCGGGCAGTAAGGGGCGGTATGCTGCACCTCCACCCCCAGCGACTTCAAGAATGCCTTGAAACTGCGACTTGTGAACTGTACACCGTTATCACACACGAAAGTTCTGGGTATCCCAAATCGACATAAGATACGTTCGCGAAACGCTTTCTGTAGCTGTGCCGCCGTCGCTCGCTTTAAGGGGACTAGCTCTACCCATTTCGAAAATGCGTCATGGAATACTAAGAGCATGGTATTCCCATGTTTCGATCGGGGTAACGGACCCACAAAATCGGCGCAAAGTATAGTCATAGGCTCGGCCACCTGACGCGTCAACATCTGTCCCGCCGGCTTGACTTGCAACGTCTTGAACCTCTGGCATGATTCGCAGCACTTAACATACCTGGCTGCATCTCGGAACATCCCGGGCCAGTAATTCCTTTGTGGCCCAGCCGTCGGTGCGTCGTGACACTCCAGTAAGACTCTTTTCCTTTGATCCTCACCAACGCACAGTTTCCACGGTATGTAGTCGTCGTCGTCCGCGCGGTGTCCGAGGTGTATATATAGCTGGCCATTTTCCTCCATGTAATCCGGGTACTTTACCGATTCCTTCGCTATTTTCTTTTTCATTGCCTCTATCCACTTGCCGGGTGATTTCTCCGGTACCCTTCCAGGTAACATCTCAGCTTTCGGATCGACCACACGATTGCTAGGCACTCCTTTTCGGTCGCTGAATAATTTTCCTCCGCCTTGTTCAGCTTCCGACTCGTATAAGCTATCACACGCTCCTGCTGATCAATCGTCTGGGTCAGCACCGCTCCAAGACCAAAATCGCTTGCATCAGTTTGCAGGGTAAACTTCTCTGAGAAATCCGGGCACGCCAGTACAGGGGCAGTAGTCAGACTATGCTTAAGAGTCTCCAACGCTGTTTGCTGCTCCTCGTCCCACGGCCATTTCCTCGACTTCTTTAATAAAGTGGTCATCGGCTGCACCACTATCGCGAAATTCGGCACGAATCGCCTATACCACGAGGCCATCCCCAGACAACGTCGTAATTCCTTACAATTTGCCGGGGACTTCAGATTCCGGATGGCTTCTACTTTGGCGGGGTCCGTCTTTATCCCATCGCCACTCACCACGTGTCCCAGGTATACCAGCTCCTTCTGGAAAAACAAGCATTTCTTGCGGTTCAACTTCAGATTTGCAGCTCTGAGCCGCCTAAGCACTTCCATGAGGTTCGCTACGTGCTCTTCCTTGGTCGCTCCGATCACTAGTATGTCGTCCAGCTAGGCAAACGCATGGAGCTCCATGTCTGGTCCGATAACCGTGTCCAAAGCTTGTTGAAAAGTAGCACAGGCCGAGTGCAATCCAAAAGGCATCACCCGCCACTGAAATAGACCTCTGCCGGGTACCGTGAACGCGGTACATTCCCGACTATCCGCAGCCATAGGAATTTGTCAGTATCCGTGCTTAAGATCGAGCGTCGAGATATAACGTGCGTGCCTTAGTCGCTCCAAAATGTAGTCAATCCTGGGTACGGGGTATGCATCCGGTACGGAGTGTGCATTGAGCTGCCGGTAATCTATGCACATCCGCCACTCGCCTGTTTTCTTCCGGACGAGTGCAATCGGGGCGCTGTGCGGACTCCGCGACGGCTCTATCGCCCCGGCCTCCAGTAGCTCATCCACCTGCTCGTTAATTACTCTCTGCATTGCTGGGTTTTTGGGGTAGTACCTCTGTTTTATCGGCTTGTCATCCCTCGTGATGATCTGGTGTTCCGCTATATGAGACACGCCCTTGAGTCTATCGAAGAGAGTTAGTTCTGCCCTCAGGATTCCCTTGATCTCTGGTTCCAAATCTACTGGCCACTCCTCTTCCTCGGCGGCGACAATTTCCGATCCGGTTGCTGTGGGGCCGGTCATATCGCGCCCTCCTACCTCGCCTAGCCGTTGCACTTCCATGACGGACACCGCATCCCGCCTGGCTTCCTGGATCGCCCCCGCGTCGAGACCCGGCCGAGGTGCCCCCAGGACTCCCTCCTTTGGCCTCGGACTCCCACTGCTCTCCGATCCTTCTGCTGTCGGCTTAGGTTCCGCTCGGGTCTGGTCTGGTTCCGTGTCTGGTAGTTCTATCGATTCGAGAGTTAGCCTTGCCTGGCCACACTGGATGGTCGTCCCCACCCGGCACAAAAAGTCTATCCCTAGTATCAGGTTGTCTAGCATCGATGGCATCACGAGCATATCCATCGTGACCACTGCCCCCGCTAGACCAACCTTTACCCTCAATAGCTTCTTGACCTCTAAGGTCGACCCATCCGCCAAGCGAATTTTCGCACTGGCGTCCAACATCTTACCCCCGTTGGGCAACCTGCTTGAGAATCCCTCACTAACGAAACTCCTCGTAGCCCCCGTGTCTACTGTCGCGGTCGCTACCTGACCACCTACGCTCACGGTAGCGACTATCCGCCACTCTTCCACTCTAAGGGGATACTCTAACTTTGGGACTGGGTCGCGTCGGCTCCCACCGGATCCCGTCCCAGATGGTGCCGCTGACCGTTTCCAGCCCCCGTCTTCTGACAACACTAGCCGGTACTGACACCCTTCGCCCCGCACTGCCTACAAAATAGTATTCGAGGGTTGGGACATCCCTTGGCTAAGTGCCCCTCTTGCGAGCAGTTATAACATACCCGTCTTCCCTCGAGCACTCTTGGCTGGTCTTGACCGATCATACCGTTCGTATGATCACCCCCGTCGGTAGGAAAGAAGGGGTACCCGCGTTATTGCCGCTCACCCCGGGCTGCGGCTGTGCCCTAAACGGGTTAAAATGCTTCGGGGGGTGGGCCTCGCCGACTACCCTATCTGGGTACCTCGGAGCCCCCGCCCGACTGTGGGCTGCACATTCACGACTTTGTTGCCGTACGCTCTCATATTCTGACGCCATCTGTGTCAACTGTGCTAGCGAGGAGAAGTCATGCCTACGAATGTATAAGCGATATTCGGGCGCCAGGTTCTCGTACACCCTGTGCAGCTCCTGGTCCCCACTGTAACCGGCCTGGTACATCGGTCGGTGCAGGCGACATTGGGGTCTTTGCGAAACGCAACTCCCACTCGGCCAGTCGGGTCCATATTTCGGTGGTATGACCACCTGACTTTATGAAACTACCTACCAGCTTTCGGTACTCGTTTACCGTAGGACAGTTTTGTAACTGGAACTCCTGCGCGATGCTCTCCAGATCCTCCTTGTGGCAGTTGCAGACCCATTGAACACCCACTCCGGGGTTACCGTTGTCTCCTGCCTCCACTCCGTCGGATCCACTAATCGCTGCTTTCTCCATGTACCAAAATTTTTTTTTTTTTTTTTTTTTTTTAAAAAAACCCACGCGCGATTGGATAAAAAATCAGCAAAAAATTAAAACTTTCCTTAAAAAAAAAATTTGGACCATAGTTGTCCCACTGTATGACAGAAATCAAAAAAATTTTTTTTTTTTTTGTTCGAATATTATCAGCTTTGTTCCACTGTACCACGACCGAAAAATATTTCCACTTCACTTGGTACCGTGTGTCAATGTTTTCCACGTTTTTTTCCGCAAAAAAAAATATTTTTTTTTTGTTCCTTGTCGCACACTTTGTCCCACTGTGCTCCCTTTGGACACGTACGGTTGGACTTCCCGTTCACTCGAAAGTCCAAAATCAACTAAAAAAAAAATCACAAAAAAAATTTTTTTTTTAAGCCAATGTGCACTCTGCGATCGAGGCCCACTGTGCGACGACTTAATGCTGATTCGGTATCAGAAACGCGCGATGGGACACCGACACACAAAAAAAATTCACTTTCCGCGGTTCTTGTCCCACCGTGCCACGACTTTTGCCCACACGTGTATTGGCGGTTCGACGCTCTGGCACCGCAGTACAACGACAGCTTGTATGTCCGCAGATGTTCGCTAACACCAACGCTTTTGAACGCGACCCGTTAGGTTGATCGGTGAATTCGTTTCAACCGTCAACTTCGTTGCGCCGCGACAGACTCAACCGGTACCGATCCTGTTCGTTCTCGGTGCACACGCTTTCGCACACTTTCGTTGTGCCGCGACAATTGCACAAAAACCACGCACGTTTTTGCTGACCACCGTTTTACATACGCTTATGAAAAACAGTGTATCAGCGGGTATACACGACACTTTTTTTTTTTTTGGTTTCACTTTTTCTTTTTATTAACCAAAAAAAAAAAATATTCCCTGTCACTTGTTAGTAGTGTTGCTGGGGCTTTAATTCCAGCTCACACCACACCCACGTATTACTAGTCCCTGCTCGGGCGCCACTTGTAAAGTAGTGATTTGCCTGGGTACAGATCTCAGTCTGGCAAGGCTGAACTTACAAGAATATTTGTAGTTCGCTGAGATTGTAAAAACGGGGCTTAGTACAGTTTAGGGAGGAGTGTGAAAGTTAGTGGGCCTAAACTAGAGATGTCTCCAAAATGTCGGGGGGGCGCGGAAGGGCGAACCACAACCACTCCACGAGTCACGCGGTCGGGGTTATATGTTAACCACGGGGCGGCAAAACCTCCACACAAGCAACAACACTAGCACGAACAATTGGCACAGCAGGCGCGTGTGCAACCCCAAAACAAAATAACTGTTTGTACCAAACAGTGTGTATATAAAAAACCTCCAAGTGATCAGCACTGCCGACGCTAGAAAGTCACCTCAAGCCGAGCTCGCTAGCCGACGGCAGCTGTTAACAGCTTACCGGCCGCTAACAGGAAGGCATGTAAAATAGTTCCAATTTACCAGTGTACAACGCAAGTCCTACATATTTTATTCTCGCTAAATAAAGTCAACTTATATTTAAAACCAAACCGCGACAAACGAGTACTTAATTATACCACAAAAAGACATCAAGCAAGTGCACCGCCCCCCGACAAAACATTGGTCCTTCGAGCCGGATAAGGAGAATATAGAGGCCAGCGACTTCCAACATCAGTTTTCGGCAGCACTTGAAGGAAAAGAAGATAAGTACGAAGTCCAAAAGTACTGGCACTTACCGCCATACTAATTCTCCGTCCGCCATATTTTTTCCCAAGCGAAAAGAAAAGTTTATTTTTTCCCTTTCTTTTTTTTCGCAATCCATGGTTAGCTCTGCAGCTAAAACCACTTCTTTCCGACAAGATTCCGAACAGCTTAAAAAATATATGCAGAATTCCGTTTGCAGTATTTTTTAATTTTTCCATATATGTACATATGTATGTATATATATTCACAGCGAGATTCACTTGTCGTCCGAGTTCCACTCATTAAAAGTGTTCCAGAACGTACGTGCGTGCGATTCCTACAAAATTTAATATGTAAAGCGCTTAAAAAATCCGTTTAAGTCATTTATGTTAACTTTGTACATATGTACGTACATACATACTTACGTGCACTTACAAGCAGCCATCCGAATTGCATGTGTTATGTGCGCACGCAGCAACGCATAATTATTTAACTAATAGACACATTTAATTACATACAACTGCAAACATTCATGACATAACATTTAAAGTTAGTTGCTATTACTGTTAACATTTATTTATATATATATTTGCGCATGCACACAACCCTCCACCATCCAACATATGTACACATATATGTACGTACATCATTACCGTACATCCCGCAAATATATTCACCAAATATATCAAATTTAAACATATATGTTTTACACACATCCACACGCGCATTAACTACACAAATAAAAAAAAATACTCATAAAACAATAATTGCCGATCTTGCAAGTGTATTAATTCCAACATTTGCCAAGTCACCGGCATATTCACAAACCGAAAAATCACAACCGATAAATCAAATACTGGCCGAGCATTACAAAGAGATTAAAATATAAATAAAAACTACTACTACATTTCCGATTGCCGGCATAAACACACATTTTACATATAAACAAATAAAGCACTTGTGAACCTTACTAGTTCCGCATAGTTGAACTATTAGAACTGAACAGCCAACGAGTAATAGATTATAGAGGCGCGAACGTGTGTTGTGTGAAATAGTTCCCGAGCCGTCAAAGGCTCATTCATATTGTGTCTTTTTTTTAATAAACCATTACTGGGAGCCCGTTGTAAATATTCTTTTACAAATTTTCTGGGCCCATTCCATTCGTTCCGAGTTTTTATACTTTGATACCGAAGGTCTCATAGTATATTGGTTTTGTGCAATGTCCGTCATGGTGTCCGTCTGTCCGTCTGTCCGTCTGTCTGTCTGTCCGTCTGTCCGTCTGTATGAACGCAACTTTTTTCGACATCCGTAAAGCTAGAGACTTGAAACTTTGCAATTATGTTTGTCTATAGGCGCGACAGATAAAGTGTCAAGATTGGGGTGCCACGCCTACTAGGAGGCTGGGAAATCGATAAATTCGATAACTGAAAACCGATAAAACCATATATTTCTCACATTCTTACAGCTAGAGTTACCAAATTTTGCACGCAGATAGCTAGAAATGTCCCTGAAAAAACTGCATCAAAATTTTGGATGCCACGCCCACTCCTTCCGCCCCCATCATTCCTGCTCCTTGAAATGGGAAACGCCTATAGTCTTCACATTTTTTGGGCTAGAGCCACCAAATTTTGTGTCAAGATAGATATTGACGTTCCCCAAAAAAGTGCATCAAAATTGTGGATTTCACGCCCCCTGATTCCGCCCCCATCCCCCCTTCACCCTGAAATTGGAAACGCCTATAGTTTTCACATTTTTTGGGCTAGAGCCACCAAATTTAGTGTCAAGATAGGTACTGACGTTCCCCATCAAAACTTGGATGCCACGCCCCCTGATTCCGCCCCCATCCCCCTTCTCCAAGAAATTGGAAACGCCTATAGTTTTCACATGTTTTGGGCTAGAGCCACCAAATTTTGTGTGAAGATAGATATTGACGTTCCCCAAAAATGCATCAAAATTTTGGATGCCACGCCCCCTGATTCCGCCCCCATCCCCCCTCCTACTTGAAATTGGAAACGCCTATAGTTTTCACATTTTTCGAGCTAGTGTCACCGAATTTGGTTGGAAGATATATGGTGACATCTACAAGAGATCTGCATCAAAAATTAGGATGCCACGCCCACCTCTGCCGCCCACCATTTAAAATCGGAAATTTCGATATCTCTTATAGTTTTTAAGCTAGAGCCCGTACATTGGGTAGAAAGATAGAAGGCAGCATCTACCAAAGATCTGCATCAAAATTTTGGATGCCACGCCCACCTAAGCCACCCGCCTTATAAAATCGGAATTGGCTATATCTCTAACAGTTTTTGAGCCAGAGCCACCAAACTTGGTAGGCAGATAGATAGGGACAGTTAAAAACATTTGATTCCAATATTTGGATGCCACGCCTACCTCTGCCGCCCACCATTTAAATTTGGGAGTTGAGTTATCTTCCACAGTTTTTGAGCTAAAGTCACCAAATTTGGTAACATGATAGCTGGCTATGTTTACCACATGGCCCACTCCCTTCGCCCCTGCATTCCCCTTATCAACCGTTCTTTTACTGGTATCAAAGTATTCCGCAGTCGGTTGCGTCCGACTGCAACGTTTTTACTTGTTTTAAATATCCTTTTAAAAACATCGCTCGTCTTTCAGCATCGAGTTTCGAATTTGTAAATATTCTTTTACAATTTTTTCTCGACCCAATTCCATCTGTTCTGTAAATATTCTTTTACAAATTTTCTGGGCCCATTCCATTCGTTCCGTGTTTTTTTTTAAATATCCTTTAAAAAAAAGCATCGTTCGTCTTTCAGCATCGAGTTTCGAAGTTGTAAATATTCTTTTACAATTTTTTCTCGACCCAATTCCATCTGTTCCGTAAATATTCTTTTACAAATTTTCTGGGCCCATTCCATTCGTTCCGTGTTTTTTTTTAAATATCCTTTTAAAAAAAGCATCGTTCGTCGTTCAGCATCGAGTTTCGAATTCGTAAATATTCTTTTACAATTTTTTTCTCGACCCAATTCCATTTGTTCTGACTTTTTAAATATTCTTTGGGAAAAGTCAGTTGTCGTTCCGCCACGGGTGTTAAACTTGTAAGTATCCTTTTACAAGTTTCTCTGGCCCACTTTCCAATCTGACCTACACTACGAAAAAGTTGATATTTCCGAATCCGTGAGAACGGATTATGTCAACAGGGTCAAACAAAGGGGATAAGGTTCCAAAGAAATAAACTGTTCCGTCCGTTAGGAGAGAATCGCTTTCTTCGTCAAGGTTTCCAATTAAGAAAGCCTCCAGTGCTCTTACGCCGAAATTAACTGCTCCGTCCTTGAAAAGTGAAAGACGCAGCTCACTTTCGTCACCACGCTTTCCGATCAAAAAAGATTAAACCCCAAGCGCTAAGCAAGTAGTCACGCGGGCCGTTAGCAAACTCCATTCCGAGTCCAATATGGCACTGGCTGAATTCATTGCAGTCTCTGACAAGCTCAGTCAATTCGAAGCTGGAATATCTAGTCCGTCAGACACTGAGCCTTCCCTATACATGCTCCAAGTCCGCCGCGACCACATAAAGGGTCTACGGGAAAAAATAGCGAAAGAGTACGAGATCTGCGCAAGGACGCTCAGCCAAGGGTGTGGGAGTAGCGATATCGCGTCGTTAGAATCTTAATACGACAATTGCTACTCCATTTATGAACGTTGTACGGCGCAGTCAAGAGAACAGATTGACGGGCTTAATTCAATAAATAGGCAGCCCTCAGTTCCAGTGGTCCCTGTATCTCGTGGCTGTAGTCTCCCACCTGTAGATACCGAGGTGTTCTTTGGAGAATACTTAAAATGGCCAACTTTCCGTGATCTTTTCACAGCTATCTACATTGACAACCCTCGTCTGACTCCAGTCGAGAAACTGTTCCACCTCAACTCCAAAACTGGACGTGAAGCTAAGGCAATTGTCGCCAAATCCCCGCTCACCCATGATGGTTTTGACTCCGCCTGGCAAGCGTTATATGAGCGTTTCCAAAACAAACGGCTCTTGGTGAATAGTCAGCTGAAAATCCTTTTCAGTCTTCCGAATGTCAATGTAGAGACCGGTTCCGCTCTTAAAGAGATTCAAACCACTATCCAGAGCTGCCTAACATCTTTGGAACATTCCGATATTTCTATCGCCAATTGGGATTGCCTCCTAGTCTTTCTGTGCTCTTCCAAATTGCCGAAGGGGACATTGTCTCTGTGGGAACAATCCTTGTCAGATAAATCTGCCATTCCCAAATGGGAGGACTTAAACATTTTTTTGAGCGAGCGTTACCGGACGCTGGAAGTGATTAAGGACATAAGGCCGAGTTCCAGCACTCAACCCTACACGAGGCCGTCCAAACCCCAATCAGCGTCCCGGAACGTCCCTTTGAAGCTAAAGTTACATCCAAACCGAAATCGTGCAATGTGTGCTCAAAGGAAAACCATCCTATCCGTTTATGTCCAAAATTCCTTCAGATGTCCGTTTCTGACAGAGCGAACCTCGTTAAGCAGCGGAGTCTTTGTTGGAATTGTTTCGCCAAAAACCACCAATTGAAAGACTGCACCAGTGCTCACAACTGTTTCACGTGCAAGGGCCGCCATAATACACACCTTCACAAGTGCGGCCCCTCTGCAGTTACCGCTGCATCAGTTCCTAAAGCGCAAAATCTTTCGGACTCTCCAGTTCTAATACAGTCCACTTCAAACCAACCTAGCGTTCAGAATTATTTTGCGACTGATACGAGATGTGTGCTCTTAAGTACCGCCCTCATTAACGTGTTTCATCAAGGCACAAAATTCACGGCAAGAGCACTTATCGAATCAGGTTCTGAAGCCTCCTTCATTTCCAAGCGGCTGTTTGACAAAATCAAATTGCCATTCCAGCAAGTCCAGGTCAACGTTTCAGGGCTGAACCAGGCGGTTGCAGCCCAACCACGAAAGTTGTGCCATTTCCTTATAGGCTCTCCAGTTAGGCCGATGCTTCAAATTGAAACTTCGGGATATGTTCTTCCATCATTGTCCGGGAACTTACCTTCATACTCCATTCCTCCAAATTTGCTAAAGGACCTACCGAACTTCCAATTGGCAGATCCGACTTTTTTCCAAAGTTCGCAAATAGATTTGCTCCTAGGGGCGGATATCCTTCCGTCTATTCTTCTGGGTGGCTCCCGGCCTAATGTTTGTGGTAGTCTACTGGGACAAGAGACGGTCTTTGGCTGGATCCTCACCGGCCCGATCTCTAAGCCCCCATCCAGCTCCATCTCTTCCTTTTCCACACGCATTTCTGTTGCGGCAGAAGCGCGTTTAGAGCAGCTTCTCACAAAGTTTTGGGAGGTGGAGGATTTGCCAGCTAAGCCGGTTAAAGAGTCCGATTCCATTTGTGAGAAGAATTTCGCCGAAACAACCACAAGGAATGAGAGCGGCAGATATGTAGTCACGCTTCCATTCCGCGATGAGAACCACAGAACGTTGGGCCACTCAAGATCCATATCGCTCGCTCAATTCTTGAGAAATGAGAACCGTCTCAAGAGAGACCCTTCCCTCAAAGCCCAGTATGATTCAGTAATTCAAGAGTATCTGGATTTAGGTCATATGGAGCAAGTCCCTCCGAATGACCACGGCAGCAACTTCTATCTGCCACACCATGCTGTTTTTAAACCCGACAGCACCACGACCAAGGTCCGTGTTTAACGCCTCCAATCCCTCTTCGAACGGTCGCAGCCTGAATGACATCCTTCATCCGGGGCCCATCTTGCAATCCGACTTGACCGTTCAAATCCTTAAATGGCGCTTCTTTCGATTCGTTTTCAATGCCGACATAACCAAAATGTATCGGCAAATTCTTGTCCATCCAAGGCACACACCTTTCCAACGGATTCTCTTTCTCGATGTGAATGGGGATCTTCGTGACTTCGAACTTAAAACAGTCACGTTTGGTGTGAACTGTGCCCCCTTCCTAGCCATTCGGGTCTTACAGCAACTCGCTAAAGATGTCAAGAATGACTATCCACTCGCCAGCGACATCATCAGCAAGTTTATGTATGTTGATGATGTCCTAGCTGGGGCACATTCCAAGCGACAAGCCGTGGCAGCCATTTCAGAGCTACGTTCCGCTCTTGAAAGTGCCGGTTTTCCCCTTCGAAAATGGACATCCAACTCGAAAGAAGTGCTGAGGGACATACCTAAAGATCACCTACTCTGCGAAGATTTCTTGGAGATCGATGATGCAAGTACGGCCAAGATTCTAGGTATCCGCTGGCAAGCCACCACTGACGACTTCTTTTTCACTCCAGCTCCACTGCCGTCAAACGAGACGTATACCAAGCGGGAAGTCCTTTCCCAAACAGTGAAACTGTTTGATCCCGCCGGGTGGCTTGCACCCTTTATCGTGCGTGCCAAAATCTTTATTCAAGAGATTTGGCTTCGCGACCTCAGTTGGGATGAAACACTGCCAAAAGACCTACTCTTAAAATGGCAGGATTTCCTCTTGACCTATCCTGATTTGCGTGAAATTCGTATTCCTAGATGGATCCATTTCCATGCACAATCCACTCTCGAGTTTCACGGTTTTTGCGACGCGTCTCAACGCGCTTATGGTGCTGCCTTATACGCTCGTGTTGAAAGCCACCAAGCGTATCCGTTTCTCTTGTCACTGCCAAAACTAGGGTGGCTCCTGTAAAGACCATATCCGTGCCGCGATTAGAGCTGTGCGGAGCAGTACTGTTGTCGGAGTTGGCGTCAGTGCTACTTCCACAACTACCTGCCAAGCAATATGTTACACACTATTGGACAGATTCCACGATCGTGTGGGCGTGGTTAAGCAAACCTCCTTGCAACTGGACCACCTTTGTGGCAAACAGAGTCGCAAAAATCACGCAATCTGTTGACGTCAAACAATGGTCCCATGTGTGTTCCGAGCAAAATCCAGCCGACTTGGCCAGTAGAGGCGTTTCTCCAAAACAGCTGGTCAACAGCACCTTGTGGTGGAATGGCCCAGAGTGGCTAGCTCAGCCCAGGGATCAGTGGCCAACCCCAGTCGAGCGCACGCACGACACGATTGAGGAACAACGTGTTGTCAAATGCAATTTAGGGAAAATAGGGCAGTCGTTCACCTTCCTCGATCGTTTTTCTACCTTCCCCAAAGCTATCAGAGTTACTGCCTACATATTAAGGTTCCTTCAGCGCAGTAAGGGAAGGGGGGTCCGTTATCCAGTCGAGCTCAGCAGCAAAGAGCTAACCGAGTCCCAAGAAAAACTCATTATTCTCACACAGCAAACAGTGTATTCCCAAGAGTATTGCGCTCTTCTCCAAAAGAAGCAGATACCACGATCAAGCAGCACAACCAATCTGAATCCATATCTTGATCGAAAGGGAATAATGAGAGCATGTGGCCGACTAAGCCAATCCGAGACACTGACCTATGACGAGCGTCATCCCATCCTCCTACCATACGAGTGTAAATTTTCACGCCTTCTGGTGTACTTTACCCACCTCATCTCCCTTCATGGTGGGAACCAATCCACGATAGGCCTTATCCGCTCCAAATACTGGATACCAAGGCTCAGGACACTGGTCAAATCCACGATCAGCTCCTGTAAGGTCTGCATAATCCATAGGAAAAACCTCCAAACGCAGCTTATGGGAGACTTGCCCGCCGAACGAGCCACATTTTCCAGGCCACTCACCCACACAGGCGTAGATTTCGCAGGGCCCTTTGAAATCAAGAATTATACTGGCAGAGCCTGCCTGATCACCAAGGGGTATGTGTGCGTCTTTGTGTGTTTCTGCACGAGAGCGATCCATCTCGAAGCCACCAGTTATCTCACTTCAGAGAAGTTTCTAGCTGCCTTCTCGAGATTCGCGTCCCGCCGTGGTTGTCCTTTGCACCTGTATTCCGACAATGGGAAAACCTTTGTCGGAGCTTCGAAAACGCTCTCACGGGAATGCGCAGAAGTTGCTAAAGACGCAATCCTGGCAAAATACAGTCATACCGGCCTATCCTGGCATTTCAATCCCCCAAGTGCGCCGCACATGGGTGGTCTCTGGGAGGCGGGTGTTAAAAGCTTCAAGACCCTTTTTCACAAATCCAAGTCTTCAACAAAATATACTTTCGAGGAGTTTTCGACCCTGTTGTCTAAAGTGGAAGCGTGTCTTAATTCCAGACCTATCTCGCCTATGTCAGAAGATCCAAGCGACCTTCTCGCTCTCACGCCGGGCCACTTCCTGACAGAAATTAATGAAACGGCATCGTCGGTTATTAACCGATGGCAACGCTTGAAGGCCCTAAGCCAACAGTTTTGCAAGCGCTGGAGAGAAGAGTACTTGAAAGAACTCCACAAACGCAACAAGTGGCAATTTCCAAAACGCGATCTTCAACTTAACGATATGGTCATCGTAAAAGAAGATAATCTTCCGACCAAAGAATGGCGTCTAGGACGCGTCCTAAAGGCCTATCCCGGCCAGGATAGTAAGGTCAGAGTGGTCGATCTACTTACCAGCCAAGGGGTGTTAAAACGACCTGTAGCTAAACTACTCCTGCTTCCTATGGACACCTCCGTTCCAGCCTCTATGTACACCTCCGTTCCAACCTCCCAACGTTAACATCCACGTACTCCCCAATTGTGTGCCCCGTGCAGAATGTAAACTTCAAATACATTTTGTTCTCTCCTTTTATTTTTCCACAGCATGGCACCAAGGAAGGCTCAAGCTTTGGAGAAGCGTCGGGCACGCGGGATTCAATCATTTCGCTGCCGCGTCTGCAGTGGCATCCATCCCCTTCGAGTGTTCTTGGTACTCGGTGCGGACGTTTTCCCGGAACTCCTGGTGCCTGGCCTCATTCCAAGCCGAGCGGGTTCCCCGGTGGCCCAAAACACCGTTTTCGGCTGGATGTTGTCGGGAGCATGTCCGGCATAATTATCAACCCAGCAAAATCTCCGCTCTCCCCTTCCTCCATATTCTTGCACTCCTTGCAAAGGGGGGGAGTATGTTTGTACCAAACAGTGTGTATATAAAAAACCTCCAAGTGATCAGCACTGCCGACGCTAGAAACTCACCTCAAGCCGAGCTCGCTAGCCGACGGCAGCTGTTAACAGCTAACCGGCCGCTAACAGGAAGGCATGTAAAATAGTTCCAATTTACCAGTGTACAACGCAAGTCCTACATATTATATTCTCGCTAAATAAAGTCAACTTATATTTAAAACCAAACCGCGACAAATGAGTACTTAATTATACCACAAAAAGACATCAAATAACCGACAAAACAATAACCAACACAAATATATCTCTATATTCACCGGCGTGTTTTCTTGAACGCAAGATCACTGACGGCCACTTTATTATCTTTTCCTTTATCTTAACCTACTTCGTTCTATCGCTATTCTATCCTAACGCCCTTCCTTATCTACTTACAATCCCTTCAGGTTCTTCCGGGCACGTGATAACAATTTCTTCTTTCCGTTCAAATTCTCTTTTTTTTTTCATTCCCGCGCGCGTCTGCTCGGTTGCACCGATCGTTTCTTAATCCCGAGTCGCCCACGCTTCAGCTTCGGCCAGAGCTGCCGTTGCCAAACTCCCCACGCTCGTTTGCGAGCGTGGTGGGTTGGAAGCCCACAGCTGGCGCGCTGCACCCCTTGCGACTCTGCGTTTTCTGCCGGTCTATTCAAACATATTAATTAAACTAATTGTTTGTGTATATGTGTAAGAAGTTGGGAAGCATTCAGTACATAAACTGACTGCTAAAAGGCGTCGCAACTGGCACTTGTAACCAGGTGGACTACGGAGAAATAATGAATGTTTGTTGTTGGTTTTACAAAGAACACTAGGTAAAAATAGCTTAGCTTACAGTTGTGTAGTATCAATTAGAATTAGGTTATTGTGTGCTCAGCAGTTGCTTGCAATGCAGAGTAGCATATTTAGCAACTGCCGGGTTGGCTGACCGCTGCTATTGCGACATATATTGTGCATTGTGCAGTCAGCGATATTCTGTGTGTTCAGCATAACTTGGTGTTGCTTACAGTTTTATTGTGTCAATAAATGTAAAGTGTTGTGTATGGTCTTGAACTAGTTTTATATGTGTTTATTATTTGTGTGTTATTGTTACAATGTCATGTGCAGTTATTTGATGTCTTATAATATAAATGTGTGCTGACTTGTATACGACTGAACATTCTCCCGGCCGTTGAAACGGTTTTCAACCATCCTCTAAGTCCAGTGTAAATCGTCTTGGGGATGCTAATGGAGCGGATGTATCGACGGACTCATTCCTTGTGGTTGTGGGTTGAAAGGTCCATAGGCGTTGCTTCCGTATTGCATAGGCGCACACTACAATGACCGATATCAATAAAGCAGCGTAAGCGGCTATATGATGGTGTTGGACCAAGCTTATTTGGTTGGGTATATCTTCTTTGTTGAGTGCAGCCAGTTTTAGCTGTAAGTCGTCCAGATCCTTGTCGTCATGCACCTTGTACGTCGATATGTTGATTTTTGTTGACGGTACATTAGTGGTGTTCGGCATGTTGATGTCTCCAAAGCGGGCGTAGCTTTTCATCACTTGACTTATGACGGTACCAAAGGTACTGATGCTAATGTCTATATTGTTGTAGTTCCATTGCAGAATGTGTTGCAAAGATCCAGTTATTCGGTTGGTGTGTTTTTTCCCATACCATCCATACCATCCATACCATACCATACCATCCCTTAGTTGCTTAGGGGAAATCAATATTGGGCTTATTGTGTGGTGGCGAACTCCAGTTAGTACGTCCACTATTTCCGATTGCATGCGCTGAAGAGTAGCTGCTAGCAATGTTAGTTGAGTCGTTAATGCCAAGTAGTTTTCTGTCAGACGTGCGCCAGTGTACATTCCTCTGCTTTGGCTAATGGCAGCTACTTGTTGTTCAAGTAGTCTTAGACGCTTGTCCGATGTAGACCTTGTTTTCTTGACAACGTTAATGGTTGCGTCAAGTACTGAGGTTTGATTTCTCATTAGGGTCAATAAGAATTCCTCGTTGGTTTGTACCTTCGTTATGACCTTCGTCATTTTATTGGCGTAGTCCGAGTCTAATACTCCAAATAGACTGTTCGCAATATTACCCACTGCATCAAATGGAGAGCGGCGTTTGCGATTATGTTGCATGAGTACGTTAGCCATTTGCAGTTCATCATACAAGTGTTGATAGTGCTGTGATATAGCGTCACATGTGTGTATGTTGTTTAGTTCTGGGCATATGTATTGGAACTCCTTTATGCCTGAATTAAATGTCTTCATGTCTCGCCAGTATGGGTCCAATTCATAGTATACAACCATGGTCCAGTCGGATATTGCTCTCATCGTTGTTCCAATTTTTTCGTAATACACCCCTGGCTTCGTGTCGAACCTTGTCACCGATACTGACTGTGTCAGTACCAAAGGTAGCATTAGAAGCAGGACTAGCAACGACGAGGTTATCGTTGGCGACATTAGTCGTTTCCGTTGGGCGACCGGCGCGTCATTGTTATCCGTGTCCTCTGCTTCGTTGAGAGGGCGTTTCTTGGCCATCTCCTCTGGAAAGATTGGCGCAAGCCTGTTTATGGGGCGCTTGTAGATGCCTGAGGCGGTTTTCACGTCAACCACTCGTACATGAGTATCAAGCCCTGGATAAGTTTTTACAATGCGTCCCATTGGCCAAGTCATCACAGGTATGTTGTCTTCTTTGATTAGGACAAGCATGCCTTCCTTGATATTGGGATTGATGGTTTTCCACTTGTGTCTGGCTTGTAGCTCTTGCAAGTATTCTTCTGACCATTGCTTCCAGAATCCTTGCTTGATTCTGGATACTAATTCCCAACGTTTCAGTAAGGATTTTTCATCGCGGGCGGCGTTGACATCGGGAGGAGCAGTGAGCGCTTCACCAATCAGGAAGTGCGCTGGGGTGAGAGCAGTGGTGTCCGTCGGGTCATTTGACATCGGTGTGATTGGCCGTGAATTCAAGATTGCTTCAATTTCGACGATGACCGTGTTTAATTCCTCAAATGTTAGAGTTGCAGTGTTGGTAGTGGTAACCAGCAGTCGCTTTGCAGACTTGACTGCAGCTTCCCATAGACCTCCAAACGATGGCGCTCGTGGCGGGATGAATTTGAACGCAACTTGTTTCTTGTTGCAGTGATTGATGATCTCTGCTTGAGCCCTTTCACCAAAGATTGTTCCTTCCAGTTCCTTCAACTGGTTGTTTGCTCCAACAAAGTTAGTGGCATTGTCACAATGAATTGTTTGACATTTGCCGCGGCGGCTTAAGAAGCGCCGCAAAGCTCCCAAAAAGGCGTTTGTCGTCAGATCGCTGACCAACTCAAGATGTACCGCCTTTGTAGAGAAGCAGCAGAATACGGCTATGTATGCCTTATCTGGTCTTTTTCCTCGGATTTTATGATGAATCCAGATTGGTCCGCAGTAATCTACGCCTGTAGTAAGAAAGGGGCGTGTTGGTGTTACTCGGTCTGCTGGCAAATTGCCCATAATTTGGTTCATTAACTTGGGTCTTGCCTTGTTGCATTTCACGCAATTGTGAATGATGTTTCTTGACATTGTTTTGTCGTTGAGGATCCAATATTGCTGTCTTGCAGTTGCTCGTAAGGCTTGAGCACCGCAATGCATATTGTCTTCATGCAGTTCTCGCAATATCATTTTTACTATTGGATCGTTGTAGGGCAGCAAAATCTGGTGCTTTGCATTGTAAGGGAGTGGGGCTCGATCCAATCTGCCTCCAACTCGCATAATTCCGTCTGAACCTTGTAAGGGGGACAGTGATGAAATGGAACTCTTTCTGTCCACCATGTTGTGACGCTGCAACGATTTTAGGTCAGCAGCAAATTCGACTTGTTGTATTGTCCGTAAGATTACGTTGCGAGCGTGATCCAATTCCTTGATGCACAGCGTGGAAGTTGCTGATCTGTATTTTTTGTAACAGAAGCGCAGCATATAAGCCACAATGCGTTGTAACTTGTGAAATGAATTGCTGTGTCTACAAGTGTATAATTCTTCACCTATTGTAGACGGAGATATTGCCAAACTTACATGTTTGGTTTTTCTTTCCAAGTTGCTCGGTGTGATAACGGGTAGAGCTGACCATTTGTCTGGAGAGCCATGCAGAAACAGTGGTCCATAGAGCCATAGATTGTGCTCGGGTAATTTTCGTGCCGATATTCCTCTTGACAGTACATCTGCTGCGTTGTTGGCCGATGAGACATGGCGCCATTGAGTTTGACTTGTCAAGGCCTGAATTTTTGCTATTCGGTTTGCCACAAATGTGTGATATGTTGAGGCAGCTGCATTGATCCATGATAGAACTACAGTAGAATCTGACCAAAAGTATCCTGGCACGGTGTTGCTGTCGAGGTCTAGATCGCGCCGAACCCTCTCAGCAAGCTCAGCACCCAATAGTGCTGCACAAAGCTCCAGTCGAGGGAGTGACTGTTTTGCTTTTGGAGCCACTCGAGATTTTGAACATAGTAGACGCAAAGATATTTGCTTATTTCTGTACGTTGCGCGTACATATATTGCGGCGCCATATGCGCGCTCTGACGCATCGACAAAGGTGTGCAATTCTTTTGTGATTGGAGTCTTACCATTATAGATATGCCTTGGAATTTGCATTGAATTCAGGCTCTGCAACTCCTCTCGATAATCCTTCCATTCGTTTTGAAGTTTTGAAGGTAACTCGTCGTCCCAATCAAGCTTTAATTCCCAGAGCTGTTGCATAAAAAATTTAACCTTTACTACGACTGGAGCGAACAAGCCTAGGGGGTCGAAGATCTGTGCCAACTCTGAGCAGACTGCACGTTTTGTAATCCTTGTTGCTGTACTGCTGTGAGTGCGACTACCAAGTTGATCCTTTTTGGGCATCCAAATAAGGCCCAATGTTTTCACGCTGTAATGTTCCAGTGTTTCTCCGAGCTTCACATCGGTCACTATGTCTTCTTTCGGAATTCCTTGCAATATTTGTTCATTGTTTGAACACCATTTCCGCAGCTTAAATCCCGATGGCTAAAGGATTTTGTTGAGCTCTTGTTGAACTTGAATCGATTCTATGATTGAATCGGTGCCAGTAACATAAAAGTCACGTTTTAGTGCCTTTGCACCCATCTGGAATCTTTCCATATTCTTGGTTGCCAGATGATCCAAACATTTTATTGCTAAAAATGGTGCGGATTTTGTGCCATATGTGACTGTTTTTAACCGGTAGTACTTGATCTCTTTTGATGAGTTGTTGCGCCATACAATCAGTTGATGAAACTGATTTTCCGGATTGATCCATACTTGACGATACATTTTTTCAATGTCAGCAGTAAACACATATCTATGTGTTCTGAATCGTAGCAGGATAAACATTAGCTCGCTTTGAACCGTGGGGCCTGCATGCAGTATGTCATTCAGTGATTTTCCAGTAGACGTTTTGCATGATGCGTCAAAAACAACTCGAAGTTTTGTTGTAGTGCTGTCCGGCTTCAATACGCAATGATGTGGAATTACGTAATGATTTTTTGGGATCTGTTGAGGTGACACTTGTTTCATGTGTCCTAACTTCTCATACTCCTCCATGAAAGCTGCGTACTGCTTCCACGTGTCTGCAGAGGTTCTGCGCTCTAACGATAAGAACCGTTTGGTCGCAATTTCCATGGAGTCTCCCAGGGCTGAACAGTGTTCAGAAAATGGGAGTTTGACGATAAATCTGCCGTCCACCGCCACTTGTAAGTGCTCTAAGAAGTGAGTCTCACAATGCGCTTCAATGGGTGTTCGTGGTTTCTCTGTTGACTCCATGCTATCCAGTGTCCAAAATCGTTCCATTAACTCATTTGTTTCTTCATTTGTTGCTGCTGCGCAAATGGCTGATGATTTACTTGCAGCATTTATTTTTCCTGCAATGATCCAACCAAACTCAGTTTGGAACAATCTATGCTGTTGTGGGAGCAATATTGAAAAACAGTGCTCTGCTCCAATCAACATATCGATTTTGCCTGGTTTGTTGAAGTTAGGGTCCGCAAGTGGGCGGGTTGATCCGAGATTATATGGGGTAGTACAAATGCTTCCACCCGCATAGTAAAATTGCTGTGTAGTGATTTTACTATGACATTCACCCGAGCCTTGCTAACTCTTGGCTGTCCTCCGATGCCTTCAATCCGGAGTGTTGTGTCGTGACGTTTTAGTGCCAACATTTTTACTAGTCTTTCTGAGATAACGTTGATCTGCGATCCAGAGTCCAGTAATGCCTTGAATGTGGCCTGTTGTCCATTATTTGCTTGTACAGCTACCTTTGCTGTTGCGAGTAGATTGTAATTCTGATTGTTCGCAGATGCCGCAACTTGTGTGTGTGGCTCTGCTGCTGCTGATGCGATAGCATTCTCCAAATGTAGAAGAGTATGGTGCTTTTTGTAGCATTTGAAACAGCTGAAGTTGCTTGTGCACGACTTCGTTTTATGGTCATTTTTGAAGCAGTTGACGCATAGTTTTTGTCCTTGCACCCAATTTAGGCGCTCGCTAATTGATTTAGCGCGAAAATCGTCACATTTGGATAAATAGTGACTTGTCTTTTGCAATAAAGACATCCTCTTTGTCCACTTGACGAGGTTGCACATGTTGTGCTTTTAGGCTCCTTTTTGAAATTTGCAGATGCCTTTTTCCCAGTAGCCATAACTCGAACTCGTTGTTCTAAGAACTGGAGCATGGTGTCCAGTGGCTGGATTTCCTTAGTATTACCCAATGATTGTTCATAGAGTGTTTTATTTGCGCTATCCAGTTTATTTCTTAGGATGGCAATGATAATTGGATCCCATGTTGAAATGTCAATCCCGAGTCCCTTCAGTGAAGCTAAGGACTCTATGGTGGTGATGTGCAGCTCCTTTAAAGACTTTACATCGTCGCTGCAGGTTTGTTGCAGCAGAAGGCGATTTAATATCCTAGATGCGATATCTCTAGGATTGTTGTAGGCATCTACTAAAATCTCCCATGCGTAGAGATAGTTTTCTTCCTTAAGATCGATGTGACGGATTAATCTTTCCGCCTCTCCGACTACGCTGGTTTTTAAATACCACATCTTGCGTATGGTAGGCATGTTTGTTTCATGTATCATACATGAAAACATATCAAAGAATTGTGTCCATTTGAGAGTATCACCATCAAATTTTGGAATGGAAATACGTGGCAGATTGATGTTTTCGGCGCACGTACTGCTTGAGTTCCCTGTAAGTGCATTCCGTACATCAGCCTCTGCCTTGAGATATTCAGTAGCGTCGCACAGTGGGGCCTCTGCCGGAAAAGCGTTGCATAAATCATTTTTTTCATGAACGCGTTTGGCAAAAGTAAAACATGTAATCGACAGATAATACTTCAAAAATAATGGATCCAAAAGATTTTTGAAATCGGTTAAAAATTATGGCTGCTAGAGCTTATCAAAGCTGAGAAATTTTTCGTGAGTACGAATCAATGACAATTTTTACGAAAATTCGCCACTTTTAAAGTGAATATTGGGCGATATAAACAACCGATCTTCGATCTTTTTTTTATATGAAAAGTATGTTCAATGTTAGTATTTTTGTTGTTTAAATTTTGAATATAACTGAAATACTTATTAAACTAGAAACGTTTAATAAATACACTAAATTTTCCTTAATTTTTGAACTTTCGTGGAATAGAACTCACAGGGATGATACGGGATAATTGTGGGACCACTTGCATGTGATAGATGAAATATATACCTTTCATATGTTTTTGGTCTTAATCTGCGGAAATCTGCGGAAATCGAGATAAATCCAAAAAACTAGGTGTACCTCGCGTTAAAAGCACGCGGCAGGTATAAGGAAGAAGAAGAGCGCATGCAAATTTGGCTGTAGCGGGTGTGTTGTTTATTTATAACATTGCTATATGTTGTATTATAAGTACTACCTGACTATATGTACCCCCTTTAAGAAATGTTGAGTCTTCTTGAAAAGGGTGTGAAAGGCAGGTAAATATAGTTTTAGTTGATGGACAATTTCGCAATTACAGGTAATTTTTTTGGGAATTTCCCCGTTTACCTATTTTGAATGAAAATCAATACCTCATGTTTTTTTTTGGGTTTTTACCAAAAACATTGGAAAAGGCTTATACCATTTTTGCTTTTTTACCTAGCTAACCCAAAATATATGGTATATAGTGCAAAAAATTTCACTTGATTGCGACAGTTGTTTTTTAACTTCATAAGAGAAAACACTACAAGCAATTTCCCGGTTGAATAGTATTTTTCAATATAATTCACTAACTTTTTATTTAAAAGCGCAATAATGCATGTAAAAAATTCTACGATTTTTGAACTTTTTCGTGCCTCTGAAAATAAAAACGATTTTGAAATGGCATTGCTTAAAGAGATGGGCGTACTCGAAAACGCTAGTACGGAGCTTAAAGCAAAAATTAAATCCATTCACGCTAACTTGAAGTAAAAATGGAACTTGGTCCATAGACATTTGACATATTTCAAAAAAAAGAATGAAAATTTACTTGATCAATATTCAACATTCGGCTATTCAGAAGAGGAAGAAGTTCACCCATCGACTAGCCGAGGAAAAGGAAGGCCGCATAAAACTATGGAAGAGTGTTCAGCTTTTACAAGGAAACGTAAACTTGAGGATGCTACGGACAGCATTAGAACAGAACATCTGTCGGAAGCACTTTCATCGAAGTATGTGAAGGAACAAGAGAGGTCAAATGCGACAATCACGAAAGCTGTACAGATCGCCAGTCCTTTACGGCTAAATAGGATAAAGGAAAGTATTCCAACGCCCCCAAACTCAGTCGCCATTAAGTACACTGGTGAAGAAGCGTTTTCCCTTTTTATGGACTTGGGATTAACTAAGGAGAAATATAATATTTTATGCGGCTCCTTAAAAAAACAAAACGTCGGCGTTCTTCCCGGATATAAAAAGATTGGATTTGCAAAAAAGGAAGCAGTGCCACCTAATACAATAATAACAGAGACAACTGTAGAAGTAAAACTCCAGGATTTAATGGACCACACTGCGATGCGTCTGATTAAAAGTTTGCCAGATGGAGAGGTCGAGTTTCTTCCTGAAAACCTGACCCTACTCAATAAGTGGGGATGCGATGGATCGTCTGGACAAAGCGCATACAAACAAATTATAAACACAGATGACGTAACTATTTCCGATGAAAATATGTTTATGGCTTCTGTTGTTCCCTTACGCCTCAGGAGTGAAACTTCTGAACATTGGAAAAATCTTCGACCATCATCGATTCATTATTGTCGCCCTATTTTCTTTAAATATGCGAAGGAGTCCTCTGAGTTGATTAAATCAACTGTAAGCGACATACAGAATCAAATTAGCCAACTGAAGCCTACTGTTTTTCAAACCAAAAGTGGAAAAAAATCACGATTAACTTTAAATTTTTCCTGACAATGATTGATGGAAAAGTCTTAAATGAAATTACAAACACCTCCTCAACTTTAAGGTGTCCTATTTGTAAAAAAACTCAAAAGGACTTTCACAATTTAGACGACTCAACGAGTGACGAGAACTGCTACGAATATGGAATTTCTCCTTTGCATTGCAGAATAAAGTGTATGGAATTTATTCTGAAGCTAGCCTACACACTTCCTCGGCCAGGAGAAACAGCAACGGATAATACACCTCGTGAGGATATACAGAGTAGAAAAGAAATTATATAAGCTGAGTTCTCTCGGAAGTTGGGATTGAAAGTTTACTGCCCAAAGCATGGATACGGAAATACGAATGACGGAAATACTTCAAGGCGATTTTTTGAAAATGATAAAATGTCATCTTTAATAACAGGTGTTAATCATGAGATCATTAAAAGGTTGGCTGTTATCCTAAATGGAAATGATAAATGGTGCAAAATTTGGCGAATACACATCGCAAACAGCTCAACTTTTGACTGATTTGTATCCTCAGAAAAAACTTACCCCCACGGTACATAGGATTTTAGCTCATGGAAAGGACTTAATAGAGTATCAAAGCTTACCAATTGGAGAGCTGTCTGAAGAAGCACAGGAATGTAAAAACAAGGACTACAAAAGGTTCAGATACACTAATACGTGCAAAATTTCTCGGGCTCGACAAAATGAAGACCTTTTTAACATGCTGGCAGCCTCATCGGATCCACTTCTTGCATCGCTTAGACATGTGCGATCACGAAAGGATTTGGAAGGAAGCAACTATAGTTCCGAAATGTTAAGTTTATTAGACATGAACATTAATGTAGATGATTATTTTGAAGAAAATCAGTCATCAATAGCAAATATTAAAAATTAACCTCAAAAAATCGGCAAAAATACCAATTTAAATGTTATGTATGTATTTAAGTTAGAAAATCGAATTAAAACAACTAAAAATGTTATATAGTTATTGAAATCATTAAAAATTTTCAGTTACAATTAAAAAAAAAAATTTTATTTGAATTTTACAGGCAAAATATGCTCGAAAATAGCACGGATACCAAGAACTCTCGACGAACACTCATTTTAAAGCTTGAGAAGTTTTCTATCAAGTGCTTTTTAAATTTTTGAAATCGCTTCATTAGTTTAGAAGTTATGATTTTTGCAATGTAAAATGAGCAAAGGCCCCACTGTGCGTCGTAGCCAATCTCTTCCGGGTCCTCAAATTCCTCGTATATTTGGAAATGGACCTCTTGAGTTTTTGCCCATAATGACTTAACCATATCTGCATTAAGGGGCTTGTGTTGAAAGGCTCGATTCAATGATGCAATCATCGCCTTTTGCCGACGGCTCAATGCCATTAACTTAGCATTTGTGCTTGCTCGGGCATTTACTGATCCTGCAGCTATGACGGTCTTTGGTTCCGTCATGTTGCTGGTAGACTGATCTGCAATGTCAGCCTGTTCCAAGAAGTAAGTTCTGTTCTGCTCTACCATGGCAGCGACTTCTTCGAAGAACTTGAAGTATCTATGAGACTCCTCTAAGTTCGATGAGTTCCTGATCACCTCGTGGTTGTCTTTAAAAACAGTCCACTTTTCCTCTAGTATCGAGGCCCTGGCTTGATAGTAGCCAGGTTTTGCTTTCCGATCAGCTGGGTCCTTTTTGCTGTTCCTGACTAGCCTTGAAATCTCCTGGCTTATCTCGTCCTGCGCAGCTAGGACCTCTTCCAACATAATTGATTTGTCTGTACTCATTATTGTCGCCTTGTTGACAATTTAAGAGTTAGCTGAACCAATTTGTATATGTCGTCCTTACTCCTGATTATTCCTGACCCGTTGGAAGTGTTTTATTCGCTCTGGTGAGCTGGATACGCTTCGATTCGCAACCGTGATGTGGTCAAGGAATAAGGAGTTTTTGTTTTTTTTTGTAGAAAGGATCCTTGTGTGGAGTCCTTCGTCGGGGTCACCAAAATGTTTGTGTATATGTGTAAGAAGTTGGGAAACATTCAGTACATAAACTGACTGCTAAAAGGCGTCGCAACTGGCACTTGTAACCAGGTGGACTACGGAGAAATAATGAATGTTTGTTGTTGGTTTTACAAAGAACACTGATTTTATTAACGAAAAAGTAACAATATTTATAGGTAAAAATAGCTTAGCTTACAGTTGTGTAGTATCAATTAGAATTAGGGTATTGTGTGCTCAGCAGTTGCTTGCAATGCAGAGTAGCATATTTAGCAACTGCCGGGTTGGCTGACCGCTGCTATTGCGACATATATTGTGCATTGTGCAGTCAGCGATATTCTGTGTGTTCAGCATAATTTGGTGTTGCTTACAGTTTTATTGTGTCAATAAATGTAAAGTGTTGTGTATGGTCTTGAACTAGTTTTATATGTGTTTATTATTTGTGTGTTATTGTTACAATGTCATGTGCAGTTATTTGATGTCTTATAATATAAATGTGTGCTGACTTGTATACGACTGAACACTAATCTTCTCATCTAAATCCATATTTAATACTTCCTTTTATCTTAACCTAGCGGCGCTCCTTGCCTGTGAAAGATATACATTATATATTTTAATATAATAAAAACAAATCAAAAACTCCTCGCTCCTCGCGGTCCGGTAAAATAATAATAAAACTAACGAAATCATAATCAAAAATCAAAATATTCCTTTTCTCTTATATGCTACAAATTAAAATCTACAAATTCTGGACTTAACTGACTACAAACTAAATCTACAAACTGATGCTGTGAGGGAGGCCACGAGCCTACTTCACAGAGTTAGTCGATTATCTGTAGATCGGAATCGTCACTTTCTGAACTCAATGGTTCTACTATGACAATTTGATCAACAAATATATCGTGAATTGGTATGGGCATTCTGACGTTTTGCCTTAACATATTTTTTTATCTCAATATATTAATACGTTCTATCTGTTTATACATATGCATTTTAACTATTTGATTATAAGTTATCCACTTTAGGCCCATGGTTTCTCAAAAAAACGAGAAACGGAACGTATTTTGCTAGAAATTTCAGCTCGACCATTTTGTCTTACTCAAAAGGAAATTATCATTTTATAATACAAAATTATATAAATTATTTTTGTTTAATCAGATCTATTTTGAAAACATAATAATTATCAATTGCAATCATATATGTATACCGTTATTTTTCTTTTGTTTGCTTTACGAAAAGTTTTTGTTTTTTTATTAAAACTATAATTTTGTATACCATATATGTATGTATATATCTAAATTTTTATATAACAATTTTTGTATCTCATTATTTTGTGTATATATATATTTATGTATACTATTTATTATTTTGAAGTAATATCGGCGTCTAAAACGCACGATCCTAATACAGAAATTCCTACACCTTTTGGCTTACAATATCCTACCTATTGTTTCGCATAGCTTTACAGGCTATGCTTCTAATCGGGCAGAAATAATTCCGCTCGATTGTACAATGGTTTTTTTTTTATAAATATATATACAGGGTTGCCCATATTCGACGGACCCATGTTTTTTTTAAAAAAATCAAACAAAAAAATAAAAATTTGGCGGTTGGCAATCTAAATCATTTAATTTGTTCCAAGTAGATTTGTTTACATCAATTTTTGAATATGATATCTCTCAAATGGCCGCCTCTGGCGTTGATGGTGTATTGTGCCCTTTTTGCAGCATTTTCCATCGTTTTCGCCAACATTTCGGCCGGAATAGCGGCTATTTCTTCACGAATGTTGTCCTTGAGCTCTTCTACGGTCCTTGGCTTGTTAACGTAAACCTTTGACTTCAAATATCCCCACAAGAAGAAGTCAGGCGGCGTCAAATCGGGCGAACGCGGTGGCCAGTCCAAATCACCACTTTTCGACATCAGACGGCCAGGAAACAATTTCTTCAGAAAATCGATTGTTATGCGACTTGTGTGCGGTGGAGCGCCGTCTTGTTGAAACCAGAACTGCCTCATACGCTTTCGACGAATAATTGGCATCACAAAATTGGTCATCATGTCGTGATAACGCTCCTGGTTGATGGTAACAGCATGGCCATTTTCATTTTGGAAGAAAAACGGCCCAATGACCGTTTTCGCACTAACGCCGCACCAAACTGTGACTTTTTCGCCATGAAGAGGCACTTCTTGAATCTCCTGAGGATTTTCAGTGGCGTAAATACGGCAATTTTGCTTATTTACGGTCCCATTCAATGTGAAATGGGCTTCATCGGACATGATAATTTTGTTCCAAAATTGCTCGTCATCTTCGGCCATTTCGATGACTCTTTGGGCCCATTCCAATCGACGAGGCTTGTCCGCAGGCAACAATCTTTGCGTCAATTGAATTTTGTACGGGAACAAATGCAAATCAACGCGAATAATCCGTTGTAAAGTGGACCGAGCCATGCCCAACTGCTGAGAACGGCGTTTTTGGGATGTTCTTGGGGACCTCTCAACACTGGCTCGTACGGCAGCGATATTCTCGTCCGATCGCCTTGGTCGACTTTTATTTGGCCTCTTCGGATTAGAAAGAGCCTCACCAGTCGAAAATTTTTCGTATAAACGCTTAATGGTGTTCTTAGAAGGCGCACTTCTCACATTTTTTAATTTTTTAAAAGCACGTTGAGTTTTCACAATTGACTTGTTCTGTTGAATGTAAATTTCAACTATTTCAGAGCGCTCGCGTGGCGTGTATTGTTCCATGGTAAAAATCTGCTTGGACTGACGCTTCAAACGCGGTATGTCATTAAGCGATCTGACATCTCTGTCAAAAGTTATGGCGTTGCCAGATGGGTCCGTCGAATATGGGCAACCCTGTATTTAAATTACAGTTATATTTTAGATCTATGCTTTTTTTTGTGTGTCGTTCTTCTTGGCTGCATCAGCTGGTCGTCGTCGGTTGGCTGATGCTCCTTCGTAGGCGTAAGAGGCGGCCTGCCCCTCACGCTTGTTGGTTTAGCTGCTGTTGTCCTGGGCCTATGGGCTCAGGCGATACCGGTGCCGGTTATCGCACAGGTTTTCCAGTGGTCCTGGGCAATCTTTCGGGCACATTTTTGGTTTCAGTGGTGTTTGCTTAGGGAGTGGAGGTGGTGTTGTCTTAATAACTGAGTGAGCTGGAGTTAGTGGCCTTTTGTATAAGGCACGACTTAAGAAAGTCAAGTTCTTCTTGTAGTTTTTGGGCAGTTGCCCAGGGGGGTGGTGTTTGATTTTTAAATAGTATTTTTTTTTCACACCTCCGCGTCTTCCCAAAACACTAAACTCTACTCACTCAGCTTTTTCTTTGATGTTCCATGTGTTCCAATCATGACTCGATCACCCGTGGTTGTGTTATCCTGCTACTGGCTCTGCTTCCGACGCTGCTGCACCTTCTCCACGCTGCTTACCTGCTTATTGATGTAACTGTTTCTGCATATAGAATGCTCTTCGTTTGATTTCCAGTGAAACGATGGTTAAATGCTGCAGTTTCCTTTGTGTTGCCGGTCACGAAACGGGGTTCAGCTAGAAGCTCACCAAAAACATTGGGCGCATCCAAAACTTGTTTGATGACATCCAAGAGAGAGGCTCCGGTTGCATTCTTTGCAAGCTGGCAAAACTGCTGCAGAATTGTCTCCTTGTTATTGTTGCCGTTCTCCTGCTACTCCTGCAGCCTTCGTGACACTTGTCACGGTCGCCATATAATATCCCACGTCGCTTTTGTATAAAAACACCGAACACGTCAGTGTTCTTCAGCTTGGTTTTATCGAATGTTTTTTATTCTTAAAATCATAAGGCAAGTTGCCGTTGTTTACATAATGTATTCTTATATTCTATATTATTACATATGTGTGTGCTTATGTGCATACTAGCGCTGACGTCTGCTGCAAGACGGTCAGCGCGTGTGATATTACCGCGTCAGCATTTGGGCGCTCATGGTTGATCATATTACCATGCGCTGCGTCCGGCTGACGACGGTTCGTTGACATGCAAAATATAGTATAAATATGTCAACAACATATTTATATTACTGCAACCAAATGTATGCAGGGTCTTTCTTAATAATTAGTATATTACATATAAACACACTACAGAGCATTGAATGTTTTGCTCAGCAGAGGTGAACATGGTAATACCCAACGATTGTCAATGTCGATGTCTGCGTTACTGATAGTTTTAACGAACGATTGTCCGCCATTTTGGGTACTTCATCGACGATATATTGGATATCCGTCAACATGAGTGACCGTATTGTTTCCGACATCTTTAGGAAAACACTTTGTACATTTTCGGTCTACCATGCAAGGTGATGATCAGTTCAGATTTCCGCACGGACCATGAATCATGTTTGTGGTAACAAAATCAAATTGTAATTTATCAGTGGACGGATTTGGAATCTCTGCAGAAATCAAACAATCGATGTCTTCAGCACGTATTTTGTCAACAAACCAAATTAAAATGTGAGCATGAGGTAATCCACGCTTTTGCCACTGTAATATACATATACTTATAATACACACTGTACTCAGTGTCTTTTAATATATTTTAATATCAAACACATTGTAGCACTTTGCTGCAATGTTTACGTAAACCAAAGTCCCAAGCATAGCCACAGCGCAAAAGTAATATGATCACACAAGTATGCAATGGGCAGTAGAAGTGCCGTGTCAGCATGTCTCGCATGCGCGACCGTTCCTTCTTTATATATGTATATAATATTCTCTCTCACGCTATCGCTAATGTCAGCGTTTAGCATATAAGTAATACATAATCAGCCAACGTCTCTGCCAGCGTTTACTAGCAGCGAAGTCGCGCAGCTTAGGCTAAGAACCAAAAATGTAAAAGCTAAAGATTCATTCAATAAACGGACTTGAAAGAGTTCAAGTGACTATTAAATAAACTGAGTTGAGTATTTATTACATGGCGACCGTGAGGCAGTAACTTGCCCACCAAAAAGAAAAGTGCTGAAGTCGGAGCTGGATGGAGCTGGAACTGGAGCGCACCATAGACGATTTGTGGGGCATTACTTTGGCCCAGGAAGAAGAGCAATCGGAATGCAAAAAATTCGCCGAATCTATTCGGCTTATGGAGCATATTGAACTCGAACCGAATTGTGTTGTTCCTCTGTTCAAGTCATCTGCCGAAGTTGAGGCTGTACTACGGGGCAGTCCAGAGCCGTCCAGTTGGACGTGGAGGAATAAATAAAAATATATGCTGAGTGAGTACGGGGCATGAGCTCGAAGGCAAACAAGCCCAGGCGCAGTGGGATAAAGGAACGAATCAGACAAAGAAAGTCTGAAATCGTAAGAATCCTGTATAAATGCGAAAATCCCCCACCATGGCGCACTGCAGTCAAATTAAATGACAAACTCAAACACCTCGAGTCTTTATTAAAATCAAAGAGCTCGCCCTGTCCCTCAGAAACAAAATATAATACAAAAATAACTAAAAATCATCGCCCACCAGCAAAACAGATTCCAGCACGAAAACACCGATGCCCACCGGACTGTGAGGGTCCGCTCTGCAGCCCCCATTGCGAAGGTACCTGCGGTGTACAGAAGAGTTGCATGAGAGGCAGACCGCCCCTTATGCCTACGAGGGAACGCAACGCAATAGAACGAGTTGCATGAGAGGCAGGCCGCTGCTTATGCCAACGAGGGAGTAGCAGCGAGAGCAACAAACAGCGAGATGACCAGAGCCACCAAGAGCCCCCAACATATTATAGAAACTATATTATATAAAATTATACAATAAGAATTGTAATGCCCGACGACAATTGAGTCGACCGGCAAGACGTTTGGCCTGTACAGCCATTCGAACTACTAGGTAGGAAAGGAAAGAAAAATTGTAAAACATATAAATTCCAACTCAAGATGATAGATTAAATCACTTAACTAACAACCACAATTTTACTACATATAAAGTGTAAATTAAAAAAAAAAAAGAAAAAGAATTTTATATTTCAATAAAATACTAAATAAATAAAAAATAAACAAATAATGTTTTTGAAAATTAACTAAAAGTATATGTCAATAGAAACAAATAAAATAAGTAAATTTGACGAAATAATTAAAAACTTTGATAAAATGGGTATTGTAGACGTTAAATCAGTAGATTCAACAGCCAATGTAATTAATAAAGTAGAGTCAAATAGTAATGACTTAGAATTAATACACACATTATTAATAATAATTGTTGTTATAATGTGCGCAAATTGTTTTTATAAATTATATAAATTACATAACAAATGTTTAAAAAAGAAATATATGAGCCAGGCAAATGATCTGGACCAAATTTAAAAAAAAAAAGCGCAAACAACATTGGAAACAAATAACACAATATGTAAGTTTGTAACTTTAAGAAAATAAAACAATTTAAATACAATGAATTACAGATAAAACAAAAATATATTAACTAAAGTATGGCTAAACTAAAGGCAATTAGAGAAACATATGATAGAGTTCAGTTTACATTTATCTTAAAGAAAGAGTTCATATCCATAAAATAATGGAATGGAATGAATTATATAAAGAAATAAATAACATAAAAATTGACTTTGATAAATCATATAAGTCACTTACACAAAACAGACCAATTCAAAGAAATACTATTAAGAAACATGTAGAAATACTAGTAAATTGCTTTAATGAAGCACGTATACTAATACATGGCCAGAGAGAAAAATTAAATCAAGATCATTGGTCCCAAGTATCAAAATTATTGATCAGACTACGATCTAATTTAATATCCATTAAACTAAAGTTCAATGTAGATATATCAGTACCAACCATACTTAACTCTTCTCTAACAATTGAAACTGGTGATGAACCGGAATCAACAGAACAAACTGACACTGACCAAATAGAGTCAGAAGAGCTTGAGACAAACCCTAAAATAGAAGAACAGGATTTAAATAATCTTACTGTTCCAGCTGTTTTGATGTCAGATCTGGATAATTCTACAGATTCTGATACTTCTTCAAACATAATAGAGAATAAACCAGGCAACAATATCACAATGGCACAAACTAATATTGATTTTATTAATACAGCAACTAAGCTTATACCAGTTTTTGATGGTAAAGCTGAAAACTTACAAAGTTTTGTTGATGCATTACAAGTATTGGAGTTAATAACAGGCGAACACGAACAATTAGCAGTTTCGATAATAAAGTCAAGGCTAAAAGGTGTCGCCAGAAATTTAGTCGGAAATGAAACAACAATAACTGAAGTCATTTCCAGATTAAAAAGCAATGTCAAAGGCGAAACTGTAGAAGTATTGTCAGCAAAACTGATGAACATACAGCAACGCAATAAAACTGCCAACCAGTACACACTAGAGGTTGAGCAGATGAGAAAAATGTTAGAAGGTGCATATATAACAGACGGCTTACCCCTAGAGTTAGCCTGAAGTTATTCCACTCAGCATGCAGTCAAAGCAATGACTAAAAATTGCACAATCGATAAGGTAAAACTTATCATGCAAGCTGGTACCTTCAATACTATGAATGAGGCCGTATCAAAATTTGTAAATTGTTGCACAGAGGCAACCGGACAGCCAAACACTGTCCTATATTACAAAAATAATCCACAGCGCGGCGGAAACCGCGGACGCGGAAATTATAGAGGTAATTTTCGCAGTCGCTACAATAATAACAACAACAATAATTACAACAACAATAATTACAATAACAATAATGGACGAGGCCAATATAGAGGAAACTCAAGAGGCCGTGGCAACTCGAATCGAGGCCACAACTATAATAACCCAAGCAATGTCAGAGTAACCAATAATACATCGGAAAACTCGCAAACCCCTTTAAATGTTCAACAGTAGAAAATGCAAGGGTTCATACCATTAATCTCAGTCAGAACATATTTGTATCATTCAACCATGTGGCTACAGGAAAAGAACTTGTCTTTTTAGTAGACACAGGTGCAGACATTTCAATAGTTAAAGAAAATTCTGATGTCTTTCATGACATAGAAGGCAATTATATTATAGACATAAAAGGAATAAGTCAAGAAGTAACCAAATCCAAGGGGTTAACTTCTATTGAGATACAGATCACTAAGTACATAATCCAACACGATTTTTATATCGTGGACCTACAATTCGCTATTCCTTGTGATGGCATATTAGGAATCGATTTTATTAAAAAATTCAACTGTCAATTAGACTTCAAGCCATCTGAAGATTGGCTTATAATTAGACCTAATAACTTAAAATTTCCAATTTATGTTCCAATAACATACAGTTCTGGCAACAACTCAATACTTCTGCCAGCAAGATCCCAAGTAATTAGAAAAATCGATCTAAATTCAAAAGAAGACAGTGTATTGATTCCAAATCAAGAAATTCAGCATGGTATTTACATAGCAAGTACCATAGCAACATCTAAAAACGCTTTTATAAGACTACTCAATACAACAAATAAAAATCAAGTAGTCAGTACAAATAATTTAGCGTGATTCACTTCGAACTACGAAGTAGTCAAAACTAATCTAGACAATAGAAAAAAATCTGTATTATCTCAACTAAAAAAAAACTTTCCTCCACAATTCAAATCACAGCTTTCAAGCTTATGCACCCAATATAATGATATATTCGGATTGGAATCTGAACCAATTAGCACAAATAATTTTTATAAACAAAAACTGAGATTAAAAGATGATGAACCAGTGTATATAAAAAATTATATAAGCCCACACAGTCAGGTGGACGAAATACAGAAACAAGTTGGAAAATTGATCACCGACGGGATTGTCGAACCATCTGTTTCTGAATATAATAGCCCATTATTACTTGTCCCTAAAAAACCATCTCCAGGTTCAGAACAAAAGAAATGGCGATTAGTGATTGACTATCGTCAAATTAATAAAAAATTACTGTCCGATAAATTTCCACTATAGCATTCTCTGGATTAGAACCTTCACAAGCATTCCTTTACATGGATGACTTAATAGTTATAGGTTGTTCCGAAAAACATATGCTTAAAAACTTAACAGACGTTTTTGAGAAATGTAGGAAATACAATCTAAAGTTACATCCTGAAAAATGCTCATTTTTTATGCATGAGGTGACTTTTCTCGGTCATAAATGCACTGATAAAGGAATACTTCCGGATGACAAGAAATATGATGTCATTATGAATTACCCTACGCCGCACAATGCGGACAGCGCTAGACGTTTCATAGCATTTTGCAATTATTATAGACGTTTCATTAAAAATTTCGCCGAATATTCACGGCACATAACAAGATTATGTAAAAAGAATGTTCCTTTTGAATGGACAGATGAATGCCAAAACGCATTCCAATATTTAAAAACAAAACTCATGGAACCTACTTTGCTACAATATCCTGATTTTAGCAAAGAATTTTGTATAATTACTGATGCAAGTAAGCAAGCGTGTGGAGCGGTTTTAACTCATAACCATAACGGACTCCAACTTCCCATTGCATACGCATCAAGAGCTTTCACTAAGGGAGAAAGTAATAAGTGTACAACTGAGCAGGAGTTAGCTGCAATTCACTGGGCAATATTACATTTTCGACCATATATTTATGGAAAACACTTTACAATCAAAACAGATCACAGACCATTAATATATCTATTTTCAATGATCAATCCGAATTCTAAACTGACACGTATGAGGCTAGAATTAGAAGAGTATGATTTCACAGTTGAATATTTAAAGGGAAAAGACAATTATGTAGCTGATGCGTTATCAAGAATAACCATTAAAGATCTACAAAACATTACAGGAAATATAATGAAAGTCACTACTAGACATCAAAATAGACAGAAAATCCGCGCGGATAAGAAAGAAATAGAATTGCCTACGCAATCTACAGAGAAAGCTTCTAAGCCCAACGTATATGAAGTCATAAACAATGACGAAGTACGTAAAGTAGTGACCTTGCATGTAAATGATACGCAATGTCTATTTAAACATGGTAGAAAAATTACTGCAAGATACGATGTTAGCGATTTATATACCAATGGAATCCTAGACTTAGGTCAATTTTTCCAAAGGCTTGAAATGCAAGCCGGTATAAACAAAATCAGCCAACTTAAAATGGCACCGTGGGAAAATATCTTTGAACAGGTATCAATAGATAATTTAAACAAATGGGCAATAAAATATTGAATACATTAAGAGTAGCGCTACTCAACCCGGTGACCCTTATAGAAAAACAAAAAGAGAAAGAAGCTATACTGTCTAAATTCCATGACGATCCAATACAAGGAGGTCATAGCGGCATTGCAAAAACCTTGGCCAAGGTCAAAAGACATTTTTGGAAAGGTATGACTCGAGATATAACTGAGTACATTGTAACGAACCTTCGGTTTGTCCCGAATGTAAGCTGGGCTAACTCTTGCGGTGCTGAGGGTACGTGCCAACAAATTTGTATTTGTGGCGCTGCGATAATTAGAACACTTGGTGGATTTGATTTGTATAAAATGTATTTGAACTTTGCGTACGATTTATCTGTTGTTACAGTTGTATTTTCTTACAACTAGTTTGGCTGCGTGCTGGACTAGCCTCCCGGTACTATTACCCTTGCCTTTGGTACAGCCTACAATGCGCTCTCCTGCAAGTCAACGATCGATAATAGCGCTGGCTGCCATGCGTTCAGCCTCTTTGAGAAAAATCAGCCGAACCACTAACATGAACAATTTGGAGATGGACAGCAGCGTGGGAGAAGCAGCACGCGGTTCGCACATCCGTGCGGCACTGGAAGCACGCCGGGTAGCCCCAGCGCCCCGGCGAGTCATACGGCGCAGGCGCGTTCCACTACCGCCAGTGCGTCTGCCGTTCCACCCGCGTAGTCGAGTGGCACGCCGTCAGCGAGAGCCGTCGCCTGACGTGCTCGTGCTGATGGCGTCGCCGATGCGAGATACAAGCGATGAGGAACGGGTGCGCCAGGAGCGGGCAGCGGAGACCCAGCGCCGCTGGACACGGTGGTGTGCCGAGCAGCACCACCAGAAGGCAAAGGAGGAGGGCTGGGGTAGACGAAGGCGGTCGAGGGAGGAGTCCTCTACGGAGCCCGAGCCGGACACGGAGTCCGAGCTGGAGGATTGGGGGCATCCAGCAGCCCCACCGACGCCGCCACCAGAATCCCGACTGGCGAGGCCACCTTCGCCCACACCGATGGTCCGAGGGGAGGAGGTCATCGAGATTTCCTCGGGGTCGGAGGCAGCTAACGGCAGCTGCGACTCCGATGCGTACGTCGCCGCGTATGTGTCGTCGGCGGACGACGGCGCAACCTCGGCCGAGGAGGAGGACACAGAAGAAAACGTCGGCGTGTTTAACGCGGACGACGACGCGGAGAGGCGCGAGGGCGAAAACGTCGGCGTGTTTAACGCGGACGACGACGCGGAGAGGCGCGAGGGTGAAAACGTCGGCGTGTTTAACGCGGACGACGACGCGGAGGTGCGCAAGGACGAAGGCATGACGGCAACGGCAACGCGACAGTCGCGATATGACGGAGCGGGCTGGTGTCATGAGGTGACGGTGGTCTACCGGTGGCGCGAGCAGGGAGCACCACCCGCGCAAGGGTTTGTGCTGCGGGAAGTCACACCGCCGCCACGGACCCCGTCACCAACACCAACAAGAAGGTTTACACCAGCGCCGCGGGAACCATCGCCGGACACCCTGGAAAAGGCACCGTGGGTGTGGCCCCAGCCGGCCAGTGAGGCTACAGCGGCAGCCGAACAGCGCGTGCCGGGCTCGCCTCCGCGTGGTGAGTCACCGCCAAAGCCCCCACGCTGGTCACCCATCCGGGTGAGGCCATCGTTGGGCCAACAGGCTTCGTGCCCGGGTCCCACACGGTCGGCCCGCCCGTCACTTCAACGCCAGCAGTCGGCGCCGAGCGGTCGCCCCACCTGGCGAGAGTTGAGACCGGACCAGTGGCCACCCGAGGTTGCAGCAGCGATGGATCAGGGGCCGACCAGGCGTTCGTGCCGCCTGGTATGGGTACACGGCCGACGTTACCGAATAAGGGGTCGTCGGTAGGAACGCGCGTTTTCGCGTGCGATCCGTGAGCGCACGGATCCCAAGGGAAAAAGGGAAAAAAACAATTGAACGCGCACACAAAAAAAATAATAATCATAATAAAAAAAAAATAAAAAAAAAATTTTATGCATTCATTCAGAAACTTGGAAAGAGAAAAAAAAAGAAGAAGAAGAAATGTAACACCGGCCGACGCTGGTAAGTATTGAAGAACGATACGTACCTGGGGCCAAGGGGGAAAATAAAGCCAGCGGGCACCGCGGTGCCCATCCTAGTTAAAAGAGAGGATGGATTAGTAACGGCAATGGCAACCGTGGTGGGTTTTTTTTACTTACTTTTTTTGCTTATATTTTCCAGCAACAAATTTGGTGCGTCATGTGGCGTCAGTGAGGAGTGGTTGTCGATAGCCGGCACGATCGTCGCTATCGAATAAATATCGCCGATCATGTACGACATTAAGCTCCTTGGCATGGCATACGATGTCAACGACAAAGCACGCAGTACAAAGCTGGTTGCTATGAGGGTAACGAGACACAGCCCTAAACCGACGGCGATAGGTTCAGTCAACGGCCGTTGAGTTCAAATCGGCGCTGCGGATGGCGCGCATGTTCAAAATTTGATAATGCAGTGGAAGAATCCACTTCCGAGGAAAGAGGGGAGTGTGAGGAGCTGGGAATGCTTCTCACAAGAGGAGTATAATTCGGCTGGGTTGTTTTAGTATTGTATGAAATAAATATATATATGTGGTATACATACATATATATATTTATAAATACATATACAAAATAAACAAAGCCGGCGGCCGAAAAACACATATAGCGGGACAGGCCGCGGCCGGACCCGAGTCGCGGCGAATTCGCATGCTGTCTCGCTCTGACGCCCGATGTCAGCGCTTAGGTACGTGTCTCGCAGCTAGGATGGCTGGACACGTACCGTTAATGTGGAGGATAGAGTGCCGTTGGTGTGTGAGCAGTGCGATCACCGTTTATAGTGATCACTGTCATACCAACGGCGGGCGTGAGTCGCTACGGCCAGGCACCGTTGTTGCCAAGGGCCAAAATGACCATCACGCCACCTTTGCCCTTCCTTTGACATTGGCGCTGACAGGCCCCGATCCAGCGAGGCAGCAACGCGTATAAAAGGAGCGGTCGACCGACGGCGAGGGACAGTAGAACTCAGAGTGATCACGCGAAAACCGAAATACGGCCGGTACGAGTAACGTAAAACGCGTCGAAGACAAGTGCGGAAGGATATAACGTGCCTCCGTGAAGTGGAAAAAGGACTACAAGGACATTTCAAGGACTTATGCTCAACGCGAGGAGCCAAAAGTAGTCCTAAGTGTTGGTGAATTACTATAAAATACACGAAGGTACCAAGTTGTAAATAGACTAAGTACGGTTTCGTGGCTGACTGAGGTCAAACGCTACGAAAGACTTGCTCTGTGGCTACGATTTGCAAGGCGAAGCCTGACCATCCGCGTGTCGAGTTAGTGTGCCTGGCGTAAGGCAAGGTGAAGCGCACGTACACCAGCGAGTAGGAGTGCTAATGGTAGCTTCTTGCGGAGTCAAGAAAGCCAATAGCGAAACCTGGCGTAGCTGGCGTAGTACGCAACAAACCTAGTCCTGTAGGCGAGACTAAATTCGATCGTTGACTGGCAGGAGAGCGCATTGTAGGCTGTACCAAAGGCAAGGGTAATAGTACCGGGAGGCTAGTCCAGCACGCAGCCAAACTAGTTGTAAGAAAATACAACTGTAACAACAGATAAATCGTACGCAAAGTTCAAATACATTTTATACAAATCAAATCCACCAAGTGTTCTAATTATCGCAGCGCCACAAATACAAATTTGTTGGCACGTACCCTCAGCACCGCAAGAGTTAGCCCAGCTTACATTCGGGAAAAACCGAAGGTTCGTTACAAGGCATGGAGGAGGGCGAGTTCAGTGAATCTCGCGAGAATATAGCTGTGCTTGAGTCCGACTTTAATGAGGTCGGTCTTAACAACGACGAGGAGGAAGAGGAAGATGCTGAATTTTAATAGAACATCCTTGTAATTATTATCAATAAAGTATTGTTTTGAAGTTAAATCAATTCAAGTTAATAATGGCCTAAGAGTTTTGGAAAACTTAGCGAATAACATACGCGGCGACGTACGCATCGGAGTCGCAGCTGCCGCAAGCTGCCTCCGACCCCGAGGAAATCTCGATGACCTCCTCTGGCTGCTGGATGCCCCCAATCCTCCAGCTCGGACTCCGTGTCCGGCTCGGGCTCCGTAGAGGACTCCTCCCTCGACCGCCTTCGTCTACCCCAGCCCTCCTCCTTTGCCTTCTGGTGGTGCTGCTCGGCACACCACCGTGTCCAGCGGCGCTGGGTCTCCGCTGCCCGCTCCTGGCGCACCCGTTCCTCATCGCTTGTATCTCGCATCGGCGACGCCATCAGCACGAGCACGTCAGGCGACGGCTCTCGCTGACGGCGTGCCACTCGACTACGCGGGTGGAACGGCAGACGCACTGGCGGTAGCGGAACGCCGTATGACTCGCCGGGGCGCTGGAGCTACCCGGCGTGCTTCCAGTGCCGCACGGATGTGCGAACCGCGTGCTGCTTCTCCCACGCTGCTGTCCATCTCCAAATTGTTCATGTTAGTGGTTCGGCTGATTTTTCTCAAAGAGGCTGAACGCATGGCAGCCAGCGCTTTTATACCCTCTGGTGAGTACTCAAGTGTGTTTGTATTAGTGCGTGATAAACGGTGTCCTTACCGTTATAACCGCCATGTTTGTCAGCGCTCTCTCTGGATTTTTTTTTTTTTAATTCGCCGCGCTTGTTTTTTACACTTTGATACCGAAGGTCTCATAGTATATTGGTTTTGTGCAATGTCCGTCATGGTGTCTGTCCGTCTGTCCGTCTGTCCGTATGAACGCAACTTTTTTCGACACCCGTAAAGCTAGAGACTTGAAACTTTGCAAATATGTTTGTCTATAGGCGAGCCAGATAAAGTGTCAAGATTAGGGTGCCACGCCTACTAGGAGGCTGGGAAATCGATAAATTCGATAACAGAAAACCGATAAAACCAAATATTTGTCACATTCTTACAGCTAGAGTTACCAAATTTTGCACGCAGATAGCTAGTCATGTTCCTGAAAAAACTGCATCAAAATTTTGGATGCCACGCCCACTCCTTCCGACCCCATCATCCCCGCTCCTTAAAATTGGAAACGCCCATAGTTTTCACATTTTTTGGGCTAGAGCCACCAAATTTTGTGTCAAGATAGATATTAACGTTCCCCAAAAAAATGCATCAAAATTTTGGATGCCACGCCCCCTGATTCCGCCCAATCCCCCCCTTCTCCGTGAAATTGGAAACGCCCATAGATTTCACATTTTTTGGGCAAGAGCCAGAAAATTTGGTGTCAAGATAGATATTGACGTTCCCCAAAAAAATGCATCAAAATTTTGGATGCCACGCCCCCTGATTCCACCCCCATCCCCCCTTCTCCGTGAAATTGGAAACGCCCGTAGTCTTCACATTTTTTGGGCTAGAGCCACCAAATTTGGTGTCAAGATAGATATTGCCGTTCCCCAAAAAAATGCATCAAAATTTTGGATGCCACGCCCCCTGATTCCGCCCCCATCCCCCTTCTCCCTGAAATTGGAAACGCCTATAGTTTTCACATTTTTTGGGCAAGAGCCACCAAATTTTGTGTCAAGATAGATATTGACGTTCCCCAAAAAAAATGCATCAAAATTTTGGATGCCACGCCCCCTGATTCCGCCAGATCCCCCTTCTCCGTGAAATTGGAAACGACCATAGTTTTCACATTTTTTGGGCTAGAGCCACCAAATTTTGTGTCAAGATAGATATTGACGTTCCCTAAAAAAATTCATCAAAATTTTGGATGCCACGCCCCTGATTCCGCCCCCATCCCCCCTTCTACTTGAAATTGGAAACGCCTATAGTTTTCACATTTTTCGAGCTAGTGTTACCGAATTTGGTAGGAAGATATATGGTGACATCTACAAAAGATCTGCATTAAAAATTAGGATGCCACGCCCACCTCTGCCGCCCACCATTTAAAATCGGAAATTTCGATATCTTTTATAGTTTTTAAGCTTTATAAAATCGGAATCGGCTATATCTTTAACAGTTTTTGAGCTAGAGCCACCAAACTTGGTAGGCAGATAGATAGTGACAGCTAAAAACATTTGATTCAAAAATTTGGATGCCACGCCTACCTCAGCCGCCCACCTTTTAAATTTGGGAGTTAAGTTATCTTCCACAGTTTTTGAGCTAAAGTCACCAAATTTGGTTACATGATAGCTGGCGATGTTTACCACCCGGCCCACTCCCTTCGCCCGTGCATTCCCCCTTATCAACCGTTCTTTTACTGGTATCAAAGTATTCCGCAGTCGGTTGCGTCCGACTGCAACGTTTTTACTTGTTTTTTTTTGTTGTTGTTTTTTTGCATATATGTACCAGTCATGGCACATTTATTACCCTCCCTTTTTTTTTTTTTTAAAAAAAAAAAACAAATCCGCTTTATCTGACTCCAAACTAATCCTGATTTTCTTATTTTTCTACAGGTATAACCTCAGGTGAGTAAATGAAGTATACTACCTTTACCCTTTTAATAACCAATTTTTTTGCTTTCAGATCTCTCCGTTTTTTTGTTTGTTTACGTTTTGTAGGCAGGGAAATATAAATATTTCCCCAAAAAAAAACAACTTATTGTACCCCTTTTAGAACCATTATATTTTTTCCCCTTTTATCTCCTTAAATAATTTCACCTGGTCCCTTTGCAGAAAAAAGAATTATGACTTCTGCTGTTGCTGTTTTGTGCAACCCAAAGCGGATTCATGCGACATGCGTTCCCCCTTGTCCGCTTCCTCACTATGCGGCTTCAAGTCGCAAATGTGAGCTGTCCGTTCCCTTTTCTCAGTTTTGCTTTTTAGCTTTGCTATCACTGGTGATACGAAATTTGTTATCGTATATGGGCCAGAGAATTTCGGGGCCAGCTTTGCAGCGAAACCCTCAGCTGCATTTGACAAATGGTGTTGCTTCGCCCACACCTTGTCGCCCACTGCAGGCTTCCATGCCCGTCTCCTCAAATTGTAATGCCGTGCCTGGTCTTGGGCCGCCTTTTCAAGACTACGTCTTACTACCCCAAATACCTCCTTTAACTTAGAGGAATTATCGGTGGGCGTTTGCGTGCTCCTGCCGGTTCCAACTGTGACCCCGTCGAACAGTGCTTTTGGCAATCGCGGCTCGCGTCCCTGCGTAATAAACGCCGCACTGTACCCGGAAGATGCTGACACGCTCGAATTGACGGCCAAAGACAGCTCTGGTAGCAACTCGTCCCAGCACCGCTGATTTTCCTTGGCATATTGCGCCACCATTGTTTTTACTGTCCGATTTGTCCTTTCCGTTGGGTTTTCTTGTGGGGTGTATGGTGCTGTAAACTGGTGCCGCACCCCACATTCTTCCAGAAAACTCTTAAAAGCCTTACTCGTAAACTGCGCTCCGTTGTCCGTTATAAGCACTTTCGGTACTCCAAACCTGGCCAATATCCGTTTGCGGAATCCTTTCTGTAACGACGCGGTTGTAGCGCTTCTCAAAGGGACCAGCTCTGTCCACTTTGAGAACCTGTCCACAAACACCAAGAGCATCGTATTTCCATGTTTGGACCGGGGTAGGGGCCCAACAAAATCCGCACATACTGTGCTCCATGGCTCTTCCGGGATCTGCGTTAGCATTTTCCCAGCTGCCGTCATCTGACTCGGCTTGTACAGTTGGCAGATTTCGCAGCGATGTACGTACGCGCGTGCGTCTCTGTACAAGCCGGGCCAGTAATAGCGAGTTGTCAATCGCGCTATCGTCTTCCTGCTACCGAGGTGTCCGGCCGTTGCTGCGTCGTGATTCTCTCGCAACACCTGGTTCCTCTTGCTGCTCGGTACGCAGAGTTTCCACGATGACACTTCCTCGTTGCCTGCGCGATGTGGTATGTGCCGGTAAAGGTTTCCGCTCTCCTCTACGTAGTCCGGGTATTTTCTGGGGTTTCTCCTTATCTCTTCTCGCATCTTTTGAATCCATTTGCATACTGCGTTGGATACCTCCATGCCGTCGATTGTTGTGACCACTCTACCACATGTCTCTTGTAGTGGCTGTCGGGACAATGCATCGGCTACGACATTGAGATTACCCTTTCGGTATCTTATCTCAAAATCGTATTGTTGTAGTTCTAACGCCCACCGCGCTATCCTACCCGATGGACTCTCAATCGAGTTGAGCCACTTCAGAGCCATGTGATCGGTGATCACGACGAAATGGTATCCCTCCAAGTACGGCCGCAGTTTTCGAATACCCCATACTATGGCCAAGCACTCTTTTTCGGTAGCCGAATAGTTCCTTTCGGCTCCGTTGAGTGTTCTGCTGGCATACGATATTACTCGTTCACCTTCGTCCGAAGGTTGAGTCAATATCGCGCCCAGGCCATAGTTACTTGCATCCGTCTGCAAGCAAAAGGTTTTCGAAAAATCGGGACATGCCAATACCGGTGACTGTGTCAGTCGGCTTTTGATAGTCTCAAATGCTTTTTGCCGTTCTTCTGACCATTCCCATTTGGCTCCGTTTTTCAGCAAGTCGTTTAGGGGGTGTACAGTCGTCGCGAAGTCTGGTACAAAACGCCGGTACCATGATGCGACTCCCAAATATTGCCTCAACTCCTTTACGTTTCCGGGCGGCTTTAGTTCTGCGATTGCAGCAACCTTTTCCGGATCTGTGCAGATGCCCTTGTCGGTCACCCTGTGACCTAAGTACTTCAACTCCTTTTTGAAAAAGTCGCACTTATCCACGTTTATGCACAGGTTTGCTGCTCGTAATCGCCTGAAAACTTCTCGCAGATTTCCCATGTGTTCTTCTCTGGTCCGTCCGATGACTATGATGTCATCCAAATATGCAAATGCATGCGGCATCATGTCTGGGCCGATGACGCGATCCAAAGCTCTCTGAAAAGTTGCAGGAGCCGAATGCAATCCGAACGGCATTACTTTCCAGTGGTACAATCCCTTTCCTGGAACCGTAAACGCTGTCAGTGGCCGGCTCTCTTTTTCCATGGGTATCTGCCAATACCCATTTTTCAAGTCTAAGCTTGTTATAAAGTGTGCATCTCTGAGCTGATCCAAAATGTGGTTCACTCTTGGCAGTGGATACGCATCTTTTTTTGACTTGCTGTTTAGTTGTCGAAAATCCACACACAACCGCCATTGGCCCGTTTTCTTCTTCACCATAACTATGGGCGCGCTGTGTGGACTATTCGATGGTTCGATACAGCCTTTTGCAAGCAGTTCGTCAACTTGTTGATTGATCTCGGCCTGCATTTTCGGATTTTTGGGGAAGTATCGCTGCTTAATTGGTCTATCGTCGGTCATCACGATTCGATGTTCTGTTATTTGTGATGGCCCTTTTAGTTGGCCGAAAGCTGCAATTTCGCGACGTAGGAATTCGGTTATCTCTGGGTCTTCGTGTTGGATCTTGTCTTTAATCTCGGTATCCTGACAGGTGGCCTCTGTGTGCGTTTCGGCTGTGGTCTGGACAACTGCCACCGACAGCCTCTCCTCCAGATCCTCACGCTCGTAACGTTGTGCTGGGATGGTGACCACCATTCCCGCACATTTCAGCACAATGCCCATACCTGTCAGGAAATCCCATCCTAACACGAGATCGTCGATAACGCCTGGCAAGATAAGCAATTTGACTTCGAGCTTGCGATTTCCTAAGCTGATGCTTGTTTCCAGTTCTTCCGAGACGCTACTGTTCCGTCCGTCCGCCAATCGGACCTGTCTGTTCGTGGCGCTTCTATGGCATATCCCACTGAGCCTACAAGCCAGTTTTTCGCTGATAAAACTACTTGTAGCCCCAGTGTCGATGGTTGCCTTATACTGACATTCGCCGATCCGAACAGTAGCTGTCAGTTGCGCCCCCTCGTTCTGTAGACTCCCGATTAATGGCGAGGGGTGGTCCTCGGCGGCTCCCGTTCGCCCCTCGCTGGCGGGCGCCGCTGGTCGTTTCCCGACTTACAGCATGTCGCGGTTCGCTGCCCGATTCGGCCACAAACCCAGCAGTAGTCGAGCATTGGGTTTCGGCAATCCACCGCCCAATGTCCGCTCTGTCCACATACGCGACACGCCCTTCCTGGGTTCTGTGTATGTGTCTGACTATTGTTTTGCTGAAGTCTCGGTGCCGGTCTTGGTCTTTCTGGCTCCGGCCCCCGTTCCCTGGTGTTGTGCTCCTCGAGTATATGTATGTATGTATTGACGCTCACAACGTCAATGAACAGAGTATATTGCAGTGAAGTGTATTGAATTAAAATAAATTGCATAATGAAATTAATATTATGTTTATTGGCCTAAGTTTTGTATTTTAATGCATGGTTTAAAGCAGAGCTGCAAACCCCCTATAAAACGGCTAGGGTTCGGTTCGGGTTCCGAACCCTAGGTTGAAAATTCGCAGAGGTTCCAAAACCGGGTTCTGAATATTTTGGAACCCAGGGTTCGGTTCCAAACCCGGGTTCGTCGAGGAAGAAAATGAAAAACATTGGAAGTCATTGACCAACAACGTTAATTTCTCTAATGCCAATAAATAACAACAAGGGATAGCTCAAAAAAGCGTACAACAAATTTTTTCTGAGAAATTTTAGCAGGTGGCGCCTTGATGCTAACTTATGCGCAGACACCGAGTAAGCAACAACAACACACAAATATAAGATAACAACGTAATACATACTTGTCAAACAAAATGCTTATGGAAGAGCTATTACAATACTAATAAAGAAAATACACTAATACAAGTAAGGCAGGTATCACTGCACAGATTTTTATATACAAGAAAAAGTAATAAACTGATTGTTACACACGCTTATGTTTAAGTGCAGTCTTTCTATCTCCTATTTCCGTTACTTTATACGGACCAGTATATTTATAATCTAACTTATGACCTGTTTCATTTCTTAATAAGACTTTATCACCTACTGATATATCTATGTTGTTTATTTTCCGATCATATAATTTCTTATTATTTTTCTTATTTTCTTCGAACATTATTCTAGCTCTTTTATATGCTACTTCTAATCTATATTTACTTTCCTTAGCATAGTCATCTATATTGTATATGGTTTCTATATTATCTATACTATTAAATTGTTTTGGTAAATTATTTGTTTTACCAAATACTAACTCATATGGACAGTAATTATGTGCCATTGAGGGTTTCGTGTTGAAACAGAAAATGAAGTATTGAAGCCATACGTCCCAATCAGTTTTATCAACCGATATATATGAGCGTATGTATTCATTGAAAGTTCTATGACTACGTTCTATTGTTCCTACTGTCTGGTGGTGGTGTGCCGTAGATGTTATATTTTCAATTTTTAGGTATTTGCACAAATCATTTATAATTGAATTCTTATATTCTGTTCCCATGTCCGTAATGAACGTCTTCATTGGACCGTACTTCAGAATAAATTATTCAAAAATTGCTTTAGCGACAGTGTTCGCGTTCTTATTTGGAACTGGTATGGCAACTAAATATTTAGTTAGGTCACATATTAGAGTGACTGCATATTCATTGCCATTTTCTGATTTTGATAGTGCACCAATAGTGTCCACTATCACTCTGTCGAAAGCATTTATTGGCGTATCAGTTATTATTAATGGTGTCTTATTGTGCTTGGTTATTTTAGCTTTTTGACATTTTCGTATGTACTCAGTAATATCTCGAGTCATACCTTTCCAAAAATAATGTCTTTTGACCTTGGCCAAGGTTTTTGCAATGCCGCTATGACCTCCTTGTATTGGATCGTCATGGAATTTAGAAAGTATAGCTTCTTTCTCTTTTTGTTTTTCTATAAGGGTCACCGGGTTGAGTAGCGCTACTCTTAATGTATTCAATATTTTATTGCCAATTTGTTTAAAATTATTTATTGAAACCTGTTCAAAGATATTCCCACGGTGCCATTTTAAGTTGGCTGATTTTGTTTATACCGGCTTGCATTTCAAGCCTTTGGAAAAATTTACCTAAGTCTAGGATTCCATTGGTATATAAATCGCTAACATCGTAGTAATCGAAAAAGTAATAATAATGACCAGCACTCATATAGGGTTGTGCGAAACTGATTGTTACACACGCTTATGTTTAAGTGCAGTCTGCAAAAAAACAAAAAAAATCCTTGAAATTTCGTTGCCCAACAACAAATATAAGAAAGATCCGTTACTTTGCTGCTGAGCATGGGCACTGAAGAGACGAACAAAAAATAAAATATTTTATTTTTTTGCATCGCTTATGGAACGAGCAGTTTATGTATACGCAAACTGCTCGCCTATGCCTGAGAGCCATTACATATACAAAGTAGGTATGGGAGTTATGGGTAGCGACATCACTGCTTTATATTCACTCATATTTAACTTTACATTTTTATACATTCGGCTGTAAAAAAAATCGGAAGATCTGTTTCTAAACAATTTACTGCAAACACCCGTTAGGGATTAATGAGCATAAGAAAACCAAAAAAAAAAATTAACAGATATCTAGTATAAACATATGTACGTATGTATGAATATCTGTAGGTGTTATTTTGTATCCTCTTTACTGAGTAACACATGGAAACTCGAATTTTCACAAAGTTACATTCAAATATTAAGCATATATATTTTTTTTTGGACCAAACCCTTAAATAAAAATGGAACCGGTTCGGTTCACGGTTCCGATACGTTGTATTGGTTCGGTTCAGGGTTCGGTTCCACACATCGTGGAACCCGCAGAGAACCGGTTCCACAGGGTTCGGTTTCGGACCGGTTTGCAGCTCTGGTTTAAAGCAAATTAAAGTATAGTTTATTTTTACTAAAACGATAATTTGCCGGCAGCAAAGCAATTATTTTTTATTTTGTTGAATGTTTTGCTTTGCAGGCTGCACTTCTTCGACCTCGGGTTCAACACCGCGTTCCGACATTTGTTAATATATATATATATATATCTTTTTTCTGACTTTTAAGTCCTCCGAGAAAAAGAATGTAATGAAAATTCTTATGTTTCGCACTTGTTTGCACTTAGTTTTCATGTTTATATGGATTAAACAATTTAAAGTTAGTAAAAAAATAATATAAATATTATCTGTTGGGTTTAAGTTTTAAGAAAAACTGATTTTAAGAGCACTTTTGTGAATTCACTTTAGATATCAACTTATCGCTTCAATCTTCAGCACAAAAGTCACAAAAAAGCATTATGCACTTATTCTAACGCGCGTAAACTTTTGTTTTTGATTTGATTTCCTTTTTTGTGTCAAATTACATCGAACACTAAATAGCACCAGCCTCAAGTCATCCACCTGCAAGAGCGGTCGTGGCGCAGTGGGCTAGATGCTTGTCTGTAAAAAATTTGTATGACCCGAGTTCAAACCCCAGTCATATTAATGAAATTTCTTTTCTTTTTTTTTTGCATTTTATTTTGAAATTTATAGTACATTCGTGTTTTATGTTCAAATAATATAATATTAAATACAATTATTTATTTTAAAATAAAAACGGCGGCTGACTTTCAAAGCGTAGTCTGGCCCGTCTTTGTGTGTATGCATGGTGTTGTAGACACCTAGGCGAAGAAAACGCACGAATCGTAGAATAGGTCAGGCTCGTGTTTGTGTGTATGCATGTGCAATACACATTGTGTATGTGGACAACAAGAATAAGAAAACGCAACAAGGCAGCTAAAGTAGCAGTTTGTAACGAACCTTCGGTTTGTCCCGAATGTCAGCTGGGCTAACTCTTGCGGTGCTGAGGGTACGTGCCAACAAATTTGTATTTGTGGCGCTGCGATAATTAGAACACTTGGGGGATTTGATTTGTATAAAATGTATTTGAACTTTGCGTACGATTTATCTGTTGTTACAGTTGTATTTTCTTACAACTAGTTTGGCTGCGTGCTGGCCTAGCCTCCTGTACTATTACCCTTGCCCTTGGCACAACCTACAATGCGCTCTCCTGCCAGTCAACGATCGAAATTAGTCTCGCCTACAGGACTAGGTTTGTTGCGTACTACGCCAGCTACGCCAGGTTTCGCTATTGGCTTTCTTGACTCCGCAAGAAGCTACCATTAGCACCCTACTCGCTGGTGTACGTGCGCTTCACCTTGCCTTACGCCAGGCACACTAACTCGACACGCGGATGGTCAGGCTTCGCCTTGCAAATCGAGCCACAGAGCAAGTCTTTCGTGGCGTTTGACCTCAGTCAGCCACGAAACCGTACTTAGTCTATTTACAACTTGGTACCTTAGTGTATTTTATAATAATTCACCAACACTTAGGACTACTTTTGGCTCCTCGCGTTGAGCATAAGTCCTTGAAATGTCCTTGTAGTCCTTTTTCCACTTCACGGAGGCACGTTATATATCCTTCCGCACTTGTCTTCGACGCGTTTTACGTTACTCGTACCGGCCGTATTTCGGTTTTCGCGTGATCACTCTGAGTTCTACTGTCCCTCGCCGTCGGTCGACCGCTCCTTTTATACGCGTTGCTGCCTCGCTGGATCGGGGCCTGTCAGCGCCAATGTCAAAGGAAGGGCAAAGGTGGCGTGATGGTCATTTTGGCCCTTGGCCACAACGGTGCCTGGCCGTAGCGACTCACGCCCGCCGTTGGTATGACAGTGATCACTATAAACGGTGATCGCACTGCTCACACACCAACGGCACTCTATCCTCCACATTAACGGTACGTGTCCAGCCATCCTAGCTGCGAGACACGTACCTAAGCGCCTGACATCGGGTCAGAGCGAGACAGCATGCGAATTCGCCGCGACTCGGGTCCGGCCGCGGCCTGTCTCGCTGTATGTGTTTTTCGGCCGCCGGCTTTGTTTATTTTGTGTATGTATCTATAAATATATATGTATGTATACCACATATATATATTTATTTCATACAATACTAAAACAACTCAGCCGAATTATACTCCTCTAGTGAGAAGCATTCCCAGCTCCTCACACTCCCCTCTTTCCTCGGAAGTGGATTCTTCCACTGCATTATCAAATTTTGAACATGCGCGCCATCCGCAGCGCCGATTTGAACTCAACGGCCGTTGACTGAACCGTTGGGCGCCAGTTGTAACGAACCTTCGGTTTATCCCGAATATAAGCTGGGCTAATTCTTGCGGTGCTGAGGGTACGTGCCAACAAATTTGTATTCGTGGCGCCGCGACAATTAGAACACTTGGTGCTTTTAGTTTATATGAAATATCTTTATATTTGAATCGGTAATTTTCTGTTTGTTACACTTGTTTGCTTAACTCTAGTTCGGCTGCGTGCTGGACTAGCCTCGCGATACTATTACCCTTGCCTTTGGAACACCTTACAGCAGACTCTCCTGCCAGTCAACGATCGAATTTAGTCTCGCCTACGGGACTAGGTTTGTTGCGTACTACGCCAGCTACGCCAGGTTTCGCTATTGGCTTTCTTGTCTCCGCAAGAAGCTACCATTAGCACTCCTACTCGCTGGTGTACTTACCTTCACCTTGTCTTACCCACGCAGGCACACTAATTCGACGCGCGGATAGGCGGTTCGCCTTGCAAGTTTGTATCCTCAGGACAAGTCTTTCGTAGTGCTTGACCTCAGTCAGTCACGAATCCGTACTTAGTCTATTTACAACTTTGTAACTTAGCGCACTTATAATAGTCCACAAAACGCTTAGGACTACCTTTGGCTCCTTTGTGTGGAGGTTAGAGTCCTTGAAATGTCCTTGTAATCCTTGTTCCACTTTCCCTCGGACACTCGATATTCTTCCGTACTTCACTTGACGCGTTTTAGAACAACTCTCGAACCGGCCGTGTTTTAGCTGCGCATTGATCGCTCTGGTTTCTACTATATCGCGCCGTCGGTCGGCAGCTCCTTTTATACGCGCTGCCCCCTGGATGCGGCCCTCGCTAGCGATCGGGGCCGGTCAGCAGCAAGAAGGGCAAAGGTGGCGTGATGGTCATTTTGGCCCTTGGCAACAACGGTGCCTGGCCGTAGCGACTCACGCCCGCCGTTGGTATGACAGTGATCACTATAAACGGTGATCGCACTGCTCCCACACCAACGGCACTCTACCCTCCACATTAACGGTACGTGTCCAGCCATCCTAGCTGCGAGACACGTACCTAAGGCGAATTGGGCGTCAGAGCGAGACAGCATACGAATTCGCCGCGACTCGGGTCCGGCCGCGGCCTGTCTCGCTGTATGTGTTTTTCGGCCGCCGGCTTTGTTTATTTTGTATATGTATTTATAAATTTATATATGTGTGTATACCACATATATATATTTATTTCATACAATACTAAAACAACCCAGCCGAATTATACTCCTCTTGTGAGAAGCATTCCCAGCTCCTCACACCTCCCCCCTTTCCTCGGAAGTGGATTCTTCCACTGCATTATCCAAATTTGAACATGCGCGCCATCCGCAGCGCCGATTTGAACTCAACGGCCGTTGACTGAACCTATCGCCGTCGGTTTAGGGCTGTGTCTCGATTCCCTCATAGCAACCAGCTTTGTACTGCGTGCTTTGTCGTTGACATCGTATGCCATGCCAAGGAGATATTTATTCGATAGCGACGATCGTGCCGGCTATCGATAACCACTCCTCACTGACGCCACATGACGCACCAAATTTGTTGCTGGGAAATATAAGCAAAAAAGTAAGTAAAAACCCACCACGGTTGCCATTGCCGTTACTAATCCATCCTCTCTTTTAACTAGGATGGGCACCGCGGTGCCGGCTGGCTTTATTTTCCCCTTGGCCTCAGGTACGTATCGTTCTTCAATACTTACCAGCGTCGGCCGGTGTTACATTTCTTCTTCTTTCTTTTTTTCTCTTTCCAGGTTCTGAATAAATGCCTTAAAATTTTTTTATATATTTTTTTTATTGTGAATATTTATTTTTTTGTGTGCGTTCAAGTGTTTTTTTTTTCTTGGGATCCGTGCGCTCACGGATCGCACGCGAAACCGCGCGTTCCTACGGACGACCCTCTTATACGGTAACGTCGGCCGTGTATCCATACCAGGCGGCACGAACGCCTGGTCGGCCCCTGATCCATCGCCGCTGCAACCTCGGGTGGCCACTGGTCCGGGCTCAACTCTCGCCAGGTGGGGCGACCGCTCGGCGCCGACTGCTGGCGTTGAAGTGACGGCGGGCCGGCCGTGTGGGACCCGGGCAGAGCCTGCCGGCCCAACGATGGTCTCACCCGGATGGGTGACCAGCGTGGGGGCGGAGGCGGTGACTCACCACGCGGAGGCGAGCCCGGCACGCGCTGTTCGGCTGCCGCTGTAGTCTCACTGGCCGGTTGGGGCCACACCCACGGTGCCTTTTCCAGGGTGTCCGGCGAAACTTCCCGCGGCGCTAACGTCGGCATCCTGGACGGTGGTGGTGGTGGTGGTGACGGGGTCCGCGGCGGTGGTGTGGCTTCGCGCAACACGAACCCTTCCGCGGGTGACGTCGCTTGCTCGCGCCACCGGTAGACCACCGTCACCTCGTGGCACCAGCTCGCTCCGTCGTAGCGTGACCGCCTCGTCGCCGCTGCCGTCATCCCTTCGCCGTGCGGGGTTGCGGTCTCGGGTTCCCGAGTTGCCTCTGCTCTTTCCCCCGGCGCGTCGTCGTCTGCGTCCACTACGCCGACGTTGGCCACCTCCTGGTCCTCCGCGTCGCTGTCCGCGCTAACCACGCCAATGTTCTCCTCCTCGACCGAGGTTGCGTCGTCATCCATCGACGACACATACGCGGCGACGTACTCCTCGGAGGCGCAGCTGCCGTCACCTGCCTCCGATTCCGAGGAGATCTCCACGACCGCCTCCTCCTCCACCCGGAGGCGACCAACTGTGGATTCTGCGATACTAGTGTACCAGGTGTTTAAAGTTATATAAAATATAAACAAAATGGTGCGTTCGTGGGTGTACAATTTAAAAAAGGAACAGTTAATAAAATATGGCACGGAATTTGGTCTGGAAATGGCTGGGACAACCGACATGATGCGGAAACAATTTGGAGAGTGGGTGAGTAAAAATGAGAGTTCTCTAATGCACGGCCTCCGTATCAGCGAATTGGCAAAGCGATTCGGTCGCCTGTCGCCAAGCAAAGAGCTCGAGTCGGCGATCGAAGAGGAGGAGGAAGAGAAGGAGCTTGGCGCTATCAACGTAGCGCGGCTGAGCATACCTTCGACCAGCGCAGCGGCTCGAGCAAAAGACGCCCAGGAGACTCACCGATCACCGTGGGATTCGATCCAACATCCGCAACATGAACCTAGTTTCGAGCGAAGACACGATCGCATAAGCACTGGCATGGAATACCCGAGGGTGGCAAAACAGGTACGGGAATGGGGTTTTAGATTCGACGGGTTGTCGAAACCTCTAGAATTCTTGGAGCAGGTGGAATGGTCAGCGGATACATATGGGCTGAACCTAAACCTGATCCCAAGAGCCATGCCGGAGTTGCTCAAAGGGATGGCATTAAAATGGTATATCGCCAACAACCAACACTGGACGAGTTGGGTGGGATTTGTGCAGAGTTTTCAAGAATACTTCCTACCCAGAGACTATTTTGAGAATCTGGAAGATGAGGTCCGCTGAAGACGGCAGAAGTTGGAGGAACCGTTCAAGATTTATATGGTCGAAATGCAGACACTGATGCGACCGCTGCGGCTAACAGCGGATAAAGAGCTGTTGAAAATCTATAACAACAGTCTCCCCGATCTGCGCGCGTATGCACGACCCTACCAGTTCTCAAATCTGGGAGAACTGATGCACCTGGCAGAGGCATTTGAGGAGTTGGAGAAGGATCGAGCGCGACTGCGGCTCGAACAACAACAACTCCAACACCAACAGGAGCGGTATCACCACCCACCACATGGTCGCGGAGAACAGCACAACAATCGCGACCAACAGGCAAATCGCAACAATCACACACGTTTTATGGCAATGGAGGAGCATCACACCAGAGAACGGGGACCGGAGCCAGAAAGACCAAGACCGGCACCGAGACTGCAGCAAAACAACAGCCAAACACACATAGAGAACCCAGGAAGGGCGTGTCGGGTGTGTGGTCAGAGCGGACATTGGGCGGTGGATTGCCGAAACCCAATGCTCGACTACTGCTGGGTTTGTGGCCGAATCGGGCAGCGAACCGCGACATGCTGTAAGTCGGGAAACGACCAGCGGCGCCCGCCAGCGAGGGGGCGAACGGGAGCCGCCGAGGACCACCCCTCGCCATTAATCGGGAGTCTACAGAACGAGGGTGCGCAACTGACAGCTACTGTACGAATCGGTGACTGTCAGTACAAGGCAACCATTGATACTGGGGCTACAAGCAGTTTCATCAGCGAAAAACTGGCTTGTAGACTCAGCGGAATGTGCTGGAGAAGCGACACCAACAGACAAGTACGATTAGCTGACGGACGGAACAGCAGCGTCTTTGAAGAGCTAGAAGCGGAAATTCGCTTGGGAAATCGCCGACTGGAGGTGAAGTTGCTGATATTGCCCGGCGTTATCGACGACCTCGTGTTGGGGTGGGATTTCCTGACGGGTATGGGCACTGTGTTGAAATGTGCAGGAATGGTGGTCACCATCCCGGCACAGCACTATGAGCGTGAGAATCTGGAGGAGAGACTGTCGGTGGCAGTTGTCCAGACCACGATCGAACAGCACACAGAGGTCAGCCGTCAGGAGTCCGGAAGTAGCAACAAAATCCAACACGAAGACCCCGAGATAGCCAAATTTTTGGATCGCGAAATTGCAGCGTTCGGCCGACTAAAAGGGCCATCGCAAATTACGGAACACAAAATAGTGATGACCGACGACAGGCCAATAAAGCAGAGGTATTTTCCCAAAATCCGAAAATGCAGGCCGAAATCAACCAACAAGTCGACGAATTACTAGCAAAAGGCTGTATCGAACCATCAAACAGTCCACACAGCGCGCCCATAGTCATGGTAAAGAAGAAAACGTGTGTAGATTTTCGACAGTTAAACAGCCGATCAAGAAAAGACGCGTATCCACTTCCGAGAGTGAACCACATTTTGGATCAGCTCAGGGATGCCCATTTCATCACAAGTTTGGATTTGAAAAATGGGTATTGGCAGATACCAATGGAAAAGGGGAGCCGACCACTAACAGCGTTTACAGTCCCAGGAAAAGGATTGTACCATTGGAAGGTAATGCCGTTCGGTTTGCATTCGGCTCCAGCAACTTTTCAGAGAGCATTGGATCGCGTCATCGGACCAGACATGATGCCGCATGCGTTCGCATATCTGGATGACATCATAGTCATCGGACGGACCAGAGAAGAACACATGGAAAATCTGCAAGAAGTTTTCAGGCGATTGCGAGCAGCAAACCTGTGCATAAACGTGGATAAGTGCGACTTTTTCAAAAAGGAGTTGAAGTACTTAGGCCACAGGGTGACCGACAAGGGCATCTGCACAGATCCGGAAAAGGTTGCTGCAATCGCAGAATTAAAGCCGCCCGGAAACGTGAAGGAACTGAGGCAGTATTTGGGAGTCGCATCCTGGTACCGGCGTTTTGTACCAGACTTCGCGACAACGGTACACCCGCTAAACGACCTGCTTAAAAAGGGAGCAAAATGGGAATGGTCAGAAGAACGACAACAGGCATTTGAAATTATCAAAAGCCGACTGACACAGTCACCTGTTTTGGCATGCCCCGATTTTTCGAAAACCTTTTGCTTGCAGACGGATGCAAGCAACTATGGCCTGGGCGCGATATTGACTCAACCTTCGGACGAAGGTGAACGAGTAATATCGTATGCCAGCAGAACACTCAACGGAGCCGAAAGAAATTATTCGGCTACCGAAAAAGAGTGTTTGGCCATAGTATGGGGTATTCGAAAACTGCGGCCGTACTTGGAGGGATACCATTTCGTCGTGATCACCGATCACATGGCTCTGAAGTGGCTCAACTCGATTGAGAGTCCATCGGGTAGGATAGCGCGGTGGGCGCTAGAACTACAACAATACGATTTTGAGATAAAATACCGAAAGGGTAATCTCAACGTCGTAGCCGATGCATTGTCCCGACAGCCACTGCAAGAGACATGTGGTAGAGTGGTCACAACAACGGAAGGCATGGAGGAATCCAACGCAGGATGCAAATGGATCCAAAAGATGCGAGAAGAAATAAGGAAAAATCCCAGGAAGTACCCGGACTACGTAGAGGAGAGCGGAAACCTTTACCGGCACATACCGCATCGCGCAGGCAACGAGGAAGTGTCATCATGGAAACTCTGCGTACCGAGCAGCAAGAGGAACCAGGTGTTGCTAGAGAACCACGACGCAGCAACAGCCGGACACCTCGGTAGCAGGAAGACGATAGCGCGATTGGCAACTCGCTATTACTGGCCCGGCTTGTACAGAGACACACGCGCGTACGTACATCGCTGCGAAATCTGCCAACTGTATAAGCCAAGTCAGATGGCGGCCGCTGGGAAAATGCTAACGCAGATACCGGAAGAGCCATGGAGCACAGTATGTGCGGACTTTGTTGGGCCCTTACCCCGGTCCAAACATGGGAATACGATGCTCTTGGTGTTTGTGGACAGATTCTCAAAGTGGACAGAGTTGGTCCCTTTGAGAAGCGCTACAGCAGCATCGCTGCAAAAAGGATTTCGCGAGCGAATATTGGCCAAGTTTGGAGTACCAAAGGTGCTTATAACTGACAACGGAGCGCAGTTTACAAGCAAGGTCTTTAGAACCTACTTGGAAGAATTGGGGGTGCGACACCAGTTTACTGCACCATACACCCCACAAGAAAACCCAACGGAAAGGATGAATCGGACAGTGAAAACTATGGTGGCACAATATGCCAAGGATAATCAGCGGTGCTGGGACGAGCTATTACCGGAGCTGTCTCTGGCCGTCAATTCCAGCGTAGCAGCGTCTACCGGATACAGCGCGGCGTTCATAACGCAGGGGCGCGAACCGCGGCTGCCAAAAGCACTGTTCGACGAAGTCACAGTAGGCACCGGCAGAAACACGCAGACGCCCACCGAAAATGCTGCCAAGCTAAAGGAGGTATTCGAGGTGGTACGACGTAGCTTGGAAAAGGCGGCCCAAGACCAAGCTCGGCATTATAACTTGAGGAGACGGGCATGGAAACCGGCAGTGGGCGACAAGGTGTGGGCAAAGCAGCACCACCTGTCAAATGCAGCTGAGGGATTCGCTGCTAAATTAGCCCCGAAATTCTCTGGCCCATATACGATCACAACTTTCGTATCACCAGTTATAGCGAAACTAAGAAGCAAAACTGAGAAAAGGGAACGGACAGCTCACATTTGCGACTTAAAACCGCATAGCGAGGAATCGGACAAGGAGGGACGCAAAACACAACAATAAGTTTTGGTTAAAAAATTTTTTTTGTAAAAGGGGGGACCATGTAAAATTTTCTAAAAAAAAAATTTTTCAAGGGGGGACCCTACGATTGCCCTGCCTAATAATTAAAAAAAAAAAAAAAAAAAAAAAAAAAAAACACGTAGATTTCTGAAAGCAAAAGAGTAGGTTATTAAAGTCGTTAAAGTGATATACTCCATTTACTCACCTGAGTTTATACCTATGGAAAAATGAGGAAATCTGTATTAGTTAAAATCATGGAAAGTGGTTTTTGTTTTATAAAAAAAAAAAAAAAGGAAGGGTAATACATGTGCCATTACTGGAACATGTATGGAAAAAAAAGGAGAGAGAAAAACAACAACAAACAACAAAGAAGCTAGCGCGGCGAATTTAAAAAAAAAAAAAAAAAAAGAACGGGAAAAATGCAGAGAGAGCGCTGACAAACATGGCGACCATAACGGTAAGGACACCGTTGATCACGCACTAACACAAACACACTTGAGTACTCACCAGAGGGTATAAAAGCGCTGGCTGCCATGCGTTCAGCCTCTTTGAGAAAAATCAGCCGAACCACTAACATGCCAGCTTACGCACCATTGGACAGCAGCGAGGGAGCGTCGACTCCCAATCAACGTGTTCGCGCGTTACTGGAAGCACGCCGAGTAGTTCCAGCGCCCCGGCGAGTCATACGGCGCAGGCGCGTTCCACTACCGCCAGTGCGGCTACCGTTCCATCCGCGTAGACGAGTGGCACGCCGTCAGCGAGAGCCGTCGCCTGACGTGCTCGTGCTGATGGCGTCGCCATTGCGAGATACCAGCGATGAGGAACGGGTACGCCAGGAGCGGGCAGCGGAGGCTCGGCGCCGGTTGAACGGGTGGTGTGCGGAACAAATGCACAAGAAGGGCATCGAGGAGGGCTGGTTTAACCGGAGGCGGTCGGAGTCGTCCACGGAGTCCGAGGCAGGCACAGGGTCCGAGTCGGAGGACTGGGGGCACCCAGCAGCTCCACCAACGCCACCACCGGAATCACGCCTGGCGAGGTCACCTTCCAAGGATCCGGGTGGAGGAGGAGGCGGTCGTGGAGATCTCCTCGGAATCGGAGGCAGGTGACGGCAGCTGCGCCTCCGAGGAGTACGTCGCCGCGTATGTGTCGTCGATGGATGACGACGCAACCTCGGTCGAGGAGGAGAACATTGGCGTGGTTAGCGCGGACAGCGACGCGGAGGACCAGGAGGTGGCCAACGTCGGCGTAGTGGACGCAGACGACGACGCGCCGGGGGAAAGAGCAGAGGCAACTCGGGAACCCGAGACCGCAACCCCGCACGGCGAAGGGATGACGGCAGCGGCGACGAGGCGGTCACGCTACGACGGAGCGGGCTGGTGCCACGAGGTGACGGTGGTCTACCGGTGGCGCGAGCAAGCGACGTCACCCGCGGAAGGGTTCGTGTTGCGCGAAGCCACACCACCGCCGCGGACCCCGTCACCCACCACCACCACCACCACCGTCCAGGATGCCGACGTTAGCGCCGCGGGAAGTTTCGCCGGACACCCTGGAAAAGGCACCGTGGGTGTGGCCCCAACCGGCCAGTGAGACTACAGCGGCAGCCGAACAGCGCGTGCCGGGCTCGCCTCCGCGTGGTGAGTCACCGCCTCCGCCCCCACGCTGGTCACCCATCCGGGTGAGACCATCGTTGGGCCGGCAGGCTTCGTGCCCGGGTCCCACACGGCCGGCCCGCCCGTCACTTCAACGCCAGCAGTCGGCGCCGAGCGGTCGCCCCACCTGGCGAGAGTTGAGCCCGGACCAGTGGCCACCCGAGGTTGCAGCGGCGATGGATCAGGGGCCGACCAGGCGTTCGTGCCGCCTGGTATGGATACACGGCCGACGTTACCGTATAAGAGGGTCGTCCGTAGGAACGCGCGTTTTCGCGTGCGATCCGTGAGCGCACGGATCCCAAGAAAAAAAAAACACTTGAACGCACACAAAAAAATAAATATTCACAATAAAAAAAATATATAAAAAAAAATTGTAGGCATTTATTCAGAACCTGGAAAGAGAAAAAAGAAAGAAGAAGAAATGTAACACCGGCCGACGCTGGTAAGTATTGAAGAACGATACGTACCTGAGGCCAAGGGGGAAAATAAAGCCAGCGGGCACCGCGGTGCCCATCCTAGTTAAAAGAGAGGATGGATTAGTAACGGCAATGGCAACCGTGGTGGGTTTTTACTTACTTTTTTTGCTTATATTTCCCAGCAACAAATTTGGTGCGTCATGTGGCGTCAGTGAGGAGTGGTTATCGATAGCCGGCACGATCGTCGCTATCGAATAAATATCGCCGATCAGGTACGACATTAAGCTCCTTGGCATGGCATACGATGTCAACGACAAAGCACGCAGTACAAAGCTGGTTGCTATGAGGGAATCGAGACACAGCCCTAAACCGACGGCGATAGGTTCAGTCAACGGCCGTTGAGTTCAAATCGGCGCTGCGGATGGCGCGCATGTTCAAATTTGGATAATGCAGTGGAAGAATCCACTTCCGAGGAAAGAGGGGAGTGTGAGGAGCTGGGAATGCTTCTCACAAGAGGAGTATAATTCGGCTGGGTTGTTTTAGTATTGTATGAAATAAATATATATATGTGGTATACACACATATATATATTTATAAATACATATACAAAATAAACAAAGCCGGCGGCCGAAAAACACATACAGCGAGACAGGCCGCGGCCGGACCCGAGTCGCTCTGACGCCCAATGTCAGCGCTTAGGTACGTGTCTCGCAGCTAGGATGGCTGGACACGTACCGTTAATGTGGAGGATAGAGTGCCGTTGGTGTGTGAGCAGTGCGATCACCGTTTATAGTGATCACTGTCATACCAACGGCGGGCGTGAGTCGCTACGGCCAGGCACCGTTGTTGCCAAGGGCCAAAATGACCATCACGCCACCTTTGCCCTTCCTTTGACATTGGCGCTGACAGGCCCCGATCCAGCGAGGCAGCAGCGCGTATAAAAGGAGCTGCCGACCGACGGCGCGATATAGTAGAAACCAGAGCGATCAACGCGCAGCTAAAACACGGCCGGTTCGAGAGTTGCTAAAACGCGTCAAGTGAAGTACGGAAGAATATCGAGTGTCCGAGTGAAAGTGGAACAAGGATTACAAGGACATTTCAAGGACTTTACACTCCACACAAGGAGCCAAAGGTAGTCCTTAGCGTTTTGTGGACTATTATAAGTGCGCTAAGTTACAAAGTTGTAAATAGACTAAGTGCGGGTTCGTGACTGACTGAGGTCAAGCACTACGAAAGACTTGTCCGGAGGATACAACTTGCAAGGCGAATCCTTGCCATCCGCGCGTCGAGTTAGTGTGCCTGGCGTAAGACAAGGTGAAGCGCACGTACACCAGCGAGTAGGAGTGCTAATGGTAGCTTCTTGCGGAGACAAGAAAGCCAATAGCGAAACCTGGCGTAGCTGGCGTAGTACGCAACAAACCTAGTCCCGTAGGCGAGACTAAATTCGATCGTTGACTGGCAGGAGAGTCTGTTGTAGGGGTGTTCCAAAGGCAAGGGTAATAGTATCGCGAGGCTAGTCCAGTACGCAGCCGAACTAGAGTTAAGCAAACAAGTGTAACAAACAGAAAAATACCGATTCAAATATAAAGATATTTCATATAAACTAAAAGCACCAAGTGTTCTAATTGTCGCAACGCCACGAATACAAATTTGTTGGCACGTACCCTCAGCACCGCAAGAGCTAGCCCAGCTTATATTCGGGATAAACCGAAGGTTCGTTACAACTGGCGGTCGTGGAGATCTCCTCGGAATCGGAGGCAGGTGACGGCAGCTGCGCCTCCGAGGAGTACGTCGCCGCGTATGTGTCGTCGATGGATGACGACGCAACCTCGGTCGAGGAGGAGAACATTGGCGTGGTTAGCGCGGACAGCGACGCGGAGGACCAGGAGGTGGCCAACGTCGGCGTAGTGGACGCAGACGACGACGCGCCGGGGAAAGAGCAGAGGCAACTCGGGAACCCGAGACCGGCAACCCCGCACGGCGAAGGGATGACGGCAGCGGCGACGAGGCGGTCACGCTACGACGGAGCGGGCTGGTGCCACGAGGTGACGGTGGTCTACCGGTGGCGCGACGCAAGGCGACGTCACCCGCGGAAGGGTTCGTGTTGCGCGAAGCCACACCACCGCCGCGAGACCCCGTCACCACCACCACCACCCCGTCCAGGATGCCGACGTTAGCGCCGGAAGTTTCGCCGGACACCCTGGAAAAGGCACCGTGGGTGTGGCCCCAACCGGCCAGTGAGACTACAGCGGCAGCCGAACAGCGCGTGCCGGGCTCGCCTCCGCGTGGTGAGTCACCGCCTCCGCCCCCAAGCTGGTCACCCATCCGGGTGAGACCATCGTTGGGGGGGGCTTCGTGCAGGTCCACACAGCCGGCCCGGCCCGCCCGCACTTCAACGCCAGCAGTCGGCGCCGAGCGGTCCGCCCTGGCCTTGGGACGAGTTGAGCCCGGACCAGTGGCCAGCCGAGGTTGCAGCGGCGATGGATCAGGGGCCGACCAGGCGTTCGTGCCGCCTGGTATGGATACACGGCCGACGTTACCGTATAAGAGGGTCGTCCGTAGGAACGCGCGTTCTTGCGATCCGTGAGCGCACGGATCCCAAGAAAAAAAAAACTTGAACGCACACAAAAAAATAAATATTCACAATAAAAAAAAATATAAAAAAAAATTGTAGGCATTTATTCAGAACCTGGAAAGAGAAAAAAGAAAGAAGAAGAAATGTAACACCGGCCGACGCTGGTAAGTATTGAAGAACGATACGTACCTGAGGCCAAGGGGGAAAATAAAGCCAGCGGGCACCGCGGGATCCTAGTTACTAAAAAAGAGAGGATGGATTAGTAACGGCAATGGCAACCGTGGTGGGTTTTAATTACTTTTTTGCTTATATTTCCCAGCAACAAATTTGGTGCGTCATGTGGCGTCAGTGAGGAGTGGTTATCGATAGCCGGCACGATCGTCGCTATCGAATAAATATCGCCGATCAGGTACGACATTAAGCTCCTTGGCATGGCATACGATGTCAACGACAAAGCACGCAGTACAAAGCTGGTTGCTATAGGGGAATCGAGACACAGCCCTAAACCGACGGCGATAGGTTCAGTCAACGGCCGTTGAGTTCAAATCGGCGCTGCGGATGGCGCGCATGTTCAAATTTGGATAATGCAGTGGAAGAATCCACTTCCGAGGAAAGAGGGGGTGTGAGGAGCTGGGAATGCTTCTCACAAGAGGAGTATAATTCGGCTGGGTTGTTTTTTAGTATTGTATGAAATAAATATATATATGTGGTATACACACATATATATATTTATAAATACATATACAAAATAAACAAAGCCGGCGAAAAACACATACAGCGAGACAGGCCGCGGCCGGACCCGAGTCGCGGCGAATTCGCATGCTGTCTCGCTCTGACGCCCAATGCGCTTAGGTACGTGTCTCGCAGCTAGGATGGCTGGACACGTACCGTTAATGTGGAGGATAGAGTGCCGTTGGTGTGTGAGCAGTGCGATCACCGTTTATAGTGATCACTGTCATACCAACGGCGGGCGTGAGTCGCTACGGCCAGGCACCGTTGTTGCCAAGGGCCAAAATGACCATCACGCCACCTTTGCCCTTCCTTTGACATTGGCGCTGACAGGCCCCGATCCAGCGAGGCAGCAGCGCGTATAAAAGGAGCTGCCGACCGACGGCGCGATATAGTAGAAACCAGAGCGATCAACGCGCAGCTAAAACACGGCCGGTTCGAGAGTTGCTAAAACGCGTCAAGTGAAGTACGGAAGAATATCGAGTGTCCGAGTGAAAGTGGAACAAGGATTACAAGGACATTTCAAGGACTTTACACTCCACACAAGGAGCCAAAGGTAGTCCTAAGCGTTTTGTGGACTATTATAAGTGCGCTAAGTTACAAAGTTGTAAATAGACTAAGTGCGGGTTCGTGACTGACTGAGGTCAAGCACTACGAAAGACTTGTCCGGAGGATACAACTTGCAAGGCGAATCCTTGCCATTCGCGCGTCGAGTTAGTGTGCCTGGCGTAAGACAAGGTGAAGCGCACGTACACCAGCGAGTAGGAGTGCTAATGGTAGCTTCTTGCGGAGACAAGAAAGCCAATAGCGAAACCTGGCGTAGCTGGCGTAGTACGCAACAAACCTAGTCCCGTAGGCGAGACTAAATTCGATCGTTGACTGGCAGGAGAGTCTGTTGTAGGGTGTTCCAAAGGCAAGGGTAATAGTATCGCGAGGCTAGTCCAGTACGCAGCCGAACTAGAGTTAAGCAAACAAGTGTAACAAACAGAAAAATACCGATTCAAATATAAAGATATTTCATATAAACTAAAAGCACCAAGTGTTCTAATTGTCGCAACGCCACGAATACAAATTTGTTGGCACGTACCCTCAGCACCGCAAGAGCTAGCCCAGCTTATATTCGGGATAAACCGAAGGTTGTAACGAATTTCGTCTCGCCTACGGGACTAGGTTTGTTGCGTACTACGCCAGCTACGCCAGGTTTCGCTATTGGCTTTCTTGTCTCCGCAAGAAGCTACCATTAGCACTCCTACTCGCTGGTGTACGTGCGCTTCACCTTGTCTTACGCCAGGCACACTAACTCGACGCGCGGATGGCAAGGATTCGCCTTGCAAGTTGTATCCTCCGGACAAGTCTTTCGTAGTGCTTGACCTCAGTCAGTCACGAACCCGCACTTAGTCTATTTACAACTTTGTAACTTAGCGCACTTATAATAGTCCACAAAACGCTTAGGACTACCTTTGGCTCCTTGTGTGGAGTGTAAAGTCCTTGAAATGTCCTTGTAATCCTTGTTCCACTTTCACTCGGACACTCGATATTCTTCCGTACTTCACTTGACGCGTTTTAGCAACTCTCGAACCGGCCGTGTTTTAGCTGCGCGTTGATCGCTCTGGTTTCTACTATATCGCGCCGTCGGTCGGCAGCTCCTTTTATACGCGCTGCTGCCTCGCTGGATCGGGGCCTGTCAGCGCCAATGTCAAAGGAAGGGCAAAGGTGGCGTGATGGTCATTTTGGCCCATGGCAACAACGGTGCCTGGCCGTAGCGACTCACGCCCGCCGTTGGTATGACAGTGATCACTATAAACGGTGATCGCACTGCTCACACACCAACGGTACTCTATCCTCCACATTAACGGTACGTGTCCAGCCATCCTAGCTGCGAGACACGTACCTAAGCGCTGACATTGGGCGTCAGAGCGAGACAGCATGCGAATTCGCCGCGACTCGGGTCCGGCCGCGGCCTGTCTCGTTGTATGTGTTTTTCGGCCGCCGGCTTTGTTTATTTTGTATATGTATTTATAATAAATATATATATGTGTGTATACCACATATATATATTTATTTCATACAATACTAAAACAACCCAGCCGAATTATACTCCTCTTGTGAGAAGCATTCCCAGCTCCTCACACTCCCCTCTTTCCTCGGAAGTGGATTCTTCCACTGCATTATCCAAATTTGAACATGCGCGCCATCCGCAGCGCCGATTTGAACTCAACGGCCGTTGACTGAACCTATCGCCGTCGGTTTAGGGCTGTGTCTCGATTCCCTCATAGCAACCAGCTTTGTACTGCGTGCTTTGTCGCTGACATCGTATGCCATGCCAAGGAGATATTTATTCGATAGCGACGATCGTGCCGGCTATCGATAACCACTCCTCACTGACGCCACATGACGCACCAAATTTGTTGCTGGGAAATATAAGCAAAAAAAGTAAGTAAAAACCCACCACGGTTGCCATTGCCGTTACTAATCCATCCTCTCTTTTAACTAGGATGGGCACCGCGGTGCCCGCTGGCTTTATTTTCCCCCTTGGCCTCAGGTACGTATCGTTCTTCAATACTTACCAGCGTCGGCCGGTGTTACATTTCTTCTTCTTTCTTTTTTTCTCTTTCCAGGTTCTGAATAAATGCCTACAATTTTTTTTTTTTATATATTTTTTTTATTGTGAATATTTATTTTTTTGTGTGCGTTCAAGTGTTTTTTTTCTTGGGATCCGTGCGCTCACGGATCGCACGCGAAATCGCGCGTTCCTACGGACGACCCTCTTATACGGTAACGTCGGCCGTGTATCCATACCAGGCGGCACGAACGCCTGGTCGGCCCCTGATCCATCGCCGCTGCAACCTCGGGTGGCCACTGGTCCGGGCTCAACTCTCGCCAGGTGGGGCGACCGCTCGGCGCCGACTGCTGGCGTTGAAGTGACGGGCGGGCCGGCCGTGTGGGACCCGGGCACGAAGCCTGCCGGCCCAACGATGGTCTCACCCGGATGGGTGACCAGCGTGGGGGGCGGTGACGCGGTGCTCACCACGCGGAGGCGAGCCCGGCACGCGCTGTTCGGCTGCCGCTGTAGTCTCACTGGCCGGTTGGGGCCACACCCACGGTGCCTTTTCCAGGGTGTCCGGCGAAACTTCCCGCGGCGCTAACGTCGGCATCCTGGACGGTGGTGGTGGTGGTGGTGACGGGGTCCGCGGCGGTGGTGTGGCTTCGCGCAACACGAACCCTTTTCTCTCTCCTTTTTTTTTCCATACATGTTCCAGTAATGGCACATGTATTACCCTTCCTTTTTTTTTTTTTTTTAAAAACAAAAACCACTTTCCATGATTTTAACTAATACAGATTTCCTCATTTTTCCATAGGTATAAACTCAGGTGAGTAAATGGAGTATATCACTTTAACGACTTTAATAACCTACTCTTTTGCTTTCAGAAATCTACGTGTTTTTTTTTTTTTTTTTTTTTTTTTTTTTTTAATTATTAGGCAGGGCAATCGTAGGGTCCCCCCTTGAAAAATTTTTTTTTAGAAAATTTTACATGGTCCCCCTTTTACAAAAAAATTTTAACCAAAACTTATTGTTGTGTTTTGCGTCCCTCCTTGTCCGATTCCTCGCTATGCGGTTTTAAGTCGCAAATGTGAGCTGTCCGTTCCCTTTTCTCAGTTTTGCTTCTTAGTTTCGCTATAACTGGTGATACGAAAGTTGTGATCGTATGTGGGCCAGAGAATTTCGGGGCTAATTTAGCAGCGAATCCCTCAGCTGCATTTGACAGGTGGTGCTGCTTTGCCCACACCTTGTCGCCCACTGCCGGTTTCCATGCCCGTCTCCTCAAGTTATAATGCCGAGCTTGGTCTTGGGCCGCCTTTTCCAAGCTACGTCGTACCACCTCGAATACCTCCTTTAGCTTGGCAGCATTTTCGGTGGGCGTCTGCGTGTTTCTGCCGGTGCCTACTGTGACTTCGTCGAACAGTGCTTTTGGCAGCCGCGGTTCGCGCCCCTGCGTTATGAACGCCGCGCTGTATCCGGTAGACGCTGCTACGCTGGAATTGACGGCCAGAGACAGCTCCGGTAATAGCTCGTCCCAGCACCGCTGATTATCCTTGGCATATTGTGCCACCACAGTTTTCACTGTCCGATTCATCCTTTCCGTTGGGTTTTCTTGTGGGGTGTATGGTGCAGTAAACTGGTGTCGCACCCCAATTCTTCCAAGTAGGTTCTAAAGGCCTTGCTTGTAAACTGCGGTCCGTTGTCAGTTATAAGCACCTTCGGTACTCCAAACCTGGCCAATATCCGCTCGCGAAATCCTTTTGCAGCGATGCTGCTGTAGCGCTTCTCAAAGGGACCAACTCTGTCCACTTTGAGAATCTGTCCACAAACACCAAGAGCATCGTATTCCCATGTTTGGACCGGGGTAAGGGCCCAACAAAGTCCGCACATACTGTACTCCATGGCTCTTCCAGTATCTGCGTTAGCATTTTCCCAGCAGCCGCCATCTGACTTGGCTTATACAGTTGGCAGATTTCGCAGCGATGTACGTACGCGCGTGTGTCTCTGTACAAGCCGGGCCAGTAATAGCGAGTTGCCAATCGCGCTATCGTCTTCCTGCTACCGAGGTGTCCGGCTGTTGCTGCGTCGTGATTCTCTAGCAACACCTGGTTCCTCTTGCTGCTCGGTACGCAGAGTTTCCACGATGACACTTCCTCGTTGCCTGCGCGATGTGGTATGTGCCGGTAAAGGTTTCCGCTCTCCTCTACGTAGTCCGGGTACTTCCTGGGATTTTTCCTTATTTCTTCTCGCATCTTTTGGATCCATTTGCATCCTGCGTTGGATTCCTCCATGCCTTCCGTTGTTGTGACCACTCTACCACATGTCTCTTGCAGTGGCTGTCGGGACAATGCATCGGCTACGACGTTGAGATTACCCTTTCGGTATTTTATCTCAAAATCGTATTGTTGTAGTTCTAGCGCCCACCGCGCTATCCTACCCGATGGACTCTCAATCGAGTTGAGCCACTTCAGAGCCATGTGATCGGTGATCACGACGAAATGGTATCCCTCCAAGTACGGCCGCAGTTTTCGAATACCCCATACTATGGCCAAACACTCTTTTTCGGTAGCCGAATAATTTCTTTCGGCTCCGTTGAGTGTTCTGCTGGCATACGATATTACTCGTTCACCTTCGTCCGAAGGTTGAGTCAATATCGCGCCCAGGCCATAGTTGCTTGCATCCGTCTGCAAGCAAAAGGTTTTCGAAAAATCGGGGCATGCCAAAACAGGTGACTGTGTCAGTCGGCTTTTGATAATTTCAAATGCCTGTTGTCGTTCTTCTGACCATTCCCATTTTGCTCCCTTTTTAAGCAGGTCGTTTAGCGGGTGTACCGTTGTCGCGAAGTCTGGTACAAAACGCCGGTACCAGGATGCGACTCCTAAATACTGCCTCAGTTCCTTCACGTTTCCGGGCGGCTTTAATTCTGCGATTGCAGCAACCTTTTCGGATCTGTGCAGATGCCCTTGTCGGTCACCCTGTGGCCTAAGTACTTCAACTCCTTTTTGAAAAAGTCGCACTTATCCACGTTTATGCACAGGTTTGCTGCTCGCAATCGCCTGAAAACTTCTTGCAGATTTTCCATGTGTTCTTCTCTGGTCCGTCCGATGACTATGATGTCATCCAGATATGCGAACGCATGCGGCATCATGTCTGGTCCGATGACGCGATCCAATGCTCTCTGAAAAGTTGCTGGAGCCGAATGCAAACCGAACGGCATTACCTTCCAATGGTACAATCCTTTTCCTGGGACTGTAAACGCTGTTAGTGGTCGGCTCCCCTTTTCCATTGGTATCTGCCAATACCCATTTTTCAAATCCAAACTTGTGATGAAATGGGCATCCCTGAGCTGATCCAAAATGTGGTTCACTCTCGGAAGTGGATACGCGTCTTTTCTTGATCGGCTGTTTAACTGTCGAAAATCTACACACAACCGCCATTGGCCCGTTTTCTTCTTTACCATGACTATGGGCGCGCTGTGTGGACTGTTTGATGGTTCGATACAGCCTTTTGCTAGTAATTCGTCGACTTGTTGGTTGATTTCGGCCTGCATTTTCGGATTTTTGGGAAAATACCTCTGCTTTATTGGCCTGTCGTCGGTCATCACTATTTTGTGTTCCGTAATTTGCGATGGCCCTTTTAGTCGGCCGAACGCTGCAATTTCGCGATCCAAAAATTTGGCTATCTCGGGGTCTTCGTGTTGGATTTTGTTGCTACTTCCGGACTCCTGACGGCTGACCTCTGTGTGCTGTTCGATCGTGGTCTGGACAACTGCCACCGACAGTCTCTCCTCCAGATTCTCACGCTCATAGTGCTGTGCCGGGATGGTGACCACCATTCCTGCACATTTCAACACAGTGCCCATACCCGTCAGGAAATCCCACCCCAACACGAGGTCGTCGATAACGCCGGGCAATATCAGCAACTTCACCTCCAGTCGGCGATTTCCCAAGCGAATTTCCGCTTCTAGCTCTTCAAAGACGCTGCTGTTCCGTCCGTCAGCTAATCGTACTTGTCTGTTGGTGTCGCTTCTCCGGCACATTCCGCTGAGTCTACAAGCCAGTTTTTCGCTGATGAAACTGCTTGTAGCCCCAGTATCAATGGTTGCCTTGTACTGACAGTCACCGATTCGTACAGTAGCTGTCAGTTGCGCACCCTCGTTCTGTAGACTCCCGATTAATGGCGAGGGGTGGTCCTCGGCGGCTCCCGTTCGCCCCTCGCTGGCGGGCGCCGCTGGTCGTTTCCCGACTTACAGCATGTCGCGGTTCGCTGCCCGATTCGGCCACAAACCCAGCAGTAGTCGAGCATTGGGTTTCGGCAATCCACCGCCCAATGTCCGCTCTGACCACACACCCGACACGCCCTTCCTGGGTTCTCTATGTGTGTTTGGCTGTTGTTTTGCTGCAGTCTCGGTGCCGGTCTTGGTCTTTCTGGCTCCGGTCCCCGTTCTCTGGTGTGATGCTCCTCCATTGCCATAAAACGTGTGTGATTGTTGCGATTTGCCTGTTGGTCGCGATTGTTGTGCTGTTCTCCGCGACCATGTGGTGGGTGGTGATACCGCTCCTGTTGGGGTTGGAGTTGTTGTTGTTCGAGCCGCAGTCGCGCTCGATCCTTCTCCAACTCCTCAAATGCCTCTGCCAGGTGCATCAGTTCTCCCAGATTTGAGAACTGGTAGGGTCGTGCATACGCGCGCAGATCGGGGAGACTGTTGTTATAGATTTTCAACAGCTCTTTATCCGCTGTTAGCCGCAGCGGTCGCATCAGTGTCTGCATTTCGACCATATAAATCTTGAACGGTTCCTCCAACTTCTGCCGTCTTCTGCGGACCTCATCTTCCAGATTCTCAAAATAGTCTCTGGGTAGGAAGTATTCTTGAAAACTCTGCACAAATCCCACCCAACTCGTCCAGTGTTGGTTGTTGGCGATATACCATTTTAATGCCATCCCTTTGAGCAACTCCGGCATGGCTCTTGGGATCAGGTTTAGGTTCAGCCCATATGTATCCGCTGACCGTTCCACCTGCTCCAAGAATTCTAGAGGTTTCGACAACCCGTCGAATCTAAAACCCCATTCCCGTACCTGTTTTGCCACCCTCGGGTATTCCATGCCAGTGCTTATGCGATCGTGTCTTCGCTCGAAACTAGGTTCATGTTGCGGATGTTGGATCGAATCCCACGGTGATCGGTGAGTCTCCTGGGCGTCTTTTGCTCGAGCCGCTGCGCTGGTCGAAGGTATGCTCAGCCGCGCTACGTTGATAGCGCCAAGCTCCTTCTCTTCCTCCTCCTCTTCGATCGCCGACTCGAGCTCTTTGCTTGGCGACAGGCGACCGAATCGCTTTGCCAATTCGCTGATACGGAGGCCGTGCATTAGAGAACTCTCATTTTTACTCACCCACTCTCCAAATTGTTTCCGCATCATGTCGGTTGTCCCAGCCATTTCCAGACCAAATTCCGTGCCATATTTTATTAACTGTTCCTTTTTTAAATTGTACACCCACGAACGCACCATTTTGTTTATATTTTATATAACTTTAAACACCTGGTACACTAGTATCGCAGAATCCACAGTTGGGCGCCAGTTGTAACGAACCTTCGGTTTATCCCGAATATAAGCTGGGCTAGCTCTTGCGGTGCTGAGGGTACGTGCCAACAAATTTGTATTCGTGGCGTTGCGACAATTAGAACACTTGGTGCTTTTAGTTTATATGAAATATCTTTATATTTGAATTGGTATTTTTCTGTTTGTTACACTTGTTTGCTTAACTCTAGTTCGGCTGCGTACTGGACTTGCCTCGCGATACTATTACCCTTGCCTTTGGAACACCCTACAACAGACTCTCCTGCCAGTCAACGATCGAATTTAGTCTCGCCTACGGGACTAGGTTTGTTGCGTACTACGCCAGCTACGCCAGGTTTCGCTATTGGCATTCTTGTCTCCGCAAGAAGCTACCATTAGCACTCCTACTCGCTGGTGTACGTGCGCTTCACCTTGTCTTACGCCAGGCACACTAACTCGACGCGCGGATGGCAAGGATTCGCCTTGCAAGTTGTATCCTCCGGACAAGTCTTTCGTAGTGCTTGACCTCAGTCAGTCACGAACCCGCACTTAGTCTATTTACAACTTTGTAACTTAGCGCACTTATAATAGTCCACAAAACGCTTAGGACTACCTTTGGCTCCTTGTGTGGAGTGTAAAGTCCTTGAAATGTCCTTGTAATCCTTGTTCCACTTTCACTCGGACGCTCGATATTCTTCCGTACTTCACTTGACGCGTTTTAGCAACTCTCGAACCGGCCGTGTTTTAGCTGCGCGTTGATCGCTCTGGTTTCTACTATATCGCGCCGTCGGTCGGCAGCTCCTTTTATACGCGCTGCTGCCTCGCTGGATCGGGGCCTGTCAGCGCCAATGTCAAAGGAAGGGCAAAGGTGGCGTGATGGTCATTTTGGCCCTTGGCAACAACGGTGCCTGGCCGTAGCGACTCACGCCCGCCGTTGGTATGACAGTGATCACTATAAACGGTGATCGCACTGCTCACACACCAACGGCACTCTATCCTCCACATTAACGGTACGTGTCCAGCCATCCTAGCTGCGAGACACGTACCTAAGCGCTGACATTGGGCGTCAGAGCGAGACAGCATGCGAATTCGCCGCGACTCGGGTCCGGCCGCGGCCTGTCTCGCTGTATGTGTTTTTCGGCCGCCGGCTTTGTTTATTTTGTATATGTATTTATAAATATATATATGTGTGTATACCACATATATATATTTATTTCATACAATACTAAAACAACCCAGCCGAATTATACTCCTCTTGTGAGAAGAAGCATTCCTCAGTTCTCCTCTACAACCTATAGCCGTCGGTTTAGGGCTGTGGCTCGTTACCCTCATAGCCGTCCAGCTTTGTACTGTCGTGCTTTGTTTTGTCGTTGACATCGTATGCCATGCCAAGGAGCTTAATGTCGTACATGATCGGCGATATTTATTCGATAGCGTCGATCGTGCCGGCTATCGACAACCACTCCTCACTGACGCCACATGACGCACCAAATTTGTTGCTGGAAAATGTAAGCAAAAAAAGTAAGTTAAAAAAACCCACCACGGTTGCCATCTTAGTTTTGCCGTTACTAATCCATCCTCTCTTTTAACTAGGATGGGCACCGCGGTGCCCGCTGGCTTTATTTTCTCCCTTGGCCCCAGGTACGTATCGTTCTTCAATACTTACCAGCGTCGACCGGTGTTACATTTATTCTTCTTCTTTTTTTCTCTTTCCAGGTTTCTGAATGAATGCATACAATTTTTTTTTTTTTAAATTTTATTTTTTATTATTATTATTCTTTCTTTTTTGTGTGCGCGTTACAAGTGTTTTTTTCCCTTGGGATCCGTGCGCTCACGGATCGCACGCGAAAACGCGCGTTCCTACCGACGACCCCCTTATTCGGTAACGTCGGCCGTGTACCCATACCAGGCGGCACGAACGCCTGGTCGGCCCCTGATCCATCGCTGCTGCAACCTCGGGTGGCCACTGGTCCGGTCTCAACTCTCGCCAGGTGGGGCGACCGCTCGGCACCGACTGCTGGCGTTGAAGTGACGGGCGGGCCGACCGTGTGGGACCCGGGCACGAAGCCTGCCGGCCCAACGATGGCCTCACCCGGATGGGTGACCAGCGTGGGGGCTTTGGCGGTGACTCACCACGTGTCCAGGGTGTCCGGCGATGGTTCCCGGGGCGCTGGTGGAAACCTTCTTGTTGGTGTTGATGACGGGGTCCGTGGCGGCGGTGTTACTTCCCGCAGCACAAACCCTTGCGCGGGTGGTGCTCCCTGCTCGCGCCACCGGTAGACCACCGTCACCTCATGACACCAGCCCGCTCCGTCATATCGCGACTGTCGCGTCGCCGTTGCCGTCATGCCTTCGTCCTTGCGCACCTCCGCGTCGTCGTCCGCGTTAAACACGCCGACGTTTTCACCCTCGCGCCTCTCCGCGTCGTCGTCCGCGTTAAACACGCCGACGTTTTCGCCCTCGCGCCTCTCCGCGTCGTCGTCCGCGTTAAACACGCCGACGTTTTCTTCTGTGTCCTCCTCCTCGGCCGAGGTTGCGCCGTCGTCCGCCGACGTACGCATCGGAGTCGCAGCTGCCGCAAGCTGCCTCCGACCCCGAGGAAATCTCGATGACCTCCTCCCCTCGGACCATCGGTGTGGGCGAAGGTGGCCTCGCCAGTCGGGATTCTGGTGGCGGCGTCGGTGGGGCTGCTGGATGCCCCCAATCCTCCAGCTCGGACTCCGTGTCCGGCTCGGGCTCCGTAGAGGACTCCTCCCTCGACCGCCTTCGTCTACCCCAGCCCTCCTCCTTTGCCTTCTGGTAGTGCTGCTCGGCACACCACCGTGTCCAGCGGCGCTGGGTCTCCGCTGCCCGCTCCTGGCGCACCCGTTCCTCATCGCTTGTATCCCGCATCGGCGACGCCATCAGCACGAGCACGTCAGGCGACGGCTCTCGCTGACGGCGTGCCACTCGCCTACGCGGGTGGAACGGCAGACGCACTGGCGGTAATGGAACGCGCCTGCGCCGTATGACTCGCCGGGGCGCTGGAGCTACCCGGCGTGCTTCCAGTGCCGCACGGATGCGCGGACCGCGTGCTGCTTCTCCCACGCTGCTGTCCATCTCCAAATTGTCCATGTTTGTGGTTCGGTTGATTTTTCTCAAAGAGGCTGAACGCATGGCAGCCAGCGCTTTTATACCCTCTGGTGAGTACTCAAGTGTGTTTGTATTAGTGCGTGATCAACGGTGTCCTTACCGTTATAACCGCCATGTTTGTCAGCGCTCTCTCAGGATTTTTTTTTTATAATTCGCTGAGTTTTTTTTTTTTTTTTGTTGTTTTTTTTTTTGCATATATGTACCAGTCATGGCACATGTATTACCCTCCCTTTTTTTTTATTGTTTTTTTTAAAAAAAAACAAAGCCGCTTTATCTGACTCCAAACTAATCCTGATTTTCTTATTATTCCACAGGTATAACCTCAGGTGAGTAAATGAAGTATACTACCTTTACCCTTTTAATAACCAATTTTTTTGCTTTCAGATCTCTCCGTTTTTTTCTTTGTTTACGTTTTGTAGGCAGGGAAATATAAATATTTCCCCAAAAAAAAACAAAACTTATTGTGCCCCTTTTAGAACCATTATATTTTTTTCCCTTTTATCTCCTTAAATAATTTAACCTGGTCCCTTGCAGAAAAAAGAATTATGACTTCTGCTGTTGCTGTTTTTTGCAACCCAAAGCGGATTCATGCGACATGCGTTCCCCCTTGTCCGCTTCCTCACTATGCGGCTTCAAGTCGCAAATGTGAGCTGTCCGTTCCCTTTTCTCAGTTTTGCTTTTTAGCTTTGCTATCACTGGTGATACGAAATTTGTTATCGTATATGGGCCAGAGAATTTCGGGGCCAGCTTTGCAGCGAAACCCTCAGCTGCATTTGACAAATGGTGTTGCTTCGCCCACACCTTGTCGCCCACTGCAGGCTTCCATGCCCGTCTCCTCAAATTGTAATGCCGTGCCTGGTCTTGGGCCGCCTTTTCAAGACTACGTCTTACTACCTCAAATACCTCCTTTAACTTAGAGGAATTTTCGGTGGGCGTTTGCGTGCTCCTGCCGGTTCCAACTGTGACCCCGTCGAACAGTGCGTTTGGCAATCGCGGCTCGCGTCCCTGCGTAATAAACGCCGCACTGTACCCGGTAGATGCTGACACGCTCGAATTGACGGCCAAAGACAGCTCTGGTAGCAACTCGTCCCAGCACCGCTGATTTTCCTTGGCATATTGCGCCACCATTGTTTTTACTGTCCGATTTGTCCTTTCCGTTGGGTTTTCTTGTGGGGTGTATGGTGCTGTAAACTGGTGCCGCACCCCACATTCTTCCAGAAAACTCTTAAAAGCCTTACTCGTAAACTGCGCTCCGTTGTCCGTTATAAGCACTTTCGGCACTCCAAACCTGGCCAATATCCGTTTGCGGAATCCTTTCTGTAACGACGCGGTTGTAGCTCTTCTCAAAGGGACCAGCTCTGTCCACTTTGAGAACCTGTCCACAAACACCAAGAGCATCGTATTTCCATGTTTGGACCGGGGTAGGGGCCCAACAAAATCCGCACATACTGTGCTCCATGGCTCTTCCGGGATCTGCGTTAGCATTTTCCCAGCTGCCGCCATCTGACTCGGCTTGTACAGTTGGCAGATTTCGCAGCGATGTACGTACGCGCGTGCGTCTCTGTACAAGCCGGGCCAGTAATAGCGAGTTGTCAATCGCGCTATCGTCTTCCTGCTACCGAGGTGTCCGGCCGTTGCTGCGTCGTGATTCTCTCGCAACACCTGGTTCCTCTTGCTGCTCGGTACGCAGAGTTTCCACGATGACACTTCCTCGTTGCCTGCGCGATGTGGTATGTGCCGGTAAAGGTTTCCGCTCTCCTCTACGTAGTCCGGGTATTTTCTGGGGTTTCTCCTTATCTCTTCTCGCATCTTTTGAATCCATTTGCATACTGCGTTGGATACCTCCATGCCGTCGATTGTTGTGACCACTCTACCACATGTCTCTTGTAGTGGCTGTCGGGACAATGCATCGGCTACGACATTGAGATTACCCTTTCGGTATCTTATCTCAAAATCGTATTGTTGTAGTTCTAACGCCCACCGCGCTATCCTACCCGATGGACTCTCAATCGAGTTGAGCCACTTCAGAGCCATGTGATCGGTGATCACGACGAAATGGTATCCCTCCAAGTACGGCCGCAGTTTTCGAATACCCCATACTATGGCCAAGCACTCTTTTTCGGTAGCCGAATAGTTCCTTTCGGCTCCGTTGAGTGTTCTGCTGGCATACGATATTACTCGTTCACCTTCGTCCGAAGGTTGAGTCAATATCGCGCCCAGGCCATAGTTACTTGCATCCGTCTGCAAGCAAAGGTTTTCGAAAAATCGGGACATGCCAATACCGGTGACTGTGTCAGTCGGCTTTTGAAAGTCTCAAATGCTTTTTGCCGTTCTTCTGACCATTCCCATTTGGCTCCGTTTTTCAGCAAGTCGTTTAGGGGGTGTACAGTCGTCGCGAAGTCTGGTACAAAACGCCGGTACCATGATGCGACTCCCAAATATTGCCTCAACTCCTTCACGTTTCCGGGCGGCTTTAGTTCTGCGATTGCAGCAACCTTTTCCGGATCTGTGCAGATGCCCTTGTCGGTCACCCTGTGACCTAAGTACTTCAACTCCTTTTTGAAAAAGTCGCACTTATCCACGTTTATGCACAGGTTTGCTGCTCGTAATCGCCTGAAAACTTCTCGCAGATTTCCCATGTGTTCTTCTCTGGTCCGTCCGATGACTATGATGTCATCCAAATATGCAAATGCATGCGGCATCATGTCTGGGCCGATGACGCGATCCAAAGCTCTCTGAAAAGTTGCGGAGCCGAATGCAATCCGAAACGGCATTACTTTCCAGTGGTACAATCCCTTTCCTGGAACCGTAAACGCTGTCAGTGGCCGGCTCTCTTTTTCCATGGGTATCTGCCAATACCCATTTTTCAAGTCTAAGCTTGTTATAAAGTGTGCATCTCTGAGCTGATCCAAAATGTGGTTCACTCTTGGCAGTGGATACGCATCTTTTTTTTGACTTGCTGTTTAGTTGTCGAAAATCCACACACAACCGCCATTGGCCCGTTTTCTTCTTCACCATAACTATGGGCGCGCTGTGTGGACTATTCGATGGTTCGATACAGCCTTTTGCAAGCAGTTCGTCAACTTGTTGATTGATCTCGGCCTGCATTTTCGGATTTTTGGGGAAGTATCGCTGCTTAATTGGTCTATCGTCGGTCATCACGATTCGATGTTCTGTTATTTGTGATGGCCCTTTTAGTTGGCCGAAAGCTGCAATTTCGCGACGTAGGAATTCGGTTATCTCTGGGTCTTCGCGTTGTAACGAACCTTCGGTTTGTCCCGAATGTAAGCTGGGCTAACTCTTGCGGTGCTGAGGGTACGTGCCAACAAATTTGTATTTGTGGCGCTGCGATAATTAGAACACTTGGTGGATTTGATTTGTATAAAATGTATTTGAACTTTGCGTACGATTTATCTGTTGTTACAGTTGTATTTTCTTTCAACTAGTTTGGCTGCGTGCTGGACTAGCCTCCCGGTAATATTACCCTTGCCATTGGCACAACCTACAATGCGCTCTCCTGCCAGTCAACGATCGAAATTAGTCTCGCCTACAGGACTAGGTTTGTTGCGTACTACGCCAGCTACGCCAGGTTTCGCTATTGGCTTTCTTGACTCCGCAAGAATCTACCATTAGCACTCCTACTAGCTGGTGTACGTGCGCTTCACCTTGCCTTACGCCAGGCACACTAACTCGACACGCGGATGGTCAGGCTTCGCCTTGCAAATCGTAGCCACAGAGCAAGTCTTTCGTAGCGTTTGCCCTCAGTCAGCCACGAAACCGTACTTAGTCTATTTACAACTTGGTACCTTAGTGTATTTTATAATAATTCACCAACACTTAGGACTACTTTTGGCTCCTCGCGTTGAGCATAAGTCCTTGAAATGTCCTTGTAGTCCTTTTTCCACTTCACGGAGGCACGTTATATATCCTTCCGCACTTGTCTTCGACGCGTTTTACGTTACTCGTACCGGCCGTATTTCGGTTTTCGCGTGATCAGTCTGAGTTCTACTGTCCCTCGCCGTCGGTCGACCGCTCCTTTTATACGCGTTGCTGCCTCGCTGGATCGGGGCCTGTCAGCGCCAATGTCAAAGGAAGGGCAAAGGTGGCGTGATGGTCATTTTGGCCCTTGGCAACAACGGTGCCTGGCCGTAGCGACTCACGCCCGCCGTTGGTATGACAGTGATCACTATAAACGGTGATCGCACTGCTCACACACCAACGGCACTCTATCCTCCACATTAACGGTACGTGTCCAGCCATCCTAGCTGCGAGACACGTACCTAAGCGCTGACATCGGGCGTCAGAGCGAGACAGCATGCGAATTCGCCGCGACTCGGGTCCGGCCGCGGCCTGTCCCGCTATATGTGTTTTTCGGCCGCCGGCTTTGTTTATTTTGTATATGTATTTATAAATATATATATGTATGTATACCACATATATATATTTATTTCATACAATACTAAAACAACCCAGCCGAATTATACTCCTCTTGTGAGAAGCATTCCCAGCTCCTCACACTCCCCTCTTTCCTCGGAAGTGGATTCTTCCAATGCATTATCAAATTTTGAACATGCGCGCCATCCGCAGCGCCGATTTGAACTCAACGGCCGTTGACTGAACCTATAGCCGTCGGTTTAGGGCTGTGTCTCGTTACCCTCATAGCAACCAGCTTTGTACTGCGTGCTTTGTCGTTGACATCGTATGCCATGCCAAGGAGCTTAATGTCGTACATGATCGGCGATATTTATTCGATAGCGTTTATTTATTCGATAGCGTCGATCATGCCGGCTATCGACAACCACTCCTCACTGACGCCACATGACGCACCAAATATGTTGCTGGAAAATATAAGCAAAAAAAGTAAGTAAAAAAAACCCACCACGGTTGCCATCTTAGTTTTGCCGTTACTAATCCATCCTCTCTTTTAACTAGGATGGGCACCGCGGTGCCCGCTGCTTTATTTTCTCCCTTGGCCCCATGTACGTATCGTTCTTCAATACTTACCAGCGTCGGCCGGTGTTACATTTCTTCTTCTTCTTTTTTTTCTCTTTCCAGGTTTCTGAATGAATGCATACAATTTTTTTTTATTTTTTGATTATTTTTTTTTTTGTGTGTGCGTTCAAGTGTTTTTTTCCCTTGGGATCCGTGCGCTCACGGATCGCACGCGAAAACGAGCGTTCCTACGGACGACCCCCTTATTCGGTAACGTCGGCCTGTACCCATACCAGGCGGCACGAACGCCTGGTCGGCCCCTGATCCATCGCTGCTGCAACCTCGGGTGGCCACTGGTCCGGTCTCAACTCTCGCCAGGTGGGGCGACCGCTCGGCGCCGACTGCTGGCGTTGAAGTGACGGGCGGGCCGACCGTGTGGGACCCGGGCACGAAGCCTGCCGGCCCAACGATGGCCTCACCCGGATGGGTGACCAGCGTGGGGGCTTTGGCGGTGACTCACCACGCGGAGGCGAGCCCGGCACGCGCTGTTCGGCTGCCGCTGTAGCCTCACTGGCCGGCTGGGGCCACACCCACGGTGCCTTCTCCAGGGTCTCCGGCGATAGTTCCCGCGGCGGCGGTGTTACTTCCCGCAGCACAAACCCTTGCGCGGGTTGTGCTACCTGCTCGCGCCACCGGTAGACCACCGTCACCTCATGACACCAGCCCGCTCCGTCATGTCGCGACTGTCGCGTCGCCGTTGCCGTCATGCCTTCGTCCTGCGTGGCCTCGGGCTCCCTCTTTACCTCCGATCTCGCTTCCCTCGTCGCGTCGTCCTCCGCATCCTATCCGTCGACGGCTTCGCCCTTGCGCACCTCCGCGTCGTCGTCCGCGGTAAACACGCCGACGTTTTCGCCCTCGCGCCTCTCCGCGTCGTCGTCCGCGTTAAACACGCCGACGTTTTCCTCTGTGTCCTCCTCCTCGGCCGAGGTTGCGCCGTCGTCCGCCGACGACACATACGCGGCGACGTACGCATCGGAGTCGCAGCTGCCTCCGACCCCGAGGAAATCTCGATGACCTCCTCTGGCTGCTGGATGCCCCCAATCCTCCAGCTCGGACTCCGTGTCCGGCTCGGGCTCCGTAGAGGACTCCTCCCTAGACCGCCTTCGTCTACCCCAGCCCTCCTCCTTTGCCTTCTGGTAGTGGTGCTCGGCACACCACCGTGTCCAGCGGCGCTGGGTCTCCGCTGCCCGCTCCTGGCGCACCCGTTCCTCATCGCTTGTATCCCGCATCGGCGACGCCATCAGCACGAGCATGTCAGGCGACGGCTCTCGCTGACGGCGTGCCACTCGCCTACGCGGGTGGAACGGCAGCCGCACTGGCGGTAGTGGAACGCGCCTGCGCCGTATGACTCGCCGGGGCGCTGGAGCTACCCGGCGTGCTTCCAGTGCCGCACGGATGTGCGAACCGCGTGCTGCTTCTCCCACGCTGCTGTCCATCTCCAAATTGTCCATGTTTGTGGTTCGGTTGATTTTTCTCAAAGAGGCTGAACGCATGGCAGCCAGCGCTTTTATACCCTCTGGTGAGTACTCAAGTGTGTTTGTATTAGTGCGTGATCAACGGTGTCCTTACCGTTATAACCGCCATGTTTGTCAGCGCTCTCTCAGGATTTTTTTTTATAATTCGCTGCGTTTTTTTTTTTTTTTTGTTTTTTTTTTTTTGCATATATGTACCAGTCATGGCACATGTATTACCCTCCCTTTTTTTTGTTGTTTTTTTAAAAAAAAACAAAGCCGCTTTATCTGACTCCAAACTAATCCTGATTTTCTTATTATTCCACAGGTATAACCTCAGGTGAGTAAATGAAGTATACTACCTTTACCCTTTTAATAACCAATTTTTTTTCTTTCAGATCTCTCCGTTTTTTTGTTTGTTTACGTTTTGTAGGCAGGGAAATATAAATATTTTCCCAAAAAAAAAAAAAAACTTATTGTGCCCCTTTTAGAACCATTATATTTTTTCCCTTTTTATCTCCTTAAATAATTTCACCTGGTCCCTTTGCAGAAAAAAAGAATTATGACTTCTGCTGTTGCTGTTTTGTGCAACCCAAAGCGGATTCATGCGACATGCGTTCCCCCTTGTCCGCTTCCTCACTATGCGGCTTCAAGTCGCAAATGTGAGCTGTCCGTTCCCTTTTCTCAGTTTTGCTTTTTAGCTTTGCTATCACTGGTGATACGAAATTTGTTATCGTATATGGGCCAGAGAATTTCGGGGCCAGCTTTGCAGCGAAACCCTCAGCTGCGTTTGACAAATGGTGTTGCTTCGCCCACACCTTGTCGCCCACTGCAGGCTTCCATGCCCGTCTCCTCAAATTGTAATGCCGTGCCTGGTCTTGGGCCGCCTTTTCAAGACTACGTCTTACTACCTCAAATACCTCCTTTAACTTAGAGGAATTTTCGGTGGGCGTTTGCGTGCTCCTGCCGGTTCCAACTGTGACCCCGTCGAACAGTGCGTTTGGCAATCGCGGCTCGCGTCCCTGCGTAATAAACGCCGCACTGTACCCGGTAGATGCTGACACGCTCGAATTGACGGCCAAAGACAGCTCTGGTAGCAACTCGTCCCAGCACCGCTGATTTTCCTTGGCATATTGCGCCACCATTGTTTTTACTGTCCGATTTGTCCTTTCCGTTGGGTTTTCTTGTGGGGTGTATGGTGCTGTAAACTGGTGCCGCACCCCACATTCTTCCAGAAAACTCTTAAAAGCCTTACTCGTAAACGGCCTCCGTTGTCCGTTATAAGCACTTTCGGCACTCCAAACCTGGCCAATATCCGTTTGCGGAATCCTTTCTGTAACGACGCGGTTGTAGCGCTTCTCAAAGGGACCAGCTCTTTGAGAACCTGTCCACAAACACCAAGAGCATCGTATTTCCATGTTTGGACCGGAGTAGGGGCCCAACAAAATCCGCACATACTGTGCTCCATGGCTCTTCCGGGATCTGCGTTAGCATTTTCCCAGCTGCCGCCATCTGACTCGGCTTGTACAGTTGGCAGATTTCGCAGCGATATACGTACGCGCGTGCGTCTCTGTACAAGCCGGGCCAGTAATAGCGAGTTGTCAATCGCGCTATCGTCTTCCTGCTACCGAGGTGTCCGGCCGTTGCTGCGTCGTGATTCTCTCGCAACACCTGGTTCCTCTTGCTGCTCGGTACGCAGAGTTTCCACAATGACACTTCCTCGTTGCCTGCGCGATGTGGTATGTGCCGGTAAAGGTTTCCGCTCTCCTCTACGTAGTCCGGGTATTTTCTGGGGTTTCTCCTTATCTCTTCTCGCATCTTTTGAATCCGTCGATTGTTGTGACCACTCTACCACATGTCTCTTGTAGTGGCTGTCGGGACAATGCATCGGCTACGACATTGAGATTACCCTTTCGGTATCTTATCTCAAAATCGTATTGTTGTAGTTCTAACGCCCACCGCGCTATCCTACCCGATGGACTCTCAATCGAGTTGAGCCACTTCAGAGCCATGTGATCGGTGATCACGACGAAATGGTATCCCTCCAAGTACGGCCGCAGTTTTCGAATACCCCATACTATGGCCAAGCACTCTTTTTCGGTAGCCGAATAGTTCCTTTCGGCTCCGTTGAGTGTTCTGCTGGCATACGATATTACTCGTTCACCTTCGTCCGAAGGTTGAGTCAATATCGCGCCCAGGCCATAGTTACTTGCATCCGTCTGCAAGCAAAAGGTTTTCGAAAAATCGGGACATGCCAATACCGGTGACTGTGTCAGTCGGCTTTTGATAGTCTCAAATGCTTTTTGCCGTTCTTCTGACCATTCCCATTTGGCTCCGTTTTTCAGCAAGTCGTTTAGGGGGTGTACAGTCGTCGCGAAGTCTGGTACAAAACGCCGGTACCATGATGCGACTCCCAAATATTGCCTCAACTCCTTCACGTTTCCGGGCGGCTTTAGTTCTGCGATTGCAGCAACCTTTTCCGGATCTGTGCAGATGCCCTTGTCGGTCACCCTGTGACCTAAGTACTTCAAAAAGTCGCACTTATCCACGTTTATGCACAGGTTTGCTGCTCGTAATCGCCTGAAAACTTCTCGCAGATTTCCCATGTGTTCTTCTCTGGTCCGTCCGATGACTATGATGTCATCCAAATATGCAAATGCATGCGGCATCATGTCTGGGCCGATGACGCGATCCAAAGCTCTCTGAAAAGTTGCAGGAGCCGAATGCAATCCGAACGGCATTACTTTCCAGTGGTACAATCCCTTTCCTGGAACCGTAAACGCTGTCAGTGGCCGGCTCTCTTTTTCCATGGGTATCTGCCAATACCCATTTTTCAAGTCTAAGCTTGTTATAAAGTGTGCATCTCTGAGCTGATCCAAAATGTGGTTCACTCTTGGCAGTGGATACGCATCTTTTTTTGACTTGCTGTTTAGTTGTCGAAAATCCACACACAACCGCCATTGGCCCGTTTTCTTCTTCACCATAACTATGGGCGCGCTGTGTGGACTATTCGATGGTTCGATACAGCCTTTTGCAAGCAGTTCGTCAACTTGTTGATTGATCTCGGCCTGCATTTTCGGATTTTTGGGGAAGTATCGCTGCTTAATTGGTCTATCGTCGGTCATCACGATTCGATGTTCTGTTATTTGTGATGGCCCTTTTAGTTGGCCGAAAGCTGCAATTTCGCGACGTAGGAATTCGGTTATCTCTGGGTCTTCGTGTTGGATCTTGTCTTTAATCTCGGTATCCTGACAGGTGGCCTCTGTGTGCGTTTCGGCTGTGGTCTGGACAACTGCCACCGACAGCCTCTCCTCCAGATCCTCACGTTCGTAACGTTGTGCTGGGATGGTGACCACCATTCCCGCACATTTCAGCACAATGCCCATACCTGTCAGGAAATCCCATCCTAACACGAGATCGTCGATAACGCCTGGCAAGATAAGCAATTTGACTTCGAGCTTGCGATTTCCTAAGCTGATGCTTGTTTCCAGTTCTTCCGAGACGCTACTTTTCCGTCCGTCCGCCAATCGGACCTGTCTGTTCGTGGCGCTTCTATGGCATATCCCACTGAGCCTACAAGCCAGTTTTTCGCTGATAAAACTACTTGTAGCCCCAGTGTCGATGGTTGCCTTATACTGACATTCGCCGATCCGAACAGTAGCTGTCAGTTGCGCCCCCTCGTTCTGCAGACTTCCGATTAATGGTGAGGGGTGTTCCTCGGCGGCTCCCGTTCGCCCCTCGCTAGCGGACGCCGCTGATCGTTTCCCGACTTGCAACATGTCGAGGTTCGTTGCCCGATTCGGCCGCAAATCCAGCAATAGTCGAGCATTGGGTTTCGGCAATCCACCGCCCAATGTCCGCTCTGTCCACATACGCGACACGCCCTTCCTGGGTTCTGTATATGTGTCTGACTATTGTTTTGCTGAAGTCTCGGTGCCGGTCTTGGTCTTTCTCGCTCCGGCCCCCGTTCCCTGGTGTTGTGCGAACCGCGTTCGGTTGCTGCGATTGGCCTGCTGGTCGCGATTATTTTGTTGTTCTCCGCGACCCTGTTGTTGTTGGTGGTAGCGTTCCTGTTGGGGTTGGAGTTGCTGCTGTTCTAACCGCAGTCGCGCTCTATCCTTCTCCAATTCCTCAAACGCCTTTGCCAAATGCATCAGTTCGCGCGTACGCGCGCATTTCGGGGAGGCTGTTGGTATAAATTTTATGCAACTCTTTATCCGTTGCTAACCGCAGCGGTCGCATTAGATTTTGCATTTCGACCATATAAATTTTAAATGGTTCGTCCAACTTCTGTCGCCTTCTGCGAACCTCGTCTTCCAAATTCTCAAAGTAGTCCCTTGGTAGGAAATACTCCTGGAAGCTCTGTAAAAATCCCACCCAACTCGTCCAGTGTTGGTTGTTGGCAATGTACCATTTTAGGGCCATCCCTTTAAGCAACTCTGGCATGGCTCTTGGGATCAGGTTCAAGTTCAGCCCATACGTATCTGCTGACCATTCCACTTGTTCTAAGAATTCTAAGGGTTTTGACAACCCGTCAAATCTGAAACCCCATTCGCGAACCTGTTTTGCCACCCTCGGGTATTCCATGCCAGTGCTTATGCGTTCGTGTCTTCGCTCGAAACTAGGTTCATGTTGCGGTTGCTGGACCGCATCCCACGGTGATCGGTGGGTCTCCTGGGAGTCTCTTGCTCGAGCCGCTGCGCTGGTCGAAGGTATGCTCAGCCGCGCTACGTTGATAGCACCAAGCTCCTTCTCTTCCTCCTCCTCTTCGATCGCCGACTCGAGTTCTTTGCTTGGCGACTGTCGACCGAATCGCTTTGTCAATTCGCTGATACGGAGGCCGTGCATTAGAGAACTCTCATTCTTACTCACCCAATCTCCAAACTGTTTCCGCATCATGTCGGTTGTCCCAGCCATTTCCTGACCAAATTCCGTGCCATATATTATTAATTGTTCCTTTTTTAAATTGTACACCTACGAACGCACCATTTTGTTTATATTTTATGTAACTTTAAAACACCTTGTACACTAGTATCGCAGAATCCACAGTTGGGCGCCAGTTGTAACGAACCTTCGGTTTGTCCCGAATGTCAGCTGGGCTAACTCTTGCGGTGCTGAGGGTACGTGCCAACAAATTTGTATTTGTGGCGCTGCGATAATTAGAACACTTGGGGGATTTGATTTGTATAAAATGTATTTGAACTTTGCGTACGATTTATCTGTTGTTACAGTTGTATTTTCTTACAACTAGTTTGGCTGCGTGCTGGACTAGCCTCCCGGTAATATTACCCTTGCCCTTGGCACAACCTACAATGCGCTCTCCTGCCAGTCAGCGATCGAAATTAGTCTCGCCTACAGGACTAGGTTTGTTGCGTACTACGCCAGCTACGCCAGGTTTCGCTATTGGCTTTCTTGACTCCGCAAGAATCTACCATTAGCACTCCTACTAGCTGGTGTACGTGCGCTTCACCTTGCCTTACGCCAGGCACACTAACTCGACACGCGGATGGTCAGGCTTCGCCTTGCAAATCGTAGCCACAGAGCAAGTCTTTCGTAGCGTTTGCCCTCAGTCAGCCACGAAACCGTACTTAGTCTATTTACAACTTGGTACCTTAGTGTATTTTATAATAATTCACCAACACTTAGGACTACTTTTGGCTCCTCGCGTTGAGCATAAGTCCTTGAAATGTCCTTGTAGTCCTTTTTCCACTTCACGGAGGCACGTTATATATCCTTCCGCACTTGTCTTCGACGCGTTTTACGTTACTCGTACCGGCCGTATTTCGGTTTTCGCGTGATCACTCTGAGTTCTACTGTCCCTCGCCGTCGGTCGACCGCTCCTTTTATACGCGCTGCTGCCTCGCTGGATCGGGGCCTGTCAGCGCCAATGTCAAAGGAAGGGCAAAGGTGGCGTGATGGTCATTTTGGCCCTTGGCCACAACGGTGCCTGGCCGTAGCGACTCACGCCCGCCGTTGGTATGACAGTGATCACTATAAACGGTGATCGCACTGCTCACACACCAACGGCACTCTTTCCTCCACATTAACGGTACGTGTCCAGCCATCCTAGCTGCGAGACACGTACCTAAGCGCTGACATCGGGCGTCAGAGCGAGACAGCATGCGAATTCGCCGCGACTCGGGTCCGGCCGCGGCCTGTCTCGCTGTATGTGTTTTTCGGCCGCCGGCTTTGTTTATTTTGTATTTGTATTTATAAATATATATATGTATGTATACCACATATATATATTTATTTCGTACAATACTAAAACAACTCAGCCGAATTATACTCCTCTTGTGAGAAGCATTCCCAGCTCCTCACAAGTTGCTGACATTTAAAACTGCACAGGTTTAAAATACCCTATGTCATAATAATTAGTTATTGTCTATAAAGCCACAAATATAAGCTTAGTATAGAAAGATAAGTATTTGAAAGCATAGTACGTTTTTAAATGTTATTTTAAATTTCACATTAAGATATATACATTACATTTAATTAGTTATAAGTGCCTTTCCTTATGGCCAAAACACAGTTTAAAAATAGCATAATTAAGTATATTGCGTTTATCTATTTAATAACGCAAAGTTTAAATAAAGTCAAACTACCCTTCCTTGCTAGGGTAGCAGCAACCAAATTTAAGCAAAAGTCTTAAATTGCAAAACTCAATTTCTGTGACAACAACAAGAGAATTGAAAAAGGGCAACAACTAATCTTTGTCTCGCGCATCGCACACTTTGCCATCAAAACAAAAACCTAAACAATAATGGCTGCTGGTTGTCGCCGAGAATCGACGAAACAACTGATCGAAGAATTTATTGTTTCCCCAGTGAAGCGCTCCGACCACGCAGAATGTTAGTTAACATAACAGAGCAGTGCCTATTTCCAGTCTTGTTACATTTATTCGTCTATTACTATGATGGTAAGATAACAGAATTACCAATTTCGGCAGGATTTATTGTTTCCCCAGTGAAGCGCTCCGACCACGCAGAATGTTAGTTAACATAACAGAGCAGTGCCTATTTCCAGTCTTGTTACATTTATTCGTCTATTACTATGATGGTAAGATAACAGAATTACCAATTTCGGCAGGGTCAGCGTTGTTCGCAATAGCATTTCGCAAGTGTATATATTCTTCCGCACGCAGCTTCTGTTTAAAAATGTTAAAGGTGTATGGGAGATACCCGAAGGAGTAGTCGGATCGGGTCCAGATTTGCTATGCATAATTTTATTACACGCCCTTATGTTTTGACCAAATTTCGTTCAGATTGATTAGTTTTAAGATACAGAAGGTTGAAAAAAAAGGATGTAGGTGCTCACGACGTACCTGAAGGACATTTGAATTGAGATGCAAAATAGAGAGCAAATTTTGGTAATTCTAGCTGTAAGAATGTGAGAAATATTTGGTCTTATCGGATTATAGTTATCGAATTTATCGATTTCCTAGCCTCCTTGGGGGCGTGGCACCCCGATCTTAACACTTTATCTGTACCGTCTATAGATAAACACAATTGCAATGTTTCAAGTCTCTAGCTTTAAGTCGAAAAAAGTTGCGTTCATACGGACGGACAAACAGACACCATGACGGACATTGCACAAAACCAATATACTATGATACTTTCAGTATCAAAGTATAAGCACTGTGTGCTTCATTGTTAGAGTTTGCAAACAGCAACTGTACCTTCATTTAAAAAAGAATTAAAAGTGGCTTGCACTTGGACGCAGGGCGCATCCTTTTAATATTAATTTAATTTGACAGACCAAGTTTTGCATTGTCTTTTTAGCTCTTACTGATTCTTTTGTTGCCTAAACTTAAACTTGGCCTGATTATTCTTAAGGCTTCTTTCTCTGTTGATGGAATTTTATTGTATACACAGCTTTAAATTTGTATATTTTTCTTGGGGCCAAAAACATTTAGTGGTAATTTTAAAGCAGGTTAAGAATGTAATTAACATGTTGGATGTCAAAGACATGCCCAAGCTAAACTTCGGCACTTTTGGCCTTTCGGGTTAACTTACCCCCAACAACAGCTGGCAAATAAAATATACGAATAAGCACTATATACAATACATGTACAGATATTTTTTAGAATATACTTGTAAGTATATAAATACCGAATTTTTGGCAGCTACAGCATCAGCTTTGCCACATGCTACAGCTGTGCTCATTATGCAACATTTGCACAAGCCAATTTCGAAGGATGTGGCAAATGGATTCGTGTCTAGACTCTACGCCAGCGTCTCCACGGGCTGCAGCCAAGTGGCCTAAGCCCCAAAATGTCGCTGCCTTAGACAGAGATTTGGGACACAATCTGCTCATGGCTTTGTCTTGCCCGGCACTGCGCGACAAACACGGTCTGCATTTGTAATAAGCTGCGCAGATGCAGCCTTATGTTTATGTGTTCCTTTCCTGTCCTATTCTAAGACAATGGCTTGGCTAGAGCTGGAAATATTTTATATCTTAAAGTAAAGATGAAATTTGGTTTCTAAACAATCGATAATCAACAGGGGAATCAATGTGCCAATGAACTCCTCAATGAACTCGTTATCAACGGTAATGGAAGATATTTAACGTTTCACATGCAAGCGGCAAGCAAAAATAGTTCAGAGAACACGCGAGCACGCAAAAATGCATTAAACATGCAGTTAACACAGCACATGCATGCCACTTGTGCCACGCACACAGCGCCTCCTCCATAGTTTATGTGGCAGCCAATGCGCGCCTTCTTCTTCCCCAATATAATATATATATATATATTATATTATATAATATATATATAATATATATATAATATAATTATAAAAATTTTATTTATTTTATGAGTAAATTTTGATGCATTCCTATTTTGGGTCACGCACGCGACCAGAAACAAACAACAACAAATGCACGAAAAAGCCGGAAAAATTCAAACATTGGCCGGAAAACTGAATTGATTATCGACACTGTGCCAACTTCTTCTCTCACTTTGTTCCCAGCTTCAGTTTTTTCGGCTTTATTTTATCTTTCTGCGTGCCGCATTGCCGTTTGCCTGTTTTGAATTTCAAATACAAATTACGATGCTTAATGACTTCATTTTGGTGTTTTAAATACCATGTACTTCATTAAACAATTTTTAAAAGAAAAAGGTTGGAGTAAGTTAACAAAACATAATTGGTATTTAAAGGTAAACTCTTATTTTATTATGTTCTTCAAGGGATTATTAACTAAAGGATATCTTTAAGTCTTTCCTTCTTCTTTTTTTATGAATAAAATTGCACGCTACGTTCGAGTTAAATACACTTAATAATTCAAACTTAATTTAATTGGGTGCACTTTATAGTAGCCTGGGAGAAAAGTGCCATGCAACTTAACTTTGCCAACTGCTTTAACTTTAAAATCATTTAGTTTTCGTAAACTATGCCCAGGAGAAATTTAAAGATTACAACAAATATAATTTCGAGGTTCAAAAAAATCTCCACCAAATATGCGACTACAATTCAGCTCAGCTGCTAGCACTCCAGAAACAATGCGCAAAATGTTGCTCTTTAAGCAGTTGTTAAAAAAAACAGCTAGCTCAACACATGAAAAATCCTCGAAAAGTCGTTAATGTTAGACAACAGCGGCAACAACAACAATCAAAACTATAGCATTTTATTTTGTTGGTTGATATTTCGTTTACCTGATGTTCAAACATACACACATACACTTGGGTAGTTTTTACGCACTTTAGTCATTCTGTTTGTTGAGCTATTGAGCTTTTTCAAGAGCTTCGTGGCCAAACTTAAAATAGTTCACAAAATTTAATTGCCTGTTTATTACAAGCTCCGACTTGAGCTGTGCAATAATTAAGTATAAAAGCGATTTGGCAGGCGGTGTCAAGTACCGTGCCGCGATGGTGAATTCTCGAGCGATCGAACAGAACTAATTAGCTGCCGAATTGCAGCAGCAGTTTGCTCTCAGCTGAAGGCCAAGGGCAAGCCAAAGAAAGTACAAGACAAAAGGAACCACGATGAGCATATGCAAACAACAGTTATGAGTGCTACGTTAATTTGCTCTTATGCTGCGCAGAGCATGATCGATTAAAGAGATAAAGCTGCCTTTGTGGTTGTTTGGCGCAGATAGCTGCGTAACCAAACATTCTCCCCCCGTTGGAAGACACGGACTTTCAACAACATCCTCTTTCGGGAGTGCACACAATTTGCGCACAGCTCTCCTTATAATTCCAGTCGACGTCTTGAGAACAGCTACTCTAGAAATGCCGTCGGCACCAGCAACGAGCTCGAACACACGAGCCAGTGGCCATTTGAGGGATGGCAAGTTTTCATCCTTTACCAGGACGACATCATTAATGTGAACGCCCGGCTGGGGTGTTCTCCATTCGGACCGCTGCTGAAGAAGCGTTAAATATTCTTCACGCCAACGACTCCAGAAGATTTGCTGATAGTACGCTATACGCTGCCAGCGATCTAAGCGGCCAACGTTCAGCGCGGTAACATCAGGCTCCTGATATAATGCGAATGGCGCAGTGCCAAGAAAATGCGCAGGAGTTAACACATCCAGATCTGCAGGTTGCTCTGAAAGTGGAAAAAGAGGTCGAGAATTTATTATTGCGCCAATATGGCAGACGAGTGTGCTCAGATCATCCAAGGGCAGAAGCGAGGGTCCGACCGACCGATAAAAATGGTATTTTGCTGTCTTCACCGCCGCCTCCCAAAGTCCACCGAAGTGCGGGGAACGAGGTGGGATGAATTCCCATTCGATTTCATCAGCGACACAAAACTCTCGGACAGAGTTGAGTTCAGCTAGGTCATTCTTGGCTCCCACGAAGTTTGTCGCATTGTCCGACCATATGCGAACAGGTTTACATCTGGTTAGAATGAACCGCTTTGAGAGCATTAAGAAACGATGCTGTCGACACATCAGGAACCAGTTCGAGATGCACTGCCTTTGTTGCGAAACAGACAAATACTGAGATGTAGCATTTTACTGGTCCTTTGATACGAATTTCGCTCTTGTAATAAAACGGTCCACAATTGTCCACTCCAGTGACAGCGATAGGATCCGCGCCATGATTGTCTCAGCCAGTACCGGCTTAGCTCGAAAGCACATGATGCATTTGCTAGTCACGCTGGAGACAGTCTTACGGCCACCAATAGGCCAATAGTGGAGCCGGATGTGAGCAAGCAGAGAACGAGGTCTAGCATGCAGCTGACGCCTGTGAAAGTGCAGGATGATTGCGCGTGTGACAGGATGATGACTCGTAAGTATTATCGGATGCTGAGCATCGAAATCCAGGCTCGAGTGCTTAAGACGGCCATAAACACGAAGAAGTCCCAACTCATCCAAGAATGGTGTATGCGAGGCAATAGAGCTGGATGATTTGATCGTCCGTCCGCCTTGAAGAGCCCTATAGTCATCGCTCAGATCCGCCATCTGGATGCTTCGCAAGAGTAATTGGGTGCCTTTGTGAATCAAATCTACTGTGAGACTGGGATTTCTGATGCGATTTCGAAATTTATATATGTAACCGAAGACACGACGAAGGTTATGAAAGGAATTTAAAAACTTGCATCCTATGCTGACATTAGAGCATCTAGAAATACCAACTAGCGCCTTTTGCCGCAGCTCAGGAAGCGTCCGGGCCGGTAGACATGATGCAGGCCATTCGCACTCTCCTTTAGTTAAAAAATCGGGACCATTGGACCATAACGATGATTCGATAAGCTCGCTTGGAAGTGCTCCTCTAGAAAGAATGTCTGCCGGGTTGCATACCGTAGGTACGTAGCGCCATTCCATTCCTGTCGTTAACTTTTGTACTAGTTTGGAATCGAGAAGGCTCATCACGTATCCAGGACAAGACAACTGCCGAATCCGACCAACAATAGTATCTGCAGTTGAACAAATTCATTTGACCTATTATATTATGTCCGAATCACAATGATGTATAAAAACGAAAGCACATCCGTGCTGTTGGAACTTACGTTTGATAATAGTCTCTTTATTTTAATCAAAAGAATTCTTAGCCTAAATACATTATTGGGTTGCTTATGTATAAAGCTCTGTCGCAGCAGAGCGGCTTATGTATATGTATGTTTGTGTATTAATTTGATCGCCGGCTGCAGCGGTCGAGAGAGATTATAAATTTTTTTTTTTATTTAAAGGTTTTTGTTTTGTATTTTTTTTTCATTTATTTATATATATATTGTATAAAGATGATTAATTAATGAAAAGTTTTAGCCTATGTTTGTGTACTTTTTGTACCTTACTCTTTCTATCCTTAATGAAAATGTTTTCTCTATCATCTATTATTTCTACTGTATAAGGGCCTAAATATACTGATTCTAGCTTATGGCCAGTTTCATTTCTTAATAACTCCATATCTCCTACTTTTAATTCAAAATTAATTATATTTTTATCATAGTATTCTTTGTTTCTAATTTTATGTTTTTCTAACAAAATTCTAGCTCTCTTATAAGCTTGCTCTAATCTAAACTTACTTTCCTTAGCATAGTCTTCTATATTATACAATGGATCAATATTGTCTATTGTATTAAAATATTGTGGCAAGTTACTTTGCTTGCCAAAAACTAATTCATATGGACAATAACTACAATAACTATGTGCCATAGATGGGGTCGTGTTGAAACAGTAACAAAATATTTTAGCCACACATCCCAATCAGTTTTGTCGACTGAAATGTATGAACGAATATATTCGTTAAAAGTTCTATGGCTTCTTTCTACTGTTCCAACTGTATGGTGGTGGTGTGCAGTAGACGTTATATTGTCTATTTTTCCAATAGTAGTGTCTTTTTACTTTGGCCAAAGTTTTTGTTATGCCTGTGTGTCCTCCTTGTATGGGATTATCATGAAATGTAGACAAAATTGCTTATTTTTCTGTATCGCTTGATACAATGGTCACCGGCTTGAGTAGCGCTACTCTTAATAATCTCAATGTATTATTGCCCATATTTATGAAATTGTCTATTGAAACTTGTTCAAAGATTATTTCATGCGGTGCCACTTTTAGTTGGCGTATATCATGCATACCGGCTTCCTTTTCGAGCCTTTGACATAAGTCGATAACTCCATTAGTATACAGATCGCTAACATTTATTCTTGCAATGATTTTGTTTCCGTGTTTGAAATAACACAGCTTTTCTTTCATATGCAAGGCCACTACTTTTCGTACATCGTCATTTGTGATGACTTCATATACGTTGGGCTTTTGCATAAGCAAAGGTTCTTGTTCTTTTCCTGCGCAGGATTTTCAGGACTTTATTCTGTAAATCTTTTAATTCGGATATTGTTATCCTTGATAGGGCATCTGCCACGAAATTGTCTTTTCCCTTTAGATACTCGACTGTAAAGTCGTATTCTTCTAATTCGAGCCGCATGCGTGTAAGTTTTGAACTTGGATTGACCATAGAAAATAAATAGGTTAATGGTCTGTGGTCAGTTTTCGCTGTAAAGTGTTTTCCATAAATATATGGTCGAAAATGCACTATTGCCCAGTGAATTGCTGCTAATTCTTGTTCTGTTGTGCTTTTATTACTTTCACCCTTTGTAAATAAACGTGATGCGTATGCAACTGGAAGTTGGAGTCCATTATAGTCTTGAGTTAAAACTGCTCCACGCGCTTGCTTACTAGCATCCGATATTATGCTAAATTCTTTGCTGAAGTCTGGGTATTGTAGTTATGTTGGTTGAATTAGCTTTTCTTTAAGGTATTGGAATGCATTTTGGCATTCAACTGTCCATTCAAAAGGAACATTCTTTTTACATAATCTTGTTATGTGCCGTGAATATTCGGCGAAGTTGTTTATAAATCGTCTATAATAGTTGCAGAAAGCAACGAATCGTCAAGCGCTGTCCGCATCATGTGGGACTGGGTAGTTTTTAATGACGTCGTATTTTTTGTCGTCTGGCAAGATTCCTTTATCTGTGCATTTGTGACCAAGGAAGGTTACTTCATGCATGAAAAATGAACATTTTTGTGGATGTAATTTAAGGTTGTATTTCCTACATTTGTCAAAAACATTAGTTAAGTTTTTAAACATATGTTTTTCGGAACAACCAATAACTATTAAATCATCCATATAAAGGAAAGCTTGCGAAGATTCAAGGCCAGAGAACGCTATAGTCATCATTCTCTGAAATGAATTTGGCGCTATTTTTAAGCCGAATGGTAATCGCGTGAAGCGATATGAGCCATTGCTCGTTGAAAATGAAGTTATATTTCTTGAACTTTCTTCGAGTTCAATTTGATGAAAACCTGACATTAAGTCAAGGCATGAGAAATATTTTGCTTGCGAAGATTCAAGGCCAGAGAACGCTATAGTCATCATTCTCTGAAATGAATTTGGCGCTATTTTTAAGCCGAATGGTAATCGCGTGAAGCGATATGAGCCATTGCTCGTTGAAAATGAAGTTATATTTCTTGAACTTTCTTCGAGTTCAATTTGATGAAAACCTGACATTAAGTCAAGGCATGAGAAATATTTTGCTCTACCTAGTTGATCTAATATATCATCAATTCTAGGCAGTGGAAATTTATCGGACAGTAGTTTTTTATTAATTTGACGATAGTCAATTACTAATCGCCATTTTTTATTTTCTGTGCCTGGAAGGGCTTTCATTGGGACAAGTAAGAGTGGGCTGTTGTATTCTGACACAGGCGGTTCGAAAATGTGGACGCTGATCAATTTTTCAACTTGTTTTTGTATTTCTCCCGTTTGACAATGCGGGCTTCGATAGTTCTTGATGTACACCGGTTCATTATCTTTTAGTCTCAGTTGTTGTTTGTAGAAGTTATTTGTTGTGATTGATTCGGTTTCAAGACCGAAAATGTCACTATACTTGGTACATAAATTGGTTAATTCTGACTTGAATTGTTGGGGAAAATTTTTTGCTAGCTGAGATATGACAGTTTTTTCTCGATGTTCTTGATTTGTGTGAACTACATTGTAGTTCGAAAGTGATTCATGTTTTAAGTTATTTATCGTAACTAATTGATCGGTACTAGTTGTATTTAGTAAACGGACAAACGTATTTTGAGATGTTGCAACTGTGTTTGCAACATATACACCAGGTTGGATTTCCTGATTTGGAATAAATACACCATCTTCTTTTGAAGTTAGCGTGACTTTTCGGACAACTTGTGATCTTGCTGGCAGAAGTATTGAGTTTCTACCAGAGTCATATGTTATTGGAACATGGATCGGATATTTTAGATTATTGGATCTAATTATAAACCAATGTTCTGATGGTTTTAAATCGAGTTGACAATTGAATTTTTTTTTAAAATCAATGCCTATTATTCCATCACATGGTATAGCGAAATCTAAATCAACTATGTAAAAATTGTGTGGAATTATATATTTTCCTGTCTGAATCTCTATTGATGCTAGACCCTTGGATTTTAAAATCTCTATACTTATGCCCTGAATGTTTATTACATTATTAGGCTGGATGTCATGAAAGACATCAGAAGTTTCCTTAAGTATTGGGATGTCTGCACCTGTATCTATTAAAAAGGTACGTTTTTTACCTGTTGACACGTGGTCAAATGAAACAAATATGTTGAGACTAAAATTTATCGTATGAACTTTGGTGTTTTCTATTGTTGTGTATCTAAAGGTTGCTCGGAGTTTCCCGAGACATCTTGGGTTACTCTGACATTGTTATGGCCTCTGTTTGAGTTGCCATGGCCTCTAGAGCTTCCTCTATTTTGGCCTCGAGAATTGCCTCTGTTATTATTGTAGTATTGTCCTTGACCGCCTCTGTTGTAAGGTCGGCCTCTATAGTTACCTCTTCCGCGGTTTCCGCCACGTTGAGAGTAATTTTGGTAGAGCAATACAGCGTTGGACTGTCCAGTTGCCTCTGTGCAACTGTTGACAAATTTGGATATCGCATCATCCATGTTATTGAATGTGCCAGCCTGCATGATAAGTTTTACATTATCGTTACATTATAATTGCCTTAACTGCTTCGGCTGTGCTGTATTTATTGGCCAGTTCCGGCGTTAAACCATCATTTATATATGCGCCTTCCAGAGCTCTTGTTAACTGCTCAACCTCTTGTGTATACTGGTTGGCAGTTTTGCTTCGTTGTTGCAAGTTAAGTAATTTGGCTGACAATACTTCTACTGACTCGCCTTTTACTGTGCTTGGTTTTGCAATAATTTGAGCGATCGTTTGCTCATTGCCAATCAAGTTTCTTGCGTGGCCTTTTAATTTTGTTTTTATAAGTTGTATGGCCGTTGCTTCGTGGTCACCTTTAATGGTGTCTACTAGACTTGAAGCGTCTTTGAAGCTTTGTAGATTTTCTGCTTTACCATCGTACTCAAATAGAAGAGACGAGGCTGTTTTTAGAAAATCTACTACTGTTTGGGTCATTTTATTCAATTCTTGTTTATTATCATCTGGGTCAGAACACTCCTGTTCTGACAATTCAGTGTTAATAAAGGGTTTTGGTTCTAGTGAATCTTGGAGTTGACTTGAGGTCAAACTCAATTGGAAAGTATGGGTTGGATGGAATGTTCAATGTAATGTTATGTCTATCACTCACATGTTTTAGTCTTGCGGCCAATGAACGTAAGGTTTTTAGACATTGTTCATTATGAACATTTGTAAGTTTATTTTTAATTGAGTCTACTAATCCACTTATGTTATTGTATTCAGTTATTAGTATTGTGGTGTGGTAGATAAGCTTATCGAATTTTATTTGTGTATCTTTATTGATACATTTATAGGATTTTTCAAATTTTTCTTTGAATGAAGTTATTCGTCGCGCTATTTCCTGCCATTCCATGAGTTATTCACTTTTATCGATGCTCATATTTTGTTTGGGAAATCTGGGTCTTTCTTAAGCATACGTTCTAACAGTTTGTCTAATGAATTAGGCAAATGGGTTTCTATTTTGTGTCTAATGGAAATGTATTTTATCTGTTCTTTTAATGCAGATAAAAAATCTATTGTTTGCTGTTAATGAATTTGGTTTAATTTTAATGCGCTTCGCATACTAGTTGTTGACTATTAAGATATTGAAATGCCTTAATTTTGTTTCGTCTGAAATTGGTGCACTCTTATTGAGGCACTTGTAAGATTTGTTAAATTCAGATCGTTGTTCTTTAAAGAATGTGAAGATGTTGCTCCATTCCATTTATTGAACATATATTTAAAAGTTCACTATTATTCGTCAGAGTCATCGCTTTCTGAACTCAGTGGTTCTGCTTTGATGATCTGATCTACGAATAATTCGTGAATGGTTTTAGGCATTTTTACGTTGTTTCTCAGAATCCTTTTATATTGCAAGATAATGATTCTTTTAATTTGATCATATATGTGCTTGCGTACTATTGCGATGTTATTAATCCACTTTAGGATTTGAATTAACTTTGGATGTACTGGTTTTGTATTTGTTACCAGCTCTAAAAGCGGAATATACCTAGCTAATAATTTTAGCTCGACCATAATTTGTCTTTTCCTTTTTATTTATTTTTTTCATGTATTAACGAAATTTATTTTTATATTGATTTCTTTTCTTTTACAAGTTAATTATTTCTTACTATAATTCAGTATATTTTCATTTTATTTTTTTTTATATTTTGTCCAGATCGTTTGCTTTACTAAGATATTTTTTTTTAAGCATTTATTATGCTGTTTGTATATTTTTAAAAATAAGTTTGTTACTATTACAATAGTAATTACAATGAGTAGTACGTTAATTCAACGCAAATCGATCTTCGAAAATTTGTGCATATTTTGTATGTAAATGAGCAACTGCATGGTAGCTGTGTGGCAAAGTTGTTTGCTGGTGTCATATAGTTAATATCTCGAAAGAGTATGTATGACCATTAAGTGCAAAAACAGAAATTGCCTGTGTTTTGTAGGCAGATACAAATGAACGCCAAATTTTAATTTTAAATATTGGGTGTCGGCATTTAATATAGATTTAGTTATGATGTTTTAGGGTCACGAGAACACATAAATATATAATATATAATTATATACATATATATATTAAAATATATAAATTATTATTAATCATATTATAAACTATGGACAATGCATCATTATGATTAAGATGAATTTTAAAAATAAATAAAAAATTATATCTTAATGACAATATTTTTATAGCTATCATTACTTTTAATAAAATTGCTAAAAAATCATAAAAATTGAGACAGGTCAAGAATAGCCAAGGCAATTGCTACGCATACATTCAAATGTGCTGCACATGAACATACACATGCACACACACACACATTGATATGCGTTGCTAGAAAAGTAACAAAATCCCAAATCACTTGAGAGCCCCCACTGCACCACGAAGCGAACGTCAAGCGAGAGTTTCGTAAAACTCTCGCATTCGAGCCCGAAAACGATACTTAAACGGACATTGTATAAAAACAAACAACCGATGCTGTCGTTTTTTTTTTTTTTTTGCTTTCGTTGTCTGCGCGCTTGTGTAAGCGACGCCCAGCAAAAATCCAATCGTTCGTTTCTTTTGCGTTTGTTGTTGCTTTTTATATGCCGTTTCATTTCTTCTCAGTGCGTTTTAGCGGCGTCGCACTAGCAGAAAAACAACAACATTCGTTCCTTTTTCGTTTGTCCGTCTAATTTTGTTTTTCCGCTATTCTTACGATTTCTTCTACTGTCTTGTGTTATTTGCACTTTACACTGACAGGCAATCGACGCGGTCGTTTTTAGCGAAGTGTAAAAATAGTGAAAAACAAACAATATATAAATTTGTAGGTAAGTTATTTTTTTTTAAAGTGCACCATCAAAATATTGAGTGATTGTTAAATCAATAAAACCAACAGCTGGAATAAAAGAATTGCTCTTGGCGTGGCACGGATGCCACGAAATGCATCAGAGGCTTTCGGGTTACTCTCGCAATTCGCAGTATGTTTTAGTTTATGAATAAAAGTACATATGCAATTAAATTTTTAAACTAATCAACAAACTCATTAAAATATTTTTACAGCGGCTTTCAAGCAGAGGTTTGCCTTAGAGGATGCGGATTTTGACAGAGTCACCCAAAATTCTTCCAGTACGCCCAAGATAGGATTTCCAAATCCCTGAAATTAGACGCTGCCAAAAAACAGAAGCTACCTGATGACTATTCAGAATTTTAATTTTATTTTGTTTATGTCCGTACGTTAAATTTTTTTTTTTATGTTTAATTCGACCTTTTATTTATGTTCATATTTTGCCTTTTAAGTTACTTTTTTTTATGTTTAATTCGACTTTTTATTTAAGTTAATCAGACTGAATTGTTATTTTATAAGTTTAATATAAAATAAAAATTTATGTGATTTGTGAATAAAATTAAAAATTAAATTCTTTAATTTATATAATTTCAATAGGAATAAAATGTATCGATAAAGTCTCGCAAACGAGCGTTAAAACGAGCCGCAAAAGATATCGAAAAAGGCCCGCAAACGAGCGCTAAAACGAGCCGTAAAAGATATCGAAAAAGGCTCGCAAACGAGCTCTAAAACGAGCCGCAAAAGATATCACAAAAGGCTCGTAAAAACTATCGTAACAGGCTCGTAAACGGATCGTTTGCGAGCGTCCGAAAACGAAACTTTCTTTGCCACAAACTGAGCGACTGGTGATTCGTTTGAGGATCGTTTGCGGATGTTTTAGCGAAAGTTTTGCACGTTTTTGTTTCGCGTATGTGTCGTTAGCGATATCGTTTACGAGCATTTGGTTCAGTGGGTGCGCACATACACACACACATATATATGTGTATTTAGGTATACATTCGCCCTAATAATTTTTGCTTCACTGCTGCAGAATTGTATCCTTGTTATTGTTGCCGTTGTCCTGCTGCTCCTGCAGCCTTCGTGACACTTGTCACTGTCGCCATATATTATGTCCGAATCACAATGATGTATAAAAACGAAAGCACATCCGTGCTGTTGGAACTTAGGTTTGATAATAGTCTCTTTATTTTAATCAAAAGAATTCTTAGCCTAAATACATTATTGGGTTGCTTATGTATAAAGCTCTGTCGCAGCAGAGCGGCTTATGTATATGTATGTTTGTGTATTAATTTGATCGCCGGCTGCAGCGGTCGAGAGAGAGAGAGAGAGAGAGTTGTAGTATATGTATATGTGTATATGCAGAAGGCAAAGAATGCATATACATTTAATATACATATATAAGGCAAGCACTGGCTCGTAAGGGCTAAAGCGCTTACGTTGCGGATCCCACACTTCGCGATCGGCCCGCTCATAAGTGGCCGATCAGATTTCAAGTGCGCTGACCGTTTGTGTAGTTGCGTTATATTTGTATATACATAGCAACAAAGTGTTACTATGTCTGAAGGTTAAATACCCTGCAATATAGTGGGTATATGACAGATTGTCATGCATACTACACTATTTCCCGAATGAGCTGAAGTGGAGTGCAGCAGCAGATAATTCCAGCCTAGGTACTGTGAGAGTTCGCAAGAGTGCCACTCGAGACTTAGAGCACAACAAACGAACAATGCGCCGTCCCTCTGACATGGATACGACGTAAATGCATCCACCGTAAGCTTCAATGCTACCATCCCTAAAACCATGAACTTCGATTATGCCTTTTGGAACGATGACCAGTCGAGGGAGTTTTATTTGCTCTGTAATACAAATGTCGGTACACAAACTATTCCAAGAACAATGCAATGCCGTCGGAAGACTTTCATCCCAATCCAAATGCTCTCTCCAAAGGTGCTGCAAAAAGATCTTGGCCGTGGCTACCACGGGTTTGATAAGTCCAAGCGGGTCATAGAAACGAGCGATGGTAGACAGCACAGACCGTTTGCTAGGCTTGCCAGGCGCTTTCATAGGCTAGAAGTTGAACAAAAAGCAGTCAGAGGCTGGATCCCATGCAATTCCGAGGGTCTTCATGCGTCCGTGCTATCGTCAAACTTTAGAAAAGTCTCCTTTTCCCCATCAGGAACCTGTTGAAGCACGCGAGGGTCGTTGGAGCACCACTTCCTAAGCTTAAAGTTTCCTTTCTGAAGCAGACTGACTGTTTGCTTCATAATGTCAGCTACTTCCTCGGCAGAGTCGCCTCCAGTGATGAGATCATCCACATAAAAATCGCTCAAGACCACTTTAGACCCAACAGGAAATGATCTTCTTTCATCAAAGGCCAATTGCTGCATGGAACGAACCGCCAGAAAAGAAGCTGGCTTCGTGCCATAGGTGACAGTATCCAGTTTGAAAAATTGAATTTCCTGATGAGGAAAATCACGCCACAGGATACATTGCAAGTATGAGTCGGGCTCAGCAATCCTAACGCACCTCTAGATTTTGCAAATGTCGCCAGTCAGGGCTATTGCGAACGTCCTAAACTGCAACAGTGTGCTGAACAGTTTGCGTTGAATAGTTGGGCCTGCCATGAGGATTTCATTCAGGGAATAACCAGACGAAGACACGGCCGCATCAAAAGCAACTCTGAGCTTAGCTGTTGAGCTGTCTTCCTTAAGGACGCAATGATGAGGAAGATAATACTTGCAGCGACTTAGCATGTGTGACTCCACAAGAGACATGTGATTTAAGTCCACATACTCTTTGATATATGCTGAATATTGCGACTTTAACTTCCAGGTTACAAAACCGACGATATGCTTGCTGATACGAATCCCCAATGACATTCACAGCATGCTTAACTGGAAGGCAAACCGAATATTCGCCAGTGTCCAAACAAGCGAACGTTTGTTTGAAATGCGCTTCACAATCAAGTTCATCCTTTGTAGATTCGTTAACGGAACGAGAACAAGATTCTACCTCCCAAAACCGACTAACGATTTCATCAAGCTTATGGTCAGGGCTGGGATTTGGTATCGAATCCGAGCGAGTGACCATCAATGAGGCAGGGTTTGTCGAGGACGTTCCTCCTGTCACTATCCAGCCCAGTTGAGTTTCTTGCAAAATAGGCAAACCAGGACCGATTTTGATGTGACCAACACATAACAATTCAAAAAACAGGCCAGCTCCAATTAACAAGTCGATTTTTTGCGGCTTGAAGAACTCTGGATCAGCCAAGCGAATATTGGAGGATATATTCCAGAGATCAGTGCTAATATTGTAGCTCGGCTGACTTCCAGTTATAGACGGTGCTACTAAGACTGAGATGTTAGCAGAGTACTCAGATGCTCGCGACTGAAAACTTATATTCGCTGAATAGACTTCTGGAGTTGTTGAGCTAAGCGGGAAGTAATGATATGCACCTGCGACCCAGAATCAAGAAGCGCACGGCAAGGAACCAGAACCCCAGTGCGACTTCTAACGTTAATGACAGCAGTTGACAAGAGCACAATGTTCTGACTGCGATTTTGGGCAACAAGTGATGCCGAAGGTTGTGCAGCAGGCGAATGCGAAGCAGAGTTAAATTGAGAACCGTCAATCTGATTCTCAAAATGCAGAAGTGGTTGCAGGCAGTGGAGCTGCACTCCTTTAGCCGATGATCTTTGCACAGGCAATTAATGCAAAGAGAAAGCTTCTTTACCTCGCGAAGACGCAGTTGCGGAGACAGATTTCCATTTGTGCTGGAGTTAGTAGCGATAAAGGCTTTTGTTAGAGGTTTTGCTACTTTTTCCCACCTTAGAGCTAGGCGTATACGTTGCCATAGCGTGTTCCACATTTTCCAACCTTTGACATCGTCGATCCAGAAATGCCACGAACTGCTCACAGGTCGGGATAGTATCCATCGGTGCTGTCTCCTCCCAACTGCTCTGCGTTGCCCTGTCCACTCTCTGCAGCAAGCTGTGCACGATGATGAAACCAGAAATCTGCTCAACGCTGCCCAGGCTTTGCAGAGCGCGGATGATGGCGTTTACTGTATCCGAAAGGGTTAGAAGTTTTACAGCTGACGACGACTCGATGCAATCCAAACCCAAATTCTCAGTGACATGTGCCTGGAATATAAGTCGCTTGTTATTAAACCGTTTTTTAAGTAGCTCTAATGCAACTGGATAGTTGGCGCTGCTGATTTCCAAAGACGAAACACTGTCTAACGCTGGTCCTTTCAGGCACGATCGCAAATGCCGAAACTTCTCCACATCTGAAAGTCCTGAGTCCCCATCAATGACTGACGAGAACATTGCTATAAAATCTGCAAACTTTGTGTATCCTCTGCTAAACTCTGGAAGCTTGATCTCAGGCAATAGAATCCGGCTTTGAGACAATGTGTGATTGTCAACAGATGCATCTTGCCTCATGGTAGAACTCAAAGGTGACGATAACTTTCGTTTATTTATTTTGCGACGCAAGCTAGTTTTAACTAAAATGGCGAGTTCATCAAAAGATTCACGTAAATCACTCCCGATTTCATCATAATCCAGCTCCTCCAATGCGTTATGCATGTTGTTAAATGACTGCTGAGCATTTTCCAGAGCCTCAATCCGAACAGCCAACTCTTCTTCGCTGAGATGCACAATTTGCTCCGGAGCGATTGCTTTGGCCATCCGTTTTACCTGCTCGTCGATAGACTTGGCCTTGGCTTTGTAAAACGGTGCACCAGGCTTGGGAACAGCAGCAGTACTTTGCATCTTGGTATACGTTTATATCTGCACGCACTATTAATATACGGTTTTAGAGTCACTGAATGTTATACACTAGCTGGATACAGCTTTATGTTCACTGGTTGTCAAACAGTTGCGAGGCGTATGCTCAATGTTCAGTAAATGTCAAACACTGTCACTTTATTGCCTCCAATAATGCTTTAATACATTACAGTTTTAAAGGCACTGACGTTCAAACGACGTAATGTCAATTGCAATGCAGCTGGTAAAAACGCAATGTAAATTGCGCCAAAATTCCAATGCCAATTTGAGGGCAATCACTTTGATCACAAGCGAATGCAAAACGAAACGGGAGCAGCAATATCAATGCAGAAACGGCTGCTGCAACTTTTTTAGCAAAAATCGACAAGAGAATCGACTGCGCGGGCGCCAATGCAGGTCAAACAACTCAAGCGAAAGCGAACACAAAACAAAGCGGTAATAGCGAAATCGATGCAAGGCCAAGGGCAAGCCAAAGAAAGTACAAGACAAAAGGAACCACGATGAGCATATGCAAACAACAGTTGCTCTTATGCTGCGCAGAGCATGATCGATTAAAGAGACTTAAACTAAGAGATAAAACTGTCGAGGCATTCCTGACTTGCGTGTTTGTTAGAAACTCGCTATGCAGGTGCCTCTTCTTAGCCAAATAATGGGTGGACATTCACAGAGAATGTGATTTGTCGTCTCGTTGTCCGTTTTGCAGAGTCTACACTTCACATTGGGGGATAAACGCATTTTGTGAAGATGGTATTTAACAACGTGGTAGCCAGTGAGGTGGCAACTAGTAGTTTCAAATCCGTCCTGGAACACCCTATATTGTTTCTATCTATAAATGGTTGCATCAGCTCCTTAGCTTGGTGGCATCCACTTTTGAGATTTACTACTTGACTTTCTCTCATTTGCTTCACCCTTCTACCATTGTTTTGGTAGAGGCCCAATCAAAGCCACAGAAAGCCTTTAGATCCTGTAGAGGATTTGCGAAACCAGCCCTAGCCAGCTCGTCCGCAATCTCATTCCGATATTCAATGATAAGAATACTAAAAATTTCCCAGATTTAGTATCGGGATGGAACATTTAAGTAATCAGCTACCCAATAAATAAATCAGTGAAACGGAATTTGAATGAGTCATTAGGAAGAGGTGTAGTATGCACATATATCGATGGTACACTGTATTAAATGTACCCAAATCAGTAACACTTTGTTGCTGTATAAACATAACTCAAAAGGGCAACAACACTTTGTCGTTGCATAAACATATTCGGACATGCGCTCTCAAGTACATTCCAAGTACTCTTCAAGTGCACCGAAATATGATCCTACAAGAATAAGACAGCGTCAGCATATGTCCCATGCATTGACCGTTTAAGAATACATGTGCATAACACACTCCGCTCGTGGCGACGTATCCGTCGCTTATATATAATACACTTATATACAAACGGCTGCGCTGCCACCATAAGCAGCGCACTGCCTTTCTGTAGCTTACAATATGTTTAAGTCGACACTGGACAATTATTCAGAATAAATACATCGGAGCGATATGAACAGTCGCTCCGACCTTAATATAACAACCTCGATAACTATCATCACATGGCGACCGTGGATGTGCAAGTAAACCTGCACAAACAGCAGCAACAACACCAGTCTCAATCGCACACATCGCAACTAATCACGCAGCACAGTTTTAATTTGGCGCAACTATGCTGGACAACAACAACATCAGCCGCAACTAATCACGCAACAAGCACGCACGACCTACGTACGCCAGAAGACTCCAACGGCAAAGAACAAAAAGAATAATACAGAGTGAGTAGAGTGAGAGCAATGGTTAAAAAAAGAGGCGGTGTACAAAACAAAATCAAAAAGGGTAGCTAGCCTAAATTGGCAGCTATATACCCAACAACCTCCACCAGCCTTGTCAACAGCTCAGAAACTGCAAACAAGGGAGCTTGACCATTTGCGAGAATACTTGCAAAAATAGCAAGAAAAAACCATGTTCCACTCCCTCACATATATCAAATATAAGCAATACTAAAAAAATTCAACCTCCATCCCAAAAACAAATACCAAAGAGGACAAAGGAGTGCCCAAAGGACTGTGAGGGAATCTGGAGTCCGTACTGCATCGGCACATGTAAACATTGTAGAGTGCAAACACCGGCGGAGAAAAAGCAACATAGCCTGTGCGATGACCAGCACCGGCACCGCCTGAGCTCATAGGCCGCGGACAACAGCAGCAGTTCAACCTTCACCCGGACGACAGCAGCCACCTTGAAGTAGCAATAGAAAACAGCACACCGCCTAGCAAAGATAAATAACACATATTTCTAAAACTATACATGTTTATACTATAACAATTAAGCAAAAAATTTTATAAAACTTTTGTAATATTGAGCGGAAACACCTTCTGCCCGATGAAACAGTACGGCCTGTAAAGTCGTACGGAAAAATAGGAGCAGGAAATGTTAATCGTAAAAAAAAAAAAAAAAACAAATAATATTTTGAAAACTAACTAAAAGCGCTATATGTCAATGCGCAGAAACAAATAAAATAAGTAACATTTGACGAAATAATTAAAAATTTTGATAAAATGGGTATTGTAGACGTTAAATCAGTAGATTCAACAGCCAATGTAATTAATAAAGTAGAGTCAAATAGTAATGCCTTAGAATTAATACCACATTATTAATAATAATTATTGTTATAATTTTCGCAAATTGTTTCTATAAATTATATAAATTACATAACAAATGTTTAAAAAAAAATATATGAGCCAGGCAAATGATCTGGACAAAATTTAAAAAAAAGGCGAAAAGTGAACAAATACTTGAAAGGTATTAATAAACCATGTTCCACTCTCACACATAAGAATATATCAAAACAAAATTATAGTAAAAAAAAAATATTGATTAAACATTCAATACAAAAAATACATGAATAAAAATATATAATTATTTGATTGAAACAGTATATATGTTTTTGCACATTTTATAATTTATTTTAAAATGAAATGGAATGGCAAAATATTAATGCCACATTAGTTAAAATAAAAGAAAATTTTGATAAATCATACAAGTGTCTAGCACAAAATAGGAATATTTCAAACGATACCATAAATAAACACGCAACAATACTAGTTTCATGTTTTAACCAAGCTCGTTCCCTGATACACAAAAATAAAAAAAGCTAAATAAGGAGCATTGGTCGTATGTATCAAGATTTTTGCATAGATTAAAAACAAACTTAAACAGCATTAAATCAAAATATTCGCTAGACATAACTATACCTTCGATTTTGAATACTCCAATATTAGTCGAGGAAGAAATAAACACAGATTTAGATACAGTAAGCGAGTCTGAAACCGCAAGCGGTTCATACACAGATATCAAAGAAGAAGACCTAGGCGATCTTACAATACAAGCGGTAATCACACTACCAGAACTACCTGAGTCTGATTCCGAGTCTATTACAGAAATAAAAACTATAAATATGGCCATGTCACAAGTAGAATTTCTTAAGCTAGCCTCTTCACTCATACCTGAGTTTAGTGGAAAGTCTGAGAATCTACAGAGTTTCATTGATGCTCTTATGTTAGTGGATTCACTAAAAGGAACACATGAAACTACAGCAGTCAGTCTAATAAAGACTAAACTCAAAGGCCACGTTCGGAACTTAATCAACACCGAACAAACAATAGTGTCCATAATAGACAAGCTTAAAGGCGGTATTAAAGGCGAATCAGCCAAAGCATTATCCGCCAAATTGTTTAATCTGCAGCAAAAGCAAAAACTGCAAGTCAATATATTCAAGAAGTTGAACAGTTGACAAGGGCTTTGCAATCAGCTCATATGATTAACGGTGTATCGCAAGAATATGCCGAAGAACTAAGCCTACAAGTTGCTGTAAAGTCAATCATAACGAACAGCACAATCGACGAAGTTAGGACTGTAATGAAAGCTCGAAATTTCAATTCAATGAGTGAAATTACAACAGTGTTCGTCGATAGTTGTACTGATGCAGTAGGACACCCAAATACCGTCCTATATGCTGCGCAGCAACAAAGGTTTAAACCTAACAGAGGGTATAACCGCGGAAACTACCGTGGAAATTACCAAAACAGTGGTAACAGACAAAACAATAATTACAATAATTATGGCAACAACAGAAATAGAGGCCAATATAGAGGGAACTCTAGAGGCCGTGGTAACTCAAACAGAGGCCACAACAATAATAATAGTAACAACAATAATGTGAGAACTGCCCAGAATACTTCGGGAAACTCACAACAGCCCTTAGGTACACAGCAATAGACAGCAAAAAGGTTCATTCGATTAATCTTAGTGTAAATATATTCGTAACATTCACAAACGTAGCTACAGGAAAGAAATTAATATTTTTGATAGAAACAGGTGCAGACATATCTCTGCTAAAAGACAATTCAGACACTTTTAATGACATAAACATAGACAACAAAATAAATATTCAGGGAATCAATCAAGGATTAATTCAATCTAAAGGAATGACATCCATAGAAATTCAAACAACTAAATATATAATTCCACACAACTTCCATATAGTCGATTCAACTTTTTCTATACCGTGTGATGGAATTTTAGGCATAGATTTTATTAAAAAATATAATTGTCAACTCGATTTCACACCTTCAAAGGATCTTCTCATAATAAGACCAGACAATCTAAACTATCCTATATATGTCCCCATAAATTACAGCTCTGGTAACAATACAATAGTGTTACCAGCAAGATCCGAAGTTGTCCGAAAAATTGAGTTAACTTCAAATGAAGATAGTATCCTAATTCCGAACCAGGAAATTCAACCTGGTATATATGCAGCAAATACAGTAGTAACAACTGCAAATGCATTCGTCCGTTTACTGAATACAACTAATACAGATCAAATGGTTAATATAAATAAATTGAATTATGAACCATTAGCAAATTATGATATATCCGAAATAAATAATGAAACTAGAACGAACAATGTTATGTCAAAGCTAACTAAAAATTTTCCAAAAATATTTTATAGACAATTAAAAGAACTTTGTTGTGAATACACAGACATATTCGGACTCGATACCGAATCAATAACCACCAATAATTTTTATAAGCAGAAACTAAGATTAAAAGATAATGAACCCGTATATGTAAAAAACTATAGAAGCCCTCACAGTCAAAAAGACGAAATTCAAGCTCAAGTCGATAAACTTATTAAAGATAAAATAGTTGAACCCTCAGTCTCAGAATAAAACAGTCCACTGTTACTAGTACCAAAGAAATCCATAGATAATGAAAAGAAAAAATGGCGTTTAGTAATTGACTATCGCCAAATTAATAAAAAATTACTATCCGATAAGTTCCCACTCCCTAGGATCGATGAAATCTTAGATCAACTAGGAAGAGCAAAATATTTCTCTTGCCTTGACTTAATGTCAGGATTCCACCAGATTGAGCTAGACGAAAACTCTAGAGATATAACATCCTTTTCAACGAGCAATGGCTCTTATCGCTTCACGCGATTGCCATTTGGTTTAAAAATAGCCCCAAATTCATTCCAAAGAATGATGACTATCGCATTCTCTGGACTTGAACCATCACAAGCATTCCTTTACATGGATGATTTAATAGTAATCGGTTGTTCCGAAAAACACATGCTTAACAATTTAATTAGTGTTTTTGACATGTGTAGGAAACACAACTTGAAGCTACATCCTGAAAAATGTTCATTTTTCATGCATGAAGTCACATTTTTAGGACACAAATGCACAGATAAGGGAATCTTACCAGATGAAAAAAAATTTGATGTCATATTAAATTATCCAGTTCCACATGACTCCGACAGCGCTAGACGCTTTATAGCATTTTGTAATTACTACAGACGATTCATCAAAAATTTCGCCGATTATTCCAGGCATATAACAAGATTAAATAAAAAGAATGTTCCATTTGAATGGACTGATGAATGTCAAAATGCATTTGAATATCTTAAAGCTCAATTAGTAAAGCCTACTCTGTTACAATATCCAGATTTTACAAAAGAATTTTGTATTATAACAGATGCTAGTAAGCAAGCCTGTGGCGCAGTGCTAACACAAGCCCACAATGGAATTCAACTTCCAGTAGCTTACGCATCGAGATCATTTACCAAAGGAGAAAGTAACAAGAGTACGACGGAACAAGAGTTAACAGCTATTTATTGGGCAATTACCAAATTTAGACCCTATATCTACGGAACTCATTTCATAGTACAAACTGACCATAGACCCCTAACATTTTTGTTTTCAATGACAAACCCCAGTTCTAAATTAACGCGTATGAGACTTGAATTAGAGGAGTATAATTTTACAGTAGAGTACCTAAGAGGCAAAGATAATTTTGTAGCCGATGCATTGTCACGGATAACAATATCTGAACTAAAAGAAATACAAAATAAAATCCTGAAAGTCACTACCAGGTATCAAAGTAGACAAAATTTCTGCGCAGAAAACAATAAAGTAGAGATGCCAAAGCAACCTACCGAAACAGCTTCTCAGCCCAACGTATACGAAGTCATTAATAATGATGAAGTACGTAAAGTAGTGCACGCACACATTGATATGAGTTGCTAGAAAAGTAACAAAATCCCAAATCACTTGAGAGCCACCAAAAACTGAAAAAATATGCATGCGCACATACACACACACATATATATGTGTATTTAGGTATACATTCGCCCTAATGATTTTTGCTTGTTGAGCTCGGAGCCACCAAATACAGAAAAAATGCACAGGTGTTGTTGTTGTTTGCACTCTGCTGCTGCTATCCCCCTTCCACAATATACAGCAGCTCAGAGCAAACAGCATACAGAAACATACATACACACATATATACACCTAACGGCGATCACGTCGCTGACATACAGACGTATACACAGCAAATTGCTGGCACTCCGTCTGTATCGAGTCAAAATTTGCGTTCGGCTCGATGCTTTCAGCAGCCGAACGATGGTGGTTCCTCCGCAAATTGGACCAATTAGGCTATTGGATTTTTTGCGTTTGACTCCTCTATGTTTACTTACTTAATGGTGCAACTCTTAAGCCCATTAGGGTTGTACCTCAGAGTAAATTTGTTTTTGTTTCTAGGCTCGCTTCCGATAATTCTGCGGAAGATGTAAGCGCCTATATAAAAGGTAAAATTGATTCCCCGCGAATTGTTGTCGACAAATTTAAATTCAAGCTCGCCCGCGATATATCGTCCTTTAAGCTGAGTGTTCCGCCGGAACTTTTCTCAACGATTTGTTCTGAAAAGTTTTGGCCGCCACACATCATAGTGAAGGAGTATGTCAGTAGGCGAAGTAATAATAATAACAATGTTAGGATCAGTAGTGCTCCGCCTGTTGCATCCACTTTAGTAGCAAAAAACTAACACAGTTGATTACCTCCCTCTTACTGGGTTATCAGAATGTAAGAGGACTTTGTAGTAAACTTAGTACTTTGTACCTTAATAGTCATTATTTTCCCTTTCATGTCGTTGCATTCACCGAAACGTGGTTAAGACAAGACATACTTAATTCGGAAATATTATCAAACAGATTCTGCATCTATAGAAAGGACCGTAATCTGCGCCGAGGTGGCGGGGTGCTTATTGCTGTTGATGTGGACTTTTCCTCTGAGACAGTAAATTTTGGTGGTTCTATGGATATAGAGTTTGTGGCTGTAAAGTTAAATATTAATGGTGTTGGTATTTATGTTTCTTGTTCCTATATACCACCTTTATCTGACAACTCTGTCTACAATAAACATTTGTCAGCAATACTTTCCATTTATTCTATGCTTTCTGATCGTGATATTCTTGTAGTTCTTGGCGATTTTAATATTGCTGATGCTAGTTGGATTTCAAGGCCGGACTCAAGCGTGTTGACCCCCATGGTGCAGACTGATTTTCTGGTTGGTTTATTTGAAATGTCATTGGGTCAGATCAATGGCATTCCAAATTCTCTTGGTAAAATGCTTGATTTGGTATTTGTTTCGGATCCATCCACTCTATCTGTGTCAAGATCCCTTCCCATACCTACTCCCGAAGACTTATACCACCCGACGTTGGAGGTGTTGATCACTTTGCCTGCCTGTGCCGTACGCCAGTGTAGTGAACCATTAAGACGGGTACGTCAATTTCGAAAAACCGATTTTGTAAAACTTACCCGGCTCTTAGCACTGGTTGACTGGTCGTCCCTCTATGGTTCTGAGGACTTGGATACGGCAATCAGTATTTTTTATAGAACCTTAGAAAACTTATTCGACATGTGTGTCCCTTTTGGTAGGCCAAGTAGGAAAAACAAACCTGCGTGGTTTACACGAGAGTTGATTGCCCTTAAAAATCGAAAATCTAAGCTTTATAAGAGTTTCAGAAAATCTGGCTCTTCTGTTCATTACTCATCATACTTGATTGCGCGTTACAGTTTTTCAGTCATGAATAATTCATGTTATAAAAATTACCTAAGTCGGTGCAGACTACAGTTTCAGCAAGTTCCTAAGAGGCTCTATGACTTCGTTAATGCGAGGCGAAAGTCATCAACACTTCCATCTAATTTATCTTTTGAAAACAAGTCGGCCAATTCGGATCAGGCCATTGCCGATTTATTTGCCGAATTTTTTCAAACAACATACAGTTCAATTGATAATCAGGTTGATCTGCCTTACCCGTATCAGGTTGATGCCTCTAATTGCATTTTCGAACCAAGTATCACGGAGTGTTCATTACTACGTGATCTACAGGGTATTAAGCCTGTATTTTCCCCGGGACCTGACGGCGTACCAAGCTGTGTGCTTAAGTACTGTGCTGATGGTCTCTTAAAGCCTTTGCATAAATTGTTGAGTTTGTCTATTGAGAAATGTTCATTTCCTAATATCTGGAAAGAATCATTTATTATTCCGCTCCATAAAAACGGAGACAAGTCTAATGTTCAAAATTATAGGGGTATATCCAAATTGTCTGCTATACCAAAAATGTTTGAGAAATTAATAACTTCTCAATTACAACATTTTTGCAGATCTTTAATTTCACCGTGCCAGCATGGATTCATGAAACAAAGATCTACAACCACTACTAATGGTTTTCAAAATAAAATGCAAACGGATGTTATTTACACTGATTTTAGTAAGGCATTTGACTCGGTTAATCACTACCTCTTACTTCATAAACTTCAACTTTGAGGTTTTCGAAGCAATCTTATTCAGTGGATAAGGGAATATTTAACTCATAGAACACAGAGAGTCAGTTTTAATGGTGCTGTCTCTAAGGTGGTTCATGTCACTTCCGGTGTTCCGCAAGGAAGCCACCTTGGACCTTTATTATTTACACTTTTCATCAATGATCTTCCATCTGTTATTGACCAATCTCGAGTGCTGATGTATGCTGACGATGTAAAATTATGCATGTCGGGTACTGCTTTGTTGTCTGCTCAAAAACTACAAACTGATTTAGATAATTTTTTAATATAGGTGTCGTGTTAACTTACTAAATCTTAATTGCAATAAATGTAAAGTCATGTCTATATATTTTCTTGATGGAAGCCCACTCGATCGCATTGAATGGGTTGATGACTTAGGTATCCTTTTTGATCCGAAACTTAAATTTCACAAGCATATCTCTTCAGTTGTAAATCGAGCCTCTAGTACCTTGGGGTTCATTAAGCGCTGGTCTAAAGAATTTGACGATCCCTACATAACCAAAACAATTAACACGTCTCTGGTACGTCCTGTTCTTGAATATGGATCTTGTATCTGGTATCCCAAATACAGGATTCACCAGGATAGAATAGAATCAGTACAAAAACAATTCTTGCTCTTTGCCCTTAGGAGATTTAACTGGGATACTAACATTAACCTACCACAGTAGACTTTTACTAATAAATCTTCCTTCTCTTTCTGATCGCAGAACAATGCTAAGTTCAGTCTTTTTACATAAACTAATAAATGGTGAAATTGATTCCTCCGAATTAGTCAGCCAAATTAGTTTTGCTGTTCCGAGAAGGACAAGGAATTTTCTACCCATTGCTCTTCAAACTTGTCACTCTAACTATGCTATTCATAACTCTTTTCGGATTTTAAGTTCAAACTATTGTAGTGTGTATATGCACTAAATAACACCCTGTATTTAAATACATAAGTATGCGACACTTTGTTGCATACAATAACAAACATAAAGCCAAAAGCGCAGAGCCATTTGAGTTTATTGACTCAGGCTCATATTACGCAGCGCGGCCCGCTAGTACACTAGCCGGTTATTCAGCTGACGGCGCCTATCCCACGCTACGCTTATGTAGCGCATACCACGAGTAATATATATGTACTCGCAATGCATGCATATACCACACACTCTGCTGGAACTGGACATCGATGAACAAACAACTTCAGTAGGAGCAAGTGCAGCAGCGTCGCAAGCACAACCAGGAGCAGGAAGACACAACCATAGGTGACCAGCAGATAAAAAAAAAAAATCTTTGAAGTCAAAAGCAGTCAATATATAAAATCAACAACAGTGGCGGATACAACGAAAAACTAAATTTCAGAGTGAGTACGGTGTGGTTTTGTGCATTCATGTTGTAATGTCCTTACGCATCACTCTTGATAAGTACAGGGCGCGCCAACTGCTAGCCAGCGAAACGGCTAACAAAGTTGAAGTTAAAATAAAAAAAAAAAACCAAGAAATCGTGGTGGCATACGGTTGCGCATAAAAAATCGCAAAGTGTTATATAATAACACAAAGCCCCCGACTTGGGAAAACGCCAAGAAACTAGCCGATGAGTTAGATTTCTTAGAGGCGGAAGAGCGAAAATATAAAGCACAAACCGTAACACCTGCTCCTCACATAATAAGAAATTTACTAAAAACTTATCCACCACCAGAAGAAAAGCCGCTACCCAAGAAGAGAAACAAATGCCCTTACGACTGCGCTGGACCACTGTATGACCCGGCCTGTGCGATGACCTGCACCGGCAACGCTGACCGCACCAAGGCAGCCAAATAAGACGAGAAGAAGCAGCCATATTTTACTCGAATCACATGGCATTCATCTTTAATCGAATCGCATCAACTACAACTACTGAAAAATTATATTAAAAAAAAATAAAATTTTTAGAGTTTGTAATAACTCGCACTGTGTTGTGCGAGTTAAGGAGAGTACGGCCCAAAAAGCCATCCAACAAAATAGGCAGGCTACCCATGTAAAAATATTCACCTTATGTGAATTAATTTTAAACTTTTCTCCGCCAGTTGGCGTCCGACCCTCTAACCTAAAATCCTCTGTCTCAAAATTATTAAAATAAAATATAGATGTACGCAATTTTCTGTAAATTTATGATTATATTATGTACACATATGTATATATACATATATATATATATATATATATATATATATATATACCATATATATAAACAAATAAGTAAAAAAAAAAAAATTAAATGATTAAATAAAATAAAATAATCGTATAAAATATTAAGATAAAATATTACTACAAGTAACAACCAAAACGGACACTTTATTCACTTTAGTCCATAGATTTCCATGGTCCAAGATGGGCCTTATAGACACAAAAACGGTGGTCTCCACCGCAAATGCTATTAATAAAGTCGAGGTCGAAACGCCTGACTTGAAGTTAATAACATCCCTGCTTATTGTCATTGTAGTACTTATGAGTATAAATTTATTTATGAAAGTCTATCAAGTGCACAATAGGTGCCTTAAGAAAAAGTATATTAGTCGAGGTAACGATCTGGATAAAGTCTAGATCGTATGCATTCCCGAGCACTGATACTTTTTCAATAAAAGAGAGACTCCATAAATATTTTAAAATGCATGAGGCAATAGCACATACGTTCGAAAGAGACCCATATTTCATTATACGAGCAATAAGTGTACTAAATCAATTCCGCGAATTTATTTCGACAACTGATTTTGAGAACGCCTATATAGACTCGTTTAATAGAACAACTAGCCCACTATACCACTGCAATAAAACAGAAAAAGGTATAGTGCTATCCACTTTGCCATATGTGATGGTAAAAGAAATAGCAGAAGATAACGTCTTCCTGGGTCGAGTTACTATACTAATGGTGCGGTTGCATCGATAAAAGTTAGTAGCTCATGGAATGGTCAGGAATACGTAAACAGATCATTCAGATACGGACAGAATATGCAAAGTCATATAAATGTCTGAACAAGAACATCCCCATTAAGCCCATAACAATAGTTAAACACACTAGTATGTTAGTCGAACAGTTCAACAAGCTAAGAGAGCTCGTTCAACAAAATTATAGTGGACTAACTAGTGAACATAAACCACAGGCTGAAGAAAACATTAGAATATTGAGATCAGGACTTGTTCATTTGAACAACAAACATAGCTTGCATCTCTTTTTACCTTCGGTGTTAACAGCACCTGTGACATTTGACCCATCAATGCTGTTTGACGACGAACCGTCAACATCAAAGCAAGAACCTCAAGTTAATTTTGAAGAAATTCTTTACCAAGATTTGGAAGAAAGCTTACCACACCAAAAAAATAAAATGGCGAGCTCAGCAGCAAATGCGAGGGAATATGTGCTACAAATTTCGTCCACAATACCAGAGATCGATGGTAAAAGAATCAATCTGAACAGGTTCTTGACAGCATTAAAATTAACAGATCTCACCAAGGGTGAAGATGAACTGTTGGCCGTAGAAGTAATTAAAACAAAAATAATCGGCCCTCTGTCATATAAGGTACAGAGCGAGACAACTATTTCCAGAATAATAGATATTCTGAAGACATCAGTTAAGGGTGAATCACCCGATGTATTAAAAGCAAAACTTTTAAACACACAGCAGCGAGGTAAAACCGCTTCCGAATATACGACAGAGATCGAAACTCTACGTAGGTCGCTCGAGGCTGCCTACATAGATGATGGTCTTGACGCAGACAATGCAGATAAATTCGCTACAAACGAAGCAATATCTGTAATGACTAGAAACTGCGAAAACGAAAAAATATAAACAATATTGGAAGCAGGCAATTTCAACACAATGAATAGTGTTATCGAAAAATACATACACTGCTGTACAGACATGACCGGCAATACTAATACTGTCTTTTTCTACAACAATAGAGGACAAAGTTTTGCCAAAAGAAATAACTACCGAGGTAATTACCACAATAGAGGTAATGGCAGAGGTAATTATAACAATCATGGCCATGGAGGTTATTGCGGAGGCAATAGAAGCCGTGGCGGCAACTCCAATAATCGAGGTAGAGGTTTACACAGAAACCAAAATCTGGATGGAAATGATAACAACCGCAATGTGCGTAATGTACAGGCGGAAAACATGCAATCCCCCTTGAGCAACACCCAACAGTAAAGGTGTGTAAGATCAATCTCAATTTAAGCGTTTTTGTTCAAGTATTAAATATCCAAACAAATACACAATTGACGCTATTAATAGACGCTATTAATAGAAATAATAATCTAGACTCAGTAAATTTATTAGTAAAGGCTAATATATCTGGAATTGGGCATGGAACGATACAGTCTCTTGGAACAATAAAGTTGGATATAAGTGTTAAAAATGTGCTTATACCTTATGAGTTCCACGTAGTGCCAGACAATTTTCCTATACCGGGTGATGGCAAAATCGGATTGGATTTCCTAAAAAATACAATTGTATTTTGGAATTTCAAGACGAAGAAGATTGGTTCACAATTATACCCAAAAACTTCAAACAAGTCGATATCCCATTGGTACACTCCTTGGAAGACCAGATATTACTACCAGCTAGATCGGAAGTTGTCCGATACATAAAAATCAAATCAAAAGAAAAATATCTCGTAATTCCAAATCAGGAGTTGTCACCAGGGATAATAATACCAAGTGCTTTAGTAGATACCACAAACGCTATGATTCGCGTAATCAATACAAGAAATGAAAACACTGTGGTGAACAGTGCTAAGATTACTAGCGAATCAACAAGCGATTATGATATATACGAAGCAACAGAATACCAAGAAAATAGATTAGTAGAAGTATTAAAGAAATTAAATTTTCCAACTGCCTTTAAAAATGAGTTAACACAGTTATGCACCGAGCTTAGCGATATTTTTGGCCTCGAAACAGAGACCATATCAGCTAACAATTTGTATAGACAAAAATTGAGATTGAACGACAGAACACCTGTCTATATTAAGAACTACCGAATGCCAGAAAGCCAAAGGCCTGAGATACAAAAGCAGGTAGACAAGTTAATAAAGGATGGTATTGTAGAACCATCAATATCTGAATATAATAGCCCATTTCTCTTGGTACCCAAGAAATCATTGCCTAATTCGGCAGAAAAGAGATGGCGATTAGTAGTTGACTATCGTCAAATCAATAAAAAGATATTAGCAGATAAATTTCCACTTCCAAGAATAGAAGATATTCTTGACCAATTAGGCAGAGCAAAATATTTTTCATGCCTAGATTTAATGTCTGGATTCCACCAGATCGAGCTGGACGAAAAGTCCCGAAATATTACTTCATTTTCCACAGCAACAGGCTCATATCGCTACACGCGATTACCATTTGGATTAAAAATTGCTCCTCATTCCTTCCAACGCATGATGACTCTTGCATTTTCAGGCTTACAGCCGTCGCAAGCATTTTTATATATGGATGATTTAGTTGTGATCGGATGCTCTGAAAAGCATATGTTCAAGAATTTGACCGACGTCTTCAATCTATGTAGACAACACAACTTGAAGCTGCATCCAGAAAAATGTACTTTCTTTATGAAAGAAATGAAATATGAAAATTTAGGTCATAAATGTACTGATAAAGGAATATTGCCAGATGACACTAAATATGAGGTCATTAAAAATTACCCACAACCGACAAATGCGGACGAAGCTAGACGATTCGTTGCATTTTGCAACTACTACAGGAGATTTATCAAAAACTTTTCTGATTACTCACGCCACTTAACGAGGCTTTGTAAAAAGAATGTCCAGTTCGAATGGACATCAGATTGCAACAATGCATTTGAATATTTAAAAAGGGAATTAATGAAACCTACATTAATTCAGTACCCAGATTTTTATTTTATTTATTATTAAAAACTAATTCTTAGTGCTACAGTATTACTACTATAAATTAAAGCACTAATCACTATGACCAAATGGCAAAAACAAATATATATAAAATTATAAAGAACAAAACTTATGAATAGTAACATTTAACAATAAGATTAAGTATTTTTAAACATTTAACATTGAATGACTTTAATCTAATTTAATACTATGTATATATATATATAACTTTTATTATTTATCAATATTTTATTTATTTTTTATTTATATTTATCAGAATTAATTAAGATTTATTAAGTGAGCTATAACAATACGTTTAAATTGGTGTGCGCCTCTAATGGATTTAAATATGTTAGGAAGACTATTCGAACAGCATATATATAAAATTGTTTTTCTGCACATGCTAACCGGATTCTCAAACAAACAAGATTCTTTACTCTTGGGGAGGAAGAAAACTTTAATTTATCAAACAAATACTCAGGCTTTTGTGTAATAATTATTTTATGTAAAAATAGAAGAATTTTAACATTAATCAACGACGATAAATTTAAGCCAAATAGTTTGTTGGCATAGGCCGTAACGTGGTCCGTCCTTTTCAGGCCGTACACGTATCGAGCCACGCTATTAAAAGCCACATTGAGCCTACGCAGACTAACAGCATCACAACTGCCAAAAATTTCAATCCCATAAAAACTATGGGTAATACAACTGCCTTAGCAATAATCATTTTTGTATGCACAGCAACATAATGCTTGGTTGTTGACAATTGTCTAAGTGTGCCATACATTCTGCCCACCGCTTTGTTGACCTGGTCATTCCACGACAGTGTCTTATTAATGGTTATGCCAAGGTTTTCTGCCTTATTTACATAATCAATACCTACATTGTCAATACTAAGCCTAGGAAAATGTACAGTATCAAGGTTCTTCTTATAAATCACAAGACACTTAGACTTAGACGGATTAATACATAGACCATTATCACACGCCCACTTACTAACACTCAAGAGATCAATATTACACAAATCAATACATTTACTTATTTGACTAAGTTTAGTACTCAAATACAATTGGACGTCATCAGCATACAAATGAACATTACAGTTAGACAGACATGACGGCAGATCGTTAATATAAATAGTAAATAGAAGCGGACCTAATATTGATCCCTGCGGAACACCACAGGGCACTATCAGCAAGTCCGATGTTTCACGCGAGGAAACTACGGCTTGTCTTCGTTGCTTTAAATAGGAGGACAGTAGTTTGGTGGCTGTTGAGCTAAAATTATACATTCTACATAGCTTAGTGAGTAGTATGTCGTGGTTCACTGTGTCAAAAGCTCTACTGAAATCAAGAAGCGTCAATAATGTTACCTCACTATTGTCCATTTTTAACCTTATATCCTCAACTACTTTTACAATCGCCATTGTGCAACTACACAATAAGTCCTGAAGCCTGACTGATGATCGTCGAGAAGCTTATTGGCATTTAGAAAATTGTTAATTTGTATGGCGATTAGATGCTCAAAAATTTTGGATAGATATGGCAATATGGATATTGGTCGAAAGTCTCCGTTAGACTTAGCAATAGGCAGAACTTTTGCAATTTTCCATTCATTAGGGAATGTAGAGGTGGTAATGGCAGTATTAAAAATATGCGTTATGTGGCCTAATATAAATGGTAATATAATTTTTACGAATTTGGGGTTAATATCATCCAATCCAGTAGCATTGGACTTAATTTTGTGTATGGACAGCAGCACATCACATTGAAACACAGGACTAAAATGGAAACTATTTTGACAATTGTTAAAAGACTCAGAACTCACATAGGGGTTACATAGAGATACAGGGACATTTACATTAACAAATTTATTATTTAAACAATTAACATCAATACTATCATTTATCACAGTTTGAGCTTTCCCAATCCCCAATTTTTTAATGTCTTTCCACTTTCTACTGTCAATTCCATTCTTAAACCTATTACTAAAATAGGTACGCTTGGACCTATAAATCAAGTTATTTACAAATCGTCTGTTTGTAATAAATATGTTGTGTAGGTGATCAGTCTTGTATCTCTGCCATTTCTTGTATGCCTTATCTCTTAATATTATTGCCCTTTGTATATCTTTGTTAAACCAAGATTTTATTGAAGGCTTAATAACTTTGGTTTTGATTGGAACATGTTTGTTGTACAACATGTCAATGAAATATTGCACAAAATGGATTTGGGTGTCAACTGTAGGGAAGGAAAAAATGAGATCAAGATCAGAATTGCGGCAATCATCGTATAAACTGGCAAAGTCTATGTTATTGAAATCCCGATATGAAATTGTTTGTTGACAACAATTAAGAGGTAGGTCATACGTCAAAAATATTAAATCATGTTTAGAGAAAGCAGGTACAGAAATTTGATCATAGAGTAATACTAGTTCCCTTTTATTAACAAAGAACAAGTCAATTAAGGTATTACATGTTTTTGAGAAGTGTGTCGGTGTTGATTTGTTCACCGGTACTAAGCCGAGAGCTTCCATACCATCCAACAAATGTCTTTCAGTAAATAGGTTACTATTCATATCACCTGTCAAAATAATATCAGTATAATTAAGTGTTAAGTTGGCTATTAAGTCAATTGTGTCTGAGCAGTCTATATTTGTATGGGGCCTATAAAAGCAGCCAATAAGCATTTTTGTATCACAGGTTGGGTTAATTAATTCTAAAAAAATATATTTCTATTAGGCTATCGTTGGGCTGCTTAAGAATAACTTTACCTCGTACACTTTCGCTTAAATAAATTGCTACACCCCCCAGCATGACTACGACGATCGGAACGAAACACAACATAACCATCACAACTAATTAACATGTTACTAAGTTCAGGTACAAACCACGTTTCGGACACACATACGACATCTACTTGAGAATTAACAAACAGATAACGAAACTCTTCTATCTTATTTACCAAGCTCTGAGCATTTATGTGACAAATCTTGAGCCCAATTTTCTGTTTGCTTAAGACCCTAATCATTGCATGGCTATTCGCTGTGGAGTTATGGCTAGAGGCCATCAATATTAAAATAAGTTTTTCCATAGACACACACACCAAATGAATATAAAATTATGCAAAAATCACACTGAATGTTAAGAGAAGATACAAAAAGAAAATAAAGCTTACAATTAAATATAATAAAGAAGGGCTGAGAGGAGGGGCAAACTAAATTAAGAGCGAAAAAGCTCATGCGCAACTCCACTTAAATTTCTCTCACTCTCCCGCAGACGATTAAGCTTTTGTAAGCTGTCAACGCAGATAACATCTTCCGTTTCACTCTGTCTAACGTGAACGAGCGCTCGACGGCAGAAAACAGCTGATAACATCTTCTGTCTCTTCATCTGCATGGCTTGCTTAAAGATAATGTAATTATCTTTTGAAAGCTGCTTATTTAGGTAAACGGGAGCATTCGCACGTGTGTCAAAGCCAAGAAGAGGAAGAGTCAGTTGCGTGTTATTATTTCGTCGGTACTGGGCAGCAGCGCGTTGAAAATTTATTTTGTCTCGGAGACAATCAAATTTAATAATAATAACAGGGTCGACAACCGAATTTACGTTTTTCGACTGTCGGACCCTGAAAATTTCCTTGAGTCGCGGTGCTGGGGATACTCCTAGCGAGAAAGCTAGCGAGTTAAATGCTGACCGCAACTGCTCACCCTCGGCAAATGGGACTCCGTGAAGGCGCATGTCATTGGCGGCGCTGGCATTGGCTTGCTCAGCTAGCTTTGCAGTAAGCGTCGCCACTTGAGTCTGCAGCTCGGACGTCTCCTTCGCCACTGATTCCAGCCTCTGGACTCGCTGCTGTATGTCGTCCAGCTCCCCACGCATTCCATCGAGTTTCTCGTGCAATAGGGCCAGTACACGCTCCTCGGACTCACTCATCTTCTTCTCTATCAGATCGGCTTGCTCATCAAACCCTGATTAATCAGCCGGATAAGAGAAGCAGGGTCACTGGCCTTATTAGATTTTATCTCTCCAGAGGAATTTTCCCGCCTACGTTTTGGTAGAGGTGCCATAGTATATTATGTAGTTTAGTGTAATTGAGTGGAGTTTTAGTGATATGTTTAGATGTGTGTGTTGGTGTTTGGCGCGCTGATTACTCTTGTGTTTATGATTGTCAGTTGACAAGAGCAACAAGAAAACAAAGCAAAAGAAGCTTAAGAAGAAAAATGTTGTTGTTTTGCTTTGTTACGACTGGCGTTCTGTGATTATAAAAGTCTTTTTTATAATAAAAAGTGTAATAAGTTAATTATTGCAGTCACTTATTACTGTTCCGATAATATTCACAAAACTTTTGCACTACTTTTTACAATCTCAATCGCAGTTTAATTCGGTTTATTTAATTGAATCACGGAGCGTGAAAATTGCGCGTCTTGCCTCTTCAACGTTCGTTATTTCCCCGATTTCAGCAAACAATTTTGCATAACTACAGATGCCAGTAAATAGGCATGTGGAGCGGTACTAACCCAAGACCATAACGGTCAACAGCTACCAGTGGCATATGCTTCAAGATCCTTTACTCAAGGTGAAAGTAATAAGTCCACAACAGAACAAGAACGGCAGGCATTTCTTGGTCAAAAGTGACCATAGACCTTTGTCATATTTGTTTTCAATGAAAAACCCAAGCTCCAAGCTAACGCGAATGCGATTAGATCTGGAAGAATATGACTTTACAGAAGAATACCTCAAGGGGAAAGATAATCACATAGCAGATGCACTATCCCGAATAACAATCGGTGAACTAAAAAACATAAATAGACAAATTCTGAAGGTCACAACGAGATCTTCAGCAAGACAGGAATCTAATCCCAAGCTCCAAGCTAACGCGAATGCGATTAGATCTGGAAGAATATGACTTTACAGAAGAATACCTCAAGGGGAAAGATAATCACATAGCAGATGCACTATCCCGAATAACAATCGGTGAACTAAAAAACATAAATAGACAAATTCTGAAGGTCACAACGAGATCTTCAGCAAGACAGGAATCTACGTGCGCAGGTACAAACTCAAAATTGCAAGAACCAAAAGTTAAGAAAGAAATTAAAAAGCCCAATGTCTATCAGGTAGTCAATAATATTGATGCCAGAAAATACATAATTCTCAAAATAGACAAGCATAAGTGCTTGTTGAAAAAGGGAAAAATGTTATTGTAACATTTGATGTGACCAATTTATACTCTAATGGAAAATTCGATTTAGATCAATTTTTCCAAAGGCTTAATAAAGAAGCCGGAGCATATAAAATCACACAATTACAAATGTCACCATGTGAACAAATATTTGAATTTGTCACAATAAATAATTTTAAAGAAATGGGCAATAAAAAATTGAAAAAATTAAAAGTAGCGCTACTTAACAAGGTGACAATGATAGACAAAAATGATGAGGTTCAAATAAACGCAATCCTGTCCAAATACCATGACGATCCGTCAGAAGGAGGTCACTCAGGAATTTCTAGAACCCTGAGAAAAATAAAAAACTTTTATTACTGGCCACAAATGACGAAAAAAATAACCAAATATGTAAAGACTTGTTTAAAATGTCAACAAGCCAAAACGTTGACTCATACAAAAACACCCCTAACACTAACTGAAACGCCAGCAACAGCATTTGATATAGTTCTGATTGATACCATTGGTCCACTTCCAAGATCAGAAAATGGGAATGAGTATGCAATCACAATCATTTGCGACTTGACTAAATATTTGGTTACAATACCAGTACCAAATAAAAGTGCAAAAACAGTTGCTAAAGCAATACTTGAGAATTTTATACTTAAGTATGGTCCAATGAAAAAATTCATTACGGACATGGGTACTGAGTATAAAAATCAACTCCTAACAGACTTGTGCAAATACATGAACATTACTAATGTTACATCTACAGCACATCATCATCAAACTCTAGGGACAATAGAACGTAGTCACAGAACACCTAATGAATATATTCGTTCATATATTTCTGTCGACAAAAGCGACTGGGATGTGTGGATTCAATATTTTACATATTGTTTCAATACAACACCGTCCGTTATACACGACTATTGCCCATACGAACTCGTATTCGGCAAATTGCCGACACAGTTCAAAGATTTCAACACCATAGACAGAATAGACCCCATCTACAATATTGATGACTATTCTAAGGAAGTTAAATTTAGAGTAGAAGTAGCGTATAAAAGAGCTAGACATATGTTAGAAAAAGCTAAGGCCTATAGAAAATTTAACTATGACAAAAATGTCAAAAATTTTGACAAGGTTTTAGTTAAAAATGAAACAGGTCATAAATTAGATAAAAATTATTTAGGTCCTTATATAGTAGAAAAAATAGAAGATAATAATAATATAACCATTAAGAACAACAAAGAAAAAAACAAATAGTACATAAGGATAGATTAAAGCCTTGTTTTTAAGTATAACTAAGCAAAAAAAAAAAAAAAAAAAAAATTGTAAATAATAATAATTATCATATGCATACGTATATATATTGCTTGACACTATTGTTAAAACAATACATTGTCATGACTTCATTAAGTACTTAAAATTGGTCTGATCAACCCATATATATATATATATATATATATATATATATAGATATAATAATAAAATCTATATAATTTACTATTTTTCTTTAAAAATTTTAATTACAGAAAATATAAACACTTTATTCAAAAAATTTTTCAAATTATGTTACACTTAATACTACCGCTTAATATTAGAATAACTCCGCATACACTGTGCTATTCTTCTAAAAGGGGAGGTGTTGTGTGTATATGCATTAAATAACACCCTGTATTTAAATACATAAGTATGCGACACTTTGTTGCATACAATAACAAACATAAAGCCAAAAGCGCAGAGCCATTTGAGTTTATTGACTCAGGCTCATATTACGCAGCGCGGCCCGCTAGTACACTAGCCGGCCATTCAGCTGACGGCGCATATCCCACGCTACGCTTATGTAGCGCATACCACGAGTAATATATATGTACTCGCAATGCATGCATATACCAAACACTCTCTCTATATTCTTATTACGCTCTACTGCGACAGAGCTTTACATTAAGTGCATATAGAGAAGAGAGCCGCTCCGCTGCCGGCGTCACTGACAGCGCAGCTTCGCGGCTTAGGCTAAAATATACTTAAAGAAAGATTGTATCAAACAGATACGAAAAACCGCTTATACAATAAAGACGTGCGCCCACGTTCATTTGTTTTATTAACGTGAATTACGCTATAACGAATTTTCCCACTTAATAAACGGTGCCACTTCTAGTAGTTCTCTTAAAAAGTTGGTCTTATGTAATTTGTCTACGTTTTCGCGATCTTCGTAACCGTACGCTATGCGGTGTGCCCCTCGGTCGGTTGGGCGGGAGGTTGGTTGCTTTTTGCTTGGGTCCGCGCGTTAACAAGCCGGTGCTTGGTATCGTTGGGCCACTTGAATGTATTGTCTTTTTTTTTTAGTACATCTACGTCCAATAATAAAATCATCGTCGAATATTGTTTGATTATTTTTAAAACCATTTCTCGATAAAATTTTATCGTCGTCTAATTTTTCTTTTAATTTTTTACCATCTAACAAATTATCATTAACATTTTTTTTTTTTTAAACTTTTCTATTTAATTTTTGGTTTATCCCTTATGAAAAAAAAAGCAAGGAACTGACAAAATTATTACATACAAATCTTACAAACATCAATTAGCTAACAGTTACTTTTGGACTGGCAGCTTGAGATCGCGTTCCTCAACTCATCGCTGGGTAGGGAGGTCATTACGATGAAGGCGGGATCGGCTGCACGTGTTTGTGAGGACTCTCTCGAGATTATTTGGGTGCGATGAGAGCTTGCTCAAGTACCTTTCTTTGTGTTCCGCTATCCGGATCTTCGTCTGGGCTTTTTGGACGATGTCGATGTTACTGCTGCACGCGTGACCCCATAGCTGGCAGCCATAGGTCCATATGGGTTTCAGAACGGAGTTTTAGAGCAAAACCTTATAGTCCAGACTTAGCGGAGAGCGAGCGTTGATAAGCCAATGGAGGTTATTGGCCTTGAGTTTTGTAATGGAAGTCTTCTGTCCAAGTGTGCTCCCAGGTACGTAACTTCGTTTGCTTTCGGTAGTGGGGTGTTGTTTAGCGTGAGTGGTGGACAATCTTGCCTGTTTAGGGAGAAAGTTTCATGTTTACATTTTTGTTCGTTTACCTTAATTCGCCAGTCGGCTAGCCAGTTTTCCACTCTAACCATATGACGAGCAAGTTGTGATGTTGCTTGCAGTGGGCATCTGGAGCGGCTGAGAATAGCTGTATCGTCAGCAAAGGTTGATGTTGTTAGACCGTTGCATGTTGGGACGTCTGATGTGTAGAGAACGTAAAGTGTCGGCCCAAGTACGCTGCACTGAGGAACGCCAGCTTCAATACGGTGTTCGTCGGATATTGCGGAGTTGCATCTCACTGCAAACTTCCTGTCGTAAAGGTACGACTGTAACAGTTTAGGTGTGTTGACTGGGAGTGTTGTTTTGATCTTATACATCAGCCCTTCCAACCAGACTCTGTCGAACGCCTGAGACACATCCAAAAATATTGCAGTACACTATTCTCAATTTTCGAACGCGCCTCGTATTTCTGATGTTATGCGGTTGACCTGCTCAATGGTTGTTGAATGTTGAAGCAGAGAGTCGTTCAATACGGTCGGAAGTGCGAACGCGTTTGTAGCTGGATTAGGTTGGAAAACTTTTGGCAGATGATCCGCAAATGTGTTGGCTCTGTCTTTATCGCTCCGGGCCCAGCCGCCTGCATGGTTTCTTAAAGACATCACTGTTTCTGTCCGTGGACTAAGAGTAGGGTGAGCTTTCCACAGAGAGTTTTTAGCAGAGCTGCAAACCCATGAAAAAACGGCTAGGGTTCGGTTCGGGCTCCGAACCCTAGGTTGAAAATTCGCAGAGGTTCCAAAACCGGGATCTGAATATTTTGGAACCCAGGGTTCGGTTTCAAAACCGGGTTCGTCGAGGAAGAAAATGAAAAACATTGAAAGTCATTGTCCAACAACGTTGATTTCTCTAATGCCAATAAATCACAACAACAATGACAAAAAAAACTTAAAACAGATTTTTTCTGAGAAATTTTAGCAAGTGCGCCTTATTGCCAACTTGTGCGCAGACACCGATTAAGCAACAACAACACACAGCAAGTAAAAACGTTGCAATCGGACGCAACCGACTGCGTAATACTTTAATACCAGTAAAAGAACGGGTGGTAAGGAGTCTGCTTGCAAGGGAGTGGGCCGGGTGGTAAACATCGCCAGCTATCATGTTACCAAATTTGGTGACTTAAACTCAAAACTGTGGAAGATAACTGAACTTCCAAATTTAAATGGTGGGCGGCAGAGGTGGGTGTGGGCACCCAAATTTTGAATCAAATGTTTTTAACTGTCACCATCTATATTCATACCAAGTTTGGTGGCTTTTGCTCAAAAACAGTTAGAGATATAGCCGATTCCGATTTTATAAGGCGGGTGGCTTGGGTGGGCGTGGCATCCTAATTTTTGATGCAGACCTTTTGTAGATGTCACCATATATCTTCATACCAAAGTTGGTGACTCTAGCTCAAAAAATGTGAAAGCTATAGGCGTTTCCAATTTCAAGTAGAAGGGAGGATGGGGGCGGAATCAGGGGAAGTGGCATCCAAAATTTTGATGCATTTTTTTGGGGAACGTCAATATCTAGCTTGACACAAAATTTGAAAACTATAGGCGTTTCCAATTTCATGGAGAAGGGGGGATGGGGGCTAAATCAGGAGGCGTGGTATCCAAAATTTGTATGTATTTTTTTGGGGAACGTAATTACCTATCTTGACACAAAATTTGGTGGCTCTACCCCAAAAAATGTGAAAACTATAGCCGTTTTCAATTTCAAGGAGCAGAGAGGATGGGGGCGGAAGGAGTGGGCGTGGCATCCAAAATTAGGATGCAGTTTTTTCAGGAACGTGACTAGCTATCTTCGTGCAAAATTTGGTAGCTCTAGCTTCAGGAATGTGAGAAATATATGGTTTTATCGGTTTTTAGTTATCGAATTTATCGAATTCCCAGCCTCCTAGTAGGCGTGTCAACCCAATCTTGACACTCTATCTGACTAGCCCATAGACAAACATAATTGCAAAGTTTCAAGTCTCTAGCTTTACGGGTGTCGAAAAAAGTTGCGTTCATACGGACAGACGGACAGACACCATGACGGACATTGCACAAAACCAATTTACTATGAGACCATCGGTATCAAAGTATAATTACATATATACATAAAGCATCGCGCACACCATAGCGAATAATCCGCAGCGGCAGCGGCACGAATATATAATTAATTATATAATTACATTCGTTTTTACAGCGAATCTGCAGCGTTTTTTCCGCTGAACATTGACAACCGAGCATGCAGAATTTCTTCGCTTTCCGCCAAGAACGACAAAACTCAGATTGCGCAGAAACTTGCTCATGTTCTGCGCTGATGACTTCACATGTGATGCATGTGTTGAATTTTTGCCTTGTTTACATGTTAAATTACTATATTTTGGCTTTAAATACAATATAATAATAATAATATAATAAGAGAAGCAGTTTTAACTTATTATCATTCACTTTTATTAAAAAAATATTTATTAAAAATTCATCACATGTGACGTTTCGAACGGCTGTGTATGCGCAATGTCTTTCTTCATGGCTTCCCGCAATATTTGCTGTCATACATATGTGCACTAATGTTAAAAATTGGCAAAAGTGTAGCTGCTTATTGAATTAGTGAAAAGACATAAAATATTGTACGATTTAGCGGACAAGGACTATAAAATCATAAGAAAACAAGTAAGAAGGCTCTAGTCGAGATTTCCCGACTAGGTGATACCCCGAACCCTGTACCTAACGCGTACAGTCATTGTCTGTATGCATCTGTGACTAAACTTCAATCTTCGATATCTCTGGTGTTTCTTAACCGATTTCGATGAAATTTTCAGAAAAGTTATATCGTTTCCCATTATTTCAACTTCAATTTTTACATTTTCCAAATTCGAGAATTTTTTGTAATCGATTCCATGTGTATATCGAAAACGGAAATAGTTATCGAAAATCGGAAACAAACTTGTACTGCCTAGGACTTAGATGAGCTTATGTGCAAAATCTGAAGTCTCTAGGTCTTATAGTCTCTGAGATCGACGCGTTCATACATACGGACAGACGGACGGACAGACGGACAGACGGTATACTATATATACTTCGAATAAAAAAGTATATGAAGTTGTAATGCACATGTTATACGACTCAATATACTTTGTGGAAGGTTGTAATGCGCGTAATATATGCACGCAGGGCTGAAATTGTATTGGGTAAATTCATAAACATTTAGTTTCCATATCAAAACCAATAATTTTAATCCATTTGAATTTTCCATTTTAACAAATTAACAATATTTTCAATCAATTTGGTTTAAATTCATTTTAAAACTAACAATAATCTTAACCTTTTAACATGTTTGTTCAGTTTGTGTGATATATGTATGTATAAAATAAAATCTCGCTGTATAATTTGGACGAGCAGGCGCTTGTTTGCTTCCTCTGTTTATAAATCATCTGTAATAAGAAATCAAATAAAATTTACTATATTTTAATATACATATATATAAAAAAGAAAAACGTTGCGCGGCGGGGGGGGGGGGCTAACGGGGAAAAAAGGGGGGGGGGATTTATTAAATTTTAGGGTTTGGGAAAAAAGAAACTCAACAATTTTGGTTGCAGGCGTTAAAACACTTCAATTCATTTATTTTTTTGATTTTTTGTTTTTTAATTGAGCTTCATTTTTTTTTTTTTACAAACATGATATGACGCGTGTCTTCGACATTTGACAAAACGCACTAACACAAAGACAAGATTTTCGAATTTCCTTCACAAACGCACTAACACAAAGTCAAGATTTTCGAATTTACTTCACGAACGCTTCGCGTCGTTTCGAAGTCATAGAAAAAAGTAGCGGTAAATGTTTCCAGCTTACAACTGTGCACACAAAAAGTGGCAAGTGTAATGCATAACTTTTACTGTAGCGGTAATGCATACTGTGGCCAGGCCTTATTCTGCTCTGCGCCACTGGGCATGTGCAATCTTACTCAATAATTGAGTCAATTGATTGCAAAGTCGGAAGAGAAACGAGAACTTAAAATGAAAAAAAAAAGAGAGAAACAACGATAATGGCAGAAATCACATTTAATAATGTATGCACATTCAATTTTGTATGTATTAGGAAGCGGTAAAATTTGCAATGGTCAGTGTAGAGAGCCGTAAGAAATATTAAACAAATGTTTAATAACAAACGGAAATTATCTGGCATCAGCCAGAGGCAGATTGCTTATGCGAGTACTAACGAATTAAAAAAAAAATGTTTCTATCTGACAGTGGTCAGGGGCAAAAAACAAAATGCCGATAAATATTAATCGCAGGGTTCTAAAAAAAATAATATATATATAAAAAAAATATGGAACCACCGAAAAAGAATTCAATCTGACAGTGGTCAGAGGCGAACGGCCGATAAAATATAATGAATGAATATTGTATCTGAGAGTGGTCAGGGGCCGAGCGCCGTGACAAATCCAAAAGTTATTGATAATCACATTAACTGGCATTTATCGAACTACGATAATGTCATGGGCTAAAGTAATTTTTTTTTATCAAATCTGGAAGGGGTTGTGGCTCGACAAAAGCCTTTAATAAATCTTTGTTTTCTAGGCACAGTACCAATTCGAGGTGACAGAGAGCATGAAAACCGTTTCTATGTAAGAATGTTGCGAAGGCATTGCTCCGGAATGAATGGGAGAAGTGGCTTCGAGCTTTTAAAATATATCTGGAGGTTGAAGATGTCAAGTCAGTTGCCCAAAAGAGAACAGAGTTGTTGCATTTGGGTGGAACGCAATTACAGACGGACACTGCCAGGGGCTACAGTTGAATTCGACGCGGAATTCCAAAATGATGTTTTCTCCGTACTGGTCGAGGAATTAACATCGTATTTTCCCCCAAAAGAAAATTCAACATTTGAAAGACATCTTTTTAGGAAAACATCTCCTGAAGATGGCGAAACTGTGGGGAAGTTTTGAAAGACATCTTTTTAGGAAAATATCTCCTGAAGAAGGCAAATCTGTTTATTCTGCGACTTCGTCAGCAACTTCAAAAATGTAATTTTGGTTCCACGAAAGCCGAAATGAAAGAAATATGCCTAAAGGATACACTTACTGAAAATTGGGGTAATCCGGAACTGAAAAAGAAACTGCTAGAAAAGGAACTTACGTTAAACGAAGTTCTTGACGCGTGCCAAGTAGATGAGGAAATAAATAAGCAATCACAACTGATGCTACCGAAACACCCATAATAAAATTTCGAACTGGAAATCACGGAAAACGCATAACAGCGAGTGTGGAAGGTGTGGGCGTTCAGGTCACAAGGTAGATGATTTTACAAGCCCGGCACGACGGTTGGGCCATTTTGCCAGTAAATGCAGAACTAATCTAAAACGTTCGTACCCACCATCGATGGATCGGAAGAGCACGGAAAAATTCAAGCGGAGATTTGTATATCGAATCGAAGACGGAAGCCCAGAGGAAAACAAAATGAAACCGGAAACTTGCCTTAAAATACACAGTGACGAGGAACAGGAAGAAGTTGTGAAATGTCGAATTCGGGCGCACGTATACTATTGGTAATTTATTCCGGATCTAGGCTCAATCTAATCTCGCAAGACGTTTGGTATGCCTTGCAATCAAGGAAAGCTTCCGTTTTCAATGTTCGCCCAAACACTCATAATCAGTTTAGGGGATACGCATCAGACGAAATTTTAGCTGTAATTTGTGTCTTGAGGCACCAATAGCGATCCAGCAAAGCCCTGAGCTAATTGCATCCTTTTTCGTAATTGGAAAAGGACGGCAGACATTACTTGGCCGGGAGACGGCGACAAACTTGAATGTTCTTCGTGTTGGATTACCAGTCAGCCACGTTGAAATTGCAGCGCCGTCCCCAAAATGGAAAACGTTAGCGTAAGACTAAAGATTGATCCACATGTTGACCCTGTTAAACAGCCAATAAGACGTATTCCTGTGGCATTGGTGGAAAAAGTGAATGCCAACTTAGAAGAAGCACACCGTCTAGATATTATTGAACCGGTAAGTGGTCACAGTCCCTGGATTTCACCTATTGTAATTGCGTTCAAAGAAAATTGTGACATTCGACTATGCCTGGATATGAGACAGCAAACCGAGCAATTCTTCGAGAAAATTACGCCTTGCCTACGCTCGAATCTTTTATGACCAAGTTACGACACGCAAAATTGTTTTCACGGTTGGATCTCAAGGACGCGTACCACCAATTGGAACTGGATGAGTCAAGTAGACCGATCACTAACTTTATTACAACGCGGGGACTATTCAGGTATAAACGATTAATGTTTGGCATAAACGCGGCAACTGAAATTTTCCAACGACGACTCAAACAACTCCTTTCATCGTGCGATAATGCAATGAGTTATATCGACGATGTAATCATTTTTGGAAGATACGAGAAGGAACACGACGAAGCAGTTAAGAAGGTTCGTGATGTTTTCATACTTCAACCCCAAAAATAGAACTAGATTGATAGCTGATGCTAGCCCTGTAGCTTTGAGGGCAGTATTATAACAGTTTAGCAATAGTCACGACCCAAGTATAATAGTATTTGGCAGTCGAAGTTTAACCGACGTAGAGAAACGATACTCCCAAACGGAGAAGGAAAGTTTGGCTTTGGTTTGGGAAGTGGAAAGATATTATTTTTATTTGATTGATTTGGAGTTTCAACTGGTACAACGCCTCCTTATTGACAATAGGCCAACGGCGAGGTAGAAAATATGAAAAAAGCTGTCGTCAAGCGTCTGAAAATAGCCCACCTAAACAAAGGAATCTTAAGGATGATATTCGATCTTTTACGATAATGTACAATGTAACCCCTCATGGAACCACAGGCACTCCAACTGAGCTTATGTTTAATTGAGTCATTCGAGATAAGATCCCGGGGATACAAGACTTAATAGGCGAGGTTTCAGATTCTGCAGAAAGGGATAGAGACGCAAAGGAAATTGCGGACATAAGAAGGGGAGCAAAGGAAGTTAATATTAGTGTAGGTGACAAGGTGGTTTTGAAGAATGTAGTTTTTTCCCACAAGCTTACACCAAATTTCGACACTACTGAATATGAAGTAGTAGAAAAGAAAGTGAGTATAGCCACTGAGCAAAGAATAACATAGAGCCCTTAAATCGACTGTAAACTTATTGCCGTCAAAATCATGAACGATGGCTCCAGAAAGAAGAAGAGTCGAAAAGTTAACAGACAGAGCTGGCCGCGCAGCAAAGTGACGTCATTCTATGGCTTGCTCTGCTGTAAGCAACTCAACGGATTTGTTCTGGAGCTGAAGTCGCGTGTATGTATGCGTGCGTATGTGAGCGAGCAGGCATTCACACGCACACATGACATGTATGTGTTTGTGCATTCTTGGCCGCTCTTCAATGATGAGAGAGCGAGAAAGCTGTATTTGCAGATGCTTTTGTTTCAATTTCTGATCGTTTACAGTGGCCCGGCTATTGTTTTTAGGAGAGGGAGCGGGCCAGCGGAATGCAAGTAACGGTAAAAAATACATTTGTGTATACATGCACTTGCGCTGGCTTGCGCTTGCTTCCTTTTTTTGTGAACCAGCTTGCCGAGATTTTTGTTATTTTGTTTCGTTTGCTCAGCCCAGCATACACATGTGTGTGTGTACATGTATGAAAAGGCAGCACATTTTTATGTATCCCAGCAAGCAATTGGAAGATTGTTTTGCTCAGAAACCCCATTACGAGTCTAATTCGAGTCATTTTGATGCTTTAAAAACGATTAATCGCTTGTGCCATTAAGGCGCGACCCGAAAACGACTCGCATTTATGCCTTAAATATGATGAATCGCTCAAAATTTGAAGCAATCAAAACTTGACCATGCCTGCGATTGAAATATGCTTACTTTGTCTCGACGTCGGCATGCAAGTTTATTTTGAACAGCTTGGCGACTCAAAAGCGACTCGCTTGCATGTTCAAAGTATGATTCCATGCACGAAATGTAAGGAAATCAAAAATTGAGCATGCAGGTGATTGAAATATGCTTTGTATCATAAATTGAACTTATAAGCAATTATACCATGCTAGTCAATGACGCCTGATGGTCGTGCTGCCTAAGACGCCACCCAAAACGGAAGTACCCGGTTCAAACCCTCGTTGGGTAAAAAAAAAGGTAAGTAAAACTTGCGTAATTTATTATAAGCATTTAAATTAACACTAACAATCATATAAACATTAACATTAACACTAACACAATTATAATACATAAAGGGTACTGTTAACCAAATTGTAATAAATATCAACAATTAGACTTAAAATAAAAAAAATGTTAATCTGATAATAAAAATAATAAAAAAATCAAACAAAATTTTTTTTATTTTTTAACCAGCTATCAAAAAATGCGACTCGAAAAACACTCGCTTTAGCTTCGAAATGAAAGCCGAAATTGATTTGATATATGACTGGTTTCTGACTCGAAGAAGACTCGCTTTTGATTCAGAATACGAATCGAAAATGAGTCGAAACTGCAGTCACAAGCGACCCCTCAAGAAGAGTCGCGTTCGGGAACCGTTTTCTCCCGACGGGAGTATCATTTTCGATCAGAAAATTAGCTCATATATGCTTATTTTAACCAGATTGACGACTCGAAAAAGACTCGCTTGTGATTCAAAATGCTTGCTGGGATGCGTCGCAATTGTCTTGTTAGTTATTGACCTGCCTCAACTTTTAGAATTTTCAGCAATTTTATAACAAGCTGAGGATACGAATAAAATTTATGTTATTATTTTTATACTTTGATACCGAAGGTCTCATAGTATCTTGGTTCTGTGCAATGTCCGTCATGGTGTCTTTCCGTCTGTCCGACCGTCTGTCTGTATGAACGCAACTTTTTTCGACACCCATAAAGCTAAAGACTTGAAACTTTGCAATTATGTTTGTCTATAGGCGAGACAGATAAAGTGTCAAGATTGGGTTGACACGCCTACTAGGAGGCTGGAATATCGATAAATTCGATAACTTAAAACCGATAAAACCATATATTTCTCACATTCCTGCAGCTAGAGCTACCAACTTTTGCACGAAGATAGATAGTCACGTCCCTAACAAAGCTGCATCAAAATTTTGAATGCCACGCCCACTCCTTCCGCCCCCATCCTTTCTGCTCCTTGAAATTAGAAACGCCTATAGTTTTCACATTTTTTGGGCTAGAGCCACCAAATTTTGTGTCGGGATAGGTAATGACGTTCCCCAAAAATATGCATCAAAATTTTGGATGCCACGCCCCCTGATTCCGCCCCCATCCCCCCTTCTTCTTTAAATTGAAAACGCCAATAGTTTTCACATTTTTTTGGATAGAATATGTCAATATAGGTAAGGACGTTCCCCAAAAAAATGCATCAAAATTTTGGATACTTATATTTTTCAGATTTTTTGAGATAGAGCCTCCAAATTTAGTGTCAAGATAGGTAGGGAAGTTTTCTAACAAACTGCATCAAAAATTTGGATGCCACGCCCACACCTTCCGCCCCCCACCCCCGACGTTTTTAAAACGGTTATGCGTGTATCTTCCGCATTTTTTGAACTAGAGTCACCAAATTTGGTAGGAAGATATATGGTGACATCTTCAAAAGATCTGCATCAAAAAATTGGATGCCACGCCCACCTCTGCCGCCCACCATTTAAAATCGGAAATTTCCATATCTCGTACAGTTTTTAAGCTAGAGCCCCTAAATTCGGTAGAAAGATAGATGGCAATATCTTCCAAAGATCTGCATCAAAATTTTGGATGCCACGCCCACCCAAGCCACCCGCCGTACAAAATCGGAATCGGCTATATCTCCAACGTTTTTGAGCTAGAGCCACCAAACTTGGTAGGAAGACAGATGGTGACAGTTAAAATTTGGGTGCCCACACCCACCTCTGCCGCCCACCTTTTAAATTTGGAAGTTCAGTTATCTTCCACAGTTTTTGAGATAAAGTCACCAAATTTGGTAACATGATAGCTAGCGATGTTTACAGCCCGGCCCACTCCTTTGCAAGCAGACTCCTTACCACCCGTTCTTTTACTGGTATCAAAGTATTAAGCAGTCGGTTGCGTCCGACTGCAACGTTTTTACTTGTTCAATTTTTTTTTTATTTATTATTAAATACATTTAAATCGTTAAAAGGTGCATAATTGATAAATTGTCTAATAATTATTTATATTTTAATTATATAATTATGTATTTTCGACCCTTGAAAGTAAATGCATATTTGATGTCGATTGCCAATGCTCAAATTCAAATTTTGAGCGCACTTGTATCTGTCTGCAAAATCCTATAAAAGACAAGGCTTCGCAGTCAGGCAATTTCGGTTTTTCACAATCTGTTCATACATACTCTTTCGAGTTTTTAACTTATGACACTAGCAAACTATTTTGCAACACAACTACTATACAGTTGACCATTTACTTACAAAAGATGCACATACATTTCGAAAGAGTATTCAGAACTGTGTTTCTGTTGAAATCTAATAATTATTTATATATAAATAATTATTTTTACATACAAATGATACAGAAAGAGTATAAATGTATATATTTGTGAAAACTATAGGCGTTTCCAATTTCAAGGAGCAGGGAGGATGGGGGCGGAAGGAGTGGGCTTGGCATCCAAAATTTTGATGCAGTTTTTTCAGGGACGTGACTAGCTATCTTCGTGCAAAATTTGGTAACTCAGCTGCAGGAATGTGAGAAATATTTGGTTTTATCAGTTTTCAGTTATCGATTTTATTGATTTCCCAGCCTCCTTGTAGGCGTGGCAACCCAATCTTGACACTTTATCTGTTTCGCCTATAGACAAACATAATTGCAAAGTTTCAAGTCTCTAGCTTTAAGGGTGTCGAAGAAAGTTGCGTTAATACGGACAGACGGACACTTTGACGGACATTGCACATAACCAATATACTATGAGACCTTCGGTGTCAAAGTATAAAAACGTAAAACAAATTTTTTCTGAGAAATTTTAGCAAGTGGCGCCCTAATGCCAACTTGTGCGCAGACACCGGTTAAGCAACAACAACACACAAATATAAGATAACAACGTAATACATACTTTGTATCAGATCAATACTAATAGAGAAAATGCACTAATACAAGTAAGGCAGGTATCACTGCAAAGATTTTTATATATGTACATTTGAACGACAAGAAAAGTAATAATAATGACCAGCACTCATATAGGGTTGTGCGGAACTGATTGTTACACACGCTTATGTTTTAGTGCAGTCTCGTCTGCAAAAAAACAAAACAAATGTGAAGATCTGTTTCTAAACAATTTACTGCAAACACCCGTTAAGCCTTGTTGTCGCATACAACGGAAACCGAAACTGAAACCGAATCCGATTTTCGGTTTCGGTGGGTGGCAGATTTTGCGTGGGTTGCGACATATAACTGAAATTGAAACCGAACGGAATATTTCTTTATCTTTTCATTCGCTAATTTTTACCCGCATCGCGTTTTATCACTTACAAAATGCAAAGTTATTCATCGGAGCAAAAAAGAATCGCAGCGTTCCTTGCTGCAAATTATTGTTTTGAAAAAGATTTTTTAATGTTGTTCACGTTGTTCGGCAACAAAGTTAATAAGAGGAAAAGCCAACACAAAATCTACAGGGAAAGATCCGAAGAAGGGGCTGTGAACATTTTGATAGATCGTCATTTGATTGACGACGATACAAAGTACTTTCGAGGGACCCCGTTTTTGTTTGCGAAATTGTTAGATGTGTTGAAACAAGATCATGAAAAAAATACGACTTGGGTGCGCAACCCAATAAGCGCCCAGCATAAATTGTGCCTTACTTTGAGGTATTTGGCAACCGGCGAAACATTTGGATCCCTATCGTTTTAATACCGTGTGCACCATTCCACTATTGGGCGAATAGTAGAGAAATGCGTAAACTCCCTCATTGTGCATTTCCTCGAAAATTCAATGGAGTTGGTGCAGTGCATTGGCAAGAAAACATGGTCCAATAAATAAAAAAAAAACAGAAACATGTGTTATTCAAAATTTATTATAAATAAAAATGAAATCAACCGAAATCACATGTCCTTCACTTCAGGTATATTTGTTTCTTCTTCTGGTCGTTGTTCTTGTTCTTTATCCGTTGTTGGTTGTTGAACTTATGCCACCTCATGCAAATAAATAAATTGAACGTTGGCATTTTGTTCCGCCGCCCAACTCATTTCTTCTTCTCCGACCAATTGATTAATTTTCATTTTGACTCGGGCAAATCGCAATCGATCGAATTGACGCAATGTTATTGCAAGCGAATCACAGAAGCTTTGGGCAGCATCGGGTGAATTTTGTGGCAAAAAATCAGCTGGCTTTGGTCGATCTTTTAAAAATTCACAAAATAATTCCTCCATATACGAGAAATTTTGTTTCTTCGATGCAGAGCCAAGCGGTTCAGAACACAGAGATTGCGTATGTTTCACCGATGGTGAGTCAACGTTTGAGATATCGAATGAAGAGTCTTCTTCGATCGGTGATTCTGTGCTCTCCTCAAAACCAAATGCCGCTGCTGCTGCTGCAGTACTGGTCGACTGTACTGATGACAAAGATCTGAAACCAAAAAAAAACTAAATTAATTACAATTAATTACAAACAATTCAACAATAAAACTTACTTTTTCTTAATGATCGATGTTTGCAGCAAAAACGAAAACGACTCGTCTCTTTTGCTGGGTGCTAGCGCTGCGGAGCCGGTTGTTTTTTTGCCATTATTTTTGACAAAATAATCTCGCATAGCTACCAATTTCTTCTTCACGACATCAACTGTATTGAAATATTAATGAACATAAAATAAAACATTGAGATGAAATTGCTTTCAAAAAAAATTAATCACAAAGCACGCAAAATAAATTACCATCCATAGACAATTCGTTTGCCAACTTCAACCACAAACGATTTTTGTGTTCAGTATCACGGAATTTCTTGTGCTTCACGCTGTAAAAAACTTCGTTCGATTTGACAAATTCAATCAATTTTTCTTAATCCTCCACACTTAATTTTACTTTTCTATTGCTAGACATTTTTCCAATTATCAACACAAATTTTAATTGTAATTGTTGTGCATGTGATTACGCATGAAAAACATAAAGAAATGACCAGCGTTAAGTTAGCTTCGTTTCTAGAAATCAGCTGATCGCATGACGTCTCGTACATAGGGCAAATTAGAGGAAAACAAATTAATTGTGTATATAATAAGGTAATGATTTTTTGAAAGTGGTCGTCAAAACTCAACATAGAAGCTGGAGCTGCCATTATACGGAGCGAACAACCGCCATGCATGTAAAATTCAGACGCACAGACGCAGGCCCTGACGTTTCATTCGGCTGGCAGCAACCGAATAAAGTCAAAAGTTCTTGTTTCGGTTTCGGTTGCAAGTGTACTGAATTCGGTTTCGGTAGCTAGCAACGGAAAAAATACGATTTTCGGTTTCAGTTTCGGTTTCAGTTGCAAATGTACTGAATTCGGTTTCGGTTTCGGTTTCCGACAACAAGGCTTTAGGGATTAATGATCATAAAAAAAACAAAAGCAAAATTAACAGATATATAGTATAAGCATATGTATGTATGTATGAATATCTGTTGCCCATTTACGCTCACTCTTTTGCTTATGCGCGAGCTCTGCATGTCAAACATAAATCTTAATAATCCTACCTCCTCCGCACTTACTAAGCTAAGCTAAGCATAACTAAGAGGCTACAGTTAAGGGAATGGCATCGCCTAATTTGCATCACCCACACCTAGCTCTTAAGTGCAACCGTTGTATTTAAGAGCTCGGTGTCTGTTGCTTAGAGAAATAACTGTAATGCTCTATCCCAGTTATGCAGTTTAGTTTATATTTAATGTGAACAAACAAAGTTGGTTTTTGGATCAGTGAGTTTTTTAATATTCTTATTTTCGCATAATATATATATATACGTACATTCATTTAAAATACGTAATTAATGATTAGTTAAAAAAAATATTCAATTGCTATTATTTAAATATTTAAATAACGATCAACGATTTTAATTTATTTTGTTGTTTTTAAACACAAGAAAAATAAGTCGATTTTAGACTTAACAATTGAAGCAACATTATATATTGTTGTCTTCTATTTTGGCTATTATACAATAGTTATATAGACACTGCTCAAGTGCAGTAAAAAATCAAATAAAACTAAGCAGTCTGAATATTCTATTAAAATAATATAAGTTGGAATATTCAATTTTATTGAATTCTATACTTACGTATAGACACTGTAACGTTGAAACAATCGTTTTATACCCCGATTCCACTAGGTTTCATTTATCATAGCAGCGAAGTCGTTAATGCAGGTCGTTCCACTTTCAATCCAACTGAAACTCCGTAAAATTTTAACAGAGATCCGATTAAAAAGCCACTGACAGCTGATTGATTTTCTGTAATGTTAAATTTGGCACTGTCCATAACCAAATATCGCGATATATCGGTAAGAAATTTGGTACTTTTGTTGGCTTCAGCAGTGTTAAGCTCGTCTGTTAACGAAAGATGAGCATCTTCGTAAAAGCGAAAGTCCGTAAATTATTTATTAACTGGGAGATGTCGATTCCAACTGATCGAAATTTAATATGATTCATATTCACTACATGGGAATCAAATTCAAATAAATGCAATATTTCCGAGTTCCAATTACATCCGTGTAATCCACATCTCTAGTGGAATCGGGGTATTACAGTGAAGTCAATTGACTCACAGCCAAATTAAAATATGTCTATTAAAACTTTAGATATTTGTGGTGTTTTGGTGTCGCATTCAGTTGTTGCCATTATTGGTGATGGAGCCTGCCTTTTAGATCTATTTCCTACCTTTTATTTGGTAGGCAAGGCTTCCATGGCACCATACGCCAACATATTGTAGCCCATGGTGTAACAAACTGGGAAACTTTTGCTTGCTTCAGCTTGAACTTAAATGGAGAGTGTTATAGCTCTTGTGCATAATATGAGTGCGCTATGTAAAATTCATATACTTATGGTACTGCATGTGAGCTTCAATAAGCAGCAGAAATATATGCTGTAAATTTTAAAGTTTTTCAAAATGGAAATTTATTACAAGCATTTGGAAATATTATGCATCCAGTAAAAATATTGCCTTTTACCGGTCAAGTGAATGTAAAACTAAAAATGTTAAAAATCCCGTTAGAAGACGTAGTCGGTTCACCGACAAAACAAAGAAAACAAGCAAGAAGGCTCTAGTCGAGATTTCCCGACTAGGAGATACCCCGAACCCCATACTTAACGCGTACAGTCATTGTCTGTATGCATCGTGAATAAACTTCAATCTTCGATATCTCTGGTGTTTCTCAACCGATTTCAATGAAGTTTTCAGAAAAGTTCTATCGTTACCCATTATTTCAACCCAAATTTTTACATTATCCGAATTCGAGATTTTTTTGTAATCGATCACATGAGTATATCGGAAACCAGAATAGTTATCGATAATTTGAAACAAACTTGTTCTGCCTATGGTATATGAGAACGTATATTCAAAATCTGAAGCCTCTAGCTTTTGTAGTCTCTGAGATCGACGCGTTCATACAGACGGACAGACGCACGGACAGACGGACATGGCTATATCGACTCGGTTGTTGATGCTGATCAAGAATATATATACTTTATAGGGTCGGAGATGCTTCCTTCTGCCTGTTACATACTTTTGCACATAACCATTATACCCCTTTTACCCATTTTATGGGTTTGGGGTATAAAAAGGCACGAAAACACACAGTTGAAAAATATCTTGATAAAAATAGGGATTAGCACATAAAAGCATCAAAAAGATTTCAGCTTAATCAGGAAATGAGAATATTATATACTTTGCTATAATATATTGTTAAATTTTTTCTAATTTTTATACTTTGATACTGAAAGTATCATAGTATATTGGTTTTGTGCAATGTCCGTCATGGTGTCTGACCGTCTGTCCGTATGAACGCAACTTTTTTCGACACCCGTAAAGCTAGAGACTTGAAACTTTGTACTTATATTTATCTATAGACGGTACAGATAAAGTGTTAAGATCGGGGTGCCACGCTCACTAGGAGGCACACATTCTTACAGATAGAATTACCAAAATTTGCACGCAGATAGCTAGGAATGTCCCTGAAAAAACTGCATCAAAATGTTGGATGCCACGCCCACACCTTCCGCCCCCCACCCCCTGCCGTTGTTAAAACGGTTATGCGTGCATCTTCCACATTTTTTGAACTAGAGTCACCAAATTTGGTAGGAAGATATATGGTGACATCTACAAAAGATCTGCATCACAAATTTTGATGCCACGCCTACCTCTGCCGCCCACAATTTAAAATCGAAAATGTCCATATCTCTTACAGTTTTTAAGCTAGAGCCCCTAAATTCGGTAGAAAGATAGAAGGCAACATCTACCAAAGATCTGCATCAAAGTTTTGGATGCCACGCCCACCCAAGCCACCCGCCTTACAAATTGGAATCGGCTATATCTTTAACAGTTTTTGAGCTAGAGCCACCAAACTTGGTAGGAAGATAAATGGTGACAATTAAAAAGATTTAATTTAAAAATTTGGATGCCACGCCTTCCTCAGCCGCCCACCTTTTAAATTTGGGAGTTAAGTTATCTTCCACAGTTTTTGAGCTAAAGTCACCAAATTTGATAACATGATAGCCACCCGTCCCACTCCAAACACCAAAGATTTCGATGATTGAAGTTTAGTCACAGATGCATACAGACAACGGCTGTACGCGTTATTTACAGAGTTCGTGGTATCTCCTAGTCGGGAAATCTCGACTAGCGCCTTCTTACTTATTTTCTAATGAACACATTAGATCATAAACGCACAATCTCTTGTTTTCAGCTGCCGAAGCACCCAGATAATTTAATACAAAATCAGTTGGCAATGGATCTTGATCATCTGGCTATAAAGTCTTCCTGCTCAATATCCAAATCCTCTATTAATATGTTATGAATAATGCAGCACACAAGTACCTAGTCGCAGTGAAAGGCCTTCCTGTCGCCATCGCATAGGCAAATCCATAGATCCTTCATACAGTTGAACCTCCCTTCGTGGAGTTCAAAGCAGTTTTCGACTAAATGGTCGAACGGCTCAAGTTTCGTACGGTTCGGCCAAGTCATGCGTGTTGCGTTAGCCGATCGACTGCGGCAGCTGTATATTTGAACGTTTGCCAGCGCAGTCAGCAAGCAAAGCAGCGCTCGAGGCTGCAAAAAGACTGAATGCATGTGCTGAGCGGATTGTAGTTCTATATCCCTATTACATAGATATTATAATTTTATTCTTTGTAAAAATATTACAAAATTTTTTTTTTTTTATTGTTATATTTCGTTTGTGTACTGTTTTTCTTTGTAGAAAATGTATTCATAACTTGTTTCGGTCTTGATCAAAATTACAGAAGTATTGAATATAAAAACAAGCAAAAACGTTGCAGTCGGACGCAACCGACTGCGGAATACTTTGATACCAGTAAAAGAACGGATGGTAGGAGTCTGCTTGCAAAGGAGTGGGACGGGTGGTAATCATCGCCAGCTATCATGTTATCAAATTTGGTGACTTTAGCTCAAAAACTGTGGAAGATAACTTAACTCCCAAATTTAAAAGGTGGGCGGCTGAGGTAGGCGTGGCATCCAAATTTTTAAATTAAATCTTTTTAATTGTCACCATTTATCTTCCTACCAAGTTTGGTGGCTCTAGCTCAAAAACTGTTAAAGATATAGCCGATTCCAATTTGTAAGGCGGGTGGCTTGGGTGGGCGTGGCATCCAAAATTTTGATGCAGATCTTTGGTAGATGTTGCCTTCTATCTTTCTACCGAATTTAGGGGCTCTAGCTTAAAAACTGTAAGAGATATGGAAATTTCCGATTTTAAATGGTGGGCGGCAGAGGTGGGCGTGGCATCCAAATTTGTGATGCAGATCTTTTGTAGATGTCACCATATATCCTCCTACCAAATTTAGTTCAAAAAATGTGAAAGATACACGCATAACCGTTTTAACAACGTCAGGGGGTAGGGGACGGAAGGTGTGCGCGTGGCATCCAAATTTTTGATGCAGTTTTTTGGAAAACTTCAGTACCTATATTGACACAAAATTTGGCTCTACCCCAAAATATGTGAAAACTATAGCCGTTTCCAATTTCAAGGAGCAGGGAGTATGGGGGCGGAAGGAGTGGGCGTGGCATCCAAAATTTTGATGCAGTTTTTTCAGGGACATGCCTAGCTATCTGCGTGCAAATTTTGGTAATTCTATCTGTAAGAATGTGAGAAATGTTTGGTTTTTATTCGGTTTTTAGTTATCACCACCCTCCTAGTGAGCGTGGCACCCCGATCTTAACACTTTATCTGTCTCGCCTATAGACAAACATAATTGCAAAGTTTCAAGTCTCTAGCTTTACGGGTGTCGAAAAAAGTTGCGTTCATACGGACAGACGGAAATACGGACAGACACCATGACGGACATTGCACAAAATCAATATACTATGATACTTTCAGTATCAATGTATAATAACGAATAATGAATAATTAATTCATTTCATTAAATGATGTTTTCATTTCATTAAATGATGTTTTCATTTAAAAATGCTATCTCCTCCACGTGGTCTAATAGTAAATTGGCTCTTTCAGCGCGGACTATATGACCCCAAGTCGAGAAGAGACGCTCGCTTGTAGTTTGCGTAGCTTCTTGCACAGCTTTAATGCAGACACAAGCATTCCTATTAGTAAAAGCGTACGAACCGTTCGGTCCGACCGAATGACAGTTCGGTCAAAACGGCGTAGACCCGAACGCGTTCTAACCGTTCGTTGCACAGCCTTAAGGGCTGTTTACTCTTGACTTAACTTAACTTAACTTAACTTAACGTAACGTAACGTAACTTAACTTAAGGAATGTATGCGTTTACTCTTGACTTAACGTAACTTAAGAAATCAGTGTGTCAGTGCTGTAGAATTATGTTAGCAGTGTTGTTAAACAAAGAAAAATAAACTGCTGTTATCACAAATAGAGAACATCTGGATTCAATTGTTTTAGCGCTCGTTGGCTAATTTCATGAATGAAGGAGCAGTTTCGTTCCAACCAAAATAATATGTTTAGCTCTTTAAGCTAATTAAAATAAAACATTGATAATTACATTTTGTTTCAATTTATTAATATTATATACATATATTATACTAATTTTTTTTTCGGAGACATTGCCGACAAAGATTTCTTAACTGTATTGCCCATGTTGGCTGCCACCTCATCCTCATCTTCTTTCTGCTTCATCGACTCGCAATATTCCTTAAATGCTGCTGTAGCCTGTGACAAAATGTCGTCCGCGGTGTTGTTTGCCTTCCGTTTCTTCGACGTATGTGGCAATTCAGCAGGTTCAGGTTGAGGTGCACATTGAGGTGGTGGTAGAGATTCAATACTAATAATTTCATCAAAACTTAGAGTTGAGGAGAACACGTCCTCGCTTTCAAATAATGATGGCAGCGACTCCTCTGACGCCTTGAAATTTGACCTTTGCCCAAACAATAAAAGCATTTTTATTGTAAAAAAAACTTACAAATTGTAAATAAGTAATTACCGGCGTCTCTGCAAATGGTTTTTGTAAAAACTGCAAACTTTCGAAATGCAGCCATTCCGTCGACATTCCAACTCCACTACCTGAGGGTTCCAACATCCTCAACTCCTTCGCAAATCGCTCTCTCAGGGTAATCCAACTCATTTCAAAGATATCAACTTTAACAAACCAACATATGAATGCAAAAACCAATTCAACAATTTTTATCAATATACTAACCATTGCAAACAAGTTCTTTGGCAATTGCAGCCCAAATTTCTCAATGTTAAATTATATTTTTTAAGTCTTTTGATTTGTTATCATACAACAAACTATGATTTTCAAGTAAAATAATTAGCTTGTGCTCATCCATTTGAATATTTGACTTTGTAAACGTTTTGTAAAGAGCGTTTAACGTTTTCCATCACAGTTTTTGATCAGCTGTTTGATTTTCACGTTAATCAGCACTGTTCAACTTAAGAACTTAACTTAAGAATCTGCAACCTGCAGGTTCAGAATTAAGTTACGTTAAGTTAAGTTACGTTAAGTTTTGAGTAAACGCTAACATTGACAGCCATAAAGTAGATTGAGTCAGCTGACTCTTACGATAAGTTAAGTTAAGTTAAGTCAAGATTAAACAGCCCTTTAGTTGGGACACACGCAGCATTTGCTTAAACGGCTATTGTAGGGATGGGTATCGCCAGCATAAGTATCGGTATCGTGGGATCGATACGAATTGGACCATACTGATCAATGAGTATTAAAACCAAGAGACGATGATAGCACAAAAGTACTCGTACTCGAAACAGATGGTGCGCCAAGCTAGCTCGGTCCAACGAGTAACCAACCCGTTTGCTTATGTTTCGTTCAAAGTACTCGTCGACAGCCAGCTGGTGCCTGGGGAAGTGACCTGTAGTCCATAACTTGCCATAATTTTTGTAGTATTTGTTTTGTGTCTAACTAAACAGCCATAATGGCTGAAAGTGTGAGGCATGTGAACAGATTATACGTTGCCGTCTTTCATTTCTCTTGTTGTTGTTACAGAACTTGAGTTTGGCAATTTTAAAGTTTTGATTCAATCGCTTGCTGCTACCCTAGCAAGGAAGGGTAGTTTGACTTTAAATAAACTTTGCGTAATAAAATAGATAAACGCAATATAAATAAATATGACATTCATAGTACATGTTTGCTTATATTTTTGAGCATAATAATTAATTTATAAAGTTGTATAAAAAATAATAAATACGCAATAAAATAATCTTATTTTGTATTTAAATACTTAAAACAAGTTGTATTTATTTGAAAATTATTTATTAAGTGGTTTTATTGACTATAATTAAATATTGGAACAAAGGGTAGATTTACTTTGTGCTGTTTGTGCGTCTCAGCAACCGGCAAGTGTTGTTGTTTCGCTCCTATTTTGTCTGCTCTTATTCGTACTTTGTAGGCGGAGTCAAGTGCGCGCCAAATTAGAATTATAAATATGTATGTTGTTTTAAAATAAATAATAACTTTAAATATAATTATATAATGTGCACCAAAAACAAATTAATTGTATCTAAAAAATGAGATAAATATCAAAATGCCGACGGCATTTCATGTTTATTTGCTATTAACATTCTAGGGTCGACAGTACATAATTACATGCTTTTATTTAACTTGACTTGTCTGTTTATTTGTTTGTTTGTTTGTACCGGAATGTTTTAATCAAAATTTCACCAAGTTCCCGACTAATTTGACTGCTTTAATAAATAAGCTATGGTGGCATGGAGGGAAGACTGCCGCTTCACATGCCGAAAGTCCTGGGTCCGAACCCAGACCGAGACATTCTTTTTATATATATATATTTTTTTATTAATTAAACTTTTTTACATGCTTTTATTTAACTTGACTAAGCTTACCATTTAATGAAAGAAAGCGTATAAAAGCATGTCTTCAAAATTTTTTTTTTACTTGTTATATATCTATTTAATTTAATTATATATTATAACTTAAAATATAATTTAAATATACATATTTGAAAAATTAATTAATAATAATAAATGCGTATTTAATAAAAATTTATATAGATATTTGCTTTTTTATAAATATGTATGTATATACAAAATCCTTAATTTTGTGGCTGTTCAAAAAATGCCGAAACAATGAATTGCTACACATACACTTAAACGTACTGCGTGTACATGTACATGCAATGGCATAGAGAAAGAAAAAATATAAAAATCTCGGCAAAGCTAGCCCAGCAAGAATGGAAAGAAATGCACACGTATACAAATACTAATGCGTTTTTTTTTTACCATTACTTGCTTTCCGCTGGCGCCCCCCCTGTCCTATAATAGACAGCCAAAGCCAGCTGCACTTGCTTTTTGTATGCGCCCTAGCAAACGTAAGCGCACGCCCAGCTGGCTAGTGGCGTTTGCTCACTCCTTATTCTTACATTTGACTGTCCTTGAAAGCTATAAATAGATATTTTGCTTTGCCCTTTTGCCGAATAAGCGGCTGGTGCGTTTGCAAAATAGACGAACTGGCCCAAAATAAAAACAAAGCAAGCACAGACAGTGTGTCAAGTTAAGATGGTAAAAATGTATTAGTATGTAAAAATGAATAATGTTATTTGATTTATAATTTATTTGTAAGATATAAAGACAAAAAAAAATTTTTTTAAAAAAAAAGTTTTTTTATTGCGGATTCGAGCCCGTGACTCGGGGGGACGTAAATGCTCAATATTGCACACGCTTATACAACTGCGCCATGATCTCCCGTTACAGTCGATGGCTTAAACATCATCTTGTTGTATGCGATGTACTCTTTCTAATTGCATATTCTTAACCTTAGACTAGAATTATTATTAACTAGTAGCCTAAAACATGACTTGATTTTTAAAATCAATTAAAAATAAAAACAATAAAATATACATATTTGCGTTATTAATAGATTTACATATATCTGCAAAATAACTATTGTTGCGGAAGGTCTATGAATTTGAAAGCAATGTGTGTGCATGTACACACACAATTGCATATTCAAGGGCATAGAGACATAACAAAATTTTGAAAATCAAAGCTAGTCAATGCAAAAAATAAACAAATGTATTATACATACAATAATTAATAGCGAATACTATTTTGTTTTGTGCCTAGTGGGGAAATTTTTAATAATTTCTATCGCAATAATGACAAAACTTCTATTTTTATTTTATGAATATCAATTAATTAATTTTTGTTATATTTTGTTGAATTTTATAATTTGAAATGTACATTTTTATAAATTTAAATTAGTTTCAATAAATTATAAGAATTTTAAAAACAATGATTTTTATTTATAAAATATTTAATTATGTAATAGTACCAAAATTTCTATCAAAACAAATGCTGTGTGCTCAAATGCATACACACTATGAGATGTGTTTGTATGTATGCATGTCAGCGCTCATGCACTTCTAAGCGACATTCACTAACAGCTAGCTATAATAAAAACAAAACAATTCAAATATGGCGCGCAGCCACAGCAAAACGGCAAGAACGAAAACCATGCCAGCTGATTCGTCAAGGGGAAATTGCCGCTCTCGTTACTTTGGCCGAGCCAGATTCAGCTCACCATCGTGTAGAAAACCAAATGAGTACTTTTGTGCTATCATCGTCGCTTGGTTTTAATACTCATTGCATACTGATAATAGGAGTCGATATGTTAGGTACTACGTATCGATATTTTGCTTTTTTTTTAATTCAATAAAAAAAAAGATTTAATACTTGTAAAATAAACTCAAATTACTTTTATTAAAATTTTAAACATTTCAAATGTTTTCTAAACTTATATTTTTTCCCCACATGTTTTGTGGGATTTTCGCCAAAAAAAATGCGTTGCTGTAGCTGTTCGGACGTTAGACGCGAGCCACTTAGTACTGAAGTTATTAAAATGGGCAAATAAATTTGTGCCATTTTAAAGATGTGACAATACAATGGTTTCAAATTAACCCACACATCAAATGGATTTGCCGATCTTGGCGATCGAATTTGATTTGTAAATGAATTTGATTTCAGACTTGGCAGTATTGGATAAATCATCGACGATTTGGGCTCTACTGCTCCGAAGCTCTTCATCACTCACATTTCCCTCTTTTTCGTTTTTGTGGTACGTTTTTAAATGTTTCCAAAAATTAGAGGTGTTTCCGCTAAATTTTATTATTTTTGGCACAGTGTGCATGTCGCCTTCTTGCCACTTGTTGTGAAATAATCTCTGGATTTTTTTTTTTATCACTTTTGCATTAGGCAGGGTTAAGTCAATTTCCTCTTGTCCAGACGTTTTTTAAAATTTTTGTAACACTTATAGCAACTGTTCAATAAATTGTGCGGTTCCAGGCAATCAGTGATGTGATCCGTCGAAGATACCTTGAGTATCGACTAGCAAAATATCGATTTCGATAATATCGCCCAACGCAAGTATCGCCGATATCGTATCGACGATACTGCGATAAGACAGACGATACCTGCCATCCCTAGGCTATTGTCGAATGAGCAAAGTATGTTATCCCGCCAACTAATGGACTTTGCTACTTTTGCTATGTAGCCTCTGCGGCTCTCATAAATGCAAATTCCATCGTCAACAAAATCATCCCAAATGCAGAAGCGGCCTCTACATGGTCAGTAACACCTGCAATAATTATATTAACTAGTTAGTTTCCCGCTTGCTTCGCTGCGCCGATAGTTTATATAAATTTTAGCAATAGTAGATAGATATGATATAAATAAATTAGAAAATATTCAACAACATATTATAGCAAAGTATTTAATATTCGCTTTTTTTGGCACGGTCATTCACATGTCGTTGGTGCAATTACCATCTTCGAGACTCTATTGGAATACAACTCTTGGTCAAGAATTTATACATGGTACCATGAGTTGCAACAGATGGGACACTAAAAACGTTTTCTTCACTTCAACAATAATTACGGTATAAAGTTGGCAGGAGAAGCCGGGTTTGACAAGCTATTCAAGATTCGACCGGTGCTGGACAAAATCCGTAATCAATTACTGCTCGTTCCTAAGGAAGAACATTTGGTGGGTGATGAGCAAATTATTCCCACGAAGTGCCTTCACCACTTAAAACAATATAATCCGGCAAAGCCTCACAAATGGGGGTTCAAAAATTTTGTTTTGAGTAGAGTATCAGGTTTTAGCTACGGTTTTGATATTTTTGCGGGAGCCCAAAGTGATTTATATCCGGAAGGAGCACCTAATTTGAGAGGAAGCGGAAATGTTGTAGCAAGACTATCGGCAACCGTACCAAAAGGAAAAAACTACAAATTATTTTTCGACAATTGGTTCAATAGTCCCATACTTTAAGTCTACCTTATGAAATATGGTATATTGGCTTTGGGTACGGTAAGGATTAATCGAGTACCTAATTCAAAGATGCCAACTGAGAAAGAATTGAAAAAGCAAGGACGTGGAAGCATGGTCGAAAAGGTTGCTAATATCGATGGAGTTCAGCTTGGCCTCGTCTCTTGGTTTAACAATAAAGTAGTCAACATTCTTTCTACTTACGTGGGAAGCAATCCTGTTTCAACAAAAAACCGATTCAGTTAGAAAGACAAAAAGTATGTAGAAATCGACTGTCCTAAGGCAGTTGATGTGTACAATTACCATATGGGTGGCGTTGACTTACTGTATTCTTTACTGGGACTTTATAGAATTTAATTGCGTTCGAGAAAATGGTATAAAAAATTCTTTTTTCACATGATTGATGTGTGCGTGGTTAATTCATGGATTCTATGGCGTCGTAAGTCAGATCAATATATGCCACTCTTCGACTTCAAGCTTTTCATAGCTGAGCACCTGTGCAAGGCAGGAAAAATAAAGAAGCGCGGACGTCCTGCGATGACACCAACTTCATCCCCGACTACAAGATGCGAAGGTACTCCTTCTACCAGCAAATGAATAAAGCACCAGGAAATTCCCTTGAATTCTGTTCGGTGGACAATATTGGGCATTTTCACACCTAGAAAAAGCAAAGGCAACTCTGCCAAAACAATTGTTCTTTCCGCTCATACACTTTTTGTAAGAAATGCAATGTATTTCTATGCTATAATGACAAAAGAGACTGATTTACCAACTTTCACATAAATTAACCTAATTGCATAGAAAGCCATATATGGCAAACTCTGAAATGCGCTAAATGCATAGAAAGCCATATATGTCTTAACTTTTCCCCCCCCCAAACTATGCCCCCCCCCAGCAAAAAAAAAATGGACAAATATATATTACCTTTACCTAAATAATCATATATATACTTTAAAAAAAAATGTGTTCTTTATTATTTATGTATAGTAGTATGTTTATGCCAAAACAGCTGAAACCCGCTAACCGCGCAGCACTGCTGCCGTGGCTAGAAACTCACCACCAGCCGAGCCTTCTATCCGACGGCAGCCTTTAACATAAGTTTCACATTACACACAGAGGTCATAGGTTAGGTTAGGTTAGACCGGCTGACCCTCCCCGGGGGAAGTGTCACACATAGACCACTGAGGGTCCTTAGTGAAGCCGGCGTTCGGATAAGTTGGGACTATCTATACGTGTGGTCCTGTGGCGTTTGTGTGCTTCGGGCAAATGCTAGAAGCTTGTTCGGTTCCATCTTGCTGGCCTCCTCTAGGGATGCCAGGAAGGGAGCCTGGAGGTGTTGTAAGCGTTTTGCTGCCAGTGCAGGGCAGTTGCAAAGTAGGTGCTCTAGTGTTTCTTTGACACCTGGTTCCTTGCACTTCCTGCATTCATCGTTGTCTGTCATGCCTAGACTTTTCGCATGAGCTGCGACAAGGCAGTGGCCCGTCAGGAGTCCTGTAAGCATGCGGCAATCATGCCTTTGTAGTTTCAGCATGTATTGCGATAGCTTGTCGCTGTGCGTTTTACACATTATTTTGGAGATCCTGCAATTAGAGGTGTTTGTCCACCTTTGTGCTGCAGAAAGCCGTGCCTGTGTTTCCATGTACGAGTGTAGCGTTCGCAAGGAGATCGGAGTTTCTGCCATGTGGCTGTTGAGTCCCGTCGCTCCTTGTTTAGCCAGAGAGTCAGCTTTTTCATTTCCTTCGAAACCCTGATGGCTGGGAATCCAATAGATGCGCACGTTTTTGAGCATGCTAAGCGCATCTAGTGCCTCCCTGCTCGCCAGGACATCTCGGGATCTTATGTAGTGCGACTGTAAGGCTTTTATTGCAGCCTGGCTGTCCACAAATATGTTTACTTCGTTGAGTGTTGTATTCGTTTGTAGGACCGTTTCCGCTGCTTTCCTTATTGCGAATATCTCCGCCTGGAATATACTGCAGTGGTCTGGTAGTTTGTAGGATAGGCTCATGGGCGGTTCGGCGCAGTACACTGCTGCGCCGACCCCCTCATTCATTTTTGAACCGTCTGTGTATATGTTGATTGCTGTCTGCTCTGCTCCTGAGCGCCAATCATCTTTTCCTAAGAGCGTGGGCGTGAAGTTGAAATTGTTTTTTGGGATCATGTAGTCTGTTTCGACCCGAGTCCCTATTCCAATTGTACTATGCCCGTAGTTATGTATTGTCATGTTGCCTATCGTGTAAAGACGTTGAGCAGTCTTTTTGCTACTAGGCGTGCCTGTATGTCCACTGGGTTGACATTCAATATAGCTTGTAGTGCTTTCGTGGGTGTGGTCCTCAGCGCCCCTGTGATGCACATAAGTGCATGTCGCTGGGTTTTTTCCAATCGTTTTAGGTATGTGGATTTCTCCGTGGCCTTCCACCATACCAGTATTCCGTAGAGTAGTATGGGGCGCACAATTGAGATCAGAATCCAATGTGTTAGTCTTGGCGAGAGTCCCCAAGTGCTGCCCAACATTTTTTGAGATGTGTAGAGCGCATTGGTGGCTTTCTTCACCCTTTCTTCTACATTGAGCTTCCAGCTCAGCTTGCTGTCCAATACTATTCCCAGATATTTAATACTCTCCTTTGGTATCAGCGGTTTATCGTTTATTTTGGGGGGCGTCCAGTTAGGTACCTTGTATCTCTTGGTAAAGAGAATGAGGTCCGTCTTGTCTGCGTTGATACTTAGACCGGCTTCCGTTGCCCATGCTTGTATCTCTTTTAGTGTGTTGTCCATGACATGGCTTATTGTCGTTGGACATTTGCCCGTGATAATTATGCTTATGTCGTCCGCATAGGCAGTTATCTTTGGTGCTTTCCGTTTGAATTTCTTTAATAGGTCGTTTACCACCAAGTTCCACAGTAGGGGAGAGAGCACTCCTCCTTGGGGGGTGCCGCATTTTGCTTCCCTGATAGTGGTTATGGTTCCCCACTCCGCTAGTATTTTCCTGCTGCTCAGTAGATTTTGAACCCAGGATTGTACTGCTTCAGTTGGGTTCACAGCTCTTAGGCTGTGCATAATTGCCTCCGTCGACACATTGTTAAATGCGCCTGAGATGTCCAGAAATGCGCCTAGGGCGTATTCTTTGTGGTGAAGTGCCTTCTCTATGGTTGCAACAAGGGAGTGTAGCGCAGTTTCCACCGATTTACCCTTTGTGTACGCGTGTTGATTGCGTTCTAGAGACATCTCTGTGTTCTCTCTGATGTGGAGATCTATCAGTTTCTCTAGCGTTTTTAACAGGAATGAGGTCAGGCTAATGGGTCTGTAGTCTTTGGGCAGCACGTGGCTGCATTTCCCCGCTTTCGGTAGAAAAATTACCCGTGCTGTCCTCCAGGCCACCGGCACATAGCCATGACTGAGACATCCCCTAAATATTTCTTTCAGCCATGGGGAGATCGTATGTTTGACCCTCTGCAGCATGGCTGGGAATATTCCGTCTGGACCTGGCGATTTGTAGCTCTCAAAGGAGTCTATAGCCCACAGTATCCTTCGTGTTGTTATGATATCTTCGGGAATTTCCACTCTGGTTGTTGGAGATATCATTTGTGCGTTTGTGTGAGCTTCTGTGCAGTTTGGGAAATGGGCCTCTAGGAGCACATTTGCCGCATCTGCACTGCTTTCTGTCCATCTGCCGTCTTCAGTTTTTAGTTGGCTTTGAACTGTCTGTTGGCGAGCTAGCAGCTTTCTTAGCCTTGCGGTGTCAGCTGTCTTTTCTATGCCTGAACAGAAGTTTTGCCATGCGAGTCTTTTGGCTACTCTTACTTTTTTCTTGAAGTCTCGGAGCCGTACTTTGTATTCGTTCCATACTAGCTCTTCTTCTGCTTGTTTCGCTAGTTTAAAGAGATCTAGTACATCTTCCCTTTGTCCCTTGAGTTCTGGAGTCCACCACGGGGGCTTGTGTCTCTTCTTCACTTGGGATGGTTTACACGTCTGATGATAGGCCGTCACTAGACTTTTATTGAGTGTCTCTAGGGACTTCTCTAATATATCAGGTGAGGCTATCTTAGGTGGTCGGGAAAGGTTTCTTTCAACCTCTTTCTCGAACTGCTCCCAGTCTGTGTTTCGCGGGTTCCTGTACACTTTCTTTTGCACTGTTCTTTCAAAGTTAACTCGGAATTGAATATACTTGTGGTCTGAGAAGGAGTGTCTGCTAAGGACTCTCCAATCTTTTACCACGGTATTTGTTACCGACGCGAGGGTTAAATCCAAGACGTTAGAGGAGGTAGGACCAACATATGTTGGTTCTTCCCCCTCGTTCGCAATCTTGAGATTAGTTTGTATGATAAAATCAAGCAGTGACTCACCTCTGTCGTTGATGTCCCTGCTTCCCCATACCGTATGGTGTGCGTTGGCATCCGCTCCGATGGTGAGGGACTGCTTTTTTGGCTCGGTCTCCATCACCAGTCGAGCAAGCTCTTGAGGGGGTGCGTCGGTGTCGTGCGCCATGTAGCATGATGCCATCAGAATTGGCTCATCCTTGCTACCTTCTAGCGCTATTACCGTGAGATCGTCAGTGCTGTAATTAGACAATAAGTAAGCATAGATACCCTTTCGTACCAGGATCGCGGTCCTTGCTCTACTCACTGTTGTTGTATAGAATACGTTGTAGTTCGGGTGTCTTAGTCCAGAAACCTTGTTTCCCGACGCTATCCAAGGTTCCTGGATGAGTGCGACGTCGGCGGGCCCTGTCTCCAGGGTTATCAGGAGCTCCGCCGAGGCCAACTTACTTTTGTGTAGGTTGACCTGGATGACCCTCAGCTCCATTGGTGGCTTTGGTGTCCTCCACGGATGCGACCTCCACTATGGTGATGTCTGCATCCTCGTCGTCCACGATCTCCAGGCTCTTGGTGGCGTGGGTGACCTCCGCTAAGTCCCTCTCCACTTCACCTATCGCCAGCGTGTTCTCATTAGTGTCGTCCTGATGGCGTTTTTTTGAGACGCAGGTACACGCTCCCTACGCCCCACGCCATCTTCCCGTGTCGTGCGTATAGCAGATCGTCGGCCTCCTTATTGATTTGAATGTCCATTTGCTGGCCCTTGCTATCGGGTTTCGCAACATGGACCACTTTCCAATCAGTCGTTGGCACGTCCGGGTTCTGCCACTTCAGTAGCTGCAGCGCCTGGTCCGCTGGGACGACCCTTGGGAAGAGTACTTTTGCCTTTGGCACGGACGGAATGCTAGTTCGGTCCACTACCTCCAGCTTGGCACCCCCCCACGGAGCGTCCATGGCAGCCACGACGCCGGTGACCCACTTCAGAGTGTGGTCATCCTTGCAGCTAAGGATTTTTACACCTGAGAGCCAGCCCGCTCCATCAAAAGAGATGGGAAGCGAGTCCGGTTCGCCCATCCGACTAAGAAGCGCATCGAACAGCAGCGCCTCCACCTTCTTCCACTGTTCGGGCTTCATTTTGCCGTTTGGGTCGCTCCGGTCGATGAGCGCGACGACTAGATGTCCCCTCGCTACATCGCTGGCCGTCGGCTTTGCTCGCGACACTGGCTTTTCGCAGGGCCGCTTGCTAGCTGGCACCTCTGCTTTTTCGGCTTCAGCGGAGCGCTGGCGTTTGACCGCCAGTTGCTCCTCCACCTTGTTGGCAAAACTGGCGTTCTCAGGCGTCATGTTCCCCTTTTTCTCGAAGTGAGACCTGCCCTCTTCGATCCTTTCGTCGGCCCACTTCTTGCTGCGGATCTCATCTTGTGTGAGTTCTCGCTTGCAGTCCGCGAGTCCCGCCCGGATCTTTAGGGCGGCCTTATAATGGGCTTTGGCCCTCATACCCTCCTTTGACCTTTTAAGCCCGACCCTACTAGGGGTACTGGTACTCTTTGGGCCAGAAGGGCATGGCTCCTCCACCTCTGACGTAGGAGACCCTCCATGTGATTCGCAATCCGAGTCTCCACGGACTGCGGTATCGCGCCACATTTTGGGTTTGTTGATGTTGGGATTGGCAGAGGTCATAAGTTTAATAAAGTTCCTGTCAATTAAATACATAGAACCTCAAGTGTTTTCAATTCTACGCTTACAAAACTACCTACAACTACCCACAACGTTTTAACTTCTACGTGCGAAGCCCCCCGACATTTTCATGGTCCTTCGAGCCGGATCGACAGCATCAGCGGCATAATATTCAGTTTTCGGCAGCACGCGAACAAAAGGAAAAAAGATAAGTATAAAATACGTAAGTACATAAGTACATACGAACTGCCATATTTCTTCCGTCCGTCAAAGAGTGTAACAAGTAAAAAGTGGAAACTATTCCGTCGTTTTCCATATTCCAACCAGAGAGAAATATGCGAAGGTCTGTCTGCGCATTTTTAAAATCTTCTTATATATGTATGTACATATGTACATACCTGCGCGCAGCTAAATTCCGTCGTGTTTTTCCGAGCTCCCCCGTTCCAGAACAACATAAATCATATATAAAAAACGAAAAAAAAGTACGTTTTTTTTTAATATTATATATTTATGCATTTTTTCATACATATGTACACGCAAACATACTTGCGCGAAACCACCACCAGTTGATCGGCACTATTAAGCGCGCAAGCATACGTTTACATATGTATGTAAGAATATCCACACACAGAACACATAGCATTTTTACATATTTTGCTACTTTTAGTACATTCTACACACACACACACACATATATCTACACATTAATTCCGAGGTGTATGAATAAAAGAAACAAATTTTATTTGTTATTTTATATTCATACAAATTCACATACCCACACATGCGCACATACTTGCACACAGCCACCAGCAGCTGACTTTGCAAATGTATGTACGTACATCCACACTAAAGAACATATTAACATCACATATGTATGAATGTACGTAGAAAACAGAGTATATTTAAATTGTCCATACTCTAAATGTTTTGCAATCCCGTACACATATAATGTTCTTTTTAACACACAATAATTAAATACACATTTATTTAACTTATTAAAAGCCGCACTTGCAAGTGAACTATTTCCAACACCTGTCAAGTTGCCGGCACTCTATAACACTCACAATACACAGTGCAATATAACATAACTAACAAATATAAAACAAAACACTGGCCGAGCACACAAAGAGATTAAGATTAATAAAGAATTTATTTATACTACTGCCGGCATAACATACAAATAAAAACATAAACAACATATGCACTTGTAAGCTTTACTAGTTCCGCTCTTATAAACTGGTAAAGGGTATAAAAGAGTACTTTTTTCATAGAGGCGCTAACGTGTGTGGTGCGATATATCGTATTCGTCAACATTCCGAAATTGGACTCAATTAATGTTTTAATTTAATAGTATTAATTATACTCTATTATTAATTTACTATTTCCGTTCTGTTTTTCCGTTCGTTTTTTTTTTGTGATTACGATTCCATTTCGTTCCAAGCGAGTGGAATATTCCAAATAATTTATAAATCCTTTTATAAATTATTCTAAGTCTAAGCCACTCGGGCCGCTACCAAACTTAACTCCGAAGCAAGCATGCCAATGTCCGACTTCATTTCCGCTTCCAACAAGCTGACCCAATTCGAGTCTGTGGGAAAAGGTCGAGAAAGAGTACGAGACCAGCTCTCGGGCACTCAGCCAAGGTTGTGGGAGTAGCGATGCTGCGTCGTTAACAGCAACATACGACCACTGCTACTCCGTATACGAGCGGTGTACGGCACAATTATGCGAACAAATTGAAAGGCTTAGCTCCATTAGTAGGCAACCCGCAGTTCCGATAGCGTCTGTTTCTCGGGGCTGTAGTCTCCCGCCAGTAGACACAGAAGTGTTCTATGGAGACTATTTAAAATGGGCAACTTTCCGGGACCTGTTTACGGCGATCTATATTGACAACCCTAGATTAACTCCGGTCGACAAATTGTTTCACCTAAATTCAAAAACTGGAGGTGAAGCTAAGGCAATTGTTTCGAAGTCTCCGCTCACCCATGACGGTTTTGCCTCTGCGTGGCAGGCGTTGTGTGAGCGGTTCCAAAACAAGCGGCTTCTGGTTAATAGCCAGCTTAAAATTCTTTTTAATTTGCCGACGGTCAATATTGAAACCGGTTCCGCCCTGAAAGAGATTCAGACCACTATTCACAGTTGTCTCACAGCTCTGGAGCATTCCGACGTATCAACTGACAATTGGGACTGCCTTCTTGTATTCCTATGCTCGTCTAAGTTACCAAAGGGCACACTGTCTCTGTGGGAACAGTCCCTTTCGGATAAAGCGGCAATTCCCAAATGGGAGGATCTAAACAGTTTCCTTGGTGAGCGCTATAGGACGCTGGAAGCAATCGAGGATATTCAGCCTAGCTCCAGCGTTCAAACCCATCCAAGGCCTAGCAAGCCGCAAGCGTCGGCTAGGAATGTTCAAACATTCGAGGCTAAGGTACATTCCAGGGGAAAATCTTGCAATGTATGCGCCAAGGAAAACCACCCAATCCGCTTATGTCCTAAGTTCCTACAGATGTCAGTGTCCGATAGAGCCAATGCCAACTTAAAGACTTCACCAGTGCTCACAATTGCTTTACGTGCAAGGGCCGTCATAACACGCTTAAGGGCAGCCCTCCTTCAGTGACCGCTAGCTCAGTTCCTCAAACGCAAAATAGCAATCCAGTTCAAATACAGTCCACTTCGAACCAATCCTGCGTTCAAAACTATTTTGCAGCTGATACGCGTGGTGTGCTCTTAAGTACTGCCCTAATTAACGTAATCCATCTGGGCACTAAGTTCACGGCGTGAGCGCTGATAGATTCAGGCTCGGAAGCCACATTCATTTCCTAGAGATTGTTTGACAAAATCAAAATGCCTTTCCAAAGGGTTGAAGTCAACGTCTCAGGGCTCAATCAAGCGGTTGCAGCCCAACCTCGGAAGCTATGCCATTTCCATGTTGGGTCTTCTATACGCCCTAGACTTCAGATTGAAGTTTCGGCATATGTGCTTCCAGAGCTGTCGGGAAATTTGCCGTCATACTCACTTCCTCCAACCTTAGTAAAGGATCTACCAGACTTCCAATTGGAAGATCCGTTATTCTTCCAAAGCGCACAAATAGATGTGCTTATAGGGGCGGATATCCTTCCGTCCATTCTCCTGGGTGGCTCTCGTCCTAATATCTGTGGCAGTCTTTTGGGGCAAGAGACGGTCTTTGGCTGGATACTCACCGGCCCGATCTCAAAGACCACACCCAACTCCATCTCGTCCTTTTCTACACGCATTTTTGTTCAGTTCGAGTCGCGATTAGATCATCTTCTCACAAAATTTTGGGAGGTGGATGATCTACCGGCGAGGCCGGTTAGAGAGTCTGATTCCTTTTGTGAGAAGAACTTTGTCGAAACGACCACAAGAAAAGCGAAGGGCAGATATGTAGTGACGCTTCCATTTCGCGATCAAGATCACTACAAAGTAGGTCACTCGAGATCCATGGCGCTTGCTCAATTTCTAAAGAATGAGAGACGTCTGAAGAGAGACCTCTGAAGAGAGACCTTTCCCTCAAGGAGCAACATGACTCCGTTATTCAAGAATATTTGGATTTAGGCCACATGCGGCAAGTCAGTCCGAGCGATGCAGGGATCAATTTCTATTTGCCCCACCACGCAGTCTTCAAACCCGACAGCACCACCACAAAGGTGCGAGTCGTGTTTAACGCTTCCAATCCCTCTTCGAACGGTCGCAGTTTAAATGATATCCTTCATCCGGGACCCATTCTGCAGACCGACATGACCGTCCAAATCCTAAAGTGGCGATTCTTTCGATATGTTTTCAATGCCGACATAACAAAAATGTATCGGCAGATACTTGTCCATCCAGAACACACACCTTTTCAGAGAATTCTTTTTCGCGATAACGACGAAAATCTCTGTGACTACGAGTTAAACACAGTCACTTTCGGTGTCAATTGTGAGCGCTGGCTTTCCTATCCGGAAATGGACATCGAACTCGAAAGAAATCGAGGATGCGAGTACGGCGAAAACGTTAGGTATCCGTTGGCAAGCCCCCACAGATGAATTCTTCTTTATTCCAGCTCTTCTACCTTCAAAGGAGAGTTTCACTAAGCGGGAAGTCCTTTCTCAGACAGCAAAGCTGTTTTATCCCGCTGGGTGGCTTGCACCTTTCATTGTTCGTGCCAAAATCTTTATACAAGAGATTTGGCTCGAAGATCTCGGATGGGATGAATCATTGCCTACCGATCTTCTCCAAAAATGGCATAACTTCCTCCTAACGTATCCCGATGTCAGCGGAATTCGAATTCCGAGATGAATCATTTTCCATGCTCGATCCAAGCTTGAGTTTCACGGGTTTTGTGACGCGTCGCAGCGTGCTTACGGCGCTGCCTTGTACGCCCGTGTCGAGAATCACAATGGCGTGTCCGTGTTCCTTGTCACTGCAAAAACAAGAGTGGCTCCAGTCAAAACCATATCCGTGCCACAATTTGAACTGTGCGGAGCAGTGCTTTTGACAGAATTGGCTTCAGTACTGCATCCACAGTTACCTACCAATAAATATGATACATACTATTGGACAGATTCCACCATTGTGCTGGCATGGTTGAGCAAACCTCCTTGCAACTGGACCACGTTTGTGGCGAACAGAGTTGCAAAAATCACGCAGTCCGTTGACATTAGAAAATGGTCCCATGTGTGCTCCGAGCAAAACCCAGCCGATTTGGCTAGTAGAGGCGTTTCACCCAATGAGCTGATCAACAGCACCTTGTGGTGGAACGGCCCAGAGTGGTTGTCTCAGCCAAGGGACCAGTGGCCAACTCCAGTCGAGATCACGCATGACACCACTGTCGAACAGCGTGCGGTCAAATGTAATATAGTACAGAAGCCCTCATCCTTCGATTTCCTCGACCGCTTTTCCTGCTTCCATAGAGCGCTCCGAGTCATGGCCTACATCCTGAGGTTCATTCGGCGCAGCAGGGAGAGCGCGGTCTCCCCTCCAAAAGATCTTAGCAGCAATGAATCGACTGACTCCCAAGAAAGGTTGATAATCCTCACGCAGCAATCAGGGTGTTCCCAAGGGTACTGCTGTCTCCTCCAGAAGAAGCAGATACCAAGGTCAAGCAGCATCCACAACCTGAATCCGTACCTTGACCAAAAGGGAATTATGAGAGCATGTGGAAGATTGGGTCATTCCAAAGCTCTAACATACGACGAGCGCCATCCGATTCTCCTCCCACATGAAGTCCGATTTTCGCGGCTTCTGGTGCATTTTACCCATCGCATATCGCTTCATGGTGGGAATCAATTGACGATGCGCCTTGTCCGGTCAAAATACTGGATTCCAAAGCTCAAGAATTTAATCAAATCCGTGATTAGCTCCTGTAGGGTTTGCGTGATTCACCGTAAGAAACTCCAAACCCAACTTATGGGAGACCTACCCGTTGATAGAGCCACCTTCTCCAGGCCATTCACTCATACGGGTGTGGATTTCGCGGGCCCTTTTGACATAAAAAATTATACAGGCAGGGCCTGCTTAATAACTAAGGGGTACGTCTGCGTTTTCGTATGTTTCAGTACAAGAGCGATCCATCTTGAAGCTACCAGTGATTTAACGTCCGAAAAGTTTCTTGCGGCCTTCTCGAGATTTGCATCCCGACGCGGCTGTCCCCGTCATGTATACTCCGACAATGGGAAAACCTTTGTCGGAGCTTCAAGAACATTGTCACGAGAATTCGTAGAAGTCGCAAAAGCCGCTATCCTGGCAAAATACACCCAAACCGGCCTATCCTGGCACTTCAATCCGCCAAGTGCACCGCACATGGGAGGGCTCTGGGATGCTGGGGTGAAGAGCTTCAAGGCCCTGTTCTACAAATCCACGTCGGCCACAAAGTATACCTTTGAAGAGCTTGCAACGCTCTTATCCAAAGTCGAAGCGTGTCTGAATTCCAGGCCCATCTCACCCATGTCAGAGGATCCTAGGGCTCTTGTAGCGCTTACCCCTGGTCACTTTCTCACGGGGGCCCCTCTTCTTTCCATATCCGAGCCAGAAATCAATGAGACGGCTTCGTCTATTATTAACCGATGGCAACGTTTGAAAGCTTTAAATCAGCAATTTTGCAAACGCTGGAAAGAAGAGTATCTAAAGGAGCTCCACAAGCGCAACAAATGACCATCCGCGACACGAGATCTTCAATTTGACGACATGGCTATCATAAAAGAAGATAATCTCCCAGCCAATGAGTGGCGTCTAGGTCGTGTCAGGGTCACCTATCCTGGTTCGGACAATAAGGTCCGGGTGGTGGACGTCCTCACCAGCCAAGGAGTTTTAAAGCGACCAGCCGCTAAATTACTCCTACTTCCGACGGACACTTCCGTTCCATGTTCCTAATGCGTTTCCTCGTCCCCTCAAACTGTGTGCAACGTCCATAGTGCGAATTCGAGAACATTTTCTCTTATTTCTTTTCGTTATACAGAATGGCACCAAGGAAGGCACAGGCGCTGGATGCACGTCGGGCTCGCGGAGTCCAATCTTTCCACTGCCGTATCTGCAGTGGCATCCATCCGTTGCGTAAGTGCAAGCGGTTTCTGCGGCTGCCGGGTGACAAACTGCTTCGGGCCGTGCTTATCAATAAGTATTGCCCGAACTGTTTGGCGCACCAACACTCCGGAGGCACCTGCAGGAGCAAGGATAAATGTCGGAAGTGCCAAGAGGACCACCACACGCTGCTCCACCTCGCCGAGGCACCCCGAATAGCAGCACAGATTTCCGGCGCCCCATCCGCAATCCAGCGTCGGCTGAAAGTATCCCGGGAACAAACCGCAGCCCCAGTAAAGAGTCCCCAGCCAGCGATGTCAACGTCGTTGGTGTCGCTGCTGGAGTTTAAGCGGATGACGCTCCTGCCGAACGTCTCCCTGTTCCTAAACAACGGGACGACGTCGTTCAAGGTGGCTGCGCTCGTGGACCGATAAACCGCATCAGCGCTTCTTTGGCAAAGGGCTTCGGCCTATCCGTCACCAGCGTCGGTGCGGATGAGGCCTGTACGGTGTTTCTCCACGACCGAGCGGCTACTTTCACGAGGGAGGCGGTCTTGAAAGTAGAGGACGGCATCCAGACGATGACGTCAGCCAAACCGATCCCGGAGAGCGTCCAGGCACATTTCGGCAACATTGTGCCATCGGATGAAGCATGGTTTCGTGCTAAACATGTGTCCCTGGTGCTATGAGCTGACCTGTACCAGTAGCTCTTGGTGCCAGGACTCGTTCCCGGCCAGAATGGCCTTCCGGTGGCACAAAACACCATCTTTGGTTGGATGCTCTCGGGGTCGTGTCCGGCTTAAAGTCACCATTTCTTCCGGTACACTTTCCGCTCCCCCCTTCCGACCAAATCTTGCAATCCTTGCAAAGGGGAGGAGTATGTTTATGACAAAACAGCTGTAACCCGCTAACCGCGCAGCACTGCTGCCGTGGCTAGAAACTCACCACCAGTCGAGCCTTCTAGCCGACGGCAGCCTTTAACATAAGTTTCACATAACATACAGTTTAGTAACATTTTACAAGTGTCACACAGAGGTCATAAGTTTAATAAAGTTCCTGTCAATTAAATACATAGAACATCAAGTGTTTTCAATTCTACGCTTACAAAACTACCTACAACTACCCACAACGTTTTAACTTCTACGTGCGAAGCCCCCCGACATTTTCATAGTATATATTTAAATTGTCATTGTCTTTCGTTGGTGACGGTTGTGTTTCTGCGTGCTCCTAGAGATTTGTAATTTTGTGAGTGTTTAAACTGTGTTTTATTTGGTATTGTTGTGTTAAACAGTTATAACAGTGATTGTGATTGTACTTTGTCTGTATTTACGTGTGCATATTGAGATTTTGTTTATTAAATTGATTTAATTAGCAGTCAAACTGAAGCTGCAGTGCCTAAACACACGGACATGCATACATACATATTTTTTGCTTTCGCTTGTTCTGTGCTTTTGTCCACTAACATAAATATCTATTTACGCGCTCTTGCTCTCCCACAACAGTCCGCTCACGCTCTTATACCACGCACTTGAGGTTTTACTAGCCTACGCTCTGACGTTCTCTAACGTATGCGCTCTCCCTCTTGTATATATTGCGTTCATTTCACTTGTACCCTACTTTTCTTTGCTCAAGCATATTATTTTGTACACCATTAAACATTACTAATTATTTTACATTTTTCTTTTAACATGTTTGTCTGCTGCAGTAAAAATTACAAAATTGTTTGTGGATCCACCCAAGATTTTATTTTATGTAGGGCGTGTGATAACATGATTCACATGAAATGTGCTAGTTTCAATGCCAAAATCAGGGACAGTTTAGCAGCTGATTCTGGTCTTAAGTGGTATTGCCACACCTGCAATGAGATAGAGATGGAACAGTCAAAGTTCATGAGGCAGACCTTCAATTATTTCAAAGCTGTCCGAAATAATTTCGATACGCTTCGTGGCAGTATTAAAGAGTTGGAAGACCACATTAATACTGTTAAAACTTTGAATGACTCACCGAAGCGTAAAAAGACTTCGAGCTCTTGTCCGCCTACAGTCCCAAGCCTCATCTGCCGGCTACTGCCTCTACCCCTGCTGCCAGCCCTTCAATAACATCCAAGCCTCTCCTAGCGGCTAGTGCTAGTACCCCTACACCTGCTGCCAGCCCGTAAACGGTATTTAATTCACCGGCAATAAACCCGGTGTAGCCTGAAACTAACGTCATACCCGTAGATCCATGTGGATCAACAGTTAGTCAGCCTATTGATCCTACGTTAGGTGCAACTCTTAAGCAAATTAGAGTTGTACCTCAGAGTAAATTAGTTTTTGTATCCAGGATCGCTTCTGATAATTCTGCGGAAGATGTAAGCTCGTATATAAAAAGTAAAATTGATTCCGCCTGTTGCATCCACTTTTGTAGCAAAAAACTAACACAGTTGATTACCTCCCTCTTAGTGGGTTATCAGAGTGTTAGAGGACTTTGTAGTAAACTTAGTACTTTGTATCTTAATAGTCATTCTTTTCCCTTTCATGTCGTTGCCTTCACCGAAACGTGGTTAAGACAAGACATACTTAATTTGGAAATATTATCAAACAGACACCGTACTCTGCGCCGAGGTGGTGGGGTGCTTATTGCTGTTGATGTGGACTTTTCCTCTGAGACAGTAATATTAAGTGGTTCTATAGATATTGAGTTTGTTGCTGTAAAGTTAAATATTAACGGTGTTGGTATTTATATTTCTTGTTCCTATATACCACCTTTATCTGACAACTCTGTCTACAATGAACATATGTCAGAAATACTTTTCATTTATTCTATGCTTTCTGATCGTGATATTCTTGTAGTTCTTGGCGATTTTAATATTGCTGATGCTACTTGGATTTCAAGTCCGGACTCAAGCGTGTTGACCCCTATGGTGACGACTGTTTTTCTGGCTGGTTTATTTGAAATGTCATTGGGTCAGATCAATGGCATTCCAAATTCTCTTGGTAGAATGCTTGATTTGGTATTTGTTTCGGATCCATCTACTCTATCTGTGTCAAGATCCCTTCCCATATCTACTCCCGAAGACTTATACCACCCGACGTTGGAGGTGTTGATCACTTTGCCTGCCTGTGCCGTACGCCAGTGTAGAGAACCATTCAGACGAGTACGCCATTTTCGGAAATCCGATATTGTAAAACTTACCCGGCTCTTAGCACTGGTTGACTGGTCGTCCCTTTATGGCTCTGAGGACTTGGATACGGCAATCAGTATTTTTTATTGCACCTTAGAAAACTTATTCGACATGTGTGTCCCAGTTGGTAGGCCAAGCAGGAAAAACAAACCTGCGTGGTTTACACGAGAGTTGACAGCCCTTAAAAATCGAAAATCTAAGCTTTATAAGAGTTTCAGAAAATCTGGCTTTTCTGTTCATTACTCATTATACTTGATTGCGAGTTCCAGTTTTTCAGTCATGAATAACTCATGTTATAAAAATAACCTAAGTCGGTGTAAGCTACAGTTTCAGGATGATCTTAAAAAGTTCTTTGACTTTGTTTATGCGAAGCGAAAGTCATCAACACTTCCATCTAATGTATCATTTGAAAACAAGTCGGCCAATTCGGATCAGGCCTTTGCCGATTAATTTGCTGAATTTTTTCAAAACAACATACAGTTCATTTGATAATCAGGTTGATCTGCCTTACCCGTATCAGGTTTTTGGATCTAATTTCAATTTTGGACCAAGAATCACAGAGTGTTCATTACTACATTATCTACAGGGTATTAAGCCTGTATTTTCCCCGGGACCTGACGGCGTACCAAGCTGTGTGCTTAAGTACTGTGCTGATGGTCTCTTAAAGCCTTTGCATTAACTGTTGAGTTTGTCTGTTGAGAAATGTTAAAGAATCTATTATTATTCCGCTCCATAAAAAAGGAGACAAGTCTAATGTTCAAAATTATAGGGGTATTTCCAAATTGTCTGCCATACCAAATATGTTTGAGAAATGGATAACTTCTCAATTACAACATTTTTGCAGAACTTTAATTTCACCGTGCCAGCATGGATTCGTGAAACAAAGATCTACTACCACTAACCTTTTAGAATTAACTTCACTAGTTTTTAATAGTTTTCAAAATAAAATGCAAACGGATGTTATTTACACTGATTTCAGCAAGGCATTTGGCTGGGTTAATCACTACCTTTTACTTCATAAACTTCAACTTCTAGGCTTTCCAAGCAATCTTATTCTGTGGATAAGGGAATATTTAATTCATAGAACACAGAGAGTCAGTTTTAATGGTGCTGTCTCTAAGGTGGTTCATGTCACTTCCTGTGTTCCGCAAGGCAGTCACCTTGGAACTTTATTATTTACACTTTTCATTAATTACCTTCCATCTGTTATCGACCACTCTCGAGTGCTGATGTATGCTGACGATGTAAAATTATGCATGTCGGGTACTGCTCTGTTGTCTGCTCAAAAATTACAAACTGATTTAGATAATTTTCAAAAGTGGTGTCGTGTTAACTTACTAAATCTTAATTGCAACAAATGTAAAGTCATGTCTTTTTATAGATGCCTTCCTTTTTCAAATATATATTTACATGATAGTAGCCCACTCGATCGCATTGAATGGGTTGATGATTTGGGTATCCTCTTTGATCCAAAACTTAAATTTCACAAGCATATCTCTTCAGTTGCAAATCGAGCCTCTAGTACCTTGGGGTTCATTAAGCGCTGGTTGAAGAATTTGACGATCCCTACGTAACCAAAACACTCTATACGTCTCTGGTACGTTCTATTCTTGAATATGGAGCTTGTGTCTGGTATCCCAACTACAGGATTCACCAGGATAGAATATAATCAGTACAAAAAGAATTTTGCTCTTTGCCCTTAGGAGATTTAACTGGGATACTAACATTAACCTACCTTCCTACCACAGTAGACTTTTACTAATAAATCTTCCTTCTCTTGCTGATCGCAGAACAATGCTTGGCGTTATCTTGTTACACAAGCTAATAAATGGTGAAATTGATTCCTCGGAATTAATCAGAAAAATTAGTTTTACTATTCCGGTCAGAATGACAAGGAATTTTCTACCCATTGCTCTTCAAGCTTGTCACTCTGACTATGCTTATCATAAACCTTTTCGGATTTGATGTTCAAACTTTAACGAATTTCCCCACTTAATTAACGGTGTCACTTCTATTAGTTCTCTTTAAAAGTTAGTCTTATGTCATTTGTCTACGTTTTCGCGATCTACGTAACCGTACGCTATTCGGTGTGCCCCTCGGTCGGATGGGCGGGAGGTTGGCTGCTTTTTGCTTGGGTCCGCACGTTAACAAGCCTGTGCTACTGTTACTGTGGCTACAAAATATATAAATAATCGATAACGAAAAAATCTAGAATTTAGAAAATGTAAAAATGGCAGTTGAAACTATGGATAACTTCATAACTTCTGTGAAAATTTGGTTTAAATCGGCTAAGAAAAACCGGAGATATTTTAAATTAATGTTAAGTCAAGAAAAACAGCACCGCTGCAAGTCATTTTAATACACGGGCTCTGGGTATCTTTTAGTCAGGATTTCATGACTTAAGCCTTCTTACTTGTTTTCAGATTCGCTCATTCTCGTGTTGTGGTGACAGTCGGAAAAGGTACACCTGCATCATGATGCAAAGATTTAAAGGTGACGTAATGCGCAGGTCCGTTATGTGTCGCTCTCAAAATCACTACAAACTGTGACGTCACAGTTTGCTTTGTTTACATTTTTGCGTCTCGCACTATGGGTACGGTGCATGTTTTCCGAAATTAAATTTTAAAGTTGTATGTGCAAATAAATTATAAAGCACATTTATGAATCAAAAAAGCTTGCCCCTTTCTTCCGTGAATTAAATATTATTATTATTATTATTGGACGTAGATGTACTAAAAAAATACAGTACATTCAAGTGGCCCAACGATACCAAGCACCGGCTTGTTATCGCGCGAACCCAAGCAAAAAGCAACCAACCTCCCGCCCAACCGACCGAGGGGCACACCGCATAGCGTACAGTTACGTAGATCGCGAAAACGTAGACAAATGACATAAGACAAACTTTTTAAGAGAACTACTAGAAGTGGCACCGTTTATTAAGTGGGAAAATTCGTTATAGTTTGAACATAAAATCCGAAAAGAGTTATGAATAGCATAGTTAGATTGACAAGCTTGAAGAGCAATGGGTAGAAAATTCCTTGTCCTTCTGATCGGAACAGCAAAACTAATTTTTCTAATCAATTCCGAGGAATCAATTTCACCATTTATTAGTTTATGTAAAAATACTACACCTAGCATTGTTCTGCGATCAGAAAGAGAAGGAAGATTTATTATTAAAAGTCTACTGTGGTAGGAAGGTAGGTTAATGTTAGTATCCCAGTTAAATCTCCTAAGGGCAAAGAGCAAGAATTGTTTTTGCACTGATTCTATTCTATCCTGGTGAATCCTGTATTTGGGATACCAGATACAAGATCCATATTCAAGAACAGGACGTACCGGAGACGAGTAAAATGTTTTGGTTATGTAGGGATCGTCAAATTCTTTCGACCAGCGCTTAATGAACCCCAAGGTACTAGAGGCTCGGTTTGCAACTGAAGAGATATGCTTGTGAAATTTAAGTTTCAGATCAAAAAGGATACCTAAGTCATCAACCCATTCAATGCGATCGAGTGGGCTTCCATCAAGAAAATATATATTTGAAAAAGGAAGGCATCTATAAAAATACATGACTTTACATTTGTTGCAATTAAGATTTAGTAAGTTAACACGACACCACTTTTGAAAATTATCTAAATCAGTTTGTAGTTTTTGAGCAGACAACAGAGCAGTACCCGACATGCATAATTTTACATCGTCAGCATACATCAGCACTCGAGATTGGTCAATAACAGATGGAAGATCATTGATGAAAAGTGTAAATAATAAAGGACCAAGGTGACTTCCTTGCGGAACACAGGAAGTGACATGAACCACCTTAGAGACAGCGTCATTAAAACTGATTCTCTGTGTTCTATGAGTTAAATATTCCCTTATCCACCGAATAAGATTGCTTGGAAAACCTAACAGTTTAAGTTTATGAAGTAAAAGGTAGTGATTAACCGAGTCAAATGCCTTGCTGAAATCAGTGTAAATAAAATCCGTTTGCATTTTATTTTGAAAACCATTAACAACTAGTGCAGTAAATTCTAACAGGTTAGTGGTAGTAGATCTTTGTTTCACGAATCCATGCTGGCACGGTGAAATTAAAGATCTGCAAAAATGTTGTAATTGAGGAGTTATAAATTTCTCAAAAATTTTTGGTATAGCAGACAATTTGGAGATACCCCTATAATTTTGAACATTAGACTTGTCTCCTTTTTATGGAGCTTACCGTAATAATAAATGATTCTTTCCAGATATTAGGAAATAAACATTTCTCAATAGACAAACTCAACAATTTATGCAAAGGCTTTAAGAGACCATCAGCACAGTACTTAAGCACACAGCTTGGTACGCCGTCAGGTCCCGGGGAAAATACCCTGTAGATCACGTAGTAATGAACACTCCGTGATACTTGGTTCAAAAATGCAATTAGAGGCATCAACCTGATATGGGTAACTCAGATCAACCTGATTATCAATTGAACTGTATGTTGTTTGAAAAAATTCGGCTAATAAATCGGCAATGGCCTGATCCGAATTGGCCGACTTGTTTTCAAAAGATAAATTAGATGGAAGTGTTGATGACTTTCGCTTCGCATTAACGAAGTCATAGAACCTCTTAGGATCTTGCTGAAACTGTAGTCTGCACCGACTTAGGTAATTTTTATAACATGAATTATTCATGACTGAAAAACTGGAACTCGCAATCAAGTATGATGAGTAATGAATAGAAGAGCCAGATTTTCTGAAACTCTTATAAAGCTTAGATTTTCGATTTTTAAGGGCAGTCAACTCTCGTGTAAACCACACAGGTTTGTTTTTCCTACTTGGCCTACCAAAAGGGACACACTAATCGGATAAATTTTTTGAGGTTCTATAAAAAATACTGATTGCCGTATCCAAGTCCTCAGAACCATAGAGGGGCGACCAGTCAACCAGTTCTAAGAGCCGGGTAAGTTTTACAAAAATGGTTTTCCGAAATTGACGTACCCGTCTTAATGGTTCACTACACTGGCGTACGGCACAGGCAGGCAAAGTGATCAACACCTCCAACGTCGGGTGGTATAAGTCTTCGGGAGTAGGTATGGGAAGGGATCTTGACACAGATAGAGTAGATGGGTCCGAAACAAATACCAAATCCAGCATTTTACCAAGAGGATTTGGAATGCCATTGATCTGACCCAATGACATTTCAAATAAACCAACCAAAAACCAGTCTGCACCATGGGGGTCAACACGCTTGAGTCCGGACTTGAAATCCAAGTAGCTTCAGCAATATTAAAATCACCAAGAACTACAAAAATATCACGATCAGAAAGCAAAGAAGAAATGGAAAGTATTGCTGACATATGTTCATTGTAAACAGAGCTTTTAGATAAAGGTGGTATATAGGAGCAAGAAACATTAATAAAAACACCGTTAATATTTAATTTTACAGCAACAAACTCAATATCTATAGAACCACTTAATATTACTGTCTCAGAGGAAAAGTCCACATCAACAGCAATAAGCACCCCACCACCACGGCGCAGAGGGCGGTCCTTTCCATAGATACAGAATCTGTTAGATAATACTTCAGAATTAAGTATGTCTTGTCTTAACCACGTTTCGGTGAAGGCAACGACATGAAAGGGAAAAGAATGACTATTAAGGTACAAAGTACTAAGTTTACTACAAAGTCCTCTTACATTCTGATAACCCAGTAAGAGGGAGGTAATCAACTGTGTTAGTTTTTTGCTACTAAAGTGGATGCAACAGGCGGGGCACTACTGATCCTAACATTGTTATTATTATTACTTCGCCTACTTACATACTCCTTCACTATGATGTGTGGCGGCCAAAACTTTTCAGAACAAATCGTTGAGAAAAGTTCCGGCGGAACACTCAGCTTAAAGGACGATATATCGCGGGCGAGCTTGAATTTAAATTTGTCGACAACAACTCGCGGGGAATCAATTTTACCTTTTATATAGGCGCTTACATCTTCCGCAGAATTATCGGAAGCGAGCCTAGAAACAAAAACAAATTTACTCTGAGGTACAACCCTAATGGGCTTAAGAGTTGCACCTAACGTAGAATCAGTAGGCTCACTATCGTTTGAACCACAGGGATCTACGGGAAGAGCTTTAGTTTTAGGTAACACCGGGTTAGTTGCCGGTGAGTTAAATACCATTAACGGGCTGGCAGCAGGTGTAGGGTACTAACAATAGCCTCTAGGGGAGGCTTGGATTTGGCAGCAGGGGTAGAGGCAGTAGCCGGCAGAAGAGGATTGGGGGGCAACACAAGCGGGACTGTAAGCGGACAAGAGCCCGAAGTATTTTTGCGCTTCGGCGAGTCATTTAACGTTTTAGCAGTATTAATGTGGTCCTCCAACTCTTTAATACTGCCACGAAGCATATCTAAATTATTTCGGACAGCTTTGAAGTAATTGAAGGTCAGCTTCATGAACTTTGACTGTTCCTTCTCTATCTCATTGCAGGTGTGGCAATACCACTTAAGACCAGAATCAGCTGCTAAGCTGTCCCTGATTTTGGCGTTGAAACTAGCACATTTCATGTGAATCATATTATATAAAGTCAAATAAGTATAGTTTTTGGTTTTCTGTATTTTTTTGACATTGTGTGCTGCTTGTTATTAGCTAATCTAATGTAAGCACGAAAAGCCTATGAAATAACCACAGTACTGAGAGAGCAACAGCTGATCGATTTCGCTCTCTATTTCTTGCGCAGCCAAAACCGCGCATTTCTCTGCGTCACCTTGTGTTTAATGCATCATGCACCTGCATCATGAATACATTCATAGAATTGAGCGAATCTATGCATTTTCTTGTCATACGTGTAAGTCGCGCTCTTGGTCCCAAACGCAAAGAGGCTGGATGAAAAACTATTTTAAATCTCGCTCCGATCATGCGCCTTTGTTTTTGCCCATTTCGGCTCGCTCTCTTATGTATGCACGCGCTCTGCATGACAAACAAAAAGCTTAGTATATCTACCATCTTCGCACGCACTGAATCAAAGCAAAACACATCTAAGAGGCTGCAGTTAAGTGAATTGCATAGCCTAAACTCACACGTACACGCGAGCATCAGCATCATGAATCACGTGTACCTGCCTTTAGCTTTGATTTAGTGTGTGCGGAGGAGGTAGGGTTATTAAACTTTATGATTGACATGCAGAGCGCGCGCATAAAAAAGAGAGTGAACGTAAAGGGGCAACAACAAAGGCGCATGATCGGAGAGAGGTTTCAAATTATTTGATATCTTGCGCCGGTCATAAGAGCGCTCTGTTAAGTTTTAAGCTGGTCTTTGGGCTTGGGACCAAAAGCGTGATTCACACGTACGACGCAGGCATGCATAGATACTATTCAAATACATACAAACTTATGTGAACGCCCTTTGCTTGTTCGAAATTGTATATCAATAATGTTAGTGTGTTACTTTTTGTCTGAGATATATAAGCAGCAAGTAGGCAAATCCACCCCTATACAAAGGTGTTCGAGATTATTTATTTTCGCGCAAAGGGCTCGATATAGAAAATCAAATACAATTACATGTATGTACATACTATATACATATGCAACTTTGCATATATATAAAATTAAATTTTCTTTCGTTTCTCTTTGTTAGTGTGTTTGTTTTTGCACGGAAGAAATTTGGTGAACATTTTTTGCTTTCTTTTAGCTTGCTTCAGAAGTCAACAATGTATGCATGCATTTATATTTGCACTTGCATTTTGTTATATATATGTACAACAATGTGCTTACTTATGTATGTACTTACATATGTGCATTTGCAACATCAACCAAAGTTACAAATGTCAGCTCTAAAATTATATCAAAACAATGGAGATTTTGCAAGTGTACGAACCATTTTTTTATGACTCGCTTGTGCGACGCGAAGGAGTCACTGCGCATGTGTTTTGTTTTTATAAACTCGCTCACGATCAAACCCTCAGCTTGTGTGACAATCAGGCGGCAGTAGTCAAGCAGTCAAAGTAAACTCGCTTCTGGGCATAGGTGTATGGGAGGTACTCGAAGAAGTTGTCTAAAATAAGAATCCTTTCTTAGTGCTCACTTTCTACCTGCATGGGATATTTTGTGAGATATTCAGCCTTCTAGCTCTTTTCGTTTAGGCTGTGGGTGTGTCAACAATCAGGACAAACTCTTTTATATATATAAGAATACATATAAATATTAAAGTACATCAATTATTATTAGTCATATTATGAAGAAGAACATTCATTTTATGGGTTTCCTTAACTTATTATAAAATTGTTGAAAATCGTCAAAATTGAGGTAGGTCAAGAAAAGCCAAGGCCATTGCTACACATACATTTAAATGTGCTGCACATGAACATAGAAATGCCCACTCTCATTCATATGCGTTGATAGAAAAGTAAAAAATCTCAAATCGCATCAGAGCCACCAAAAACGAAATAGATATGCATACGCACATACACACATATATGTGTATGTTGGTATACATTCGCCCTAATGATTTTTGCTACATTTCAGATCGGAACCAAGAAATACAGAAAACAAGCAATCGCATATGCATACATATATCTCAGTAGGTATACATATGCACGTGTCTTGTTGTTGTTCGCACTCTGCTGCTGCTATCCCCCTTCCACAATAGACAGCCGCTCAGAGCAAACAGCATTCAGCTAACGCCGATAGAATGACTTGCGCTTTTTCAGCTACGCTCTAGGTCTGCAAAATAAGCTACGCTTTGTCATCGGCTCGCTGCTTTCAGTACCCGAAATGCTGGTGGCCCTGATCTTAATCAGACCAATTAGGCTATTGGATTTTTGTCGTTTGACTCCTCGATGTATAAGTGCTTAGTGGTATTACTTTACAATTCAGTCTTTTGGTTGCATTCATTGCAACACCCCCAGCATGACGGACACGGTCGAAACGAAACACATTATGCCCTGAACATTCAATCAACGAACTACAAAGTTCTGGGTTAAACCACGTTTCGGACACACAAACAACACCAATATTTGACTCTGACAATTATATGACAGACCGTCAAACCAGCTTTACGCTTGCTTAGAGCCCTAAACATCGCATTGATATTCGAGGAATATTTTTGTCAAGGGACATCAATTATCAAAGAAATTTGTTCATACCGATGCACACCAATTAAAATTAATATTCCACGTAAATACATTCAAAGTAGTCCTAACGAAAGTAACTTAAGCCAAGGAGATCCTTCGGAGCAGTAGCCACTGCAGCATGCATGTTTAGAAACTTTTGCAAGTGATCTTTGCAAACGATTTCTTCTGTACCTCTCCGTTTGACGTGAACTAGTGCACGACGGCAAAAACTGCTGATCAAAGCTTTTACCTCTTAATCTGCATTGCTTCTTAGAAAACTAGATAATTTTCTTTACCAAGCTGCTCGTTGAAATAGATTGGGACATTCGCACGTTTTCCAAAGAATAACAAATGCAGAGAAAGATGCGCTTTGTTTGTCCAGCGGTAATCAGCGGCTGCTCGCTGAATGTTTATGTTTTTGATCATATTACCGAAATTAATTAAAATTACCAGGTCAACAACCGGGTCAACAACGGTGTTAAAATCTGCTCGCTGTTTGACTCTGTAAATCACCTTGAGTCTGGGCGCCATGTAGTCGCACGTCATGGGCTGCACTGGCGTTAGCTTATTGAGCTATTTTGAGCTCTAAAGTCAACTTACAGACGTGCTGCACATGGTTTTGGAGCTCGTTTCCAAGACCATCCAACCTCTCATGCAACACGAACAGAAAGTTATTTTCTTAACTGCAATCAGTACAGCTTGCTCATCGAATTTCTGATTGATCAGCTGTGTAAGCGCAGCCAGATCACGCCCTTTGACAACCTTGAGTTTTCCAAAAGAGTTTTCACGCAAACGCTTCGATACTGGTGCCATGTTATATTTTGTAGTGTAATTGAGTAAGTTTTCTAAACAGTCTGTTATTCTTTGAGGCTTTAGCGCGTTGTTACACGTATGTATATGTTAAGATAGAAGAAGAAGTTGCATTTAGGTTTTGTTGTTGGTCGAATTAGCTTAATTTGCGTTGAAATTAAATTAACAAACGAAACTTTGCAACTGTGTGCAATGAGTGATTTTAGTAATGCAAATCCACGTATCCCTTTTTGGGTATTTGTTCGCAAGTATTACAATTCAATTTATTTTTTTTGTGAAGCACAGAAATTAAACGTGGTTTGAGCATCAATACTATGCATAGTTCGTTGGTCGCAATTTCTATGGAGTCTCCCAGGGCTGAACAGTGTTCAGCAAATGGAAGTTTTACGATGCACCTGCCGTCCACCGCCACTTCTCGGTGCTCCATGAAGTGAGTCTGACTATGAGCTTCAATGGTTGTTCGTGGTTTCTCTGTTGACTCCATGCTATACCGTGTCCAAAATCGTTCCATTAATTCATTTGTTTCTGTACTTGTTGCTGCTGCACAGATTTCTGATGATTTATTTGCAGAATTTATGTTTCCTGCAAAAATCCATTCGAATTCTGTTGTTTGCATCATTGGCCCAGAATGGAAAATTTTATGTTGTTGAGTTAGCAGTATTGAATAATAATGCTCTGCTCCGATCAACATATCGGTTTTGCCAGGTTTGTTGCAGTTAGGGTCTATGCCTCCAATCGCATCGCAAAGTTGCTTTGTAGTGATTTAACTATAACATTTACACGATCCTTGCGAATTCTTGGCTGTCATCCGATGCTTTCAATCCGTAGTGATGTATCATGACGTTTAAGGGCCGACATGGTCACTAGTCTTTCAAAAGCTACGTTCATCTGCGATCCAGAATCCAACAGAGCTCTAAAAGTTGCCTATTAAGAAGTAGATTTTAGTTTTGATTGTTCACAAATGCTCCCAGTAGTATTTTAAGCGAGATCTCCCTACAGGAGGAATAAGTGATTACTCGCCTATGTCTTTTTTCGGAGCAATAAGGGAGATTTGTAAATATTTTTCTCCTTCATTCCTCCGAAGCGAGCAATAAGAAAGATTTGTTAAAAATTATCTACGTAATTTCTTTCTTAAGAAAATAAATATTGACAAATCTCCTTTATGGCTCGCTTCGGAGGTATAAGAGAGATTTGAATTTTTTTGTAACTGTTGAATGCCGTTATTTCTCTTTGTTTGCTTCTTCGTTTGGCTGCTCATGCTTCTTGAGCTTCACTAAAATTGTCAATTGAAGTGTGGTTCGTGAAAAGAGTGCATCATGAAAACTTAAAAGTAATATGTGTGATAATTTTTATTCAAAAAGGCATTTCAAACGCCTTGTAAAAAGAAAATTAGATTCCTATACAGTTTCAACACATCAAAATGATTCAAATGAACAGTAAAAAGAAAATTAGATTCCTATACAGTTTCAACACATCAAAATGATTCAAATGAACAGCAAACTAATAGCACAAACAATTTATTAGTTTGCGAAGAAAGAGCGGCAGAAACTGAAAGTGTTGTGAAAAAGAAAAAACAAACAGTTGCTGAAAAATTAGCAGTATGGACTATAAAAAAAAAACGTTTCGCGAAACACGTGCGACGAACTTCTGGCAATATTGGGTTACGAAATTCAAGATGTTCCTAAAACAGGAAAAACTCTTTTGCAACAATATCAACCTATGGATATAAGTGTTGTGGAAACGCCACCCGGAGAATAGTTTCACTATGGATTAGGAAAAGCATTGGAAATTGAGTTGAAACATATCGATATACATGGCAATGCTTTGCTTCTAGATATTTTCTGTGATGGACTGCCTCTCTTTAAAAGTTCAAGCAAAAGTATTTGGCCAATTTTGGGTTAAATTATAAATTGTCATAGTTCATCGCCTTTTTTAATAGGCACATACATTGGGCCTTCTAAGCCACCAGATGTTAGAACATATTTGGAGGCATTTATTGAAGAGTATACTGCGCTTAAAACCAATGGATTAGCTATTTTTGATAAAGTCTTTAAGCCAGAAATAAGAGCGTTCATATGTGATGCACCAGCCAAAGCTTTCTTAGCAGGAATTGTTGGCCATACTTCCTCATATGGCTGTTCAAAATGTAAGACGGAATCAGACATTGTAAGCAGTTTATGAATAAATATGTTTACTTTACAATAGATGCAATGAATCTTATTTCTTTTCAGTTATGCTATTTGAAACAAACATTTTCAAATAAAAAAATACCAACAATAATTGACGAGATCTTCAAGGAAGACGTTATATAAAAAATTAATTGGGATGGCACAAAGGGCAAAGTTGCAGTGAAAAACTATGTTTTATTTAAAAAATTTTTGTTCGGTAACTTATCTATGTGTATATTTTTCCTTTTTAGATGCAATTAAAGATGATGGAATGACGTTCGAATATTTCGAAAGTAATATTAAAAAAGCCTTTGCTAAAAAAAGCGGCTTTCTATCGCAAAACTTATAAATTAAAAAAGAATTGAATAAAATAACATTTAATTATTTAAATATTTTTATTATTTTCTTTTCTCGCGTAGAGTAGGAGATCTCTCCTATTGCTCTAAAGGGAGGTTAAAAGGAGATCTCTCCTATTGCTCTAAAGGGAGATTAGAAAGAGATCTCTCCAATTGCTCTACAGGGAGGTTAAAAGGAGATCTCTTCCATTGCTCTACAGGGAGATTAAAAGGAGATCTCTCCTATGGCTCCTTTGGGAGATTATAGGGACTACTCCCTTCCAATGACACGCAATGTAAAAAGCTATTAGTCGATTTTACGTGTATTTACACACGAGTATAGGGAGTAATAGGGAGTTCTCCATACCCCGCACAGGAGGCCTCCTGGAGTGCTCAGGGATTGCTCCGAAACACTACTGGGCTGCAACTGGTGTGTGTGGCTCTGCTGCAGCTGATGCCATACCAATTTCCAAATGCAATAGAGTATGGTGTTTTTTGTGGCACTTAAAACAGCTAAAGTTGCTTGAGCACGATTTTGTTTTATGGTAATTTTTAAAGCAATTGATGCATAATTTTTGTCTTTGCACCCAATTGGGGCACTCGCAAATTGATTTTGCGTGAAAATCGTCACATCGACATAAATTGTGACTTGTCCTTTTGCAGTAAAGGCATCCTTTTTATGCACTTTATGATGTTGCACATGTTGAGCTTTTAGGCTCCCTTTTGACCATACCAGTTGCCAGTCGCCATAACTCGAACTCTCTGTTCTAAGAACTTGAGCATGATGTCCAGTAGCTGAGTTTCCTTAGTATTACTCAATGATTGTGCATAGACGGTTTTATTTGCGCTGTCCTGTTGATTCCTCATAATGCCACTGATAATGGGATCCAAAGTTGAGATGTCAATGCAGAGTCCTTTCAGAGATGCTAAAGACCCTATTGTAGTGATGTGTAGCTCCGTTAGAGCCTTTACATCGTCGCTGCAGATTTTTCTTCATTAGAAGGTGATTTAATATCCTGGATGCGATATCTCTAGGACTGTTGTAGGCATCTTCCACAATTTCAGAGGCGTAGATATAAGTTTCCTCTTTAGATCGATGTGGTGGATTAATCTTTCCGTCTCTCCGATTACATAGCATCCTTTCATTTTTGTTTCATCTTTATATATAAAAGAGTTTGTCCTGAGAGCTAGAAGACTGAAATTTTCACAAAATATTCCATGCAGGTAGAAAGTGAGCACTAAGAAAAGATTTTTGTTTTGGACAACTCCTTCGAGGACATCCCATACACCTAGGTCCGACAACAAAACACATGACTCATTCCACTGCTAGCGCCTGATTGTCGCACAAGCTGAGTGTTTGATCGCGAGCGAGCTTACGAAAACAAAACAAATGCGCAGTGACGTCTTCGCGTCGCACAAGCAAAGTCATAATAAAATGGTTCATAGAAGCGCAAGATATTTTACTTTTGATCTACCATTTGCCATTGTTTTGATATAATTTTAGAGCTGACATTTTTAACTTTGGTTGGTGTTGCAAATGCACATATGTAAGTACATACATAAGTAAGTACATTGTTGTACATATATATAACAAAATGCAAGTGCAAATATAAATGCATGCATACATTGTTGACTTCTGAAGCAAGCTAAAAGAAAGCAAAAAATGTTCACCAAATTTCTTCCGTGCAAAAACAAACACACTAACAAAGAGAAATGAAAGAAAATTTAATTTTATATATATGCAAAGTTGCATATGTATATAGTATGTACATACATATAATTGTATTTGATTTTCTATATCGAGCGCTTTGCGCGAAAATAAATAATCTCGAACACCTTTGTATAGGGGTGGATTTGCCTACTTGCTGCTTATATATCTCAGACAAAAAGTAACACACTAACATTATTGATATACAATTTCGAACAAGCAAAGGGCGTTCACATAAGTTTGTATTTATTTGTAAAGTATCTATGCATGCCTGCGTCGTACGTGTGAATCACGCTCTTGGTCCCAGACCCAAAGACCCGCTTAAAACTTAACAGAGCGCGCGCGTCGCTCTTATGACCGGCGCTAGATATCAAATAATTTGCGTCTTTGTTGTTGCCCATTTACGTTCACTCTCTTTTTTATGCGCGCGCTCTGCATGTCAATCATAAAGTTTAATAGCCCTACCTCCTCCGCACACACTAAATCAAAGCTAAAGGCAGGTACACGTGATTCATGATGCAGATGCTCGCGTGTACGTGTGAGTTTAGGCTATGCAATTCACTAAACTGCAGCCTCTTAGGCTGACGGCAGAGTGGCCGCGATAAGCGATGCGATAATATTGAGCGACAATGCGCGAGATAGGTCTGCATGCGTATTTACATGTAATCGCTTACGAGATGTCAGAGTGCAAGCGAAGCGAGAAGAGAGCCAAAGCGATATTTAAAGAGAGTTGCGAGAGAGTGATTCTGAATCGTTTGTAGCGTGATATCGCTTTGGTAATGCGTGTGTTTTTGTTGCAAACTAAGCTTAAATAACCGTTGGCTTTGGTGAAATATGTTTTTTTTTTCGCCATTTAAGCTTAAGTTACTGTTTGTTTTAAATCTATTTATATTTTTATGCTCTCAATTAAACTTGAACTGTCACAACGAACAAAAGTGAAAATAAGCTCAATAATAGAAGTTGAACAATTAATTTCGGAAATATTTTCGCGTTCGGTTTTGTGGGATCAAAAATCTAAAAATTACCACAACCGAGTGGTTGTAGAAAAGAATTGGAGGGAAATTGAAGAAATTTTGAAAATACCAAGTAAGTTGTGTCAATATTCATATTTTCAATATTTTATTTTAAAGCTTATGTGTACACATAAAACTGCAAAAGGCATCACGAACAAGTTGTCCACTTCTCAAACTTGTGGAATGAAATAACTCTTCGCTTCTTGTATTTTCATTGCTTGTGTGTGTGTCTTGATTGACATTGGGTTTTCCCTCAAAGTCAATAATTGTATTATGCAGAATACAAGTTGCCTTTACAATTATATCGACAAAATCTGGATCGGTTTTAATTGGCTTCCAGAGCAAACGCCATTTAGATGTCATAATTCCAAAAGCACATTCAATGCACCTGCGAGCTCGAGAGAGTCGCATATTGAAATACTCTCTCTCAGCATTAATAGTGCGGCTTGAGCATGGCCTCAACAAAGTTTCCAATAGCGGATATGCTTCATCGCCTACAAGAACGTAGGGCATTTTAATGCTTGTTCCGGGCAAATTAGTGTCTGGAGGCATAAACTGTCGAGATTTAAGTTGGCAAAAAAGCTCTGAGGCATTAAAAGTGCCACCATCACTTTGTTTGCCATATCCTCCAACTTCAATTGCAATAAATTTACAGTTCGCATCAGCCACTCCTTGAAGAACCACAGAAAAAAATTTTTGTAATTGTAGAACATAGATCCAGAATGAGGTGGACACTGAATACGAATGTGTTTTCCATCAATAGCCCCAGCACAATTTGGAAAGTTCCACAATTCCCAAAACTTTTCAGCTATCTGGGTTATCATTTCTTTTGAAGGCTGTGGCATATGCTTTGGCTGCAACTCCTCCCAAAGTGCTTTGACCGTTTCCTTTACTATAACGAAGACTGTAGTCCTTCCAATTTTAAATGCATACGACAATGATGTAAAGGAAGCACCCGTTGCTAAATATCTGAAATTGGTTAATTTATGTTTCCTAATTAAATTTTTGTCATATCCTTTAGGAGACTGTTTAAAAAAAATGGAAAAATCTTCGGGACCAGTTCCGAAACGAGATTAGGAAGAGGCCAACAGAGAAGTCTGGAGATTCTGCACCTGATGCAGGTGCATATACCTCGTGGCCTTATTTTGAGTCTCTGCTTTTTTAAAAGACCAAATGAAGCCCAGGCAAGCGTTTGGTAATTTAGAGGCCAGCTGCTCCAATAAAACCTTGAGCATTCCAGAGTGCGAAGACTCCTTAGACACAGTGTTGTCTCAAGACATGGCTGAGCTTTGTCAGTCCGATGAGGCACAGGATTTAAATAGACCAAATAAAAAAATTAAATTAAGCATGTCTTCACAACTACTGTCGATTGAGAAAGGAAAACTAAAACTACTAGAAAAGAAAGTCAATGCGCCAAAGGCCGACGACGACATGTCTTTTTTTTAAAGCCTGCTGCCATACATAAAATCTATGGATATGCGAAAAAAAAATGCAGTGCCGTATAGACATACAAAACGTGGTTCTTTCACATTTTGAAGATGCAAATGATGCAGAGCAAAAATAAAAATAATATTTAATATAATGAATAAACTGAAATAAATGTTTACAAATTTACCTTAAAGTTATTATAAGTTTTTCACACGGCGTTATGGGGTGAACAACAAAATTTGTCCAGCACTTTTCCAATTTGAAATGAATTTTATTCAAAATATAATCAAATGTACTGATGGACATTCGAGTATAGTTGAAAAATTTGTCCGGATACAGTCTTAAATTTAAAAACAAACTATTGAATTCTCCCTTCAAACGGTTTTGATTTAGTGGATGGATCCCGTTACTTTTGTTCGTGATAACATTTACCACTGCTGCTGACGCAAAAAATTCGTCATCAGAATCCATGGCGACTATGATTCCGACTAAAATTAAAGCACTCGCAATGGTTCTCTCTTTGCTAAAAGCTTTCACTATGTCATGTTCTCGCTTTGAAGATCGCTGCGATAATTATCGCTTGTAGCATCGCATCGCTTATCGCGGCCACTCTGCCGTCAGCCTTAGATATGTTTTGCTTTGATTCAGTGCGTGCGAAGATGGTAGATATACTAAGCTTTTTGTTTGTCATGCAGAGCGCGTGCATACATAAGAGAGCGAGCCGAAATGGGCAAAAACAAAGGCGCATGATCGGAGCGAGATTTAAAAATAGTTTTTCATCCAGCGCCGAACATGAAAGGCGATGCGCGCGCGTTTTCAAGCTTTAAGCCGCTTCTTTGGGTTTGCGACTCACACGTATGACGCAAACATGCATAGATTCGCTCAATTCTATGAATGTATTCATGATGCAGGTGCCGACTATGCCGCCTGTCACCACAGCGCGAGAATGAGCGAGTCTAAAAACAAGTAAGAACGCTTTAGTAGAGAAGTCCTGACTAAAAGATACCCAGAGCCCGTGTATTTAAATGACTTGCAGCGGTGCTGTTTTTCTTGACTTAACTTTAATATAAAATATCTCCGGTGTTTCTTAACCGATTTGAACCAAATTTTCACAGAAGCTATAAAGTTATCGATAGTTTCAACTCCTTTTATACATTTTCTTAATTCAAGATTTTTCGTTATCGATTGCATGTGTATATCGGAAACCAGAATAGTTATCGATATTTTGAAATAAACTTGATCTGCCAACGGCTTAGGAGAAGTTATGTTCCAAATTTGAAGTATCTAGCTCTTATAGTCTCTGAGATCGACGCGTTAATACATACGGACGGACGGACAGACAAACATTTCTATATCGACTCGGCTGTTGATGCTGATCAAGAATATATATACATAATGGGGTCGGAGATGCTTCCTTCTGCCTGTTACATACTTTGCATAAAACAATTATACCCTATTTTACCCATTTCATGGGTATAAAAATAATAATTCAAATATTTTACGCATCGATTGCTTTCAAAACAGAAGAGAAGAAGAGCTATTAGTGGTGTTTTGGTGCCGCATTCAGTTATTGTCATAATTGGTGATGGAGCCTGCCTTTTTAGATCTATTTCTTACCTTTTATTTGGTAGGCAAGGCTTCCATGTCACCATACGCCAACATATTGTAGCCCTTATTGTAACCAACTGGGAAACTTTTGCTTGCTTCAGCTTAAACTTAAATGGAGAGTGTAAATTATCAAGTTTTTCAAAATTGAAATTTATTACAAGCATTTGGAGACATTATGCATCCTGTAAAAGATTGCGTTTTACCGGTCCATTGATCAATGGACATTTTGATGTTGATATTCCTTTAGAGGAAGTATTAACTCAAGATTCTAATACGTCAAGTGAATGTAAAACTGAAAATGTTAAAAATCCCGTTAGAAGACGTAGTCTGTTCACCGACAAAACAAACAAGTAAAAAGGCTCTAGTCGAGATTTCCCGACTAGGAGATACCCAGAACCCTATACTTAACGCGTACAGTCATTGTCTGTATGCATCTGTGACCTAAACTTCAATCTTCGATATCTCTGGTGTTTCTCAACCGATTTGGACGAAATTTTTCGAACAGTTCTATCGTTACCCATTATTTCAACCCTAATTTTTACATTATCAAAATTCGAGATTTTTTTGTAATCGATCACACGTGTATATCGGAAACCAGAATAGTTATCGATAATTTGGTCTGCTTATGGTATAGGAGAACTTATATTCAAAATCTGAAGTCTCTAGCTCTTGTAGCCTCTGAGATCGACGCGTTCATACAGACGGACAGACGGACGGATAGACGGACGGACAGGCGGATGGACAGACGGACGGACAGACGAACGGACAGACGAACGGACATACGGACATGGCTATATCGACTCGGCTGTTGATGCTGATCAAGAATATATATGCTTTATAGGGTCGGAGATGCTTCCTTCTGCCTGTTACATACTTTTGCACAAAACCATTAAACCCCTTTTACCCATTTTATGGGTTCGGGATATAAATGGTACTCACTGAAAGCAACAGACGTGTGAGTCGCGCTCCCAAAGAGCGGCTTAAAACTTGATCAGCTCGCGCGTCGCTCTAATGACTGCCGCTAGATATAAAATAATTTGAATGCAATCATGCGCCTTTGTTGTTGCCCATTTAGGCTCACTCTTTTATTTATGCGCGCGCTCTGCGTATTAACATTAATCTAAATATCCCACTTCCTATACACTCACTAAGCTAAGCATAACTAAGAGGCTGCAGTTAAGGGAATGGCATTGCCTAATTTGCACCACCCACAAGTAGCTCTTAAGTGCAAGCGTTGCATGTAAGAGCTCGGTGTCTGTTGCTTAGAGGAATAACTGTAATGCTCTTTCCCACTTTATGTTTTTACAAACAATGGTATGGATATTGGCTATGCATTTTAGTTTATATTTAATGTGAACAAAGAAAGTTACTTTTTGGATCAGTGAGTTTTTAGTATTCTGATTTTCGTATTATTTATTTATTTATTTATTTATTTATTTGCTTTTTAGCGACGTTTCTAATTGTTTGCAATTATTAATACAGGCTCGACGTCATGAATCAAAGGGGGTGATTCGAAACAATTTGAAAATTGTGAATGAAATGTATTAGGCTGGCCAGATAGCGCTATTTCGAATGTTGCTAAACATTCTCATCAGTGACCTTTCTGTTTAGAATTATTAAACTCAAACTGATCGTATATGAAACTATAGTTGGGGACAGGAGTTGAACCTGGGACCTCTCGTTAACGAGGCGGAAGTCTTAGCCACTGGGCTATTCCCTGCTCACCCTCAGCAAACAGCACTCCATGTAGTCGCACGTCATGGGCTGCACTGGCGTTAGCTTATTGAGCTATTTTGGGCTACAAAGTCAACTTACAGACGTGCTGCATATGGTTTTGGAGCTCGTTTCCAAGACCATCCAACCTCTCATGCAACACGAACAGAAAGTTATTTTCTTAACTGCAATCAGTACAGCTTGCTCATCGAATTTCTGATTGATCAGCTGTGTAAGCGCAGCCAGATCACGCCCTTTGACAACCTTGAGTTTTCCAAAAGAGTTTTCACGCAAACGCTTCGATACTGGTGCCATGTTATATTTTGTAGTGTAATTGAGTAAGTTTTCTAAACAGTCTGTTATTCTTTGAGGCTTTAGCGCGTTGTTACACGTATGTATATGTTAAGATAGAAGAAGAAGTTGCATTTAGGTTTTGTTGTTGGTCGAATTAGCTTAATTTGCGTTGAAATTAAATTAACAAACGAAACTTTGCAACTGTGTGCAATGAGTGATTTTAGTAATGCAAATCCACGTATCCCTTTTTGGGTATTTGTTCGCAAGTATTACAATTCAATTTATTTTTTTTGTGAAGCACAGAAATTAAACGTGGTTTGAGCATCAATACTATGCATAGTTCGTTGGTCGCAATTTCTATGGAGTCTCCCAGGGCTGAACAGTGTTCAGCAAATGGAAGTTTTACGATGCACCTGCCGTCCACCGCCACTTCTCGGTGCTCCATGAAGTGAGTCTGACTATGAGCTTCAATGGTTGTTCGTGGTTTCTCTGTTGACTCCATGCTATACCGTGTCCAAAATCGTTCCATTAATTCATTTGTTTCTGTACTTGTTGCTGCTGCACAGATTTCTGATGATTTATTTGCAGAATTTATGTTTCCTGCAAAAATCCATTCGAATTCTGTTGTTTGCATCATTGGCCCAGAATGGAAAATTTTATGTTGTTGAGTTAGCAGTATTGAATAATAATGCTCTGCTCCGATCAACATATCGGTTTTGCCAGGTTTGTTGCAGTTAGGGTCTATGCCTCCAATCGCATCGCAAAGTTGCTTTGTAGTGATTTAACTATAACATTTACACGATCCTTGCGAATTCTTGGCTGTCATCCGATGCTTTCAATCCGTAGTGATGTATCATGACGTTTAACAGAGCTCTAAAAGTTGCCTATTAGCAAGTAGATTTTAGTTTTGATTGTTCACAAATGCTCCCAGTAGTATTTTAAGCGAGATCTCCCTACAGGAGGAATAAGTGATTACTCGCCTATGTCTTTTTTCGGAGCAATAAGGGAGATTTGTAAATATTTTTCTCCTTCATTCCTCCGAAGCGAGCAATAAGAGAGATTTGTTAAAAATTATCTACGTAATTTCTTTCTTAAGAAAATAAATATTGACAAATCTCCTTTATGGCTCGCTTCGGAGGTATAAGAGAGATTTGAATTTTTTTGTAACTGTTGAATGCCGTTATTTCTCTTTGTTTGCTTCTTCGTTTGGCTGCTCATGCTTCTTGAGCTTCACTAAAATTGTCAATTGAAGTGTGGTTCGTGAAAAGAGTGCATCATGAAAACTTAAAAGTAATATGTGTGATAATTTTTATTCAAAAAGGCATTTCAAACTCCTTGTAAAAAGAAAATTAGATTCCTATACAGTTTCAATACATCAAAATGATTCAAATGAACAGCAAACTAATAGCACAAACAATTTATTAGTTTGCGAAGAAAGAGCGGCAGAAACTGAAAGTGTTGTGAAAAAGAAAAAACAAACAGTTGCTGAAAAATTAGCAGAATGGACTATAAAAAAAAAACGTTTCGCGAAACACGTGCGACGAACTTCTGGCAATATTGGGTTACGAAATTCAAGATGTTCCTAAAACAAGAAAAACTCTTTTGCAACAATATCAACCTATGGATATAAGTGTTGTGGAAATGCCACCCGGAGAATAGTTTCACTATGGATTAGGAAAAGCATTGGAAATTGAGTTGAAACATATCGATATACATGGCGATGCTTTGCTTCTAGATATTTTCTGTGATGGACTGCCTCTCTTTAAAAGTTCAAGCAAAAGTATTTGGCCAATTTTGGGTTAAATTATAAATTGTCATAGTTCATCGCCTTTTTTAATTTATTGAAGAGTATACTGCGCTTAAAACCAATGGATTAGCTATTTTTGATAAAGTCTTTAAGCCAGAAATAAGAGCGTTCATATGTGATGCACCAGCCAAAGCTTTCTTAGCAGGAATTGTTGGCCATACTTCCTCATATGGCTGTTCAAAATGTAAGCCGGAATCAGACATTGTAAGCAGTTTATGAATAAATATGTTTACTTTACAATAGATGCAATGAATCTTATTTCTTTTCAGTTATGCTATTTGAAACAAACATTTTCAAATAAAAAAATACCAACAATAATTGACGAGATCTTCAAGGAAGACGTTATATTAAAAATTAATTGGGATGGCACAAAGGGCAAAGTTGCAGTGAAAAACTATGTTTTATTTAAAAAATTTTTGTTCGGTAACTTATAAAATTTACTTTTTTTTCTTTATCTATGTGTATATTTTTCCTTTTTAGATGCAATTAAAGATGATGGAATGACGTTCGAATATTTCGAAAGAAATATTAAAAAAGGCTTTGCTAAAAAAAGCGGCTTTCTATCGCAAAACTTATAAATTAAAAAAGAATTGAATAAAATAACATTTAATTATTTAAATATTTTTATTATTTTCTTTTCTCGCGTAGAATAGGAGATCTCTCCTATTGCTCTAAAGGGAGGTTAAAAGGAGATCTCTCCTATTGCTCTAAAGGGAGATTAGAAAGAGATCTCTCCAATTGCTCTACAGGGAGGTTAAAAGGAGATCTCTTCCATTGCTCTACAGGGAGATTAAAAGGAGATCTCTCCTATGGCTCCTTTGGGAGATTATAGGGACTACTCCCTTCCAATGACACGCAATGTAAAAAGCTATTAGTCGATTTTACGTGTATTTACACACGAGTATAGGGAGTAATAGGGAGTTCTCCATACCTCGCACAGGAGGCCTCCTGGAGTGCTCAGGGATTGCTCCGAAACACTACTGGGCTGCAACTGGTGTGTGTGGCTCTGCTGCAGCTGATGCCATACCAATTTCCAAATGCAATAGAGTATGGTGTTTTTTGTGGCACTTAAAACAGCTAAAGTTGCTTGAGCACGATTTTGTTTTATGGTAATTTTTAAAGCAATTGATGCATAATTTTTGTCTTTGCACCCAATTGGGGCGCTCGCAAATTGACTTTGCGTGAAAATCGTCACATCGAGATAAATTGTGACTTGTCCTTTTGCAGTAAAGGCATCCTTTTTATGCACTTTATGATGTTGCACATGTTGAGCTTTTAGGCTCCCTTTTGACCATACCAGTTGCCAGTCGCCATAGCTCGAACTCTCTGTTCTAAGAACTTGAGCATGATGTCCAGTAGCTGAGTTTCCTTAGTATTACTCAATGATTGTGCATAGACGGTTTTATTTGCGCTGTCCTGTTGATTCCTCATAATGCCACTGATAATGGGATCCAAAGTTGAGATGTCAATGCAGAGTCCTTTCAGAGATGCTAAAGACCCTATTGTAGTGATGTGTAGCTCCGTTAGAGCCTTTACATCGTCGCTGCAGATTTTTCTTCATTAGAAGGTGATTTAATATCCTGGATGCGATATCTCTAGGACTGTTGTAGGCATCTTCCACAATTTCAGATGCGTAGATATAAGTTTCCTCTTTAGATCGATGTGGTGGATTAATCTTTCCGTCTCTCCGATTACATAGCATCCTTTCATTTTTGTTTCATCTTTATATATAAAAGAGTTTGTCCTGAGAGCTAGAAGACTGAAATTTTCACAAAATATTCCATGCAGGTAGAAAGTGAGCACTAAGAAAAGATTTTTGTTTTGGACAACTCCTTCGAGGACATCCCATACACCTAGGTCCGACAACAAAACACATGACTCATTCCACTGCTAGCGCCTGATTGTCGCACAAGCTGAGTGTTTGATCGCGAGCGAGCTTACGAAAACAAAACAAATGCGCAGTGACGTCTTCGCGTCGCACAAGCAAAGTCATAATAAAATGGTTCATAGAAGCGCAAGATATTTTACTTTTGATCTACCATTTGCCATTGTTTTGATATAATTTTAGAGCTGACATTTTTAACTTTGGTTGGTGTTGCAAATGCACATATGTAAGTACATACATAAGTAAGTACATTGTTGTACATATATATAACAAAATGCAAGTGCAAATATAAATGCATGCATACATTGTTGACTTCTGAAGCAAGCTAAAAGAAAGCAAAAAATGTTCACCAAATTTCTACCGTGCAAAAACAAACACACTAACAAAGAGAAATGAAAGAAAATTTAATTTTATATATATGCAAAGTTGCATATGTATATAGTATGTACATACATATAATTGTATTTGATTTTCTATATCGAGCCCTTTACGCGAAAATAAATAATCTCGAACACCTTTGTATAGGGGTGGATTTGCCTACTTGCTGCTTATATATCTCAGACAAAAAGTAACACACTAACATTATTGATATACAATTTCGAACAAGCAAAGGGCGTTCACATAAGTTTGTATTTATTTGTAAAGTATCTATGCATGCCTGCGTCGTACGTGTGAATCACGCTCTTGGTCCCAGACCCAAAGACCCGCTTAAAACTTAACAGAGCGCGCGCGTCGCTCTTATGACCGGCGCTAGATATCAAATAATTTGCGCCTTTGTTGTTGCCCATTTACGTTCACTCTCTTTTTTATGCGCGCGCTCTGCATGTCAATCATAAAGTTTAATAGCCCTACCTCCTCCGCACACACTAAATCAAAGCTAAAGGCAGGTACACGTGATTCATGATGCAGATGCTCGCGTGTACGTGTGAGTTTAGGCTATGCAATTCACTAAACTGCAGCCTCTTAGGCTGACGGCAGAGTGGCCGCGATAAGCGATGCGATAATATTGAGCGACAATGCGCGAGATAGGTCTGCATGCGTATTTACATGTAATCGCTTACGAGATGTCAGAGTGCAAGCGAAGCGAGAAGAGAGCCAAAGCGATATTTAAAGAGAGTTGCGAGAGAGTGATTCTGAATCGTTTGTAGCGTGATATCGCTTTGGTAATGCGTGTGTTTTTGTTGCAAACTAAGCTTAAATAACCGTTGGCTTTGGTGAAATATGTTTTTTTTCGCCATTTAAGCTTAAGTTACTGTTTGTTTTAAATCTATTTATATTTTTATGCTCTCAATTAAACTTGAACTGTCACAACGAACAAAAGTGAAAATAAGCTCAATAATAGAAGTTGAACAATTAATTTCGGAAATATTTTCGCGTTCGGTTTTGTGGGATCAAAAATCTAAAAATTACCACAACCGAGTGGTTGTAGAAAAGAATTGGAGGGAAATTGAAGAAATTTTGAAAATACCAAGTAAGTTGTGGCAATATTCATATTTTCAATATTTTATTTTAAAGCTTATGTGTACACATAAAACTGCAAAAGGCATCACGAACAAGTTGTCCACTTCTCAAACTTGTGGAATGAAATAACTCTTCGCTTCTTGTATTTTCATTGCTTGTGTGTGTGTCTTGATTGACATTGGGTTTTCCCTCAAAGTCAATAATTGTATTATGCAGAATACAAGTTGCCTTTACAATTATATCGACAAAATCTGGATCGGTTTTAATTGGCTTCCAGAGCAAACGCCATTTAGATGTCATAATTCCAAAAGCACATTCAATGCACCTGCGAGCTCGAGAGAGTCGCATATTGAAATACTCTCTCTCAGCATTAATAGTGCGGCTTGAGCATGGCCTCAACAAAGTTTCCAATAGCGGATATGCTTCATCGCCTACAAGAACGTAGGGCATTTTAATGCTTGTTCCGGGCAAATTAGTGTCTGGAGGCATAAACTGTCGAGATTTAAGTTGGCAAAAAAGCTCTGAGGCATTAAAAGTAATTGTAGAACATAGATCCAGAATGAATACGAATGTGTTTTCCATCAATAGCCCCAGCACAATTTGGAAAGTTCCACAATTCCCAAAACTTTTCAGCTATCTGGGTTATCATTTCTTTTGAAGGCTGTGGCATATGCTTTGGCTGCAACTCCTCCCAAAGTGCTTTGACCGTTTCCTTTACTATAACGAAGACTGTAGTCCTACCAATTTTAAATGCATACGACAATGATGTAAAGGAAGCACCCGTTGCTAAATATCTGAAATTGGTTAATTTATGTTTCCTAATTAAATTTTTGTCATATCCTTTAGGAGACTGTTTAAAAAAAAAATGGAAAAATCTTCGGGACAAGTTCCGAAACGAGATTAGGAAGAGGCCAACAGAGAAGTCTGGAGATTCTGCACCTGATGCAGGTGCATATACCTCGTGGCCTTATTTTGAGTCTCTGCTTTTTTAAAAGACCAAATGAAGCCCAGGCAAGCGTTTGGTAATTTAGAGGCCAGCTGCTCCAATAAAACCTTGAGCATTCCAGAGTGCGAAGACTCCTTAGACACAGTGTTGTCTCAAGACATGGCTGAGCTTTGTCAGTCCGATGAGGCACAGGATTTAAATAGACCAAATAAAAAATTAAATTAAGCATGTCTTCACAACTACTGTCGATTGAGAAGGGAAAACTAAAACTACTAGAAAAGAAAGTCAATGCGCCAAAGGCCGACGATGACATGTCTTTTTTTTAAAGCCTGCTGCCATACATAAAATCTATGGATATGCGAAAAAAAAATGCAGTGCCGTATAGACATACAAAACGTGGTTCTTTCACATTTTGAAGATGCAAATGATGCAGAGCAAAAATAAAAATAATATTTAATATAATGAATAAACTGAAATAAATGTTTACAAATTTACCTTAAAGTTATTATAAATTTTTCACACGGCGTTATGGGGTGAACAACAAAATTTGTCCATCACTTTTCCAATTTGAAATGAATTTTATTCAAAATATAATCAAATGTACTGATGGACATTCGAGTATAGTTGAAAAATTTGTCCGGATACAGTCTTAAATTTAAAAACAAACTATTGAATTCTCCCTTCAAACGGTTTTGATTTAGTGGATGGATCCCGTTACTTTTGTTCGTGATAACATTTACCACTGCTGCTGACGCAAAAATTCGTCATCAGAATCCATGGCGACTATGATTCCGACTAAAATTAAAGCACTCGCAATGGTTCTCTCTTTGCTAAAAGCTTTCACTATGTCATGTTCTCGCTTTGAAGATCGCTGCGATAATTATCGCTTGTAGCATCGCATCGCTTATCGCGGCCACTCTGCCGTCAGCCTTAGATATGTTTTGCTTTGATTCAGTGCGTGCGAAGATGGTAGATATACTAAGCTTTTTGTTTGTCATGCAGAGCGCGTGCATACATAAGAGAGCGAGCCGAAATGGGCAAAAACAAAGGCGCATGATCGGAGCGAGATTTAAAAATAGTTTTTCATCCAGCGCCGAACATGAAAGGCGATGCGCGCGCGTTTTCAAGCTTTAAGCCGCTTCTTTGGGTTTGCGACTCACACGTATGACGCAAACATGCTCAATTCTATAAATCTATTCATGATGCAGGTGCCGACTATGCCGACTGTCACCACAGCGCGAGAATGAGCGAGTCTAAAAACAAGTAAGAACGCTTTAGTAGAGAAGTCCCGACTAAAAGATACCCAGAGCCCGTGTATTTAAATGACTTGCAGCGGTGCTGTTTTTCTTGACTTAACTTTAATATAAAATATCTCCGGTGTTTCTTAACCGATTTGAACCAAATTTTCACAGAAGCTATAAAGTTATCGATAGTTTCAACTCCTTTTATACATTTTCTTAATTCAAGATTTTTCGTTATCGATTGCATGTGTTTATCGGAAACCAGAATAGTTATCGATATTTTGAAATAAACTTGATCTGCAAATGGCTTAGGAGAAGTTATGTTCCAAATTTGAAGTATCTAGCTCTTATAGTCTCTGAGATCGACGCGTTCATACATACGGACGGACGGACAGACAAACATTTCTATATCGACTCGGCTGTTGATGCTGATCAAGAATATATATACATAATGGGGTCGGTGATGCTTCCTTCTGCCTGTTACATACTTTGCATAAAACAATTATACCCTATTTTACCCATTTCATGGGTATAAAAATAATAATTCAAATATTTTACGCATTGATCGCTTTTAAAACTTATATTTTGTAGCCACAGTAAGATAACAGAGAGAAGAAGAGCTATTAGTGGTGTTTTGGTGCCGCATTCAGTTATTGTCATAATTGGTGATGGAGCCTGCCTTTTTAGATCTATTTCTTACCTTTTATTTGGTAGGCAAGGCTTCCATGGCACCATACGCCAACATATTGTAGCCCTTATTGTAACCAACTGGGAAACTTTTGCTTGCTTCAGCTTAAACTTAAATGGAGAGTGTAAATTTTCAAGTTTTTCAAAATTGAAATTTATTACAAGCATTTGGAGACATTATGCATCCTGTAAAAAGATTGCGTTTTACCGGTCCATTGATCAATGGACATTTTGATGTTGATATTCCTTTAGAGGAAGTATTAACTCAAGATTCTAATACGTCAAGTGAATGTAAAACTGAAAATGTTAAAAATCCCGTTAGAAGACGTAGTCTGTTCACCGACAAAACAAACGAGTAAAAAGGCTCTAGTCGAGATTTCCCGACTAGGAGATACCCAGAACCCTATACTTAACGCGTACAGTCATTGTCTGTATGCATCTGTGACCTAAACTTCAATCTTCGATATCTCTGGTGTTTCTCAACCGATTTGGACGAAATTTTTCGAACAGTTCTATCGTTACCCATTATTTCAACCCTAATTTTTACATTATCAAAATTCGAGATTTTTTTGTAATCGATCACATGTGTATATCGGAAACCAGAATAGTTATCGATAATTTGATCTGCTTATGGTATAGGAGAACTTATATTCAAAATCTGAAGTCTCTAGCTCTTGTAGCCTCTGAGATCGACGCGTTCATACAGACGGACAGACGGACGGACAGACGGAAGGACAGGCGGATGGACAGACGGACGATCACATGTGTATATCGGAAACCAGAATAGTTATCGATAATTTGATCTGCTTATGGTATAGGAGAACTTATATTCAAAATCTGAAGTCTCTAGCTCTTGTAGCCTCTGAGATCGACGCGTTCATACAGACGGACAGACGCACGGACAGACGGAAGGACAGGCGGATGGACAGACGGACGGACAGACGGACGGACAGACGAACGGACAGACGAACGGACAGACGAACGGACATACTGACATGGCTATATCGACTCGGCTGTTGATGCTGATCAAGAATATATATGCTTTATAGGGTCGGAGATGCTTCCTTCTGCCTTTTACATACTTTTGCACAAAACCATTAAACCCCTTTTACCCATTTTATGGGTTCGGGATATAAATGGTAGTCACTGAAAGCAACAGACGTGTGAGTCGCGCTCCCAAAGAGCGGCTTAAAACTTGATCAGCTCTCGCGTCGCTCTAATGACTGCCGCTAGATATAAAATAATTTGAATGCAATCATGCGCCTTTGTTGTTGCCCATTTAGGCTCACTCTTTTATTTATGCGCGCGCTCTGCGTATTAACATTAATCTAAATATCCCACTTCCTATACACTCACTAAGCTAAGCATAACTAAGAGGCTGCAGTTAAGGGAATGGCATTGCCTAATTTGCACCACCCACAAGTAGCTCTTAAGTGCAAGCGTTGCATGTAAGAGCTCGGTGTCTGTTGCTTAGAGGAATAACTGTAATGCTCTTTCCCACTTTATGTTTTTACAAACAATGGTATGGATATTGGCTATGCATTTTAGTTTATATTTAATGTGAACAAAGAAAGTTACTTTTTGGATCAGTGAGTTTTTAGTATTCTGATTTTCGTATTATTTATTTATTTATTTATTTATTTATTTGCTTTTTAGCGACGTTTCTAATTGTTTGCAATTATTAATACAGGCTCGACGTCATGAATCAAAGGGGTGATTCGAAACAATTTGAAAATTGTGAATGAAATGTATTAGGCTGGCCAGATAGCGCTATTTCGAATGTTGCTAAACATTCTCATCAGTGACCTTTCTGTTTAGAATTATTAAACTCAAACTGATCGTATATGAAACTATAGTTGGGGACAGGAGTTGAACCTGGGACCTCTCGTTAACGAGGCGGAAGTCTTAGCCACTGGGCTATTCCCTGCTCACCCTCAGCAAACAGCACTCCATGTAGTCGCACGTCATGGGCTGCACTGGCGTTAGCTTATTGAGCTATTTTGGGCTACAAAGTCAACTTACAGACGTGCTGCATATGGTTTTGGAGCTCGTTTCCAAGACCATCCAACCTCTCATGCAACACGAACAGAAAGTTATTTTCTTAACTGCAATCAGTACAGCTTGCTCATCGAATTTCTGATTGATCAGCTGTGTAAGCGCAGCCAGATCACGCCCTTTGACAACCTTGAGTTTTCCAAAAGAGTTTTCACGCAAACGCTTCGATACTGGTGCCATGTTATATTTTGTAGTGTAATTGAGTAAGTTTTCTAAACAGTCTGTTATTCTATGAGGCTTTAGCGCGTTGTTACACGTATGTATATGTTAAGATAGAAGAAGAAGTTGCATTTAGGTTTTGTTGTTGGTCGAATTAGCTTAATTTGCGTTGAAATTAAATTAACAAACGAAACTTTGCAACTGTGTGCAATGAGTGATTTTAGTAATGCAAATCCACGTATCCCTTTTTGGGTATTTGTTCGCAAGTATTACAATTCAATTTATTTTTTTTGTGAAGCACAGAAATTAAACGTGGTTTGAGCATCAATACTATGCATAGTTCGTTGGTCGCAATTTCTATGGAGTCTCCCAGGGCTGAACAGTGTTCAGCAAATGGAAGTTTTACGATGCACCTGCCGTCCACCGCCACTTCTCGGTGCTCCATGAAGTGAGTCTGACAATGAGCTTCAATGGGTGTTCGTGGTTTCTCTGTTGACTCCATGCTATACCGTGTCCAAAATCGTTCCATTAATTCATTTGTTTCTGCACTTGTTGCTGCTGCACAGATTTCTGATGATTTATTTGCAGAATTTATGTTTCCTGCAAAAATCCATTCGAATTCTGTTGTTTGCATCATTGGCCCAGAATGGAAAATTTTATGTTGTTGAGTTAGCAGTATTGAATAATAATGCTCTGCTCCGATCAACATATCGGTTTTGCCAGGTTTGTTGCAGTTAGGGTCTATGCCTCCAATCGCATCGCAAAGTTGCTTTGTAGTGATTTAACTATAACATTTACACGATCCTTGCGAATTCTTGGCTGTCATCCGATGCTTTCAATCCGTAGTGATGTATCATGACGTTTAACAGAGCTCTAAAAGTTGCCTATTAGCAAGTAGATTTTAGTTTTGATTGTTCACAAATGCTCCCAGTAGTATTTTAAGCGAGATCTCCCTACAGGAGGAATAAGTGATTACTCGCCTATGTCTTTTTTCGGAGCAATAAGGGAGATTTGTAAATATTTTTCTCCTTCATTCCTCCGAAGCGAGCAATAAGAGAGATTTGTTAAAAATTATCTACGTAATTTCTTTCTTAAGAAAATAAATATTGACAAATCTCCTTTATGGCTCGCTTCGGAGGTATAAGAGAGATTTGAATTTTTTGTAACTGTTGAATGCCGTTATTTCTCTTTGTTTGCTTCTTCGTTTGGCTGCTCATGCTTCTTGAGCTTCACTAAAATTGTCAATTGAAGTGTGGTTCGTGAAAAGAGTGCATCATGAAAACTTAAAAGTAATATGTGTGATAATTTTTATTCAAAAGGCATTTCAAACTCCTTGTAAAAAGAAAATTAGATTCCTATACAGTTTCAATACATCAAAATGATTCAAATGAACAGCAAACTAATAGCACAAACAATTTATTAGTTTGCGAAGAAAGAGCGGCAGAAACTGAAAGTGTTGTGAAAAAGAAAAAACAAACAGTTGCTGAAAAATTAGCAGAATGGACTATAAAAAAAAAACGTTTCGCGAAACACGTGCGACGAACTTCTGGCAATATTGGGTTACGAAATTCAAGATGTTCCTAAAACAAGAAAAACTCTTTTGCAACAATATCAACCTATGGATATAAGTGTTGTGGAAATGCCACCCGGAGAATAGTTTCACTATGGATTAGGAAAAGCATTGGAAATTGAGTTGAAACATATCGATATACATGGCGATGCTTTGCTTCTAGATATTTTCTGTGATGGACTGCCTCTCTTTAAAAGTTCAAGCAAAAGTATTTGGCCAATTTTGGGTTAAATTATAAATTGTCATAGTTCATCGCCTTTTTTAATTTATTGAAGAGTATACTGCGCTTAAAACCAATGGATTAGCTATTTTTGATAAAGTCTTTAAGCCAGAAATAAGAGCGTTCATATGTGATGCACCAGCCAAAGCTTTCTTAGCAGGAATTGTTGGCCATACTTCCTCATATGGCTGTTCAAAATGTAAGCCGGAATCAGACATTGTAAGCAGTTTATGAATAAATATGTTTACTTTACAATAGATGCAATGAATCTTATTTCTTTTCAGTTATGCTATTTGAAACAAACATTTTCAAATAAAAAAATACCAACAATAATTGACGAGATCTTCAAGGAAGACGTTATATTAAAAATTAATTGGGATGGCACAAAGGGCAAAGTTGCAGTGAAAAACTATGTTTTATTTAAAAAAATTTTGTTCGGTAACTTATAAAATTTACCTTTTTTTTCTTTATCTATGTGTATATTTTTCCTTTTTAGATGCAATTAAAGATGATGGAATGACGTTCGAATATTTCGAAAGTAATATTAAAAAAGCCATTGTTAAATAAAGCGGCTTTCTATCGCAAAACTTATAAATTAAAAAAGAATTGAATAAAATAACATTTAATTATTTGAAATTAGACAACAATACATCACTTTTTAAAGAGACTTAAAATTAAATCTAAAACTTACTTTAAAGTTTTTTGCTGAAAGTGACGCTTACGGGGAACAAGTTCTCAAAACGCAAGTGACTTCTAAGTTGAAAGAGCGATTCTCACGCGATGATTTGAACTTGATGTGTTCCGTGATAAAACATTTAAGAGCCCTTTTTTCGGGGAAGAGTTTTTTTTTTTTTTTTTTAAACTTTGCTATTTATTTTTGATTATTTCCCTTAATGTATAAAAACAAGGAACTGACAAAAAGTTTACAAATCTTACAAACATTAATTACTAACAGTTACTTTTTGAACTGGTAGGGTGGAAACGCGTTCCTCAACTCATCGCTGGGTAGGAAGATCATTACGATGGAGGCGGGATCGGCTGCACGTGTTTGCGAGGCCTCTCGCGAGATTGTTTGGGTGCGATGAGAGCTTGCTCAAGTACCTTTCCTTGTGTTCCGCTATGACTTCCCTGACCGGTGGTACGTTTAAGTCCCTTTGTATGTTTTCGTTGCGAACGAACCACGGTGCCCCGGTGATAGTTCTCAGGATCTTCGACTGGGCTCTTTGCACGATGTCAATGTTACTGCTGCACGCGTTACCCCATAGCTGGCAGCCATATGTCCAGATTGGTTTCAAAACGGAGTTGTAGAGCAGAACCTTGTAGTCCAGACTTAGCGGAGAGCGAGCGTTGATAAGCCAATGGAGGCTATTGGCTTTGAGTTTAAGCTGTGTTCTCTTAGCTTCAATGTGCCTGCGCAATGTAAGTCTTCTGTCCAAGTGTACTCCCAGGTACGTAACTTCGTTTGCTTTCGGGAGTGGAGTGTTGTTAAGCGTGAGTGGTGGACAGTCTTGCCTGTTTAAGGTGAAAGTTACATGTTTACATTTTTGTTCGTTTACCTTAATTCGCCAGTCGGATAGCCAGTTTTCTATGTTAACGATGTGACGAGCAAGTTGTGTTGTTGCTTGCAGTGGGCATCTGGAGCGGCTTAGAATAGCTGTATCGTCAGCAAAGGTTGATGTTGTTAGGCCTCTGCATGTTGGGATGTCTGCTGTGTAGAGTACGTATAGTGTCGGCCCAAGTACGCTGCCCTGAGGAACGCCAGCTTCAATGCGGTGTTCGTCGGATATTGCGGAGTTGCATCTTACTGCAAACTTCCCGTCGTAGAGGTACGACTTTAACAGTTTATGTGTGTTGACTGGGAGCGTTGTTTTGATCTTGTACATCAGACCTTCCAACCAGACTCTGTCGAACGCCTGAGACACATCCAAAAATATTGCAGTGCAGTATTCTCGTTTTTCGAACGCGCCTCGTATTTCTGATGTTATGCGGTTGACCTGCTCAATAGTTCCGTGTTTTTCACGAAAACCGAATTGATGTGATGGGATTATGTTATTAAGATTCAGGAATTGATTAATCCGAGTCAGCAAACATTTTTCGAAGAGTTTTGATAGACACGATAAAAGGCTTATAGGTCTATACGACGAGGGAACTGTTCTTTCTTAACCAAGCTTTGGAATCATTATGATGATAGACTTTTTCCATCTCTCTGGAAAGTGGCCGAGTTGTGTGATTGAGTTGAATAACTGTGCAATGATGCAGACTGCACAATAGGGAAGCTCAATAATCATCTTTGGGGATATTAAGTCCAAGCCCGGGGATTTTTTTGGGTTTAGATGCTGGTTGATAATTCTTGCGACTTCATTCGGGCGGAATACTATTGGCTCATGTTGAAGGGGAGAGTCGTTTATAACGGTCGGGAGTGCGAACGCGTTTGTAGCAGGATTAGGTTGGAAAACATTTTGCAGATGTTCCGCAAATGTGTTGGCTCTGTCTTCATCGCTCCGGGCCCAGCCGCCTGCATTGTTTCTTAAAGGCATCACTGTTTCTGTCGGTGGACTTAGAGCTTTCCACAAAGAGTTTTTAGTGCCAGATGTTGATAGTTGCTCAATGTATCGGCGTTGGGCATATTCTTCTTCTCGCTTTAACGCTTTGGTGAGTTTACGTGTGGCTCTTCTTAGATTTTGCTTTGCTGACGGCGATCTGTGGGATTGCCAATGTCGCCTGAGGCGCCGCTTTTCATGAACGAGCTGTTCAATTTGGGGGTTTGTTGACATTTGGGCGTGTACTGCATTTACTGGTGTTGGTGTTGAGATGCGAGCTGCTTCGACGAAGACTGACTCAAGTTGCGGGTCCAGTTCAATGTGTGAACTTATATATTTTTTTTTATTTGAGCCAGTTAGTTTTTTGTGTGGTCAACTTACCGGGGCGATTTACAAACTCTGGGTGGCGTAGTAATTGTATAAGAACAGGCGAGTGGTCGGATGAAAGATCCGAGAGGCTTTCGGCGCTTATCAGACTGCGGGGAATATTTTTGGTAACTGCAATATCAATCAAGTCGGGTAGTTTCTTGGGGTCTGTGGGCCAGTAAGTTGGTGTGCCAGGAGAGACGTGGCCGAGCCTGTTGTTTACTTTTACAAGTGCGTTGTACAGCTGCTTTCCCTTTGGATTCACAAGGCGAGATGCTATAAAGTGTTCTCCTAATGAGTTGAAAAATTCCATAAATTGGTCTTCAGATATGGTAAATCGAGGGGGGCAGTAGACGGCGGCTAGTGCAATTTGGTTACCACTATCAAGATGTATTTTTAAAGATGTGGCCTGTAGGTAGTTTCTGGCGAACACTTTGTGGAAGTGGTGCTTTAGCCGGCTTCTAATCAAAATACCAGTCCCGCCGTGTGCCTTACCATCGGAATGATTGGTTCCGTAGAATGTGTATCCGCTTATTGTAAAATTATATTTGTTAGTAAGGTGTGTTTCGGAGAGTAGCATAACGTCGATGTGCTTGTCGAGTAGGAATTGAGCTAACTCAAGTTTATGCTGTGAAAAGCCGTTAGCATTCCACGTAGATATACGTAGCGGAGACATTGATTATTTTGACTGTTGTGATACAAGCATTTGTACCAAAAGACTTTGATTTCGCATTAAATCTTGCATAGTTGCGTGCATAAATGACATAAACTCTGTCAAGCTCTGCTGCAGCGTACATATCATTGCTTCGAAGTTGCTTTGTGGCTGCTCTTGTGGCTTGTTGTCTTGTGCCGTATTTTTATCCACATGCATTGCTTGTGTGTACGGTGCAGTAGAGGCAGGAGGCACCAGACCAGATCTTAAGGCGCTTGCATAAGTCGCGTTTTTCGATACGGATACGGGACCAATGGAGGACCTGGCTGCAGTCGAGAAGAAGACGTCTGGGTTGCTTTTCGATGGGATGTAGTTAGGCTGTGCGCTTTGCGTGCGTGCTGTGTTCACGCGCTGGTGGATGCGAGACTTAAGTTCTTTGTAAATTGGGCAGCCTCTATAGTTAGCTGTGTGATTGCCGCCGCAGTTGCTGCACTTTTTTTTTGCTAGAGTCACCTTTGCTTGCTGGGCAGCGCGACGACTCATGAAGATCGCCACAAACTACACATACCTGGCGCAGTGTGCAGTAAGTCCTTGTGTGGCCGTATTCTTGGCAGTTCATGCATTGTACCGGGCCTTTGCGTTTATGAGGCTCTTCAACGGTGATTCTACGGTGCAGTAGAAACTGAAGCTTGTAGATGGGGTGCGCCTCATATTTTTTAGTTGTCTGCGTCTCAGGCTCAAGCTCAACTTTGAAAAGTGGTTGCGGCTGTCTGTTCTTGTTAAGGATGTTAAGAACTTTTTTAACACGGAATCCTTTCTCATTTAGCGCCTCTTGGATTTCATTTGGCGTGACATCCGACTCTATACCTTTAAGTACAACTTGCTGGCCCTTGCAGCTTTTTAGTTGGTACGTGTAAAAGTTTTTTTGCTTTCCTTTAAGTATTTTGACAACACTCTAAAGTTGTCTTCGGTCTTTGTCTGCACTTTGATCTCCTGGATGTTACCCCTCTTTAGGGGAATGATGTGGAAATTATCATGACCAATTAGCTCACTGGAGCTTTTCTCTCGAATGAATATTGGTGGTGGCTTTGGCTTTTTTTTGTTACCTCCAACTGATTCTGGTGGCAGGTCGACAGCATTATCTGCTAAGATTTGAAATCTATTGGTGGGGTTTGGACTTTCGCATGAGTTGCCACGAGAGATTTTCGATTTAATTGTAGATTTTGGGGGCTCAACTTACGCTTTATCTGTATGTAGCGATCCATACCTGTCTGTATGGCCGGCTTTACATTTGCGTTGGCTGCGGAATGTTTTGCTGACGGCGCGTCAGTCTTTGTGTTTTGAGAGAGGGCCGTCGGCACCGGTGCAATTGTTGTTGCAGTAGCTGTTTCAGCCGTCGTGGACAGAAGAGACAGGGAGCATGATCGAACTCTGTCGCGTGCTACGTTCAAGAGTTCGTTGGTCGTGTTAGGTGTAGGTGACCGCGCGCAGTCGGATTTCGTCGAGAGTAGGGACGGAGAAGGGGCGCACGAACGTGCACTGTCGTGCGCTGAGAGCAAGAGTTCTTTTGCTCGCTCGCGCTCGGTTTCTTCGGCGACGTAGGCAAAGTACGCGTTGTTCCGTTGCAAAGAGAGCCGTCGCTCGTCTTGCTCGCGCTGTCGCTGAGAGCGAACGTCGTGGTGGCTCATTGTCTTGAGCGGGGTTAAGCTACTGATTTTTGTCTGTTATTTTTGTTTTGTTTATTTGTAGATAGTTAAATTGTGTTCACCAAAATAACTTTTTGATGTGCATTTTATTGCACAAAGCGTCCTTTCGCGTAAATTATAATATAAATTTTTTGGTTTTTTAGGCACTTTACTCGTGTGATTATCAATTTGAAACCGGAGCAGAAAGAAAACACGTCTGCTTGCGACGGTTGATAGACAAAAAAAAAAAAAAAAAAAAAAAAAAAACTTTTTCAATTTGAAATGAATTTTATTCAAAATATAATCAAATGTACTGATAGACATTCGAGTATAGTTGAAAAATTTGTCCGGATACAGTCTTAAATTTAAAAACAAACTATTGAATTCTCCCTTCAAACGGTTTTGATTTAGTGGATGGATCCCGTTACTATTGTTCGTGATAACATTTACCACTGCTGCTGACGCAAAAAATTCGTCATCTGAATCCATGGCGACTATGATTCCGACTAAAATTAAAGCACTCGCAATGGTTCTCTCTTTGCTAAAAGCTTTAATTATGTCATGTTCTCGCTTTGAAGATCGCTGCGATAATTATCGCTTGTAGCATCGCATCGCTTATCGCGGCCACTCTGCCGTCAGCCTTAGATATGTTTTGCTTTGATTCAGTGCGTGCGAAGATGGTAGATATACTAAGCTTTTTGTTTGTCATGCAGAGCGCGTGCATACATAAGAGAGCGAGCCGAAATGGGCAAAAACAAAGGCGCATGATCGGAGCGAGATTTAAAAATAGTTTTTCATCCAGCGCCGAACATGAAAGGCGATGCGCGCGCGTTTTCAAGCTTTAAGCCGCTTCTTTGGGTTTGCGACTCACACGTATGACGCAAACATGCATAGATTCGCTCAATTCTATGAATGTATTCATGATGCAGGTGCCGACTATGCCGACTGTCACCACAGCACGAGAATGAGCGAGTCTAAAAACAAGTAAGAACGCTTAAGTAGAGAAGTCCCGACTAAAAGATACCCAGAGCCCGTGTATTAAAATGACTTGCAGCGGTGCTGTTTTTCTTGACTTAACTTTAATATAAAATATCTCCGGTGTTTCTTAACCGATTTGAACCAAATTTTCACAGAAGCTATAAAGTTATCGATAGTTTCAACTCCTTTTATACATTTTCTTAATTCAAGATTTTTCGTTATCGATTGCATGTGTTTATCGGAAACCAGAATAGTTATCGATATTTTGAAATAAACTTGGTCTGCAAATGGCTTAGGAGAAGTTATGTTCCAAATTTGAAGTATCTAGCTCTTATAGTCTCTGAGATCGGCGCGTTCATACATACGGACGGACGGACAGACAAACATTTCTATATCGACTCGGCTGTTGATGCTGATCAAGAATATATATACATAATGGGGTCGGTGATGCTTTCTTCTGCCTGTTACATACTTTGCATAAAACAATTATACCCTATTTTACCCATTTCATGGGTATAAAAATAATAATTCAAATATTTTACGCATTGATTGCTTTTAAAACTTATATTTTGTAGCCACAGTAAGATAACAGAGAGAAGAAGAGCTATTAGTGGTGTTTTGGTGCCGCATTCAGTTATTGTCATAATTGGTGATGGAGCCTGCCTTTTTAGATCTATTTCTTACCTTTTATTTGGTAGGCAAGGCTTCCATGGCACCATACGCCAACATATTGTAGCCCTTATTGTAACCAACTGGGAAACTTTTGCTTGCTTCAGCTTAAACTTAAATGGAGAGTGTAAATTTTCAAGTTTTTCAAAATTGAAATTTATTACAAGCATTTGGAAACATTATGCATCCTGTAAAAAGATTGCGTTTTACCGGTCCATTGATCAATGGACATTTTGATGTTGATATTCCTTTAGAGGAAGTATTAACTCAAGATTCTAATACGTCAAGTGAATGTAAAACTGAAAATGTTAAAAATCCCGTTAGAAGACGTAGTCTGTTCACCGACAAAACAAACGAGTAAAAAGGCTCTAGTCGAGATTTCCCGACTAGGAGATACCCAGAACCCTATACTTAACGCGTACAGTCATTGTCTGTATGCATCTGTGACCTAAACTTCAATCTTCGATATCTCTGGTGTTTCTCAACCGATTTGGACGAAATTTTTCGAACAGTTCTATCGTTACCCATTATTTCAACCCTAATTTTTACATTATCAAAATTCGAGATTTTTTTGTAATCGATCACATGTGTATATCGGAAACCAGAATAGTTATCGATAATTTGGTCTGCTTATGGTATAGGAGAACTTATATTCAAAATCTGAAGTCTCTAGCTCTTGTAGCCTCTGAGATCGACGCGTTCATACAGACGGACAGACGGACGGACAGACGGAAGGACAGGCGGATGGACAGACGGACGGACAGACGGACGGACAGACGAACGGACAGACGAACGGACATACTGACATGGCTATATCGACTCGGCTGTTGATGCTGATCAAGAATATATATGCTTTATAGGGTCGGAGATGCTTCCTTCTGCCTGTTACATACTTTTGCACAAAACCATTAAACCCCTTTTACCCATTTTATGGGTTCGGGATATAAATGGTACTCACTGAAAGCAACAGACGTGTGAGTCGCGCTCTTGATCAGCTCGCGCGTCGCTCTAATGACTGCCGCTAGATATAAAATAATTTGAATGCAATCATGCGCCTTTGTTGTTGCCCATTTAGGCTCACTCTTTTATTTATGCGCGCGCTCTGCGTATAAACATTAATCTAAATATCCCACCTCCTATACACTCACTAAGCTAAGCATAACTAAGAGGCTGCAGTTAAGGGAATGGCATTGCCTAATTTGCACCACCCACAAGTAGCTCTTAAGTGCAAGCGTTGCATGTAAGAGCTCGGTGTCTGTTGCTTAGAGGAATAACTGTAATGCTCTTTCCCACTTTATGCTTTTACAAACAATGGTATGGATATTGGCTATGCACTTTAGTTTATATTTAATGTGAACAAAGAAAGTTACTTTTTGGATCAGTGAGTTTTTTAATATTCTGATTTTCGTATTATTTATTTATTTATTTATTTATTTATTTGCTTTTTAGCGACGTTTCTAATTGTTTGCAATTATTAATACAGGCTCGACGTCATGAATCAAAGGGGGTGATTCGAAACAATTTGAAAATTGTGAATGAAATGTATTATGCTGGCCAGATAGCGCTATTTCGAATGTTGCTAAACATTCTCATCAGTGACCTTTCTGTTTAGAATTATTAAACTCAAACTGATCGTATATGAAACTATAGTTGGGGACAGGAGTTGAACCTGGGACCTCTCGTTAACGAGGCGGAAGTCTTAGCCACTGGGCTATTCCCTGACGACATCCATCCCTGGCTAATCACAGTTTTACATCAACGACTGCATATCTAATTCTAACCATTTACTCTAAAGCTTTCATTTTTATCAATTTATCTCAGCTTCTGCCCATTGAACTAAGCTTAATCTAAGCTCACTCGAACTATGACAAGGCTGAACTGCTTTGTATACATAAGTTCTTATTATTATTTTACTGATCAACTATTTTTCTTTGCGAAAATGTCAGAAATAGTTAAGGACGTGCCAATCCTTATTTTTATATATGTTTTTTAGGGACGTTTCTAATTGTTTGCAATTATTAATACAGGCCCGACTATAGTTTCATATACGATCAGTTTGAGTTTAATAATTGTAAACAGAAAGGTCACTGATGAGAATGTTTGGCAACATTCGAAATAGCGCTATCTGGCCAGCCTAATACATTTCATTCACAATTTTCAAATTGTTTCGAATCACCCCCTTTGATCCATGACGTCGAGCCTGTATTAATAATTGCAAATATTTATTTAATTATTATTAAGAGCAAGCTTATAATTAAAATTATATGCTAGCGTGTTTTTTTTTTTCCTTAAGGCTATGGCAACGTAGGCCTTCAGCTCGTGCAAGTCTAGGCTAAGAATATTTACATATTTACATATATACAGATTTTTATAGCTAGGGTTTTGTTTGTGTGTTTAAATACTGTGTGTTTATGTTATGTGATTGTTTTATATGTTAAAGTAAAGGTTTGTGTTCTTTAGGTATTGTAGGATCTTTGAAGTGTTTGGGGGTGTGGGGTTTGTGAGGCATTCTAGTGGGTTGGTGTTTTGGAAAATTGCTTGTCTATGTGTTCTGAAGGAGTTGCAGGTGGCAAGTATGTGTTCTATTGAGATGTGTTGGTTGCAGTGTGGGCATGTCCTGGGGGTGTGGTCAATGTAGGATTTGTGGGTGATTTTTGTGTGTCCCAGTCTGAGTCTCGTTATTTTGATTTGGTCTTCGCGTGTTAGGGAAAGTTGATTTTTGAGGTGGTAGCTGTTGTATTTGTTGTGATTTATGTTTTGGTACCAGGTGGTGGTTTCTGTAAGGTTATTTTCTATTTTTTATTGGTATTTTTTTTTTATTTACTTTAGGATGTCTTTTATGTTGTAGTTTTCTTTTGTTGTCAAGGGTTCCTTGGCTGCGTTTTTTGCCGCGGTGTCTGCCTGTTCGTTTCCCGTTATTCCTACGTGTCCGGGTACCCATAGTAATTTAATTTGGGAATGTTTGTTGTAGGATGTTGCGTATAAGTGAGCTGTAGTATTCGCTATTGTTTGTGTTCGTTATTGTGTCTATGGCGGATAAAGAGTCCGATGCAATATTTGCCCCTTTTATTTTTGAAAATATTTAGGGTTTCTGCGATTGCTATGATTTCGGCAGAAAAGACCGACGAGTTGTGGGGCAGAAGGCTCGATTTTATGTGTGTTGCTTCGTATGTGATGGCGAGAGTGGAGATTGAGTGGGTTTGGGATCCGTCTGTGTATATGTATGTGAATTTGTTGGCGTCTTCAGTTTTCTTTAAGTTGAATTCTGCCCGGTATATTTCTGGAGGTGTGTTCTGTTTGCTAAATTTTCTTAGTCTTGTGTCAATGTTTAATTTGTTTGTGTGCCAGGGTGGTGTGGTTTGGGGGCGTGTGGTTGTTGGCTGGAAGGGTAAATTGTGGATTTTACAGAATTTTATGATGTGGTCTTTTGTAGAGCTGTGTTTGAGTCGTTTTGGTGGTCGGTATGTTTTTAGTATTCTAATGATAGGTGAGTTTTTTGCTGTGATCAGGGATTTGGTTAGGTTGGCCGTTAGGAATTCTCTTCTGTCCTCTAGTGTTACTGCTCGTGCTTCGTGGAGGATGTTTTGGATGGGGGTTGTCTTAAATGCTTCGTGAGCGATTCTAAAGCCTGTGTTAATTGCGGATTTGATGGGGCGTAGGGTTGATTTTGAGCAGTTGCCGTATATGGGGAGCCCGTAGTCTGCTTTTGCGACCAGAATTGATTTGGTTATGTCTAAAAGTGTAGATGTATTGCAGCTGAATTTTGGGCTTGAGAGGCATTTAATTATGTTGGTTGCTTGTTTGAGATTGTTTACAAGTTGTTCTGTGTGGGTTTTCCACCTGTATTTGTTGTTGAAGTGTAGGCCAAGTATTTTTATTGACGTCTCATTTTTAATTTGTATTCGTCCTGTGGTTAGGGTGCAGTTGCAGTTATGTTTTCTGCAAACGTGCAAGTGTTTGCATTTTGTGGTGGAGACCATAGCGCCTGAGTAATCGCCCCAGTTTGTTATTGTGTTGAGGATGGGGACTAGGTTTATATTTATGTTTTTTCTGTTTTTTAGTTTTAGTATGAGGTTGAAGTCGTCCGCGTATGCACTAGGGTTGATATTTGGGTGTTGGGTGAGGATTTCGGTGAGTTTGTTGTAAGCTATTACAAATAAGACTACCGAGAGCGGTGATCCCTGGGGGATGCCGTTAGGGATGGGGTGGAAAGAGGATAAGGCTGTGTTGATGCGTACTGTCGTTTTTCGGTTGGTCATGAAGTTTTTTACGCAGTGAGTTGGTCGAGGATTGTGTGGATTCGTATTCTGTCGAAAGCTCTCGCAAAGTCAAGGGATATTATTGATGTGTGGTTTTTTTTGGAGATGCTTCTAGCTAGTAGATGGTCTACTAGGAGTAGACTGTCTAAAGCAGATTTCCTCTTCTTAAAACCAGTTTGACTGTTATGGATGAGATTATCATTGGAAACAAACCACCACAGTCGCTTTGCTATTATTTTGCCTAGGATTTTTGATTGGCATGGATTGAGGGATATGGGTCGGTAGGACTTTAGTGAGGTTTTGTCAGAGTTGGGTTTAGGTATTGGGATTATTATACTGTTCTTGTAGGCTTGGGGAATGTAGTTGGTAAGTATGGCTTTCTCAAGGTCTATAATTCTGTTTATTGTTTTTTTGTCAAGAGTTTTTATCATAGTGTAATTAATTCTGTCCAGTCCAGGTGTGTTGCATTTTAGTGTGTTTAGTGCTGCTGTAAATTCGATGGGGGTTATTGGCTTTTCTATTTCTAAGGCTCTTTTTTTGGGAGTGCAAGTGTTGTGTATGTTGTTAAGTGCTGTACGTTTTGAGTTGGTGAATTTGGTGGTGAAGTTATGGTCGGATGCTGCTTCTGAATGAATGGTTATGAATAGCATAGTTAGAGTGACAAGCTTGAAGAGCAATGGGTAGAAAATTCCTTGTCCTTCTGACCGGAATAGCAAAACTAATTTTTCTGATTAATTCCGAGGAATCAATTTCACCATTTATTAGCTTGTGTAAAACGATAACGCCAAGCATTGTTCTGCGATAAGCAAGAGAAGGAAGATTTATTAGTAAAAGTCTACTGTGGTAGGAAGGTATGTTAATGTTAGTATCCCAGTTAAATCTCCTAAGGGCAAAGAGCAAAAATTCTTTTTGCACTGATTCTATTCTATCCTGGTGAATCCTGTATTTGGGATACCAGATACAAGATCCATATTCAAGAATAGGACGTACCAAAGACGTATAAAGTGTTTTAGTTACGTAGAGATGGTCAAATTCTTTCGACCAGCGCTTAATGAACCCCAAGGTACTAGAGGCTCGATTTGCAACTGAAGAGATATGCTTGTGAAATTTAAGTTTTGGATCAAAGAGGATACCCAAATCATCAACCCATTCAATGCGATCGAGTGGGCTACCATCATGAAAATATATATTTGAAAAAGGAAGGCGTCTATAATAAGACATGACTTTACATCTATTGCAATTAAGTTTTAGTAAGTTAACACGACACCACTTTTGAAAATTATCTAAAAATTTGTAATTTTTGAGCAGACAACAGAGCAGTACCTGACATGCATAATTTTACATCGTCAGCATACATCAGCACTCGAGAGTGGTCAATAACAGATGGAAGGTCATTGATGAAAAGTGTAAATAACAAAGGTCCAAGGTGACTTCCTTGCGGAACACCGGAAGTGACATGAACCACCTTAGAGACAGCACCATTAAAACTAACTCTTTGTGTTCTATGAATTAAATATTCCCTTATCCACAGAATGAGATTGCTTGGAAAACTTAAAAGATCAAGTTTATGAAGTAAAAGGTAGTGATTAACCGAGTCAAATGCCTTACTGAAATCAGTGTAAATAACATATGTTTGCATTTTATTTTGAAAACCATTAACAACTAGTGAAGTAAATTCTAACAGGTTAGTGGTAGTAGATCTTTGTTTCATGAATCCATGCTGGCACGGTGAAATTAAAGATCTGCAAATGTGTTGTAATTAAGAAGTTATCCATTTCTCAAACATATTTGGTATGGCAGACAATTTGAAAATACCCCTATAAATTTGAACATTAGACTTGTCTCTTTTTTTATGGAACGGAATAATAAATGATTCTTTCCAGGTATTAGGAAATTAACATTTCTCAATAGACAAACTCATCAGTTAATGCAAAGGCTTTAAGAGACCATCAGCACAGTACTTAAGCACACAGCTTGGTACGCCGTCAGGTCCCGGGGAAAATACGGTCTTAATACCCTGTAAATCACGTAGTAATGAACACTCTGTAATTCTTGGTCCAAAATTGCATTTAGATCCAACATCCTGATACGGGTAAGACAGATCAACCTGATTATCAAATATACAGTTCATTTGATAAACTGGTTGATCTGCCTTACCCGTTTAGAAAAAATTCGGCAAATAAATCGGCAATGGCCTGATCCGAATTGGCAGCCTCTTTTTCAAATGAAACATTGGATGGAAGAATTGATGACTTTCGCTTCGCATAAACGAAGCCAAGAACCTTTTAGGATCTTGCTGGAACTGTAGTCTACACCGACTTAAGTAATTTTTATAACATGAGTTATTCATGTCGATCTCAGAGACTATAGGAGCTAGAGACTTTCGATTTTGCACAAAAGCTCATCTAAGTCCTAGGCAGTACAAGTTTGTTTCCGATTTTCGATAACTATTTCCGTTTCCGATATACACATGGGATCGATAACATAAAAATGTCGAATATCGAACATATGTAACACTTTTTAGAAACTTAGTACAAAATAATGAAAATCTTAAAATTTCATCGACATCGGATGACAAACTCCAGAGATATCGAAGATTGAAGTTTAGTCACAGATGCATACAGACAATGAATGTGCGCGTGAAGTATAGGGTTCGGGGTATTTCCTAGTCGGGAAATCTCGACTAGAGATGACATGCTTTCGCTTGGAGTTTGCGTCATAAATAACAGCTCTTTGAAAATGCGAGTCAATTGACCGCATACTCGATCTGCAACTGCTGCTTGTAGATGAAATATTTTCGCTGTCAGCACAAGCATCTGCAGCTGGTATGCCGGAGTCGGGAGTATGGCCTCTTAAATTAACGCGCAAAAATTTCTCGATAATGACCTACCATCGATAGTACCGATAGTGCCATCGATAGCTCTCCACCTCTAGTTGCTTATGAATAATTCTCACTCTTTTTTGTTTTAAAATTTGTTTCTTCTGTTTGGAGCGATCATCTTTTTTATGTGAATGCACTTTTTTCAGTTCAAAGCAAGAAACGTTTTTGCCTTCGTGTGCCCTATGCACAGTAGCTCGGCTGCCGCAGCGGCAGAGAAGCAAGAAAGGTTTTTGCCTTCGTCATTTTGACGACGCGCTAAAAAAAATGTGAGTTTATGCCTGCCGACCCCTGGTTTAAAATAATTTAAAATAATGGAAAATATCAAAAAAAAAAAAACTTAAAAATATTTGAAAATAATCAAAAATAATCGGTGTGATTATTTTTGATTATTTTCAATTATTTTTAAAATGGCTGGTAGTTTTAGATTATTTTTGATTATTTTTAATCGTAATCATTAAATAATCATACATTTTTCACCAGCGAACTATATAGTAATTACGACTATTTTCCAAAAATAATTTAATTGATTAGTAATTCTAATGACGTGTTAACAGGTATGGTCTCAAGGCAGTACCACAATAAATGTCTTATATTTTTTTGTACGGTTTCCCATTTGTTCGATATACCAAGGATGACCAAACCATCTGCATTGAGTTTGACATCGATGATAGATACAGTGTCTGCTACATATACATCGTTGCCGTCTCTGGGTGACGACAAGGACATTGCCGATGCAATGATTATAATTATTAATATAAAAAAGTAAAATTTAGACCATATGGCCAAATCTCGATTGGAGGAGTAGCTTGATTATGACAATAGGAGGTATCAATACTTGGCAGCAGAAGAGTCAACTCGTAGTGAAGTTCAAAAGCCGCAACACAAGTCTTCGTTGCTTGTGCCAGAGCAGGGCACAGACCATCGATTACATGTACTTATTGCAAATCTGCAGATCATAATCAGGGCTGTGCCAGCAATCAAAACCAACTGAATTCCAACCAAAAACCAACCTCGAGCTGGTTTCAGTTGTGCCAGAGCCCTGTTCGAGATGGTTTTGAAATCTCAACCAATTTGGCCAGAGATTTGGTTAGTTTAAGCAATATTAAATGTCTAATGCATAACAAGTGTTACATTTCCGAAAGGTAATTTTAAGCTTAGTTGCATATTGCAAATACATTTGAATTTAATACATATTTTAATTCATGATTTTTAATTTTAATTAATCTCTTACAAATCTCTAAAACTATTTGCCGTTCTGAGTAAGCGTGCAAAACCGTCCCTAACAAAGGAGCTGCCACTTTGTTTGGTTAACAATAACTATTATTCGAAGTCTTTAATAGGTCAATTTTAAAGACACCTTTTTGTGACAAATTAACATAAAAAATCGTACTTTAAGGTAACAAAATTGCATGGTTGAGCAGTGTACAGTTTGTTGTAAATTTAACAAACCTTTTTTTATGATGTGGCAACTTTTGCTGTGTTTGTTAGGTGTGTGAATGTTACAGTAAGAAGAAGAATTTAATTTATGGAAAGTCATTGAGCCGCCAAAATGTGAGTTAAATTAAAATTGCATTTAATTATTTGTTTGACATTTATTTTATTATTGGTCCATCGGGGAAACCACCGTTCACCTTTTGCACTTTTAATATGTAAACAAAACCAGATTTGCCATTCAGGAAATACGTAGAACAGCTGTTCAAGCAAGCTATAGACGAATATATGTAAAAAGACTGGTAACCAGAGCCGGCGATGTTAACGCAACAGAGAGCCTCAGCACATTTTCGAAGCATACACAAGTATCGAGTAGCGGCAAGTTCCCCTTAAAATCGCACAGCTGCGTTTGTTTTGATTTTTGCTTCCTTACTTATTTTTCGAGGCTCGCCGCCTTTTCGCGAGCTGAGTCTGTTTCTTTATGCGAAAAAAGGGTATAATGGCTGTATACTAAAGAATGTAACAGGCGAAAGTAAGCAGCTCTGACCCCATAAAATATATATATTCTTGATCTGTCTGTCCATCTGAATGAACACATATATCTTGGAGACTAGTACTTAATACAAAATATTCAAAATCTGTGACAACTTATCATTCATCGAAATCGGTTGAGAAACAGCATAGATATCGCAGACAGAAGTTAAGTTTCAGAATACACAAACAATGACTGTCCGTACTAAGTATGATTTTAGGGTATATTCTAGTCACGAACTAGAGCTCAAAGACCATGCCGGGTTCATTCCGCTACTTTTTAAATTGGCGACAGACTGACGCACAAGCTGAGGGTATGATCGCGAACGAATACAGGTAACCCTCCTACAACGCGGGGGTTAGGTTCCTAAGAATTGCCCCGTTGTAAGAAATCGCGTTGTAGGATATATGAACTCCATACAAAAATCGGAGTTTGGTTCCAAGCTGAAAAATTTGATTTTGTTCGTATATATATTCATACTAAATATATGTATTTTTTAATTTATTTATTTATTGAGTCAAAACAAAATATTATGTAATTTGATAACACTTCATTTATTTTATCAAAACTAAACAAAACAAAACATAAATAAAATTTCAATTTTACGTAACATATTCAAGTTGAAAGAAATAATAATTTAAAACGAAAATGGAACCATAATTTTCTAAGTCTCCTCATCACTTATTATGATTTGTCTTGGACGTTTTTTTCGTTCTAGTTCAAAAGAACCGCGGGAAATACCCTTTTTTAAATAAGCAAACAATAACGACACCACCGAAAAATTGTCGTCGTCGTTCAATTATACTCAGGGAAAAAAAGCATTAGTAAAAATCGCGTTGTAGGAGGCACGTTGTAAGAAAATTACCGCATTTTGGGAACCGCGTTGGAGCGGAAACGCGTTATAGAAAACCGCGTTGTGGGAGAGCTACCTGTACATACATACATGCATGCATAGAAAATAGGCAAAACACAACAAGACGCACAAATTGCACAAAGAAAAAATACCCTGTGTCCCAATTTTCAGTTATAGTTCATAATATCATAAATATATATTTTCATGATAAAGACAATTTACTATATATGTGCTTGTTATTAAAGGTATAATTCCTGCGTTTTGTTGATTATTTCCGAAAAATGAACTTAAGTCTATACTACCCTCTTGTGTTACGCAGGAGCAAGTGGATTGAAGCAATAGGCAAAACGCAACAAGACAAGCGTATACATATTTGCTGGTGCTGTGGCTGAGACGCACAAACTGCGCAGACCTTAAATACCCTTTATCGAAATATTCACTTCTAGCCAATATAATTACTAACACATAAGTGTAGTATTATGATTACGATTTTTCAGTATTTGATTACAAAATACCTTTTAATTAGTGTTAATTTAAGTTTTAAATTAAGTCATGTAAAATGCCCTTCCATATTTCCAAAATACTAGTAAGCATACGATATGGAAATCATATCGAAGGTTCTTGCATTTATCTAATCAAAATCGCAAAGTTTATATGAAATGTAAGCTACCCTCCCAACTAAGGCAGCAGCAACCAGATTGAAGCAAAAGTCTAAAATTGCTAATCTCGAGTTCTGTAACAACAACAAGAGAACGGAAGTGCGGCAACAACTAATCTTCTTCCGGCACATCGCACACTTTGCAATCAAAACAAAATTCAATACAATAAAGGCCGACCTAATTTTACTGGCTCTTCTCTATGCGCCAGCTAGTTGTCGGCGAGTATGGAGGAGAAGGCTGCCAAAGCAAATGACAAGAACTACTCGCGATATTCTGTTTCCCCTCGTATATGCTTCGCAATTGTGATATGTTAGTTTAACAGAACATCGCCGCCTCTGGTTTCCAGTCTTATTTCATATATTTGTCTATGAGCAGGCTGTCATAGCAGGGCTGTCAAGCAACATGAGTTACATGGCGGGCAAAATATTAAATATTTATTTTGTATAAGAACTACAAGAGCTAAGACCTAAACTATTCTTATCTTACCATTTATTTAATATAACAAAAATGCCCTGTGGCCAACCTTGAAAACAATGACAAAAATAGCAAATACATTTTAGGCAATTTTCATTTTTGAAATGTAGCACTACTTTTTGGCCATTTTCGTTTTACGTATTTGCTCCGAAAAATTTTACCAAAAAATGAAATCTCCCTAACTTCTGGCACACCTAAGGTTTTGTTTCAAAGATTTGAAAATCTGCCCTGAATATTTTTTCTTGTCCGTCATTTTCTTGCTTCGTTATGCAACGTTTTCAGAACGGCAAAACTCAAAAAAAAAAGTGTCTCATTGCTTGACCGTGGGACACATAGTTTAAAATTGCAAGGCTTCGAAGTGTCGAGTTTGTTCAAAGCCTCACCATTCGTTGCTTGACAGGTTTATTACACCTGTACAGAATGAGACATCAGCACTTCAGGCCTCAACGTCAGAGGCAAACGTTCTTAATGCGGATCAAGTCGTTCTTGCTGCCGCTATTGTAAACACTACATATAGATTTTGACAGTTTCATCCAGCACGAGTGTTGCTTGACAGTGGATTACAGACAAACTTGATGTCTGAAAGCAAGGCAACAGAGGTTACGGTTCAAGCGAAAGAAATCGCAATGGTAGGTGGTGCAAGTACTGATAGCATAAATTCAATCTCATTTAAATTCCCACAGCATTTCCGCTGAGTGCTGGGTACTTAAGTCAATATCCACATCTCAACCTGGTCAGTCTATTTCCATATTGAACTGGAAAATACCAAAAAAATATTAAATCGGATGATCCAGAGATTTATAAGCCAGCTAAGGTGGACGCTTTGTTGGGAGCAGAACTGTTTTATGGGTTATTGTGCGTTGGGCAAGTAAAATTACATTTCGAGCTTTCCACCATGCAAAAAACATTTCTCGGCTGAATTGTTGCGGGCAAATGCACTGAAAGTGCCTCGGCAACAGTTAATTGGGAAATCGGTAGCTCAAGCTATTAATTGTTCTCTCTGACTCACTAGTAAATCGTTTTTGGGAATTGGACTAATGCTGAATTGAGTCGAAGACTGTTCGCCAAACAGCTGAACAGCAGGCCTGTGAACTGCACTTCAAAACTGTGAAACGGTTGTCTTCCCATCGTTTTCAAGTCTATCTGCCATTGTCTTTTCAGACTGCTGAAAGAAGTTTTGTTCAACTTGAGCGCTGATTATCAAAGGATCACACCCTTAGAAATATGTATCATGACTTCATGAAAGAATACTTGGATTAAAAACATATGTCCATTCTGTAGTCACTCCTCTCAAACAGCATTATTATATTTCTCACCAATGTGTTCTGAGACCTGAGAGTACCTCAGCCAAACTGCGTGTTGTTTTTGACGCTTCCAGCAAAACGTCAACAGCAGTTTCACTTAATGCAACACTTATGGTGGGGCCAACAATTTAGAGAGACTTGTATTCAACACCGATCAACTTTCGGTTGAACAGGTATGCTGTATTTGACAAAATTTCTAAAATATATAGACAGATAAATGTTTCTGAGGAAAACGAAGACTTCCAACTTATTTTGTGAAGAGAAAACCCTTCACAAAATATACAGGCGTTCAGGGTGAATACTGTTACAAACGGTACAGCGTCAGCACCTTTTTTGGCTGTACATTGTTTGTTTGAACTGGCAAACATACGTAAACATACATGGTGTAAACAAGCTGGACACAGTCTGCAAGTGAGTGATATATTACACTCAGGAGGGCTTCTAATTGCCAGAATTTTAATTCTAAACGACAGTGGCAAAATCATCATAAAAACTTATGAGCAAAGCTCTGTTAAGACGCTTTTAATGCGGTGGGCACCTGAAGAAGATGCTTTTAAATTTCACCTTGACGTGGCCTTTCGTTCATTTGTGTCCAATTGTAACCACGGCAAAGATGTTGTTGCAGGAATAGTGATGGCTCAAGGTGGATTGGGATGAAGCTATTCCTATGAGTCTCCACACTGAACAAGTTTAACACTACCCTTCGAGACTTGCACAAAATCTCAATCCCTCGGTATGTTTGCTTAAATTTGTACCAAAAAGTGCAAGTTCATGGCTTTGATGACGCCTTCTATGTCCGAACATGCAACAGCAATGACGTTGGCATTACTTTGCTAACGGAAAAGTCTAGGGTAGGTCCGCTTAATGTAAAAACAATACCCCGTTTAGAGCTTTGTGCAGCACTTTTCTGGCAAGCATTGGCAACAAGTGTTGAGCAGAATGACGAAAGTAACGGTCAGATTCGCAGGTAACTTTGCTGTGACTTTGGAACGTTGGTTACATTTGTGGCCAATCGAGTTGCAGAAATTTAAGAATTGTCAAGTGGAGTAGTTTGGCTACATGTTCCTACGGATTCTTGTCCGGCTGACTTGATTTCAAAGGGAACTGATATCAATAAAATTTTAAGTTCCTTGTAGTTCGATGTGCCAAGTTTTTTGGTGGCAAAAGAAGATCGATGGACTTAGCTTCATCAGTTCAAAATAGCGTCAGAAGCTGTAAGTTTTCTAAACTGGTCCGCATCATGTCATATGTACTTTGGTTATGTTTTACGCAGCTTAGGCATGACTCTCATATTGTATCTGCATCAGAAAAAAAATATTATTCTTAAAACTTATAGCAGTAGTACAACGGACGACATATAGCGCTGAGTTAAAATTATTGAAAAAGTTGGCAGTACTAGTATCGATGGTGCAGTCATTAAATCCATTTTTCCACGAATTTGAGGAAAATGGCATACAGTTTAAGTTGATTCGAATAGGAGGGCGTTTGCTTCACGGCCCTGTCTCCTACGATGATAAATTCCCCTTGTTATTACCAAAGTGCGGTGTTTTTAAAAGGTTCATTGGGAGGCTGGGACTGCCGGAGACGATGTACAGCGACAACGCGAAATATTTCGTTGGAGCGAGCAATGTGCTAAGGGGCTGCAAGGAGCGTTCTAGCAGAGCGCACACAGGCTGACGGAGTACGCAGCAGAGAGAGAGCAGTGCAATGGAGGTATATCCCTCCGAAAGCACCGCACTTCGGTGGGCTATGGGAAGCAGCGCTAAGCAGCCAAACACAGGCTGATGCGAAGGGCAGGCAGCGCAAACCTTACGCTGGACGAGTTGACCACGCATCTGGTGGATGTCAAAGCGTTGCTCAACTCCAGGCCACTGCTGGCGATCCAAAACGTCATCCAGAGTCATTGTACAACCAGTACACAAGCTGGCACCGATCCCAAATTGTCAAGGACCGGAGCATATTAGCTGAGCCGGAATGTTGGAGTAGTTTAGTTAGTTTAGTAGTTAAGTTACAATAAAAAGGGTATAATGGATTTGTGCAAAAGTATGTAACAGGCAGAAGGAAGCAACTCCGACCCTACAGCTGAGCCGGAATGTTGGATAAGTTTAGTTTTTTAACCGGCTAGAAACTTCTGACTTTGCACATAAGCTCATCTAACTCCAAGGCAGTACAAGTTTGTCTCCGATTTTCGATAACTATTTCCGTTTCCGATATACACATGGAATTAATAACATAAAAATCTTGAATGTCAAAAATGTGAAATATGTTTTGGAAACTTGATACAAAATAATGAAAATCTGTAAAATTTTCATCGAAATCGGTTGAGAAACACCAGAGATATCGAAGATTAAAAATTAGTCACAGATGCATACAGACAATGACTGTACGCGTTAAGTATGGGGTTCGGGGTATCTCCTAGTCGGGAAATCTCGACTAGAGCCTTCTTACTTGTTTTTTTATACTTTGATACCGAAGGTCTCATAGTATATTGGTTTTGTGCAATGTCCGTCATGGTGTCTGTCCGTCTGTCTGTCTGTCCGTCTGTCCGTATGAACGCAACTTTTTTCGACACCCGTAAAGCTAGAGACTTGAAAGTTTGCAATTATGTTTGTCTATAGGCGAGACAGATAAAGTGTCAAGATTGGGGTGCCACGACTACTAGGAGGCTGGGAAATCGATAAATTCGATAACTGAAAGCCGATAAAACCAAATATTTCTCACATTCTTACAGATAGAGTTACCAAAATTTGAACGCAGATAGCTAGTCATGTCCCTGAAAAAACTGCATCAAAATTTTGGATACCACGCCCACTCCTTCCGCCCCTATCATCCCTGCTCCTTGAAATTTGAAACGCCTCTAGTTATCACATTTTTTGGGCTAGAGCCACCAAATTTGGTGTCAAGATAGATATTGACGTTCCCCAAAAAAAATCATCAAAATTTTGGATGCCACGTTCCCTGATTCCGCCCCCATCCTCCCTTCACCATGAAATTGGAAACGCCTATAGTTTTCACATTTTTTGGGCTAGTGTCACCAAATTTGGTAGGAAGATATATGGTGACATCTTCAAAAGGTCTGCATCAAAAATTAGGATGCCACGCCCACCTCTTCCCCCCACTATTTAAAATCGGAAATCGATATCTCTTATAGTTTTTAAGCTAGAGCCCGTAAATTGGGTAGAAAGATAGAAGGCAGCATCTACCAAAGATCTGCATCAAAATTTTGGATGCCACGCCCACCTAAGCCACCCGCCTTATAAAATCGGATTTGGCTATATCTCTAACAGTTTTTGAGCTAGAGCCACCAAACTTGGTAGGCAGATATATAGTGAAAGTTAAAAACATTTGATTCAAAAATTTGGATGCCACGCCTACCTCTGCCGCCCACCTTTTACATTTTGAAGTTAAGTTATCTTCCACAGTTTTTGAGCTAAAGTCACCAAATTTGGTAACATGATAGCTGCGATGTTTACCACATGGCCCACTCCCTTCGCCCCTGCATTCCCCCTTATCAACCGTTCTTTTACTGGTATCAAAGTATTCCGCAGTCGGTTGCGTCCGACTGCAACGTTTTTACTTGTTTTTTTTGGTGCTGTTACCTCAGAGCTTGCGACTGGGTAAACCGATTTTGATGATTCTTTTTGTTTTTGATAGCTGGTGCTTCCACTGTGGTCCCATTTCTTCAATGAGAAAACCGCATATCTCTTAAATTAGCATATGTATCTTTCACGAATTTTGAGCTAGAACCGCCATATAAGTTGAGAAGTTAGGTGACGACGTCCCCTAAAGATATGCATCAAAAGTTTGGATGCCACTCCCACGCTAGATACCCGCCTTGTTAAATCAGAAACGGCTATAACTTTAACAGTTCTTGAGCTAGAGCTAGATAATTTGACAGGACGATAGACTTTGACATAAACCAAAGACCTGCACAGAAAATTTGGATGCCACACCGACCTCTGCCGCCCACCTTTTCAACACTTGTCAAATTGGCTAATTTAGGCGGTACTTCTGCAGGCATCATTCTATTCCAGTATGCAGTTGTTGGGTGTTTCGTTTATTAAACCTGTAAGGTAGTATATCTAAAGCTGAGGTAACTCAGCCACTCCAGGGCTACCTTACAAGAAATTTGTAGTGTTGCTGAGATCGGGAGACAGGAAACCAAGACACCGTGCTCGGTAAAGTAACGAAATTGGACTTGAGTCAGCACCGTTGATACGGTGGTTAGCCAAAGTGCCGTCTGGCGTTGTAGTCGCCCCGGCTGCACCAAGTTCAGAAGCAGGCATGCGCCGCTTGAAATTTCGCGGACTGTTGTGGTATTGACCGGCGGCCAGTCAACGGAGTCTTAAGCGGTGGGCTGGTCACACGCACCGTTTTAGCACTTTCACTGTAAACGGATCGACTCAATAATATGCTTGAAATCATGAGATAGCACTGGTTCACTTTCATTGTTCATTCCTTTATTCTTTGCTTGTTATTTTCTGATAACCAATCCTAACGTTGCTCAACCCAATCGCAAAAAACGACAAAGGAAGGGGAAAACGGTTGCGACCGACTTGCTTACCCTGGCACCTCGTGGTTTTGTTCCGTTGTGTGTGTCCTCTCGTTCCGAGTGTGCTGTGCTTGTGTATGAATGGTTGTCTTATAAATTCTGTGTGTGTGTTTGTCTAATAAATCCAGTGTGTGCAATAATCGCCCGTATTCCCGTTGTCGTCGTCGACGTAAAACGTCGTGTCAATTTGACACATATGGGAAAATTACGGGCACTTTTGTTTTTCCTTATTGCCTGCTTCCTACAAATACCTAAATAGTTGGCAAACTATTTTTACTTTTGGTTTTTACTTATTGTCTGTTACCTACTAAGTACTACCAAAATAGTTGGCATGGTTTTTTTTCTTCTTGTAATTCACAACTGGTTCAAGCTTGAACCTATAGAGGACCTACAAAAAATGTACCAGGATATATATAAAATATAAATTGATTAAAAATGAAAATAAAAAATTCAAAACAATTTGAAAAGCTTGTTGAAGAGATTCCGAAGAGGAACAGTGCCATCAAATTTCAACGAAGAGTGGAGAACATAAGCAGTTTATTAAACGCTTATGGACCGCCGATAAGAAATGGCGATGGCTGGCAGAAGGTATATTATTGTATCGCATTAGATTTTCGCGATTTTAAAATTTTTATTAAATTTCCGGTTTGGAGAGACTTAAAGTTTAAGGTGAAGAAAAAAGTGATAAGTAATAAGGCAGAATGTAGGGCAACCGGAGGTGGAATAAACAAGCAAGTTGCGCTAAGCTCCTTGGAGGAGTCCGTGGCAAAGTTGCTGAACTTTGAAAGACAGCTAAACCCCGAGGGAAGTGCTCAAGGAATTGCAATTGCTAACGATTCCGATGTGTTGGATGAACTGCAAGAAATAGTACCGGACAATTGTATTGAAGTTGAATCGGCGGATATTTCAAACAGCTAAGCATCCATCAAGCGCACTTGGGAAGATGCGTCCCTCTACTCCCACAAACTATTGGAAGTCGAGGAGAAAAAACTAAAGCTCCTGGAAAAGCGGAATTTACGAGAAATCGAGCTTCACCAAAAAGAGCAGCAATTAAAAACTATGGAAATTGCTTTGAAAGAAAAAAAACTAGAAATGTTAAATATAAATAATTAAAAATTAAACTTTATTTTTGTTATATTTAAATGAAACTTAATTTTATTTCGTTGCGGATATCCGTAGCTTCGGAACTTGGTAAATGGTCAATGTCACCGATTTCAACGTCCATTTGACCAATTTCTTCAGTTTCTTCGATTTCCTCATGTACACTTGTGGCATATTTAATACATACATTATGCAATGCTGCACAAACATTAACAATTTGAGTTGCCTTTGCCGGTTTGTAGTGGAGTTGGCGGGCACCGATTATACATAGGAATCTGTTCTTCAAAACACCAATTGTGCGCTCCACAACATTTCTTGCCTTGGCATGTTTTACGTTGTAAACCGCCTCAGCACTTCTACTTTCCGCAGATCGATAAGGCGTCATAAGATAAGGTTGCAGCGGATATCCAGCATCACTTATATTAAAAACTTTTAAAATGGTGGGCTTTCTATGTTAATCAAATCCTTTTCGATTATAATAGAGGTGCTGGTCTTCCTTGTTTGGAGCTAAGATCTAAGTGTGGGTGCCATCTACACACCCAATTACACCGGGAAATCCTATTTTCTCAAAAAAGTTGAGTTTGGCCCCAGCTTTTTCCACCTCCGTCATATCTAGCTTTATCCAAAGGGGACAAATAACTCTTTCCAATATGTCAATCGTCTCCGACAATATCCTTGAGACAACCGGCTGCGACAAACCAAGATTAAAGTCGTTTCCGACACTAAGTTGATAGGATCCCTGACCTAAAAGCAACAATGTTGCAGCCAACTTAGATTTGTTGCTCACGGAAGACGACCTGACTGCATTTTTCATCCAAGGCTCTATTTTTTGGAGAACATTCCTGAATGCCTCTTTGCTTAGGCGAAAGAATGTTTCAAATCTTTAAAAAAAAATAAAACAAGTTAGCGGGTAACATTGAACCCAAATTGTGATTTTATTACTTACTTCTTATCAGGCAAGTTCATTATGTCTGACCTTATCCTTATGTTTCTCCTTATTTTAATAAGATTCGATTTTTTTCATCATCACTAGATGAATCAGTTGCGAAAAACATGTTTATTTACTTATAAATTTATTAAAACTTGCAAACAACTGCCAAATTTCTGTGTGAATGGTATTTTGCGATAGAACTATTGATAACGAGACGTCGTCGTCACAAGTCTGTTACAGAATACCGAAATAGCATCGAAGTGGTTCGATATTGACGTGATGTGACAACGTCTCTAAATTGACAACGACGTCGACGACGACAACGGGAATAAGGGCGAATAAAACTATAACTACCCACACCAACACTAACCACTCACCTATCCTATACAAATGTGCATCGTCACACTCCCTCTTACTTCCCTGGTGATATCGGATAGTGACGCCGCCGGATGGAGTGACGGTTACCCGGAAGACGCCTTCCTCTAAATCTAACGTAAAACGTCGCCGCCAGCTCCCCTGCTCCTGGCTGAAACGGACAATGCTTAGTAGCATCCGGGGAATGAGTCGGCGCGGGGTATCCGCTCGCCATCCTTCGGGCGCCTCGACCCACCTCTCCTCCTCCTGCAGGAGCTCATTGGTAATGGCTTCGACGTCCACGAATGGTCCCAGTAGCGCCTGGATATCGCTGCTACCGAATGATACGTTCCATTCTTCGCTGGAATTTTGTGGTGACACGGGCTCGGGCGGCGGTGGCGGGTTTCTTGGAGTCAAAGCTTTTTCTTGGGTAGCGGACACCCCCACCTCGTCACTTATGACGGCTACCCTGGCCACACCCACCACTTCGTCCTCGGGGCCCGGTAGAAGCCTTGAGTCCGGTGACGGGAACAGGAGCCGGTGCTGTGCTCTTGGTAAGCGTGGCCAAATTTCCGTGCTGACGTCGTCGAATTGTGACGGGCGGGTTCGGCCTCGTTGTCCACGTCGCCGTTTCCATCGAACCTGCGCTGGTATTGAGGAACCCAGCCTCAGACAGGCTGCCGCTCTGCTGCCCACTGCCGCCGTTGCTCCCTTCGCTCCTCGTCCTCCAGGAAATTACCTTCCATGGCCTTGCTAAGTACTGTGGAATATAAACGAGGTTATATCCCTGGGACTACTATGTACAGACTATGCTCAACAGGACAATAGTCTGGTTCGATGTTTGTATCTTGGAAATAACCTATAGTGTAATACTACTTAATATGTTTTCAAAATGTCTTATGCTAATCCGTCTTGTGAGCGGTCCCCGATTTACTTGCTAGGTCTTTGCTGGTTGTCATGGCAACCATTTCTAATTGGGAAATCCGTGTTGTGGTCAAGCGGGCCAAGCCGCCCTCGTTGTCATGCTGTTCCTCGTCGTCCTATTGCCGGAAGGCTTTTAGGTCGGCTACCCCGGCGGTGCGCCGTTGACCGGTCTCTGTGTGTCCGACTCTGATTATGTTGGGAGAAATGAACTTAGTTACGGGCCCCCGTAACATGGGGCTAGTTGGGCGGCAAATCCATCGGTGGCTTTCGATAGTACGTATTGCTTTACTAGCACCAAGCTACCGATGGTTGGTCTCCAATCGCGTCTCCGTAGATTTGAATGGCGGCCCTGTTCCGTTGATGCTCGCTGTGTGTTATCCCTCGCCGTCTGAAAAATATCGAATAGCTGCTTTGTCCTGATTTCGGGATCAGTAGAGACTATTCCGGATCCTGGAGTGACCTCGTCGTATAATGCTCCTGTCAGTCTCGGCTCTTGTCCTTGAACCAGGAAGGCCGGAATGAATCCTGTTGTGTCGGACACTCTGCTATTGTTTGCTAATGAGATCTCCGGTAGCAAAGTGTCCCATGTGCTATGTGGTCCTTGGATGTACTGTGCGGACATTGCCTTAATTGTCCGGTTAGCCCTCTCCGTCGGGTTTTGTTGCGGATTGTACAGCGCAGTATGTTCCAATGACATACCTGCCCGCTTGCAAAACGTCTTAAGGGAACGACTGGTAAATTAGGTCCCGTTGTCACAGATAAACTTGCGTGGTACTCCAAATCGGCTGAGAATCCGATCCCGAAAAGCTTTTCCAAGTAGGATGCAGTGGATCGGCGTAGGGGTACCTGTTCCACCCATTTAGAGAACATATCGAAGAAAACTAGTAATACGGTGTTACCTTGTTTGGATCTCGGCAAGGGTCCAACTAAATCGGCACAATTTGTAGCAAAAGGCTCGGTTGCCTGCCGTGTTAGCATCTTCCATGCGGGTTAAGCTTGTTGTCGAACCTGTATCCTTCCAAGTAGCAACGCAGCTTCCTGATGACCCAGACGATTGCTAAACACTCCTTCTCGGTGGCTGAGTAATTTTCCTCGGCCCTCTGAAGTCTTCGGCTAACCCGCCGTCGGTACTCTGCTGGGTTAGCACTCCTCCGAGTCTGTAGTCGCTGGCATCGGTCTGTAAAGAAAACTTCCTGGTAAAGGCCGGACACGCGAGAATTTGTGCATCGGTCAGTAGCTCCTTGAGTTTCGTAAACGCCTGTTGTTGCAGTGTTTCCCAGATACATTTCTTGCCTTTCCGAATTAGCTGAGACATCGGTTGCACAACTGCTGGAAAGTTCGAGACAAATCGCCTGTACCATAAAGCGAGGCCCAGGCATAGGCGAAGTTCTCATACTCTGGTTGGGGCTGCTAGCTGATGTACCGCAGCGATCTTCTCAGGATCGGTGTTGATTCCCTTCTCGCTGACGACGTGTCCCAGATACACCAGCCTGCGCTTGAAGAAGGCGCACTTCTTCTGGTTAAGTCTGAGGTTAGCTTGTCGTAAGCGCCTCAACACTTCTCTAAGTTTCTTGACGTGTTGTTCCAGTGTCGTCCCGATGACGATAATGTCGTCAAGCTACGCGAAGGCATGTGGTTCCATATCCGCCCCAATGACGCTGTCGAATGCTTGCTGGAAATTGGCGGGTGCCGAGTGAAGTCCGAATGGCATAACACGCCATTGGAAGAGACCCCGTTCTGTGAATGCGGTGCATTCACGACTTGCTTGGCCCTGTGAATTTGCGAATACCCGCTTTTCAAGTCCAACGTGCTAATATACGGGGGTGTGCCAGAAATCTTCAGAGATTTTGGCACGAGCAGGTTTTCAAATCTTTAAAAAAAACAAGTGAAAACGTTGCAGTCGGACGCAACCGACTGCGGAATACTTTGATACCAGTAAAAGAACGGTTGATAAGGGGGAATGCAGGGGCGAAGGGAGTGGGCCATGTGGTAAACATCGCCAGCTATCATGTTACCAAATTTGGTGACTTTAGCTCAAAAACTGTGGAAGATAACTTAACTTCAAAATGTAAAAGGTGGGCGGCAGAGGTAGGCGTGGCATCCAAATTTTTGAATCAAATGTTTTTAACTTTCACTATATATCTGCCTACCAAGTTTGGTGGCTCTAGCTGAAAAACTGTTAAAGATATAGCCGAATCCGATTTAATAAGGCTGGTGGCTTAGGTGGGCGTGGCATCCAAAATTTTGATGCAGATCTTTGGTAGATGCTGCCTTCTATCTTTCTACCCAATTTACGGGCTCTAGCTTAAAAACTATAAGAGATATCGAAATTTCCGATTTTAAATAGTGGGGGGCAGAGGTGGGCGTGGCATCCTAATTTTTGATGCAGACCTTTTGAAGATGTCACCATATATCTTCCTACCAAATTTGGTGACACTAGCCCAAAAAATGTGAAAACTATAGGCGTTTCCAATTTCATGGTGAAGGGAGGATGGGGGCGGAATCAGGGGGCGTGGCATCCAAAATTTTGATGCTTTTTTTGGGGAACGTCAATATCTATCTTCACACAAAATTTGGTGGCTCTAGCCCAAAAAATGTGAAAACTATAGGCGTTTCCAATTTCTTGGTGAAGGGGGGATGGGGGCGGAATCAGGGGGCGTGGCACCCAAGTTTTGATGGGGAACGCCAGTACCTATCTTGACACAAAATTTGGTGGCTCTTGCCCAAAAAATGTGAAAGCTATAGGCGTTTCCAATTTCTTGGTGAAGGGGGGATAGGGGTGGAATCAGGGGCGTGGCATCCAAAATGTTTATGAATTTTTTTGGGGAACGTCAATATCTATCTTGACACAAAATTTGGTGGCTCTAGCCCAAAAAATGTGAAAACTAGAGGCGTTTCAAATTTCAAGGAGCAGGGATGATGGGGGCGGAAGGAGTGGGCGTGGTATCCAATATTTTGATGCAGTTTTTTCAGGGACATGACTAGCTATCTGCGTTCAAAATTTGGTAACTCTATCTGTAAGAATGTGAGAAATATTTGGTTTTACCGGTTTCCAGTTATCGAATTTATCGATTTCCCAGCCTCCTAGTAGTCGTGGCACCCCAATCTTGACACTTTATCTGTCTCGCCTATAGACAAACATAATTGCAAAGTTTCAAGTCTCTAGCTTTACGGGTGTCGAAAAAAGTTGCGTTCATACGGACAGACGGACAGACGGACAGACAGACAGACGGACAGACACCATGACGGACATTGCACAAAACCAATATACTATGAGACCTTCGGTATCAAAGTATAAAAATCGTCGGTGTGCCAGAAGTTAGGGAGATTTCATTTTTCGGTAAAATGTTTCGGAGCAAATACGTAAAACGAAAATGGCCAAAAAGAGTTGCTACCTTTCTAAAATGAAAATTGCCTGAAATGTATTTGCTATTGTTGTCATTGTTTTCAAGGTTGGCCTCATGCCATTAGTGTTAGTTTTAATAAATGGTTAAATAATAATATGTTAGGTCTTATCTCTTGTAGTTCTTATACAAAACAAATATTTAATATTTTGCCCGCCGAGTAACTCATGTTGCTTGACAGCCCTGCTATGACAGCTTGCTTGAACAGCTGTTCTACGTATTTCGTAAATGGCGAATCTGGTTTTGTTTACATTTTAAAAGTGCAAAAGGTGAACGGTGTTTTCCCCTATGGACCAATAATAAAATAAATGTCAAACAAATAATTAAATGCAATTTTAATTTAACCTACATTTTGGCTGCTCAATGACTTTCCATAAATTAAATTCTTCTTCTTACTGTAGACATTTACACACCTAACAAACACCGCCACCTCACCACCGATGCCACCTCAAAATAAAAAGGTTTGCTGCAATAACATAGTTAAATTTACAACAAACTGTACACTGCTCAACCATGCAATTTTGTTACCTTAAACTACGATTTTTTTATGTTTATTTGTCACAAAACAGTTTCTTTAAAATTGATCTATTAAAGATTCCGAATAATAGTTGTTGTTAACCAAACAAGATGCCAGCTCCTTTGTGAGGGACGGTTTTGCACGCTTACACAGAACGGCAAATAGTTTTAGAGATTTGTTAAAGATTAATTAAAATCAAAAATCATGAATTAAAGCATGTATTAAATTCAAAGGTATTTGCAATATGCAACTAAGCTTAAAATTACCTTTCGAAAAAGTAACAGTTGTTATTTATTAGACATTTAATATTGCTTAAACTAACCAAATCTCGGGCCAAATTTCTTGAGGTTTCAAAATCATCTCGAACTCGGCTCTGGCACACTTAAAACCAGCTCGAGGTTGGTTTTAGGTTTGAATTGGGTTTGTTTTTATGGCTGGCACACCCCTGATAGTTGGCGTTCCGCAACCTCTCCAAGATAGAGTTTATCCTCGGCAGAGGGTACGCATTCGGTACTGATCATGCATTGAGTTCTGCGAAAGTCCACACACATGTGTGTTTCACCAGTCTTCTTGCCCACCAACACAATGGATGCAATGTGTGGGCTTTTGGAAGGCTGGATGGATCCATCCCTATTTGCGCATGGATTATCCCTTGCATCGCTGGATTCCGTGGATAATATCGCTGCTTTATCGAACGATCGTCGCGCGTCGCTATCACGTGTTCCGCGATGTTGGACACGCCCGTCATTCTGTCATATTTAGCCAATTCTTCCTCCAGAAATTCTTGTACACACGGCGCTATCGGCTCGGCTGAGCCTGGTCCGGGCTGGCTCGTGACGACTGGTTGAGCCTTTGAACCCATCGCTGCTCCGTCGTCAAGTTTTGCGCACTCACCTGCTAAAGTCGCGTCTTCTTCCTCGGTCCTCTGTTCTTCCGGTCTGGTGCGAAACGCGTTCCGTTGGATGGCTCTCGGCCGTGCAGGGCCAATAACACCTCCCAATTCGTGTCTCGTACCATCCTCAAAGATGACTCGCCGACTACCTCGCGGTTGCAGGTAACGTGATCATCTCGAGTCATGTAGGCGTCGTCCTGGTTAAGCTTTGCTTTCTCTGGTGCCTTTGTCCTGGTGTTGACGACCGCCGCGCGGTTGCAGGCGTCGGCCGGCTCTGCTTCGTAATCCTGATGTTGACGACCGCCTCGCGTTGCAGGCATCGTCCTGGCTCTGCTTCCTCGTCTCTGGTCTCTTTGATGTTAGATTGGCAACCGCCACGCGGATGCAGGTGTCGCCCTGGCTCTGCGTAGTCTCTGGTATATATGTCCTTGTGTTGACGACCGCCTCGCGGTTGCAGCCGTCGTCCTGGCTTTGCTCGCTCGTCTCTGGTCTCTTTGATGTTATATTTGCGACCGCCACGCGGTTGCATGCGTCGCCCTGGCTCTGCTTCGTAGTGCCTTAGTGGCTTTGAGTTTAAGCTTTGTTCTGTTAGCTTCAATGTGCCTGCGCCATTTAAGTCTTCTGTCCAAGTATACTCCCAGGTACGTAACTTCGTTTGCTTTTTGGTGTTGTTTAGCGTGAGTGATGGACAATCGTGCCTGTTAAGGGTGAAAGTTACATGTTTACATTTTTGTTCGTTTACCTTAATTCGTCAGTCGGATAGCCAGTTTTCCACTTTAACCATATAACGAGCGAGCTGTGATGTGGCTTGCAGTGGGCATCTGGAGCGGCTGAGAATAGCTGTATCGTCAGCAAAGGTTGATGTTGTTAGACCTCTGCATGTTGGGATGTCTGATGTGTAGAGAACGTATAGTGTCGGCCCAAGTACGCTGCCCTGAGGAACGCCAGCTTCAATGCGGTGTTCGTCGGATATTGCAGAGTTGCATCTCTCTGCAAACTTCCTGTCGTAGAGGTACGACTGTAACAGTTTATGTGTGTTGACTGGGAGCGTTGTTTTGATCTTATACATCAGACCTTCCAACCAGACTCTGTCGAACGCCTGAGACACATCCAAAAATATTGCAGTGTTCGATTTTCGAACGCGTATCGTATTTCTTATGTTATGCGGTTGATCTGCTCAATAGTTCCGTGTTTTTCACGAAAGCCGAATTGATGTGATGGGATTATGTTATGGAGATTCAGGAATTGATTAATCCGAGTCAGCAAACATTTTTCGAAGAATTTTGATACGATTTTCACACGATAAAAGGATTACAGGTCTATACGACGATGGAACTGTTCGATCTTTACCCAGCTTTGGAATCATTATGATGAGAGACTTTTTCCATCTCTCTGGAAGTGGCCGAGTTGTGTGATTGCATTGAATAACTGTGCAATGATGCAGACTGCACAATAGGGAAGCTCAATAATCATCTTTGGGGTTATTAAGTCCCAACCAGGAGACTTTTTTGGGCTTAGATGCTGGTTGATAATTCATTCGGGCTAAATACAAATGGCTCATGTTGAAGCAGAGAGTCGTTCAATACGGTCGGAAGTGCGAACGCGTTTGTAGCAGGATTCGGTTGGAAAACTTTTACAGATGATCCGCAAATGTGTTGGCTCTGTCTTCATCGCTCCGGGCCCAGCCGCCTGCATGGTTTCTTAAAGACATCACTGTTTCTGTCGGTGGACTAAGAGTTGGGCGAGCTTTCCACAGAGAGTTTTTAATGCTATATGTTGATAGTTGCTCAATATATCGGCGTTGGGCATATTCTTCTTCTCGCTTTAACGCTTTGGTGTGTTTACGTGTGGCTCTTCTTAGGTTTTGCTTTGCTGACGGCGATCTGCGGGATTTCCAATGTCGTCTGAGGCGCCGCTTTTCATAAACGAGCTGTTCAATTTGAGGATTTGTAGTCGTTTGGACGTGTACTGCATTTACCGGTGTTGGTGTTGAGATGCGAGCTGCTTCGACAAAGACTGACTCAAGTTTGTTTGCCATATAATCGATGTCAGCTTCCACTTTCAGATGCGGATCTAGTTCAATGTGCGAACTTACATATATTTTGTATTTGAGCCAGTTAGTTTTTTGTGAGGTCAACTTACCGGGGCTATTTACAAACTCTGGGTGGCGTAGTAATTGTATAAGAACAGGCGAGTGGTCGGATGAAAGATCCGAGAGGCTTTCGGCGCTTATCAGGTTGCGAGGAATATTCTTGGTAACTGCAAAATCAATCAAGTCGGGTAGTTTCTTGGAGTCTGTTGGCCAGTAATTTGGTGTGCAAGGAGAGCCGTTGCCGAGTCTGTTGTTTACTTTTACAAGTGCGTTGTACAGCTGCTTTCCTTTTGGGTTCACAAGGCGAGATCCCCAGTGTGTGCTTGGCATTATAGTCTCCTGCTGCTATAAAGTGTTCTAATAATAAGTTGAAAAATTCCATAAATTGCTCATCAGAAACCACAATTCCAGCAGAATAATATGCGAGTCCCACGACATTCCCTGGCGAAGTGTCCTATGGTTGCTCGCTGCTGGCTGAACCTGGCGTACCTTGAATAATTGAACAGAAGGGTTGAAGACAATGTTTTGTGCGAAGCCGCCCATGGTGCATTGGTTTTGGGGCTCGTTGCGCCTGTTTCGCGTTTTAAACAGCTGCAGGTCCTGTTGGGCGAGCCGTCCTCACGTAACTTGCCTTGTTTCTTGAATGACGTTAATGCTCTCGTTCCCGGGTGACTTCAAAGTTTATCACCAGCTGCGTCAGCTGCTTAAAGGTGCGGAAGTCCATTCGTCTCACGTACAACTGGTACTCTGCAAAAGATTCTCGTAAACTCGTTCCAGTTTCTGGGCTTCTGAATAACCAGCGCGGTTCATCATTAGGCGAATATCCACCAGATACTGCTTGTATCCCTCGTTTTCCCTCTGGTAGCGCATCCTGATTTCGTCCTCCAGTCTCTGGAAATACCGCGGAGCTAGGAAAATATCGAAGAATTCTCTCCGAAACACTCTTCATGGTTCACCCTGTGGATAGCTCCGGTATCCCCTGTCGATTCGGTAGCATCGCTGATGTCCCCCTCTTGTTGGGTGTCTGGCTTGGTGTCGGTTGTCCGTGCCTTTCCAAATATTTCTTCAAGCTCCTCGAAGCGAGCCTGGATGGTGGCCGAGTGACCCCCACGAACCACAGAGGCAGACATGCGGCCTCGGAGTTCCTCCACGGTGCCTTCACGTCCAAATCCGAGCTCGTCAGCAAATGCTTCTAGTTCTGCCTTGCGCCGATATCCACGCTACTCCGACCATGCTGCTATACGTAGCCTGCTCCTTGATCCTGTGCTTGCTTGTATCTGTTGTCGCTTGATTGCTGATGTAGCGCTAGTATCCTAGTTGTATGCCAGCTGTGCGATGTCCTGTACCTTGGTTGCTGAGGTAAGGCTAGTATCCTTGTTGTATGCTAGCTCGTGTCCTGTGCGATGTCCAGTGCCTTGGTTGCTGAGATAAGGCTAGTATCCTTGTTGTAGCCTGCGTCCTAAGTCCTGTGTTCTTGTACTTGGTTGTGTCCTGAGATGTCCTGCGTCCTAGGTCCTATGTCCTCTGCTCTGGTAAAACTCGTTGAACAATAAAAAAGTATTCAAGGAACGATGTGCACAGCTTGATGGTTCTGGGTCAACTCTTATTTCTATGTTGTAATGGCTCAATTAACAGTGTTTCGTTTATTCACGAATAATCGCTACCGAAAGTTCACGAGCTTCGCGCTGCCCGCCTCTCTCCTATGACGTTCGTAAATGCGAAAAAAAGAAAAAAAAACTCCTTCCTATTCGCTTTCCTCTGCCCCTCGTCGTAGGTATAAAATATACCCTGTATATATGTATATGCGCTGCCTATGTAACCGAACGCTTGTCTCGCTGCCCTAGCGTATGCACGTGCATTGCCTCGTGTGCAAAAAAAAACTATACACACGACCACGTGTACTTTTGCCGATGCATTCCCTACGAGACTCTGCATGAAACTGTACCGACTGCGCAAGTGAACTGACAGGAGATCGTAGATGGAAAATAAACTAGCGTGGTCTCATTTTGCACACGGTGTTTACCAGTTCCTGCAAAACTGTGTCCACGTGAGTTTGAAAATGCACTTATGAGCAAGCGGACCGGCGAACTTTAATAGAGACAAAAACTGTAAAAGAAGCAAACCGTCGCTACGCCCACCCTGTATGCATAAGCGCGTTCGCTATGACGGGTTTCCCAGTGATTGTAAGACAGTGCCTACGTGACAGCGTATGAAACTGCATAGCAAAACGATTGCAGAAAAACTAACGGCGCTTTTCCCAGCCGCCTTCCAATGTGTGAGCGCGTGTATATGCGAACACGTGGACCCGCTATTCGAATACCCCTGTCGGACCACTACCGCTGACTTGTTACTATTGCCGATATGGGCGCACCCCTGCATGAGCACTACTACTGATTTCACGTTAAACAAGTAAAAACGTTGCAGTCGGACGCAACCGACTGCGGAATACTTTGATACCAGTAAATGAACGGTTGATAAGGGGGAATGCAGGGGCGAAGGGAGTGGGCCATGTGGTAAACATCGCAGCTATCATGTTACCAAATTTGGCGACTTTAGCTCAAAAACTGTGGAAGATAACTTAACTTCAAAATGTAAAAGGTGGGCGGCAGAGGTAGGCGTGGCATCCAAATTTTTGAATCAAATGTTTTTAACTTTCACTATATATCTGCCTACCAAGTTTGGTGGATCTAGCTCAAAAACTGTTAGAGATATAGCCAAATCCGATTTTATAAGGCGGGTGGCTTAGGTGGGCGTGGCATCCAAAATTTTGATGCAGATCTTTGGTAGATGCTGCCTTCTATCTTTCTACCCAATTTACGGGCTCTAGCTTAAAAACTATAAGAGATATCGATTTCCGATTTTAAATAGTGGGGGGAAGAGGTGGGCGTGGCATCCTAATTTTTGATGCAGACCTTTTGAAGATGTCACCATATATCTTCCTACCAAATTTGGTGACACTAGCCCAAAAAATGTGAAAACTATAGGCGTTTCCAATTTCATGGTGAAGGGAGGATGGGGGCGGAATCAGGGAACGTGGCATCCAAAATTTTGATGATTTTTTTTGGGGAACGTCAATATCTATCTTGACACAAAATTTGGTGGCTCTAGCCCAAAAAATGTGAAAACTAGAGGCGTTTCAAATTTCAATGAGCAGGGATGATGGGGGCGGAAGGAGTGGGCGTGGTATCCAAAATTTTGATGCAGTTTTTTCAGGGACATGACTAGCTATCTGCGTTCAAATTTTGGTAACTCTATCTGTAAGAATGTGAGAAATATTTGGTTTTATCGGCTTTCAGTTATCGAATTTATCGATTTCCCAGCCTCCTAGTAGTCGTGGCACCCCAATCTTGACACTTTATCTGTCTCGCCTATAGACAAACATAATTGCAAAGTTTCAAGTCTCTAGCTTTACGGGTGTCGAAAAAAGTTGCGTTCATACGGACAGACGGACAGACGGACAGACAGACAGACGGACAGACACCATGACGGACATTGCACAAAACCAATATACTATGAGACCTTCGGTATCAAAGTATAAAAATCACCACTCATGTGCACTTTTCCTCGCTCTAGCTTTTAACACTATTTCGGTGTCACTTTCCGAATATATATATACATATATAACAAGTGAAAACGTTGCATTCGCACGCAACCGACTGCGGAATACTTTGATACCAGTAAAATAACGGATGATAAGGAGTCTTATAGCAGGTGCGGAAGATGTGGGTCAGGTGGTAAACATCGCCAGATATTATGTTAACAAATTTGATTACTGTAGCTTAAAAACTGTGGAAGATAACTGAACAACTAAAAATTTAAAAGGTGGGCGGCAGAGGTGGGTGTGGCATCCAAATTTTTTAATCAAATCTTTTTAAATGCCACCACTTATCTTCCTACCAAGATTGGTGGCTCTAGCTCAAAAACTGTTAAAGATATAGCCGATTCCGATTGTATAAGGTGGGTGGCTTGGGTGGGCGTGGCATCCAAAATGTTGATGCATTTTTTGGGGAACGTCATTACCTATCTTGACACAAAACTCTGTGGCTCTAGCCCAAAAAATGTCAAAACTATAGGCGATTCCAATTTAAAGGAGCAAATCCAAAATTTTTCAAGTCTTTAGCCCTACGGGTGTTGAAAAAAGTTGCGTTCATACAGATACTTTCAGTATCAAAGTATAAAATCAATCTCAGAGTCCCTGCTCGAGCGCTACCTGTAAGGTAGTGCAGATAACCCTCCTACAACGCGGTGGTTAGGTTCCTTAGAATTGCCGCGTTGTAAGAAATCGCGTTGTAGGAGATATGAACTCCATACAAAAATCAGAGTTTGGTTCCAAACTGAAAAATTTGATTTTGTTCGTATAAAAATATGTATTTTTTATACCCCGAACCCATAAAATGGCTAAAAGGGGTATAATGGTTTTGTGCAAAAGTATGTAACAGGCAGAAGGAAGCATCTCCGACCCCATAAAGTATATATATTTTTGATCAGCATCAACAGCCGAGTTGATATAGCCATGTCCGTCTGTCCGTCCGTCTGGCTGTCCGTCTGTATGAACGCGTCGATCTTAGAGACTACAAGAGCTAGAGACTCCAGATTTTGAACATAAGTTCTCCTATACCATGAACGGAGCAAGTTTGTTTCAAATTATTGATAACTATTCTGGTTTCCGATATACACATGTAATCGATTACAAAAAAATCTCGAATTTGGAAAATGTGAAAATGGGGGTTGAAATAATGGGAAACGATAGAACGATAGTTTAGGTCACAGATGCATACAGACACTGACTGTACGCATTAAGTATAGGGTTCGGGGTATCTCCTAGTCGGGAAACCTCGACTAGAGCCTTCTTATTTTTTTGCACTGGTTCACTTTCATTGTTCATTCCTTTATTCTTTGCTTGTTATTTTCTGATAACCAATCCTTACGTTGCCCAGCCCAATCGCAACAAACGACAAAGGAAGGGGAAAACGGTTGCGACCGCCTTGCTTACCCTGGCACCTCGTGGTTTTGTTCCGTTGTGTGTGTCCTCTCGTCCCGAGTGTGCTGTGCTTGTGTATGAATGATTGTCTTATAAATTCTGTGTGTGTGTTTGTCTAATAAATCCAGTGTGTGCGTTGTTCAACGATCTGACACTCGTAGTCCTGTGCTCATGCTGTTTCGTCGTGTCTTCCCTTGGCGCCCTTCACTTGCACTTGAACTCGCACTGGGTCAACTGATCGCAGCGGCGATCGAAACTTTACTCTTCTGCGATCCAAACTTGACTGTCACTCCGGGCACGTGGCGGAGATCGCGAACAGTCGGCAGCCGGCCCTTTTCCAAATATAACTTAACCCTAATAAAACTACAACTACCCACGCAAACACTTACCACTAACCTATCCTATAAAAATTTGCATCGTCACAAACTATGGTTAATTTATCCGATACTGTGGGCACGCTGCCCCTCCGTCTCATTAGATAGACAATTATAGAATAGGCCGACACTGTGTCTCATTCAATAGGCGACTGTTAATCAAGCCGAGACGGAGACTATGTGTTTTCAACCATTCCCTTTTTTAAACTCCTTTTATTTTAAATTAAATTTGTAAAATTTTTTTTTTTCCTTGCCCAGTCTCCTTTAAAATTTTGTTTAAGTAGATTTCTTCTATAGGGTTAAGCGTTTCTCCCTTCCTTTGTTTCTTTCATTTAAACGACGCTGTCTCATTTGAGCAGCACGTCTAGTAGGTCTATTCATATTCAGAAAAATTATTAAATGTACCTTCAAAATTACTAAAAATTAAAAAATAAACAACAATTTTAACAAAAAAAAGAACCATCTTCAAAATAACAAAAATGCCCTAAAAAGTCAAAAAAAATATTTGCGTTTTCTTCTACAAGTAGTAAGAAATATCGTTATTTTAAATAAAAACATAAGCTCATCTATGACGTAGGCATTACAAGTTTATTTCCAATTACTGATAATTTTTTTCGTTTCCAATAAACACATGGATCGACAAAAGTAAAATCTTTAATATCAAAAATATGAAACATGTTTAGAAATTAAATACAAAATAATACAAATCTGTGAAAATTTCATCAAAATCGGTTGAGAAACGATAGAGATATCGAAGATTGAAATTTTGTCACATATGCATACAGATAATGACTGTACGCGTTAAGTATAGGGTTCGGGGTATCTCCTAGTCGGGAAATCTCGACTAGAGCCTTCTTACTTGTTCACTTTGTTATACTTAGTATTAGATTATGCAGTAGACAATAGTTTTAAATAAGAAGACTTTGGTGATTTATATTTTTATATATGCTGTGTATTTATTTTAATATATTTTCGTCTGCACGCACTCGTCACTTAGAAAGAACTAAAACTAAGGAGAGAAGTTAAGAGCAAAAATGTGTATGCGATGCCACTGGAATGCTTGGCTAGTTCCGTTATTTCTTCAGTATCGTTTCTTCGTACATTCTAGAGTCTTCTTTAATGTGGCTTTTGCTATTTCTCAACACACCTCCTCAAAAGTAACATTAATAAATTTAAATTAAAATACAAAATAACTTATCTGACGAGTGTGCATATACTGGGGAATACAAGAATCGTGGTCCAGCATTCGCTGCGAGGAATTTGGGAAAACGCAGAAAAACCAAATTCGACCAATCAAAATTATATATATATATAATGTAAGTTATAACATTAAAATAACACTTCTTAATTATAGTTTATTTAAATTCAATTAGTAAATCAAATTAACATTTATAAATTATAATTTCTTTAAATGCAGTTAATTTATTCGTTTTGAAAACAGCAAATAAACTTAATTGTTCATAATTTTGCTGTTGTTGTTTAAAGCGCTTTTATTCAGTAAGTCCCAATTGGCTTCGTAAATAGAGAAATCTTGCTGCTGGTAGTGGTTTCGTCAAAACATCAGCCAACTGTAGGAAGATACTTGATAGAAATTAGTTTCTTTTCAATTTGTGTTCGAGTGAAACGATATTTAATATCTATGTGCTTAGTTCTCTTGTGGCAGGTTGGATTACTAGACATACTTAAGCAAACCCTGGTTGTCTTCAAATATAGGTCTTGGTTCATTTAACTCGAGCTTTATTTCATTAATTAAGAATTTTAACCATAAGGCATCTCTAACACTTACAAATAAAGCCATGTACTCTGCTTCAGTAGATGAAGCAGCAACTGATTTCTGTTTCATAGTACTCCAGCAAATAAGACATTTTTCAAAAATTTTAAATAAGTATCCTGTTGTACTTCGTCTGTCTGTTTCGTTTCCCGCCCAATCATATCGGCATAACCAATAATAATATTTCCAGAATTAACATTCTTTGTGAAAGTTAATTTTAAATTAACAGTGCCTATTAGATATCGTAGTACTCTTTTTAGACACTTCTTTATTATTATTATTATTGGTGTACCTACTCAATATACTTATTGATTTACTTTAATCTGAACGAGTACATAACATAATGTACATCAAGCATCCAATTAAGTTACGACATGGCGCATCATGCGGGTCTTCTGATTCTAAGGCTTTATATTTCAGTTTGCTGGGAAGTGGTTTACTAACTGGATTACAATTCTCCATATTAAACTTTCTATAATATTGATTATATAAGCTGACTGACTGAGATATAATTGATCCCTATGCCTATCTATTTCTATGCCAATAAAATGTCGGATATCTTTTAAATCAGTCATTTTAAGTTTGTTCATCAACTAAGTTTTAAACTTTCACATTATTTCAATCTTTTGAGTGACTATCACTACATCATCCACGTACAATAGTACATATATATTAAAGAAATATCTCCTTTATCTATAATATAAATGCATTGGAAAACTCGTAGATTGACCATAAGACCATAAATAGCTTTATTTAATTTACAGAATTTTCCCTCATCATGTGACAATCCTTGAGGAATCTTCATAAAAATTTCCTCTTTATGGATGCATGAATTTTCAATTCATATTGATTTGCTAATGCCAGAATAAATCGAAAACTAGAAATACGTGCAACTGGTGCAAATATTTCTTCATAATCCGTTAGATATTCTTGCGTAAGGCCTCGCGCTACAAGTCTTGCTTTATATCGAGCTAAGTTGCCGAATTCATCTTGCTAAATAGTAAACACCCATTTACAATCAATTACATTTTTGCTTTGAGGCCTTTGTACCAAAGACCATGTATTTTTTTGATAATGTGAATCTATTTTATATTGAATTGCCTTTTCCCGATTAATCTTATCCCGATTTTTAATTTTTCCAAAACAACTTGGAATATTATTAAAGAAAGTATAAGAATTCATTAAACATTTTTCTAATAATCTATAAGAAATTTTAGGTTTGTCTGCGTCTGATTTCTTCGTTTTTGAACTGTCATTAACAGTTCCAATATTTTTCATTTCTGATAATGGAAAGCAAGGCTCTACGTTTTCAGTGATTGCATCCTGAAAATCGACTTCCAGTTTTTCGATTTCATTTTCCAAACGAGAATCTTCTAAATGTTCTAACTTCTTATTTTGGAACATTGAGTCTTCTGACTGTAAATCACAGTCTTCTACCGACCTTGAATTCAACATATTTGTTTCGTTCACAACAACATCTCTAGCTGTCATAAGCTTCCTTGAATCTACATTCCACAGCTTTAAACCATTTGGTTCATATCCAACTAGTATACATTTAATCGATTTTTCATCGAACTTTCGTTTTCTTACTTTATTAAGAACGTATACTGTTGAGCCAAACATCTTCAGATATTTCAAAACAGGATTTTTTTAATGCCACATTTTAAATGGTGTTTTCCTAATATCTTTCAAAGTTGGGCATCTATTTATTAAAAAAGTTGCAGTTAAAACTGCTTCGCTCCAAAAACTTTTATTCAGATTAGCTCCATTAACCATGGAACGAGCTTTTTCTGTAATTGTTCTGATCATTCGTTCAGACACACCATTTAGCTGTGGAGTGTGGGGAATAGTCAGATGATAGCTGATACCTTTTTCAGAACAAAATTCACACAACTCGTTGGACAAATAATCCTTTCCATTATCAATATAGAAATTTACTACTTTTAGATTAAAATGGCTTCCTCCTTTGGCAAAAAAATTTTTAAAAACCGAAGCAATTCAGATTTATACCTTATTAAATACGTCACAATAATAAACAATAACGTGTGTTGCCAGGTTTCGAGCACGTAAGTAAGCTAGATCTGAAGTAAAAATATGCTAAAAATAAGCTAAAAACAAGTGAAAACGTTGCAGTCGGACGCAATCGACTGCGTAATACTTTGATACCAGTAAAAGAACGGATGGTAGTCTTTTTGCAGAAGGGAATGCATGGGCGGAAGGGGTGGGCCAGGTGTTAAACATCGCAAGCTATTACTATGTTAACACATTTGATGACTTTAGCTCAAAAACTGTGGAAGATAACTGAACAACTCAAAATGTAGAGGTGGCTGTGGCATCCAAATTTTTGAATCAAATTTTTTTAAATGTCACCATTTACCTTCCTACCAATCTTTTGTAGATGCCACCATCTATCTTCTTAACAAATTTAGTTACTCTAGTTCAATAAATGTGGAAGATACACGCATAACCGTTTTAAAACGGCGGAGGGGTGGGGAACGTCAGGTGTGGGCGTGGTATCCAATATTTTTATGCATTTTTTTGGGGAACGTCCTTACCTATCTTGGCACAAAGTTTGGTGGTTCTATCCCAAACAATGTGAAAACTATAGGCGTTTTCAATTTCAAGGAGCAGGGACGATGGCGTGGTATCAAAAAATGTGATGCATTTTTTTGGAGAACGGCATTACCTATCATGACACAAAATTTGGTGGCTCTAGCCCAAAATATGTGAAAACTATAGGCGCTTCCAATTTCAAGGAGCAGGAAGGATGGGGGCGGAAGGAGTGGGTGGGACATCCAAAATTTTGATGAAGTTTTTTGAGGGACGTGACTAGCTATCTGCGGGCAATATTTGGTAGCTCTAGCTGTAAGAATGTGAGAAATATTTGGTTTTATCAGTTTTCAGTTAACGAATTTATCGATTTCCCAGCCTCCTAGTAGGCGTGGCACACTGATTATGATAATTGCAAAGTTTCAAGTCTTTAGCTCTACGGGTGTTGAAAAAAGTTGCGTTCATACAGACGGACAGACAGACGGACACCATAACGGACATTGCACATAACCAATATAAGTACTATGATACTTTCAGTATAAAAGTATAATAAAAAAAATATGCTGCAAAATAAATCTAAATTAATAATAAAACACAAAATAATTTGTGTTTTAAATATTTAATTTTTATTTAAATATATATATATACATCGTCAATATCTTGTTCATCTTCTTGCGATGTATATTTATCATTTGATGACACCATACTTAAATATTTTTGTGGCAAATTTCAACTCATTCCGTTTTGACTCAATCCATAAGTATCTGTGAAATTGAAATCTATGCAAGCCTTTAATGCTTTTAAATGCATTTAAATGTTTTTAATGTATTTAAATCAGTGGTGTCCAAACTCACACAATGAAAGCGTTGCGCTTGTGTGCGAAGCAGCGAAACACGAATGCAGCATAGCGAATGACTGCGCGTTTGACTTCAGCCGAACACATGAGTCGTGAGAGCAAATGCAGCCGAACACGCGCATCGTACGAGAACAAGCTGCCGAGCGTTCTATTTATAGAATACACATATTCTCTCTCTATATATATGTGTCGGCTGCAACGCCGGCAGAATTTTTCTTGCCAACCACGCGTGGCTGCCTACTTAAATTTTGGACATCACTGATTTAAATGCATTTTGTTTCTTAATTTGGTTTTGATAATATTCATTTGGCTAAAAGCCCGTTCAACCTTCGCATTTGACCAAGGTAGCGATAAAATATTTATATATTCCAGGGACCGTAATCATTATAAGTTATATTTAAAAAAAAATCTTGTTAATGATTTCAATTCAATTTTTTTGGTTTTTCTTTAATGATAATCTTTATTTTTGAGTGATTTTATAAAACTTAGAGCATAATCATTATAGTTATTAAAAAATTTAAATTGAAATATAATCATTATTAATGATTTTTATTTTTATCGCTCAAAATAAAACTCAACATTGACGGACGGCTAATGTGTACGATTTTTCGCCAATATTATGGTATAACCTTCCCACGTGAGCATACCATATATAGAACATTTAACTAACAAACAAACACTTGCGAAAATTATGCCAGCTGATGCGACCAAACACCTAACATATGCATATAAAGCGCACAAAAATACACGTAGATTTTTTACGAATACGAAAGACAAGATCGACAAGGAACAATAACAAAACGTAATTTACCAAATCAACTGCATGGGAAGAGAGGGAGAGCGATGTAACGGAGTCTATATCGGTACAACCAAGAGAGCGTTTGGAACGCGACTCAACGAACTCCGGGGGGATGCGAAAAAGGGAAAAATTACCACAGCACTTGCACAACACACAACAACAACAGGTCACACAGCTGACTTCGAAAACGCCAAACTGTTGGACATTGAAAGGAGAGAGAGAACGAGACTGACGTTAGAAAGCTTACGCATACAACAAAGCAGCATGAACGCTGTGAACCATAAAGAAGACTAAGAACAGACAAACAATATTTATTCGACAGTAATTACAGATGACTACAGCAGCAAACATACAAAACGGACAAAAACGACCATGTAAAAGATGTATGTATGCGTGTATTCATTTGTGATTGTTTTGTATCTTAATATTAAACAAACAACTTTATGCAGGCTCCCTGCAGAAGGCTTAATACAAGCCGAAACGCGTAGGAGAAAATTGATGGGTTAATAAAGTTAACCATTAAGAATAACAACGGCCTTTTAATCCTTAAAATCATCTACAAAAATGTCAGCGATGGGCCCAAAATCACAACACATTTAATTTTTCTTCAACATATATTTTAAGATAAAATAAGCTTAATGAATATTTAAATATGCTAGATTTCAGGCCATAATTTATTCGTTAAATTTATAAGCTTTTCCATTTTGAAATATGCTAGAACTAGCCTGAAATATGCTAAGCTGGCAAAACTGGTGTGTACTGATCAATAAAAGCTACATAATAATTTATATTATCGATTGTTCTCGGTGTTATCGGACCACAGATATCAGACTGAATTATGTACGTCAAGATATCGGCTATCGATAGTTTTAAAATTAAAAATTGTATTTAGACATGAAATCAATAAAGTAATGATGCAGAATTATAGAAAATTGAGTTATTTATTGTTTTTATGCAGTATTGAGGCGATTTTAGGTTTTTGAATGGGTGGATTGATTTATGGATAAATATTTTACAAATTCTTAAATATCTCAACTTAGAAGGAAGGGCCTTGAAAACTGGGAACGCACGATTAAAGCCCATAATTTCACATAATTTTGTCTAAAATTTTGAGATATTTTCGAAAGAGTGCATACAAATGTTACCGCCAAAATATGTGGTCTGCTCATAAGCCATGATATCTTATCTTACAGATCACGGCCTCCAAAGCGGTATATAAGGAATTCAAGCTTATTGTTTGGGGAAGCTATAGCAATTAAATTTAGAAAAAGTTTTGTCTAAATTGTTGAGAAAATTAATTAATTGTGAATAAACCTAAGATAGTTCACAATGGAACTGGTAGTTCCAACGTGAACTGAACTACTGCGCAACACAAAGCTGACTGATATGGAGCGGCCTATGGAACTTTGGCAGCTCTACACATATGTCCAACAGTAAACAAAAGCTGCCTGACATGAAAATGGTCGTGGTCCTTAAACATTTTATGAATTAAAATTACAAGAAATGCACTAACATGTCCATTAATGCAATTTACTGATTATTATGTTTCTATTAAACAAGCATTTTATTTGAGAAAAAAAAAAAGGTTGGCACCTTTTTGTGTCGATACACAAAATCGTTGCTAACCTTTAATTTTCTTTAAAGTGCATATAGGTCTTAAGTTAACTAACCTTTTAAGATGTTTCCCAAAAAAAATTTTGTCTTAATTGTTGAGAAAATTGCATTCGATACAAAATGTGTGCAGACCTGCCATATCTTGTAAAAAAAAAAATATAACGAAAGCTGCCTGACTAAAGTGTGCCAAGCATGCATTTATGAATAAATAAATAAAAAAGTAAACGAAGGCTGCCCGACTTTTTTTCATTTTTATAGCCAGTTGGCAGCCTCTTTTGCTTGATAATAACGGATCTTTACAGTTTGTTATAGCGTTTTTCCACTGCTCTGTTATTCTCAGTTATGCATAGACGAATAAATTTAAAAAGACTGGTAACCAGAGCCGGCGATGTTCTGTTAAACTAACATAGCACAATTGCGAAGCATACACAAGGGGAAACAGAATATAGCGAGTAATTTTTGTCATTTGCTTTGGCAGGTTTCCCCTCCATACTCGCCGAATTAAGTCGGCCATTATTGTTTTCATTTTGTTTTGATTGCAAAGTGTGCGATATGCCGGACAAAGATTGTTTGTTGCCGCACTTCATTTCGCTTGTTGTTGTCGCAGAAATTGAGTTTTGCAATTTTAGACTTTTGCTTGAATCTGGTTGCTGCTACCCTAGCAAGGAAGGGTAGTTTGACTTTATTTAAACTTTGCGTTATTAAATAGATACACGCAATATACTTAATTATGATATTTTTAAAATGTGTTTTGGCCATAAGGAAAGGCACTTATAACTAATTAAATGTAATTTAAATACCTTAATGTAAAATTTAGAATATCATTTAAAAAACGTACTATGCTTTCAAATACTTATCTTTCTATACTAAGCTTATATTTGTGGTTTTATAGACAATAACTAATTATTGTGACATAGGGTATTTTTAATCTGTGCAGTTTTAAATGTCAGCAACTGCTACTTTAGCTGCCTTGGTGCGTTTTCTTATTCTTCTTGTTCACATACACAATGTGTATTACACATGCATACACACAAATACGAGCCTGACCTAGGTTACGTTTCGTGCGTTTTCTTTGCCTAGGTGTCCACAACAATATGCATACACACAAAGACAGGCCAGACTACGCTTTGAAAGTCAGCCGCCGTTTTTATTTTAAAATAAAAATTGTATTTAATATTATAATATTTATATAAAACACGAATGTACTATATATTTAAAATAAAAAAGCAAAAAGAAAAAAATAAAGAGTTTGATTAATTTGGCTGGGGGTTGAACTTGGGTCAAAAAACATTTTACAAAGAAACATCTAGCTAACTCCGCCACGACCGCTCTTGCATGGAAAATAAACCAAAAAATTGCGCGCTGTTAATGCTGTAGTTTCAGAAACATACATCCTGGGCAACTTTACGGAACAACAAGCTGACGAGCAGACTTCATCGCGCACACCAAGCTGCTTAATTTTAATTAAAACAACATTTATTTATAATAATTTATTATTATTATATTATAAATTTATATATTATTTTATAAATTTTCTTAAATTATATATATTGAATATATATATATAATATATATATATATTTTTTTGTTATATGTAAATTTTATATTTTTTTCTATGTATCTATTTAATGCGAATTTATTAAATACTTTATAATGATTACGAAAAAAGTTGAGTTCTTATTATAGAAATGAACATAAAAAAAATAAAAAGTAGAAAAAAAATATAAACATATATAAAAACATCAACTCGAACGCGGTGTTGAACCCGGGGTCGAACAACTACAGCAGGCAAGCACTTATCCATACATTTTTGCAGCCAGCAAATAATAATATTATTTATATATAATAAATGCTTTTAACTTAGTTTTCTTAATGTATAATACTATAAAAATTGGCATCATAATATTAATTCAATCGTAATCAACGCGTAAATGCATATTAGTGCACATGCCCTGCGAAAAAAATCATAATCAGCAGCGCATAAACAAAACGCAAAATACAAATATGGCGCCAAACGCAGGTTGAAAACAAAGAAGCAAAAATCAAAACAAATGCAGCTGTGCGATGTTAGGGGAACTTGCCGCTACTCGTTACTTGTGTATGCTTCGAAAATGTGCTGAGGCTCTCTGTTGCGTTAACATCGCCGGCTCTGGTTACCAGACTTTTTACATTTATTCTTCTATGAGTTATGTTAGTTAACAGTAACTGAGGTTCAGTTTGCATGTATTCTTCCATAAGGAAATAACTGAAGTAAAACTGACCGTAAATATTAACTGAAGAATAACTGAAGAGGAACTGGTTCATTTGAACACTTGTTCCATAAAACATCGCTGTTAATGGGCACCTTTAATGTAACAGTCGCAAAACAGATGATTGTGAATAGCAGAAATTGTGAATAAGTAGGCGCAATATTTAATAATATTAAAAATTGAATTAAAAATTTTGTTTTTTGATGAATTATTGTAGGAAACAATTGAACTGGGTGCCAAGGTTCAAAGGATTGCTTTTAAAACTGTGGGCGGATAATTTTGTTGCACTTAGGGCAGATCAGAATAGCTCCCACGTATATAAGAAAATGGACTTGTACTGCTTGTGCAATGCAAGCAAAAATGCTTGTAGGCATTAAAAATAAGCCATAAAAGTTGGCAACACGCTGTTACTTATTTGCAATGTACAATTTCGGTTAGTTTTTCTCACTTTTTTGCAAAAAATACAAAGCAAAACAAACCGAACAGCTGATTTATTTACGGAGGTTCAGTTAACAGAGCAATGGAAACAGCTTTCGTCAGTTACTGTTAAAATTGACGGCAACGGAGCAATGGAAATAGGCTATAAGAGCGTATTGGTCTCGGAGTCTATAAGATGCAGAGAATTTATATATGCGATTAAGTTCTCGTATACATATATATGTATATACAAGCTATGACTTGTTCAGGGTATCTTTTTCATTTCATGCATACTAAACTGATCTTTAATTTTTCGTTTCGCGATTTTTCAGAAACTTGTTCAGGGACTCCATTGAGGATGCTATCGCTCAACAAATTATATCTCCACTTAAAAATCTTAAAGAGCCTGATTTTCAATCTATAATTATTATTGTTAACAATAAGCTTATAGAAGAAAATTGGCCATGTTTTCAACTGGCAGATAATATTAAAAACCGTAAAATCATTCAGAAAAGTTTTAAATGAGTAAGAGAACTTATTATACATGTTTATTATGTATTATACTGTAAGGACGTTTCTTGGCCGAGGTCGGCGTCTCAGTCGCGTCCGAGGTCTTTTACAGATTATTTGCAAAATGCTGGGACCCTGGAGTGAGCCGCACCGAGATCGAATACCTAAAAACGCAGACACGTGGGGGTCAGCGGGCAGTACGGGCGTCCGGGTCGGTACTTTCAGAGTGGGCTAAGGGGAGAGGCCGAGTGTCCAGGGTGATAGCCCGGAAGACTCCCCAACCCCCCTCCTCGGACCACCCTTCGGTACCGACCAGGCGTAAGAACCCCAGGCTTCGGGGTACGAAGGGGCGAGGACCAAGCATTCATCCGGGTCGACGAGGGTAAAACCCGGATGCCTTGCCAACCGACTACCTGATCCCGCCCACCCCGATCCTACTCACCGGCCGCGTCATCCGACGCGTTTGGGTGACCCAGGTGGGGTTCGAGTCGCACAGAGTAAAACTCGGAATGAGTCCTCGAACCTCGCTACTCAGGCGGGCCACACTGCAACGCGCGGGTATAACCCGTTTGTCGCTACACACGGATCGGACCAAGAGGCAGGCTTAGCAGAATCTAGAGTTAGACTCGGGAGATTCGCTATCCTACCCCTCAGCCCGACCCATGTGGGCCATATGGCGAGGTATCCGAAGCCAGCTCACCTTCCGCGTCATCCGACGCGTGTGGGTGACCCAGGTGGGGTCCGGGCTGCACAGAGTAAGACTCGGAGTGCATCCTCGAACCTCGCTACCCAGGCCGGCCACAGCTGCAACGCGCGGGTATAACCCGTTTGTCGCTACGCACGGATCGGACCAAGAGGCAGGCTTCGCAGAATCTAGAGTTAGACTCGGGAGATTCGCTATCCTACCCCTCAGCCCGACCCATGTGGGCCGTATGGTGAGGCTACCGACGGGTCAGACCAAGAGGCAGACATCGCAGAACTTAGAGTAAAACTCGGAAGGTTCGCTAGTCCGCCCCTCAATCCAACCCATGTGGGGCTACCCGACTACTCGCTGAAAAGGGGAGGAGAGAACAGATATACTACAAATAAAACACAAAACACAAATATATTCTAACATTTTATAACCATTAGTTTAGGTAGGTTTGCGTGTTCATGGCCCTAGGCCAACTTACCCCAGTATGGATGGGTGTGTGTGTGTGTGTAGGACTGTGTATGTGTAGGTGTGTGTGTGTGTGTGCGTGGTTGCCCGGCGTATGTGTGTGTGTGTGTGCGTGGCTGACTAAAGGGCGTGTGTGTGTGTGTGTGTGTGTTTGTGTGTGGCTCGCTGTCCCGGCACCGTCACTTTGCACTTGCACTGTTTCACTGTGGTGGCAGTGGCACTCCGTTGTCCGTCGTTGTTGTTGTTGTTAAGGGGGTGCTTCGTTGTACGTTGCTATTGTTGTCCGTACTTTGCTATTGTTGTTGTTGTTGTTCGTTGTTCCTTGTTGTTGTAAGGGGCGCTCCGCTGTACGTTGCTATTGTTGTTGTTGTTGTTGCCGTTTGTAAGGGGGCGCTCCGCTGTACGTTGCTATTGTAGTTGTTGTTGTTGCCGTTTGTAAGGGGGCGCTCCGCTGTACGTTGCTATTGTAGTTGTTGTTGTTGCCGTTGGTAAGGGGGCGCTCCGCTGTACGTTGCTATTGTTGTTGTTGTTGTTGTTGTTGTTGTTGTTGCCGTTTCTAAGGGGCGCTCCGCTGTACGTTGCTATTGTTGTTGTTGTTGTTGCCGTTGGTAAGGGGGCGCTCCGCTGTACGTTGCTATTGTTGTTGTTGTTGTTGCCGTTGGTAAGGGGGCGCTCCGCTGTACGTTGCTATTGTTGTTGTTCTCGATCACTGTCTTGTTTTTGACTCGTCAGTTTTCGACTCACTTGCTTGGCACGTAGATCTCGACTGCCGCGCCAAAAATATCACTCATGCCGGCTGGCATTTTTATCGAAACCGCCTGTATATCGATTGCACTCAGAGCATTTTTGCGCTCGTGGTCTCTCTTTTGCGTTTGCGCCCTCCTGGGCGCATCAATCAGCTTTTGTGTTCGTTGTGCCGGACGGCGCCCGTCGCCGATAGCGACGAGCTTCTGTGAGGTAGCAGAATGCTACCTCACAATACTTATTTTTGTTTTCAGATTCGTGAGAAACGCTTCAAGGAGAAATCTGGTACCTGCAAAGATGTGAGTAAAGTACGAAATAACTTAAATATTAATAATATTAGTAAAACGTCTATTACAGACACAAATATAATTATAAGTCAAGAATTGATAAATTATGATACAAATATTATTAGCGATATGTCTAACAAAGACACTAATAATATTTCGATATCAAATTTGTTCAATAAAAATATAAATATTATTAGTGCTATGTCATATTATTACATAGACACTAAAAATATTTTGAGCTCAGCTTTTAAAAATAATAATTAAAATATTATTTGTACAAGTAATAACACAAATATTATTAGTGATAGGTCTAACATAGACACTAATAATGTTTTGAGCTCAACTTGTAAAAATAGGTTAGGTTAGGTTAGGTTGTGCCGGCTGACCTTCCATGAGTGTCACACATAGACCACACGGGGTCCTTAGTGGGGCCGGTGTGTGGAGAAGGTAGGGACTACTGTGCGTTGTCCTGCGGCGTTCGTGTGTCTCTTGCAAAGGCCAGAAGTGTTTTAGGTTCTTGCCTGCTCACTTCTTCAAGTGTTGCAAAGAAGGGTGCGTGGAAGTGTTGAAGTCGGTTTGCTGCCAGTGCAGGGCAGCTACAAAGCAGGTGTTCCAGTGTTTCCTTGGCCCTTGGTTCTCTGCATGTCTTGCATTTATCGTTATCTAATATGCCTAGCTTCTTTGCATGTGATGCAAACAGACAGTGGCCTGTCAATAGGCCCACTAGCTGTCGGCATTCATGCCTTTGGAGTTTCAACATATATTTCGTTCGCTTGTCATCGTAGGTTTTGCACATTGTTCTCGAGATTTTGCAGTCGGAGGTGTTCTTCCACCTGGATACCGCCAAAGCCCGTGAATGTGCTTCCATTTGAGCTTGTATCGTTCGCAGGGAGATTGGAATATCTACAGTAACACTGTTTTGTCCTTTTGCCCCTTGCTTAGCCTTCAAAGCCCTGGTGGCTTGGAATCCTGTAGATGTGCACATTTTTTAAGATGCTCAGTTCGCCTAGCGTTTCTCTACTTGCCAGAACGTTCCGAGAGCTTATTAAGTGGGCTTGCAGGGCTTTTATTGCTGCCTGACTGTCCACGAATATGTTTACTTTTTCTTGCGTTGTGCTAGTTCTTAAGACCGCTTCCGCTGCTTTCCTTATTGCGAATATTTTCGCTTGAAATATGCTGCAGTCTTCAGGGAGTGTGTACGACAGTCTCAGTGTTGGCTCAGCGCAGTACACTGCTGCACCGACTCCATCTCCCATCTTTGAGCCATCTGTGTATAAGTTTATGGCCACCTGCTCTGCTCCCGAGCGCCAGTCGTTTCTGTTTAGGAACGTGGGCGTGAATTTAAAGTTGGTTTTCGGGGTCAAGTAGTCTGTTTCTGCATGAATCCCTCTACCAATAGTACTGTGCCCGTAGTTGTGGTCCGTCAGATTGCCTATCGTGCAGAGACGTTGCGCAGTCTTTTTTGCCATTAGGCGTGCTTGAATGTCCAAGGGGTTGACACTCAGCATCGTTTGAAGAGCTTTTCTTGGCGTAGATCACAGCGCCCCTGTGATGCATACAAGTGCATGTCGCTGAGCTTTTTCCATAATTTTTATGTATGTGGACTTTTCCTTTGCTGTCCACCATACCAGTATGCCATATAACAGTATGGGTCGTACAATTGAGATGAAAATCCAGTGTGTCAGTCTTGGTGAGAGTCCCCATGTGCTACCCAGCATCTTTTGCGACGCGTAGAGTGCATTGGTGGATTTCTTCACCCTTTCTTCCACATTGAGTTTCCAACTCAACTTGCGATCCATAACTGTCCCGAGGTATTTGATACTTTCTTTTGGTATCAGTGTCGTACCGTTTATTTTCGGTAGAGTCCATCGAGGTACCTTGTATCTCTTTGTAAAGAGTTAGAGGTCCGTCTTGTCCGCATTGATACTTAGACCGGCTTTAGTAGCCCATTCTAGTATCTCCTTGAGTGTAACGTCCATAACTGAGCTAATTGTCGAGGGACATTTGCCCGTGATAATTATGCCTATGTCGTCCGCATAGGCGGTTATCTTCGGGGCTTTCCGCTTGAATTTCTGTAGCAAGACGTTGACCACGAGGTTCCACAACAGTGGAGAGAGCACTCCCTATTATGGGGTGCCTTGCTTTGCTTCCCTGATTTCGGATGTGGTTCCCCATTCCGCCTGTACTCTCCTGCTGCGCAGTAGGCTACGTATCCAGGAGTACACAGCTTCTTGTTGGGTCACAGTTCTCAGACTGTGCATTATGGAATCCGTGGACACATTGTTAAATGCTCCTGAGATGTCTACGAATGCGCCTTAGGCATATTCTTTGTGGTGTTATCCTTTCTCTACGGATGCCACAATGGAGTGCAGCGCAGTTTCAACCGATTTTCCTTTCGTGTATGCGTGTGTTGATTTGGTTCCAGGGTTATAGCTGTATTCTCTCTTATATGAAGGTCGATAAGCTTTTCCAATGTTTTTAGTAGGAATAAGGTCAGGCTGATGGGTATGTAGTCTTTTGGCAACACGTGGCTGCATTTCCCAGATTTGGGCAGGAAAACTACCAGTGCTGTCCTCCAGCCCACAGGCACATAACCATGACTAAGGCATCCCCTATATATTTCCCTAAGCCATGGAGTAATCATATGCTTGACATACTGCAACATGGCCTGGAATATCCCGTCCGGAACTGGGGATTTCTAACCCTCAAAAGAGTCTATAGCCCACAGTATCCTGTCTGTCGCTATGATGTCTGCGGATTTTTCTGCCCGCGTGTGCGTATATATAATTTCTATCGTAGTAGTGACTTCTTACCAGCCTGGGAAATGTGCCTCCAAAAGCACGTTTACTGCATTCGAGCTGTTTTCTGTCCATCTCCCAACTTCAGTTTTTAGTCAGGCTATAAAGCCTGGGAAATGTGCCTCCAAGAGCATGTTTAACGCATCCGAGCTGTTTTCCGTCCATCTCCCATCTTCAGTTTTAAGCTGGCTTTGTACTATCTGTTGGCGGGCAAGTAACTTTCTTAACCTTGCGGTATGAGATGTCTTTTCTATGCCTGAACAGAAGTTGCGCCATGCGTTTCTTTTGCTGCCCGTACTATTTTCTTAAAGTCTTGGAGCCTTATTATATATTCAACCCATACTGGATCTTCATCCGCTTTCTTGGCGAGTTTAAAGAATTCCTGTTCATCTATTCTCTGTCCCTTGAGTTCTGGAGTCCATCATGGGGCTTTGTGTCTCTTCTTCTCTTGGGACGGTCTGCATGTTTTGTAATTGTTAAACTCTCCCAAAATATAAAACAGAGAATTTTCGTCGTTTCGGCACTTATTCATTTTCGGTGCGAGCTTAATCTAGCTGTTGGAGCCATTGCACAGTGGATCAATTTCGCCAAGCAGTTTGGAGGCCTAAAGGAAACTTAATCATGCCAAATAACCAAGTAATTTTTCGATACTTTATTTAAATGAATATACGAAATAAAAGTGAATTACTTTATCAAAATAAATGAGGGTGAATTTTTAGTATTGCTTCTTGCACGGTAATTGTACAAAGGCAAAACTGCAAGAACAGTTATCAAAAGCAATAAGGTGCCCCTAAGTTCAATTCCCTTATGTTAAGTTCAAAGCGCCAAACTGCTAAACAGTTATCAAAAGCGACAAGTTGCCGCTAAGTTCATCTCTCTTTTGTTAAGTTCATACTCAGTGGCTGCTTCATAATTGGAGTGTAATCACAGTTGTCTGAAAACTGTGCAGAGTTTAGCTGTTCTCTCTCATTGAAATTAGAGTGGCTTCAAAACTGTGAAAACTTCAGCTGCTCTCACTCATTGCAATTAGAGTGGCTTCACAACTGTGCAAATATCAACTGCTCTCACTCATTGCATCAAAGTGGTTGTAAAACTGTGCAAAATTCAGCTGCTCTTATTCACTGCATCTAAAGTTACTATAAAACTGTTCGAGGTTCAGTTGCTCTTATTCAGTGCAGTTAAAGTTGTCATAAAACCATACAAAGGTAACATACAGTGTCTTTTAAACAGTGCGTGCAGCTGCAAGCCATCAGCAGTGTTGAGTTGCATTGAAATCTGGCTATTCCTTTCAATAGCAAATTAATTCTTAACTATCAATTGCTTGTTCGGCTGAACATTAGAAATTCGTGCGTGTGTTGGCATTTTTAGCACACAATGAGTAAGGAAGATGACGAACCAGTCGTAAAAGACGGAAGTTCAAAAATTATTACAAAATTATTAATGGCAATGCAAAAACACGAAAAGGCTATGGGTGATATATTAGAATATATTAAAGAACTATATCCTTCGATAAGTTTCAACTGGGATATAGAATGCAGCTGCTTGAAAATTATAGTGAGAAATTAATTGATATCCAGGCAGACATTGATGCATTTAACCCAAATAATGATTTAAGAGCGTCTGTCGAGGATATGTGCATTATATCAAAGGCTTTATATCAGTCCGCAATAAAAGCAAATGAGTCTCAGAAGGTCATTTACGGGGATAGTAGTGGTCTTCGTCATTCCTCACAGTTGCCAAAAAAGTCTACCGAAGTTTAGTGGAAAGCATGCCGAAGTTAAGAACTTTATAAGTCTTTTTGAGAGTTTGGTGCATAGTGACTCATCTTTAACAAACGTTGAAAAATTTAATCATTTACTTTCTTGTTTGAGGGATGATGCATTGGGAACTGTCAAGGCGTTTCAAATTTTGGATTGTAATTATGAAAAGGCGTTAGCCAGCTTAAAAAGTGTTTATGATAACAAATGCCTAATTTTCTTTGACGTTTCCCATCTTCTGCTTCAGGCTTAAGGTCTTTGATTGATGAAATATCGGCTCTTTATGCATCGTTACAGTCATTGGGAAGTGAAAAAGAAATAAATAATGCAATTTTAATTCACATAGCATTACCCAAAGTAGATAGTTCAACAAAATCTCGGTTTGAAGAACAACTCGACTATAATACTTTGCCGACGTGGTCAGAGTCTGCGGCTCAGTTAAGCAGACGATAGCAACATTTAGCTGCTGAAGAAGCAACTAAAACAAAAAGTAAGCCTACCCACTCATCGAATAAAGGTTATACAAAATCATCGTTTTCGTGTGCAAAAACAGATCGTCGACCTGAGTCAAACTGTCGTTATTGTTCAGCGAATAATCTTACTTTCGGTAATTGTAAAGCTTTCATCGCTCTGCCTGTAATTTAACGTTTTGAGTTTACAAAACATAATCGTTTGTGCATAAATTGTCTTAACCAAGGACACACAGCTAAGAATTGCAAGGCCACAAGATGTCGGGTATGCTCAACTTCTTCACAGATACGGGGGAGAGCACCAGTCAACTGTTTCCGGCTCACTACCTCAAGTGCAGTCACAATCACGCTCTGGTGTTTCTGACCCTCCGGTAGCTTACTCAAGTCATGTTGCTAGTAGCGATCAAGTAATTCTTGCTACTGCGTTAGTAAAGGTGCGTGATAGATTTGGACAGTTTCAACTAGCTCGTGCACTTTTGGATTCTGGGTCGCAAATAAATTTCATTACAGAGGACATAGAAACGAATCTTGCATCAATATTACCACTATTGGGAAAAATGACTCTGTAGTACGCCATAAAGCTTTGCCACAAATTTCTGGGTTTTAAAGTCAATATCTACATATCAATCAGATCATGAGGTCAATTTTGCCCAATTGAGTATGCCAGCAAACATTGAGCTGGCAGATCCTCTGCTCTACAAGCCCGCAAAGGTTGACTTACTGCTTGGCGCAGAAATCTTTTTTTGACTTATTGAGTGTAGGCCAAATAAAAGTGAGTTCCCAGCATCCACTAATCTAAAAAACTTTGTTCGGATGGATTGTTTCGAGTGTAGCGTAGCCGTCATTGAGAACAACTGCTCCGTCGACTCTCTGGTGGAACGGTTTTGGAAACTGGAACAAGCTCCAGAGAGATCGAAGGCTGCATATACAGCTGATCAAGAAAATGACTGCGAAGAAAATTTAGGCAGACCGTAAAAAGGCCGTTTTGAGGTCAAGTTGCCGTTTAAGATAAATCCAACGGTATTAGGATTATCCTTCGAAACGGGCAAGCGAAGGTTTCTTGAGCTAGAGTGCAAAGTTGCAAGCCATACCAAGTTAAATAACATGTTTCAAGAATATATGAGAGAGTATCTCAGCCTTGGTCGCATGTCATTGATTCTTATCCCTCCTGCAGGACACCATTACTACATTCCACATCAATGTGTCCTGAGACCTAATAATATCACAACCAAATTACGAGTTGTTTTTGATGCATCCAGTAAAACGTCAACCTCGATTTCATTGAACGACACTTTAATGGTGGGTGCAACTATTCAGAGGGAGCTGTATTCTTCCCTTGCAAGATTTAGATTGAACATATATGCCTTAATGGCTGTTATCTCGAAGATGTATAGGCAAATTAATATTGCCAACGAGGATCGGAACTTCCAATTGATCTTGTGGAGGGAAAAATCAACTGATATTCTCCAAACTTATCGTTTAAACACTGTCACTTATGGAACAGCCTCAGCTCCGTTTTTGGCTATCCGCTGCCTCTTTGAGCTGTCAAAGATTTATGCTGAGACGCTTCCTATAACATCAAGTGTGATTTCAAGCGACTTCTATGTTTACGATAGCTAACTGGAGCCAATACGTTAAATGACCGCTTCCGCTGCTTTCCTTATTGCGAATATTTTCGCTTGAAATATGCTGCAGTCTTCAGGGAGTGTGTACGACAGTCTCAGTGTTGGCTCAGCGCAGTACACTGCTGCACCGACTCCATCTCCCATCTTTGAGCCATCTGTGTATAAGTTTATGGCCACCTGCGCTGCTCCCGAGCGCCAGTCGTTTCTGTTTAGGAACGTGGGCGTGAATTTAAAGTTGGTTTTCGGGGTCAAGTAGTCTGTTTCTGCATGAATCCCTCTACCAATAGTACTGTGCCCGTAGTTGTGGTCCGTCAGATTGCCTATCGTGCAGAGACGTTGCGCAGTCTTTTTTGCCATTAGGCGTGCTTGAATGTCCAAGGGGTTGACACTCAGCATCGTTTGAAGAGCTTTTCTTGGCGTAGATCACAGCGCCCCTGTGATGCATACAAGTGCATGTCGCTGAGCTTTTTCCATAATTTTTATGTATGTGGACTTTTCCTTTGCTGTCCACCATACCAGTATGCCATATAACAGTATGGGTCGTACAATTGAGATGAAAATCCAGTGTGTCAGTCTTGGTGAGAGTCCCCATGTGCTACCCAGCATCTTTTGCGACGCGTAGAGTGCATTGGTGGATTTCTTCACCCTTTCTTCCACATTGAGTTTCCAACTCAACTTGCGATCCATAACTGTCCCGAGGTATTTGATACTTTCTTTTGGTATCAGTGTCGTACCGTTTATTTTCGGTAGAGTCCATCGAGGTACCTTGTATCTCTTTGTAAAGAGTTAGAGGTCCGTCTTGTCCGCATTGATACTTAGACCGGCTTTAGTAGCCCATTCTAGTATCTCCTTGAGTGTAACGTCCATAACTGAGCTAATTGTCGAGGGACATTTGCCCGTGATAATTATGCCTATGTCGTCCGCATAGGCGGTTATCTTCGGGGCTTTCCGCTTGAATTTCTGTAGCAAGACGTTGACCACGAGGTTCCACAACAGTGGAGAGAGCACTCCCTATTATGGGGTGCCTTGCTTTGCTTCCCTGATTTCGGATGTGGTTCCCCATTCCGCCTGTACTCTCCTGCTGCGCAGTAGGCTACGTATCCAGGAGTACACAGCTTCTTGTTGGGTCACAGTTCTCAGACTGTGCATTATGGAATCCGTGGACACATTGTTAAATGCTCCTGAGATGTCTACGAATGCGCCTTAGGCATATTCTTTGTGGTGTTATCCTTTCTCTACGGATGCCACAATGGAGTGCAGCGCAGTTTCAACCGATTTTCCTTTCGTGTATGCGTGTGTTGATTTGGTTCCAGGGTTATAGCTGTATTCTCTCTTATATGAAGGTCGATAAGCTTTTCCAATGTTTTTAGTAGGAATAAGGTCAGGCTGATGGGTATGTAGTCTTTTGGCAACACGTGGCTGCATTTCCCAGATTTGGGCAGGAAAACTACCAGTGCTGTCCTCCAGCCCACAGGCACATAACCATGACTAAGGCATCCCCTATATATTTCCCTAAGCCATGGAGTAATCATATGCTTGACATACTGCAACATGGCCTGGAATATCCCGTCCGGAACTGGGGATTTCTAACCCTCAAAAGAGTCTATAGCCCACAGTATCCTGTCTGTCGCTATGATGTCTGCGGATTTTTCTGCCCGCGTGTGCGTATATATAATTTCTATCGTAGTAGTGACTTCTTACCAGCCTGGGAAATGTGCCTCCAAGAGCACGTTTACTGCATTCGAGCTGTTTTCTGTCCATCTCCCAACTTCAGTTTTTAGTCAGGCTATAAAGCCTGGGAAATGTGCCTCCAAGAGCATGTTTAACGCATCCGAGCTGTTTTCCGTCCATCTCCCATCTTCAGTTTTAAGCTGGCTTTGTACTATCTGTTGGCGGGCAAGTAACTTTCTTAACCTTGCGGTATGAGATGTCTTTTCTATGCCTGAACAGAAGTTGCGCCATGCGTTTCTTTTGCTGCCCGTACTATTTTCTTAAAGTCTTGGAGCCTTATTATATATTCAACCCATACTGGATCTTCATCCGCTTTCTTGGCGAGTTTAAAGAATTCCTGTTCATCTATTCTCTGTCCCTTGAGTTCTGGAGTCCATCATGGGGCTTTGTGTCTCTTCTTCTCTTGGGACGGTCTGCATGTTTTGTAATTGTTAAACTCTCCCAAAATATAAAACAGAGAATTTTCGTCGTTTCGGCACTTATTCATTTTCGGTGCGAGCGTAATCTAGCTGTTGGAGCCATTGCACAGTGGATCAATTTCGCCAAGCAGTTTGGAGGCCTAAAGGAAAGTTAATCATGCCAAATAACCAAGTAATTTTTCGATACTTTATTTAAATAAATATATTAAATAAAAGTGAATTACTTTATCAAAATAAATGAGGGTGAATTTTTAGTATTGCTTCTTGCACGGTAATTGTACAAAGGCAAAACTGCAAGAACAGTTATCAAAAGCAATAAGGTGCCCCTAAGTTCAATTCCCTTATGTTAAGTTCAAAGCGCCAAACTGCTAAACAGTTATCAAAAGCGACAAGTTGCCGCTAAGTTCATCTCTCTTTTGTTAAGTTCATACTCAGTGGCTGCTTCATAATTGGAGTGTAATCACAGTTGTCTGAAAACTGTGCAGAGTTTAGCTGTTCTCTCTCATTGAAATTAGAGTGGCTTCAAAACTGTGAAAACTTCAGCTGCTCTCACTCATTGCAATTAGAGTGGCTTCACAACTGTGCAAATATCAACTGCTCTCACTCATTGCATCAAAGTGGTTGTAAAACTGTGCAAAATTCAGCTGCTCTTATTCACTGCATCTAAAGTTACTATAAAACTGTTCGAGGTTCAGTTGCTCTTATTCAGTGCAGTTAAAGTTGTCATAAAACCATACAAAGGTAACATACAGTGTCTTTTAAACAGTGCGTGCAGCTGCAAGCCATCAGCAGTGTTGAGTTGCATTGAAATCTGGCTATTCCTTTCAATAGCAAATTAATTCTTAACTATCAATTGCTTGTTCGGCTGAACATTAGAAATTCGTGCGTGTGTTGGCATTTTTAGCACACAATGAGTAAGGAAGATGACGAACCAGTCGTAAAAGACGGAAGTTCAAAAATTATTACAAAATTATTAATGGCAATGCAAAAACACGAAAAGGCTATGGGTGATATATTAGAATATATTAAAGAACTATATCCTTCGATAAGTTTCAACTGGGATATAGAATGCAGCTGCTTGAAAATTATAGTGAGAAATTAATTGATATCCAGGCAGACATTGATGCATTTAACCCAAATAATGATTTAAGAGCGTCTGTCGAGGATATGTGCATTATATCAAAGGCTTTATATCAGTCCGCAATAAAAGCAAATGAGTCTCAGAAGGTCATTTACGGGGATAGTAGTGGTCTTCGTCATTCCTCACAGTTGCCAAAAAAGTCTACCGAAGTTTAGTGGAAAGCATGCCGAAGTTAAGAACTTTATAAGTCTTTTTGAGAGTTTGGTGCATAGTGACTCATCTTTAACAAACGTTGAAAAATTTAATCATTTACTTTCTTGTTTGAGGGATGATGCATTGGGAACTGTCAAGGCGTTTCAAATTTTGGATTGTAATTATGAAAAGGCGTTAGCCAGCTTAAAAAGTGTTTATGATAACAAATGCCTAATTTTCTTTGACGTTTCCCATCTTCTGCTTCAGGCTTAAGGTCTTTGATTGATGAAATATCGGCTCTTTATGCATCGTTACAGTCATTGGGAAGTGAAAAAGAAATAAATAATGCAATTTTAATTCACATAGCATTACCCAAAGTAGATAGTTCAACAAAATCTCGGTTTGAAGAACAACTCGACTATAATACTTTGCCGACGTGGTCAGAGTCTGCGGCTCAGTTAAGCAGACGATAGCAACATTTAGCTGCTGAAGAAGCAACTAAAACAAAAAGTAAGCCTACCCACTCATCGAATAAAGGTTATACAAAATCATCGTTTTCGTGTGCAAAAACAGATCGTCGACCTGAGTCAAACTGTCGTTATTGTTCAGCGAATAATCTTACTTTCGGTAATTGTAAAGCTTTCATCGCTCTGCCTGTAATTTAACGTTTTGAGTTTACAAAACATAATCGTTTGTGCATAAATTGTCTTAACCAAGGACACACAGCTAAGAATTGCAAGGCCACAAGATGTCGGGTATGCTCAACTTCTTCACAGATACGGGGGAGAGCACCAGTCAACTGTTTCCGGCTCACTACCTCAAGTGCAGTCACAATCACGCTCTGGTGTTTCTGACCCTCCGGTAGCTTACTCAAGTCATGTTGCTAGTAGCGATCAAGTAATTCTTGCTACTGCGTTAGTAAAGGTGCGTGATAGATTTGGACAGTTTCAACTAGCTCGTGCACTTTTGGATTCTGGGTCGCAAATAAATTTCATTACAGAGGACATAGAAACGAATCTTGCATCAATATTACCACTATTGGGAAAAATGACTCTGTAGTACGCCATAAAGCTTTGCCACAAATTTCTGGGTTTTAAAGTCAATATCTACATATCAACCAGATCATGAGGTCAATTTTGCCCAATTGAGTATGCCAGCAAACATTGAGCTGGCAGATCCTCTGCTCTACAAGCCCGCAAAGGTTGACTTACTGCTTGGCGCAGAAATCTTTTTTGACTTATTGAGTGTAGGCCAAATAAAAGTGAGTTCCCAGCATCCACTAATCTAAAAAACTTTGTTCGGATGGATTGTTTCGAGTGTAGCGTAGCCGTCATTGAGAACAACTGCTCCGTCGACTCTCTGGTGGAACGGTTTTGGAAACTGGAACAAGCTCCAGAGAGATCGAAGGCTGCATATACAGCTGATCAAGAAAATGACTGCGAAGAAAATTTAGGCAGACCGTAAAAAGGCCGTTTTGAGGTCAAGTTGCCGTTTAAGATAAATCCAACGGTATTATTATTATCCTTCGAAACGGGCAAGCGAAGGTTTCTTGAGCTAGAGTGCAAAGTTGCAAGCCATACCAAGTTAAATAACATGTTTCAAGAATATATGAGAGAGTATCTCAGCCTTGGTCGCATGTCATTGATTCTTATCCCTCCTGCAGGACACCATTACTACATTCCACATCAATGTGTCCTGAGACCTAATAATATCACAACCAAATTACGAGTTGTTTTTGATGCATCCAGTAAAACGTCAACCTCGATTTCATTGAACGACACTTTAATGGTGGGTGCAACTATTCAGAGGGAGCTGTATTCTTCCCTTGCAAGATTTAGATTGAACATATATGCCTTAACGGCTGTTATCTCGAAGATGTATAGGCAAATTAATATTGCCAACGAGGATCGGAACTTCCAATTGATCTTGTGGAGGGAAAAATCAACTGATATTCTCCAAACTTATCGTTTAAACACTGTCACTTATGGAACAGCCTCAGCTCCGTTTTTGGCTATCCGCTGCCTCTTTGAGCTGTCAAAGATTTATGCTGAGACGCTTCCTATAACATCAAGTGTGATTTCAAGCGACTTCTATGTTTACGATAGCTAACTGGAGCCAATACGTTAAATGAGCTGGAAATTATTCGCAAAGAAGTGACAGAGGTGTTGAAATTTGGGGGCTTCGATCTAGCCAAATGGGCCTCTAATCATCCTAGACTGCTGACCAATAGAGGGCCAGATAAAATCTTGGCATGAAGTGGAATCCTCAGAATAACGAGTTTCATTGCAGCTTAGAAGACTCGTTCACTACCTTACCACCAACAAAACGCAATATCCTGTCGGTGACCTCGCGTTTGTTTGACCCTTTGGATTTATTGTGTCCGTTAATCACCAGAGCGAAAATCTTGCTTCAGGAACTGTGGCGACAAAAGTTGGATTGGGATGAGTCAGTTCGAATGAGTCTGCATACTAGTTGGAACAGGCTCACGCAGAATTTACTAGAGCTACATAAGATATCGATTCCTCGATACGTCTGTCTGTCTACGTACACGACAGTCCAAATCCACGGCTTTGCTGACGCTTCTAGTGAAGCCTATGGATGTTGCATATATGTTCGTACCATTGGTGGAAAAATCAGTTTGCCAAGACTTTTAACCGCCAAGTCACGTGTGTCCCCTCTTAAAACGAAGTCAATCCCAAGGCTCGAATTGTGTGCAGCTCATCTTCTAGCTACGTTATGGGTTCAAGTAGCCCCGTTGCTTGAAAATCTAAAACTTGAAAGCATAAATTTCTTGTCGGATTCTCAAGTCACACTACACTGGTTGAAAGGAGATCCATCTACACTAGCGACGTTCGTTGCAAATAGAGTTTCCGAAATCCAAGAGCTTTCAGAAAATGTTGTATGGCGTCATGTGCCTACAGAACAGATTCCAGGTGATTTAGTGTCGCGTGGTACAGATGTAGATGGTCTAAGGTGTTCGCTTTGGGAAAACGGGCCGGATTTCTTGCTTACAAGTGCTGACAAATGGCCTTGCCAGTTATATCAGCAAGAGAGCTTAAATTATCGTTTTTTAGATTTATACATGTGCTTAAAAGATTTGAGTTGGGTTCAGAATACGTCAAATTAGAAAGATCGGAACTTTTGGCTCCAAATCTTCAACGTTTGAATCCCTTCATACACGCCATCGAGCTGGATGGTGTGACATTTCGTTTAATTCGCGTTGGAAATGTCTCGAAATTCTCAATTCGTTAAGTTGTTTCTTTGTTATTTGCATCACATACATTATCACGCAGGTGCCAAGGAGATGGTGTCACTGCTAAGGCAGCAGATTTGGGTAATTAATGCTCGAGAGGCGTGCACGAAGATTGTTAGGAATTGCGTTCACTGTTTTCGGTGTAAACCCGTACTACTTGGGCAAATAATGGGCAATTTGCCCGCCGATCGCGTTAGCCCATTTTTGATTTGTGGAGTAGATTTTTGCGGTCCATTTCATGTCTCGTTAAGGTTACGTGGGAAGCCGCCTTTAAAAACGTATGTGGCAGTCTTCGTGTGCTTTACGTCAAAGGCCGTTCACCTTGAGCTTGTTGTTGATCTTTCTACTGACAGCTTTTTATCTGTTTCAAAAGGTTCATCGGAAGGAGGGGTCTGCCGAAGAAGATCTACAACGAAAACGAAACCAACTTCGTAGGAGCAAGCAGGGTCCTCGAGGAGTTGAACGAAGCGTTCCACCGCAGCAGGTTATCCCCTGATAACGTACGCAGCTCATAAAGGAGTTGAGTGGTTGGTCATCCCACACTTCGGCGGGTTATGGGAAGCAGCCGTCAAAGCCGCGAAACATCGGTTGCTACGAGGGGTAGGCAACGCCAAGCTCAGCGCAGATGAGTTGAACACTCACCTGGTGGAAGCCGAGGCCAACAGGCAACGATCCCAGCGATTTAGAGGCTCTCACGGCAGGCCACCTGCTAATCGGGCAGCCTCTTCTTCGATGCCCTCAGAATTAGAAATCGGCGGAAGCTGCAGCAAGGCCAGCTTCGGATATTTGAAGCGGTGGCGAATGCTATCAGCACTCAAGCAGCAGTTTTGGGAGTGCTGGTCCAAGGACCAGTCTGCAGCCGCGCAACGCATTAAACATCGAAGGCCCCGATCTAATGACAGGTTGTCTAGTTCTCGTTCTCGAGGACAATCTGCCGCCGCAGTGATGGCTAACAGGTTGCGTGGTCTCATCATTACCAGGCGACGATGGTAAAATGCGTGTGGCTGAGGATTGGACAACAGGAGGCATCATCAAGCGCGCAATACACAAGTTGGCTGTGCTGCCATTAAACAGCACGAATGAAGGAGTTAAAGCGCCGGAGGCCTTCAATGGGGCCGGAATGTTAGCACAGTAGTTTTCTTTTATAATGTTTGTAAAATATAATGGAATTGTTAAATGAATTAACAGGCTATTGAATTTGGTTAGTTGTACTTAAAGATGAGAGTAGTCAAGTTTTCACTCAAGTTATTAACATAGTTACTCTTCTACTGATAAGCTTAACATATAAGAAACATAGTTAAGTCACTCATTCTTAGGTTCTTAGGCTTCTCACTACTTCTATAATCGCTGTAATAGCAGACGCAGACGCCTTCATTTGAAATCGCTGGTTGCGCCAGCGCATTAAAATCTGGATTGGACATCGCAGTGCATTTTTTCTTGGCCACAGCTAGACCGCTAAGCCGGAGTCGCATTTTTCGTTTTTAAAAGTTATGTCTTGAAAAAGCTAACGATTTTTTACCCTTCCTTACTAGGATCGCGGTCCTTGCTCTACTTACTGTTGTCGGGTAGAAAGTGTTGTAATTAGGGTAGTTCAGTCCAGAAACCTTGTTTCCCGACGCTATCCAAGGTTCCTGGACGAGGGCGACGTCGGCGGGCCCTGTCTCCAGGGTTAGCAGGAGCTCCGCCGAGTCCAGCTTGCTCTTATGGAAGTTTATTTGCAGGACCCTCTGCTGCATGGCTGTTGGTGGTGTCCTCCACGGATGGGACCTCTACATTGTAGCGCGGGTGACCTCCTCCAGGTCTTTCTCCACTTCACCAGCCATGAACGTGTTGGTGTTTTTGTCGTCGGGGTGGCGCTTCTTGAGACGCAGGTATACGCTACCGACGCCCCACGCCATCTTCCACAACCTCGGATATAGCATGTCCTCGGCCTCCTTGTTGATTTTGAGAACCATTTTCTGACCCTTTTTATCGGGCTTCGCGACATGAATCACCTTCCAATCAACGGATGGCACGTCCGGGCTCTGCCACTTTAGAAGCTGAAGCGCCTGGTCAGCCGGAACAACCCGAGGGAAGAGTACCTTTGCCTTCGGTATGGACGGAATACAGGTTCTGTCCACTACCACCAGCTGGGCACCCTCCCACGGAGCTTTCAGCGCGGCCACGACGCCGCTGACCCACTTCAGGGTGAGGTCATTATTACAGCTCAGGATCTTCACGCCGGCGAGCCAGCCCACTCCATCAAAAGAGATGGGAAGCGAGTCCGGTTCTCCCATACGCTTCAGAAGCTCTTCAAACAGTAGCGCCTCTTCCTTCTTCCACTGTTCGGGCTTCATCTGTCCGTTTGGGTCGCTCCGGTCGATGAGCGCGACGACTAGATGTCGCCTCGCCACATCGCTGGCTGTCGGTTTTGCCCGCGACACTGGCTTGTTGCAGGGCCGCTTGCAAGCTGGCACCTCTGCTTTTGCGGTTTCAGCGGAGCGCCAGCGTTTGCCAGCCAGATGCTCCTCCATACTTGTTAGCAAAACCGGCATCCGCCGGCGCCATAGATCCCTTTCCCGTGTAAAAGGCTCTACCCTCTTCGATCTTTTGGTCGGCCCACTTCTGCTGGCTGACCTCATCCGCAGTGAGAGCCCGCTTGCAGTCCGCGAGCCGAGCCCTGACCCTAAGGGCGGCCTTATATTGGGCTTTGGCTTTCATGCCGTCTCCTTTGACCTTTTGAGCCCAGCCCTAATAGGGGCACTGGAACTCGCCGGGGTAGGAGAGCACAAAAGTTTGTCCGCCACCTCCTGAGACCCTCCATGCGATTCGCAATCCAGTCTCCATGGACTGCGGTATCACGCCACATTTTGGGATTGTTGCTTTTGGCAGTAGCATTGCAACCGTCCTGGCCTGCTCCAACCAGTACGGAGGTTTGACTGCTGGCGACACGTAGAGAGAATTGCTCCCCCCCGTGCCCGCCAGTGGTCGCTGTCAGCCCCACCGACTTTTGGACTGACATCCCAGTCCGCGTTTCATCCTTTGTCTTCTCCATATGATTTTTCTGTTCTGGGAGGTCTACCATAGCATTTTTGCCTTACTGCCAAGAGCCTCAAACCATGGCTCGCTCCATATTCTCGCATTGCAGAAGCTTTTGAGAAATATGTAGCGCACCTTAGCTAGGTATCGCCCTGTCTCTTCACAGTACGGTGCCGGTTGCCTTGGTTAGCGCCGCACCCTCGCCGCACCGGAGCAATTGAGAGACACGGTTTGCACCGTATCCTCGCCGTACTGGGGCCATTGAGAAGTGTGGAGTTCACCTTGGACAGACACCATATTGCCCCTCTGCAAGGCAAATATCACCAAAGTGGCCCTCGTTTGTATCGAGGCAGCACGATGCCCATTGCCCAGCCGGCACTCTCGAGGAGGGTTCAGTTGAGGATTTTTGCCAGCCTTTCCAAATTCGAGAATTTTTTGTAATCGATTGCATGTGTATATCGGAAACGGATATTATCGAAAATCGGAAACAAACTTGTACTGCCAAGGACTTAGATGAGCTTATGTGCAAAATCTGAAGTCTCTAGCTCTTATAGTCTCTCAGATCGACGCGTTCATACATATGGATAGACGGACATGGCTATATCGACTCATCTCTTGATGCTGATCAATAATATATACATATATACTTAATAGGGTCGGAGATGCTTCCTTCTGCCTGTTACATACTTTTGCACAAAACAATTATTCCCCTTTTACCCATTTCATGGGTTCGGGGTATAAAAATGTGAGATTTAACAAATGTCGTTTGTTGCATATGTATACTCTAAACATCCATCATGCAACCCATTTGTTTCGTGGGACATATGTATGATGGGCTTGTAAATGTATACACAAGCAGTCAACATATTTCCCAAACAATTGGGATTAAAAAGTCAACGCAGTGCAGACCTATTAACAGATTTATGGAAAAGGCTGAATAGAATATAGATCCCAAAAAATTAATAATCTTAATATGTCTCTAGCAAGAGTTGGTAATGACCAGATTACCAATGAGCAATTACCCTTTTACAGAAATTTAATATCGGAGGAAAACAAAAAATTTGATTCCGACAAGGATCCGTTTAAGGATGCCTACGATATGATTTCCAATGGGTTTTCTCATTTTATTCAATTTTTTTCCACGAAACTAGAAGTTTTCTTATGGGACAAAGAACATATAAATAAGCTTTTGACCCATATTAAACCGCACACTCTACATATTGATGCTACTGGGAATGTAGTGAAACCAATCAACTTAGTAAGCAAACGTGCACTTTTATATTCATTGGTTGCTCACTTTCCAATAGTAAAATAGTTTTTCCTGTCGCACACGCAATTCTCTCTTATCATACGTCGTATGATATAGGCAGATTTGTATATGAGCTGCGGGAGTTTTGCAAAAAAAAAAAATTAAATTAAAATGGCCTATTTGCAAAAGAATGTCAACTGATGTAAGTTTTGCAATAATTGGGGCCATTTTAAAAGAGTATAACAATATAGATCTTGCGGAATATAACGAAATTTGTTATAGTTAAATGCACTTTGCCCAAAGTCTGCGTTCAATTTTGTACAAGCCATTACTGCAAAATTATGTGTCGTAACATAGACGAAATAGTTGGCATGAACAATATTCAACTTAGAACGTTTTTAAGTAACGCTTTGGGCTGTGCATATTAAATCAATAATGTTGGAGATTTAGAAGAATGGTTCAGAAATATTGCAATCATTCTACTTTCTCCAAATATTGATAAAAATGTTGATGATGCCATTGAACATTTTTTAAATTATTCTGAGCAGACATCAACATTAAACTTTATGGAAAATATAAAGTTGGCAGAGACTAGCAATGCAATTAAAGATCGAACATTGCAATTTATTGCTGAAAAAAGTCTATTTAGAATGAAGTTTCCAAAAATACGCTATGAAGTACAGTATCTCGTATTACAAAAGAAGAGCATCTTCTGTATATCGAATACATTTTCGTGTCCAAAAATGCTGGAATTAATTCTAAATAAGTATATTGTGTACGCGCCATTTTGGACCAATATTATTGGTTCTTTTATTGATTACTCCAATAAAAGGCCGAGTCATGCTCCAGTAGAATCGTTTTTTAGAACACTTTAATATAGTGTTATTAAAACAAATAACAACAAGTAAAAACGTTGCTGTCGGACGCAACCGACTGCGGAATACTTTGCTACCAGTAAAATAACGGTAGATAAGGGAGAATGCAGGGGCGAAGGGAGTGGGCCATGTGGTAAACATCGCCAGCTATCATGTTACCAAATTTGGTGACTTTAGCTCAAAAACTGTCGAAGATAACTTAACTCCCAAATTTAAAAGGTGGGCGGCAGAGGTAGGCGTGGCATCCAAATTTTTGAATCAAAAGTTTTTAACTGTCACCATCTATATTCATAAAAAGATTGGTGGCTCAAGCTCAAAAACGGTTAGAGATATAGCCGATTCCGATTTTATAAGGCGGGTGGCTTAGTTGGGCGTGGCATTCAAAATGTTGATGCACATCTTTGGTAGATGCTGCCTTCTATCTTTCTACCCAATTTACGGGCTCTAGCTTAAAAACTACAAGAGATATCGAAATTTCCGACTTTAAATAGTGGGCGGCAGAGGTGGGCGTGGCATCCTAATTTTTGATGCAGACCTTTTGTAGTTGTCACCATATATCTTCCTACCAAATTTGGTGACTCTAGCTCGAAAAATGTGAAAGCTATAGGCGTTTCCAATTTCAAGTAGAAGGGGGATGGGGCGGTCGGGCGTGGCATCCAAAATTTGATGCATTTTTTGGGGAACGTCAATTCATCTTCAAATTTTCTGCCAAAAATGTAAGGCGATTCAATTTCTTTGAAGGGGGATGGGGGCGGAATCAGGGGCATGGCATCCAAGTTTTGATGGGGAACGTCAGTACCTATCTTGACACAAAATTTGGTGGCTCTAGCCCAAAAAATGTGAAAACTATAGGCGTTTCCAATTTCATGGAGAAGGGCGGATGGGGGCGATATTAGGGGCGTGGCATCCAAAATATTTATGCATATTTTTGGGAAATGTCAATATCTATCTTGACACAAAATTTGCTGGCTCTAGCCCAAAAAATGTGAAAACTATAGGCGTTTCCAATTGCATGGAGAAGGGGGGATTGGGGCGGAATCAGGTTGCGGGGCATCCAAAATTTTGATGCATTTTTTTGGGGAACTTCAATATCTATCTTGACACAAAATTTGGTGGCTCTAGCCAAAAACGAAGGCGGGTGGCTTAGTTGGGCGTGGCATTCAAAATGTTGATGCACATCTTTGGTAGATGCTGCCTTCTATCTTTCTACCCAATTTACGGGCTCTAGCTTAAAAACTATAAGAGATATCGAAATTTCCGATTTTAAATAGTGGGCGGCAGAGGTGGGCGTGGCATCCTAATTTTTGATGCAGACCTTTTGTAGTTGTCACCATATATCTTCCTACCAAATTTGGTGACTCTAGCTCGAAAAATGTGAAAGCTATAGGCGTTTCCAATTTCAAGTAGAAGGGGGGATGGGGGCGGAGTCAGGGGGCTTGGCATCCAAAATTTTGATGCATTTTTTTGGGGAACGTCAATATCTATCTTCACAAAATTTGGTGGCTCTAGCCCAAAAAATGTGAAAACTATAGGCGTTTCCAATTTCTTGGTTAAGGGGGGATGGGGGCGGAATCAGGGGGCATGGCATCCAAGTTTTGATGGGGAACGTCAGTACCTATCTTGACACAAAATTTGGTGGCTCTAGCCCAAAAAATGTGAAAACTATAGGCGTTTCCAATTTCATGGAGAAGGGCGGATGGGGCAGAATTAGGGGCGTGGCATCCAAAGTTTTTATGCATATTTTTGGGGAACGTCAATATCTATCTTGACACAAAATTTGCTGGCTCTAGCCCAAAAAATGTGAAAACTATAGGCGGTTCCAATTTCATGGAGAAGGGGGGATTGGGGCGGAATCAGGTTGCGGGGCATCCAAAATTTTGATGCATTTTTTTGGGGAACTTCAATATCTATCTTGACACAAAATTTGGTGGCTCTAGCCAAAAAATATGTAAAAACTAGAGGCGTTTCCAATTTCAAGGAGCAGGGATGATGGGGGCGGAAGGAGTGGGCGTGGCATCCAAAATTTTGATGCAGGTTTTTCAGGGATATGACTAGCTATCTGCGTGCAAAATTTGGTAACTCTAGCTGTAAGAATGTGAGAAATATTTGGTTTTATCGGCTTTCAGTTATCGAATTTATCGATTTCCCAGCCTCCTAGTAGTCGTGGCACCCCAATCTTGACACTTTATCTGTCTCGCCTATAGACAAACATAAATGCAAAGTTTCAAGTCTCTAGCTTTAAGGGTGTCGAAAAAAGTTGCGTTCATACGGACGGACGGACAGACGGACAGACGGACAGACGGACAGACAGACACCATGACGGACATTGCACAAAACCAATATACTATGAGACCTTCGGTATCAAAGTATAAAAATGGCTTAAAGCTTGGACGATTTATTCGCCAGCTAAATGACTTTTTAAAGTCAATTGGCAGACAAGTTGAACTTGCAAAACCACAAGTTCTGCAACCATTTAATAAAATTGTTGTCAGACCACAAAAAAAAAATGCAATTTATCAAAACCTTCAATTGGTTTTGATGAAATGTCGTGCAAGCGAAAACTTTCCAAACACAAGGAAAGTTGCAAAAAGTCGGTTAATAAAAAATTAAAAGTAGGTATGTTCAAAAGTGATTTTTCTGGTTTATTAAAAACTCAAGAAAATCATGAGGCATCAATAAGCCATGATCATTCCTACACATCCACAGAGGGCAAGAATGTTTTTAAAATGGAATTTAAATTCAAGCACAATTTGTCCACTTTAAGAAACATAACAATATTAAAAGCGATCCTGAACTTTACGTTTTAAGTTGTGAATCATTGTATTTATACGTACATGCAGACACGAATTTACGTGGCATTATGAACCATATGACTACAACAGATTTATTTTCGTTAAACGGCCGCAATTGGCTAACAAATTTTATTGTTGACGCTTGCCTAACAGCTTGCTCGTTTAAGACTGCATCATTTTTAGAATCTAGATGCTCTAAATGTGATCGTTTTATATGTGAAAAATGTATAAAAAACTATTACAAAAAGGATCCTAGAAAATATTATTTGCAAAATATGTGAGCTTAGTTCACATACTTTCAAATAATATGTATATAAATATATATATATATATATAAAAATATATAATATAAATATAAATACATATGTTAATACTAAATGAATTTACTTTTGTGCTGTGGATTAGGCCTACTGAGGAAACCACAATAAAAAAAACGCACTGTTAACTCTACCTCAATGGTGGTGGGGAAAAGAGTTTATTTTGTTGTCTTAAAGCGTATTTCCACTGCTCCGTTTCCGTAATTTTTAACAGTAACTGACGAAAGCTGTTTCCATTGCTCTGTTACTGAACCTCCGTAAATAAAAGTGCAGAAAAGTGAGAAAAACTAACCGAAATTGTACATTGCAATTAAGTAACATCGTGTTGCCAACTTTTATAGCTTATTTTTAATGCCTTCAAGCATTTTTGCTTGCATTGCACAAGCAAGTCCATTTTCCGCCCACAGTTTTAAAAGCAATCCTTTGAACCTTGGCACCCAGTTCAATTGTTTCCTACAATAATTCATCAAAAAACAATATTTTTAATTCAATTTTTAATATTATTAAATATTGCGCCTACTTATTCACAATTTCTGCTATTCACAATCATCTGTTTTGCGACTGTTACATTAAAAGTGCCCATTAACAGCGATGTTTTATCGAACAAGTGTTCAAATGAACCAGTTCCTCTTCAGTTATTCTTCAGTTAATATATACGGTCAGTTTTACTTCAGTTAATTCCTTATGGGAGAATACGTGCAAACTGAACCTCAGTTACTGTTAACTAACATAACTGAGAATAACTGAGCAGTGGAAATACGCTATTAGTTCATAGTTATCACCAATTCCCAACCGCAATATGCTATCTCCCTTCCACAATATACAGCCGCTCAGAGCAAACAGCATACAGAAACATATGTACATACACACATATATACACCGGCGATCATGTCGCTGACATACAGACGTATACACAGCAAATTGCTGGCACTCCGTCTGTATCGAGTCAAAATTTGCGTTCGGCTCGCTGATTTCAGCAGCCGAATGCTGGTGGCTCCTCCACAACGCATTTTTTCGGCAGTTGGAGAACGCGATTTGACTCCTCTACGTATACCTACTTAATGGTAAAGGGTTCGGTGTATCTCCTAGTCGGGTAATCTCGACTTGAGCCTTCTTACTGAAATCAGCGAGCCGATCGCAAATTTTGACTCGGTACAGACCGAGTGCCAGCAATTTGCTGTGTACACGTCTGTGTGTCAGCGACATGATCGCCGTTAGGTGTTTATATGTATGTATGTATGTTTCTGTATGCTGTTTGCTCTGAGCGGCTGTATATTGTGGAAGGGGGATAGCAGCAGCAGAGTGCGAACAACAACAACACATGTGCATTTTTTCTGTATTTGGTGGCTCCGAGCTCAAATGAAGCAAAAATCATTAGGGCAATGTATACCTAAATACACATATATATGTGTGTATGTATGTGCGCATGCATATTTTTTCATTTTTTGGTGGCTCTCAAGTGATTTGGGATTTTGTTACTTTTCTAGCAACGCATATCAATGTGTGTGTGCATGTGTATGTTCATGTGCAGCACGTTTGAATGTATGCGTAGCAATTGCCTTGGCTATTCTTGACCTGTCTCAATTTTTATGATTTTTAGCAATTTTATTACAAGTTAGGGTCACCTATAAAATTCATGTTATTAAATGATGATTTTTTATTTATTTTTAAAATTCATCTTAATCATCAAGGTGCATAGTCCATAGCTCATGATATGTCAAATAATAATTTATATAGGATTAAAAGGCCGTTGTTATTCTTAATGGTTAACTTTATTAACCCATTAATTTTCTCCTACGCGTTTCGGCTTGTATTAAGCCTTCTTCAGGGAGCCTGCATAAAGTTGTTTGTTTAATATTAATATACAAAACAATCACAAATGAATACACGCATACATACATCTTTTACATTAAAACATAACATTACAGCATTGTCATCAAATTTAAATTTATATTGCACAAAGTATTTCTAGCGACATTGGTCGTTTTTGTCCGTTTTGTATGTTTGCTGCTGTAGTCATCTGTAATTACTGTCGAATAAATATTGTTTGTCTGTTCTTAGTCTTCTTTATGGTTCACAGCGTTCATGCTGCTTTGTTGTATGCGTAAGCTTTCTAACGTCAGTCTCGTTCTCTCTCTCCGTTCAATGTCCAACAATTTGGCGTTTTCGAAGTCAGCTGTGTGACCTGTTGTTGTTGTGTGTTGTGCAAGTGCTGTGGTCATTTTTCCCTTTTTCGCATCCCCCCGGTGTTCTTTGAGTCGCGTTCCAAACGGTCTCTTGGTTGCACCGATATAGACTCCGTTACATCGCTCTCCCTCTCTTCCCATGCAGTTGATTTGGTAAATGTCGTTTTGTTGTTGTTCCTTGTCGATCTTGTCTTTCGTATTCGTAAACAATCTACGTGTATTTTTGTGCGCTTTATATGCATATGTTAGGTGTTTGGTCGCATCAGCTGGCATAATTTTGTGTTTGTTTGTTAGTTAAATGTTCTATATATGGTATGCTCACGTATTGGTTCATTTGTTCGTCCGAATTGTCGTTGTGTGCTTTTGAAGTTTTATTATTTTCGTTTGTAATTTCTAGTATTATATTGTCCACTAATCGTTCCGGGTAGCTGTTCTTTAATAATATTGATTTTAATTTTATATATATTTCGGGCTTATGTTTTTCGTCGCTCAATGTGTAGGCTTTTTTGACCATGTTTTTTGCTGTGTTTATTTTTTGGCTCATTGGTTGGTGTGAGTGGAAACTCATAATCCTATTGGATGCGATCGTCTTGGTGTACCATTTGAACCCAATATTTTCCTATTTCCTATGGCGTTATCTAGTATTTTGTCGAGTATAATGTTCGCTATGGTGGGGGAGATGGGGTTGCCCATGGGCATCCCAAAGATCTGGTGGTAAGTTTTGTTATTGTATGTCAGGTAGTTATTGTCAATTAGAATGAAATCCAGTATTTCCTTAAACTTTTTCTTTGGTATCTTCGTGTGTTCCGTAATATCCGTCCATCTTCCCATTATGGTTTGTATTGCTGTGCTCACAGGTATATTTGTAAATAACGATACCACGTCGAACGATACCAGCCTATCATCATTCTCAATTTTCTCGTTTGTAAGTTTTTCTTTTAATTGTACGGCGTTCTGTATGTTGTATTGTTTGGAAATAATGTTATTTAAAATGTTGCCTATATGTTTTGACAGTTTGTAGCATGGAACGTTTGTCGATGATGCTATTGGTCTCAAAGGTGTGTCTTTTTTTGTGTATTTTCGGTAATCCGTATAGTCTGGGAGCGTGCCCACTTGAACAGTATAGCGTCGCCTTTAATTTGTAATCTATATAGTTTTGTTTGTATAGGTCATTTACAATAGTATTGTTCTTCCTTATTAGTAGTTGTGTAGGATCCTTTCTCACTGTTTTGTATGTAGATTTATCCTCCAGTAGACTTTCCATTTTGTCATGATAGTCTTTTTTATACATAACTACAGTTTTGTTCCCTTTGAGTGATCACTATTTTGTCCTTATGTTCCTTAATTACAGTCTCAGTGTTTTTTGCTATTGTTAGGATAACTTTTTCTTTTTGGTCTGGTTTTCTGCTGTGTTTAAAATTGTGTATAGCGCCTGTGAGCTTTCCTCTTGCAGCATCTTTCAGTTTGTCCTCTTTGTTAGATTGTATCCCTTGCTCTAAATCGGCTATTACGTGTATTGGTGATACGTTCTCCTTTGTTACTGGTAATGCAAATTTCGGTCCGAGTGAGAGCAGCCATTGGCTTTCTCTAGGAAAATATACGTCCGTTTGGTTTATGAACCATTCCTCATTTAATTTTATGTTTAGTTTTTCCTGTACTTGTATTTTAGCTTTTTCCAGTTTTTTGTTCGTATGCTCATCTGTGTCTGTTCTTAGTCGTTGATAGGCTAGTTTTTGCTTGGATTCCAATTTATCCAGGTCCTGTTTCTTGAGTATATCTTTTAGTTTGTGAAAAGTATGTGTCTGTGTTTTGTTTATTATGTGTATGTTACGTTGAGTTTCTTTTGTTTCTAGCTTTACGATTTTAAGTAGAAACGTCTTTTCTATTTACTGTAGTTCAATTCTCGTGTCGTGTAGTTTGAAATTGTGTTGTAGTACAGTAGTTTTACCTTGTAGGTGTTTTGGTATTATGTTATAGTCTTTACACTTCAGTAAGAATTTTAGTCGTCCACGTTGTTTGGCTAGGTTTTTCTGGCATTTAAAATAATTCTTAATATAACTAACTGTATTGTTTCCATATGTTGCTCGTATTAGTTGCATGTATCCCATCGTGGTTGTGGGTTGTTTTTGTTGTGTTGAAAACCGATCATTCCTCCGGCTGTGATTTATGTGTTGTGATTTTGGGCCCATCGATGACATTTTTGTAGATGATTTTAAGGATTAAAAGGCCGTTGTTATTCTCAATGGTTAACTTTATTAACCCATCAATTTTCTCCTACGCGTTTCGGCTTGTATTAAGCCTTCTTCAGGGAGCCTGCATAAAGTTGTTTGTTTAATATTAATATACAAAACAATCACAAATGAATACACGCATACATACATCTTTTACATTAAAACATAACATTACAGCATTGTCATCAAATTTAAATTTATATTGCACAAAGTATTTCTAGCGACATTGGTCGTTTTTGTCCGTTTTGTATGTTTGCTGCTGTAGTCATCTGTAATTACTGTCGAATAAATATTGTTTGTCTGTTCTTAGTCTTCTTTATGGTTCACAGCGTTCATGCTGCTTTGTTGTATGCGTAAGCTTTCTAACGTCAGTCTCGTTCTCTCTCTCCGTTCAATGTCCAACAGTTTGGCGTTTTCGAAGTCAGCTGTGTGACCTGTTGTTGTTGTGTGTTGTGCAAGTGCTGTGGTCATTTTTCCCTTTTTCGCATCCCCCCGGAGTTTGTTGAGTCGCGTTCCAAACGCTCTCTTGGTTGTACCGATATAGACTCCGTTACATCGCTCTCCCTCTCTTCCCATGCAGTTGATTTGGTAAATGACGTTTTGTTGTTTATCCTTGTCGATCTTGTCTTTCGTATTCGTAAACAATCTACATGTATCTTTGTGCGCTTTATATGCATATGTTAGGTGTTTGGTCGCATCAGCTGGCATAATTTTCGCAAGTGTTTGTTTGTTAGTTAAATGTTCTATATATGGTATGCTCACGTATTGGTTCATTTGTTCGTCCGAATTGTCGTTGTGTGCTTTTGAAGTTTTATTATTTTCGTTTGTAATTTCTAGTATTATATTGTCCACTAATCGTTCCGGGTAGCTGTTCTTTAATAATATTGATTTTAATTTTATATAAATTTCGGGCTTATGTTTTTCGTCGCTCAATGTGTAGGCTTTTTATACTTTGATACCGAAGGTCTCATAGTATGTTGGTTTTGTGCAATGTCCGTCATGGTGTCTGTCCGTCCGTCTGTATGAACGCAACTTTTTTCGACACCCGTAAAGCTAGAGACTTGAAACTTTGCAATTATGTTAATCTATAGACGGTACAGTCAAAGTGTTAAGATTGGGTTGCCACGCCTACTAGGAGGCTGGGAAATCGATAAATTCGATAACTGAAAGCCGATAAAACCAAATATTTCTCACATTCTTACAGCTAGAATTACCAAAATTTGCACGCAGATAGCTAGTCCTGTCCCTGAAAAAACTGCACCAAAATTTTGGATGCCACGCCCACTCCTTCCACCCCCATCCCCCCTTCTAGTTGAATTTGGAAACGTCTTTAGTTTTCATATTTTTCGTGCTAGAGTCACCGAATTTGCTAGGAAGATATATGGTGACATCTACAAAAGATCTGCATCAAATATTAGGATGCCACGCCCACCTCTGCCGCCCACCATTTAAAATCGGAAATTTCGATATCTCTTACAGTTTTTAAGCTAGAGCCCGTAAATTCGGTAGAAAGATAGAAGGCAACATATACCAAAGATCTGCATCAAAATGTTGGATGTCACGCCCACCCAAGCCACCCGCCTTATAAAATTGGAATCAGCTATATCTTTAACAGTTTTTGAGCTAGAGCCACCAAACTTGGTAGGAAGATAGATAGTGACAGTTAAAAACATTTGATTCAAAAATTTGGATGCCACGCCCACCTCTGCCGCCCACCTTTTACATTTTGAAGTTAAGTTATCTTCCACAGCTTTTGAGCAAAAGTCACCAAATTTGGTAACATGATAGCTGGCGATGTTTACCACATGGCCCACTCCCTTCGCCCCTGCATTCCCCCTTATCAACCGTTCATTTACTGGTATTAAAGTATTCCGCAGTCGGTTGCGTCCGACTGCAACGTTTTTACTTGTTTGACCATGTTTTTTGCTGTGTTTATTTTTTGGCTCATTGGTTTGTGTGAGTGGAAACTCATTATCCTATTGGATGCGATCGTCTTGGTGTACCATTTGAACCCAATATTTTCCCTATTTCTGGTTAGCTCCGTGTCAAGATAAGCAATTTTGTTGTTAACTTTCTTTTCCATTGTAAATTGTATTCTTCTATGTTGCTTATTGAGTGTGTCCAGTATGTTTTGTGCATCCCTTTCTTTTAACATGCATATGATGTCGTCTACATACTTGTTTATATGTTTAATCTGTATATTATTTTTGGTTAAGTCGTGTATGGCGTTATCTAGTATTTTGTCGAGTATAATGTTCGCTATGGTGGGGGAGATGGGGTTGCCCATGGGCATCCCAAAGATCTGGTGGTAAGTTTTGTTATTGTATGTCAGGTAGTTATTGTCAATTAGAATGAAATCAAGTATTTCCTTAAACTTTTTCTTTGGTATCTTCGTGTGTTCCGTAATATACGTCCATCTTCCCATTATGGTTTGTATTGTTGTGCTCACAGGTATATTTGTAAATAACGATACCACGTCGAACGATACCAGCCTATCATCATTCTCAATTTTCTCGTTTGTAAGTTTTTCTTTTAATTGTACGGCGTTCTGTATGTTGTATTGTTTGGAAATAATGTTATTTAAAATGTTGCCTATATGTTTTGCCAGTTTGTAGCATGGAACGTTTGTCGATGATGCTATTGGTCTCAAAGGTGTGTCTTTTTGTGTATTTTCGGTAATCCGTATAGTCTGGGAGCGTGCCCACTTGAACAGTATAGCGTCGCCTTTAATTTGTAATCTATATAGTTTTGTTTGTATAGGTCATTTACAATAGTATTGTTCTTCCTTATTAGTAGTTGTGTAGGATCCTTTCTTACTGTTTTGTATGTAGATTTATCCTCCAGTAGACTTTCCATTTTGTCATGATGGTCTTTTTATACATAACTACAGTTTTGTTCCCTTTGTCTGCCTGAGTGATCACTATTTTGACCTTATGTTCCTTAATTACAGTCTCAGTGTTTTTTGCTATTGTTAGGATAACTTTTTCTTTTTGGTCTGGTTTTCTGCTGTGTTTAAAATTGTGTATAGCGCCTGTGAGCTTTCCTCTTGCAGCATCTTTCAGTTTGTCCTCTTTGTTAGATTGTATCCCTTGCTCTAAATCGGCTATTACGTGTATTGGTGATACGTTCTCCTTTGTGACTGGTAATGCAAATTTTGGTCCGAGTGAGAGCAGCCATTGGCTTTCTCTAGGAAAAAATACGTCCGTTTGGTTTATGAACCATTCCTCATTTAATTTTATGTTTAGTTTTTCCTGTACTTGTATTTTAGCTTTTTCCAGTTTTTTGTTCGTATGCTCATCTGTGTCTGTTCTTAGTCGTTGATAGGCTAGTTTTTGCTTGGATTCCAATTTATCCAGGTCCTGTTTCTTGAGTATATCTTTTAGTTTGTGAAAAGTATGTGTCTGTGTTTTGTTTATTATGTGTATGTTACGTTGAGTTTCTTTTATTTCTAGCTTTACGATTTTAAGTAGAAACGTCTTTTCTATTTACTGTAGTTCAATTCTCGTGTCGTGTAGTTTGAAATTGTGTTGTAGTGCAGTAGTTTTACCTTGTAGGTGTTTTGGTATTATGTTATAGTCTTTACACTTCAGTAAGTATTTTAGTCGTCCACGTTGTTTGGCTAGGTTTTTCTGGCATTTAAAATAATTCTTAATATAACTAACTGTATTGTTTCCATATGTTGCTCGTATTAGTTGCATGTATCCCATCGTGGTTGTGGGTTGTTTTTGTTGTGTTGAAAACCGATCATTCCTCCGGCTGTGATTTATGTGTTGTGATTTTGGGCCCATCGTTGACATTTTTGTAGATGATTTTAAGGATTAAAAGGCCGTTGTTATTCTCAATGGTTAACTTTATTAACCCATCAATTTTCTCCTACGCGTTTCGGCTTGTATTAAGCCTTCTTCAGGGAGCCTGCATAAAGTTGTTTGTTTAATATTAATATACAAAACAATCACAAATGAATACACGCATACATACATCTTTTACATTAAAACATAACATTACAGCATTGTCATCAAATTTAAATTTATATTGCACAGAGTATTTCTAGCGACATTGGTCGTTTTTGTCCGTTTTGTATGTTTGCTGCTGTAGTCATCTGTAATTACTGTCGAATAAATATTGTTTGTCTGTTCTTAGTCTTCTTTATGGTTCACAGCGTTCATGCTGCTTTGTTGTATGCGTAAGCTTTCTAACGTCAGTCTCGTTCTCTCTCTCCGTTCAATGTCCAACAGTTTGGCGTTTTCGAAGTCAGCTGTGTGACCTGTTGTTGTTGTGTGTTGTGCAAGTGCTGTGGTCATTTTTCCCTTTTTCGCATCCCCCGGAGTTGAGTCGCGTTCCAAACGATCTCTTGGTTGTACCGATATAGACTCCGTTACATCGCTCTCTCTCTCTTCCCATGCAGTTGATTTGGTAAATGACGTTTTGTTATTGTTCCTTGTCGATCTTGTCTTTCGTATTCGTAAACAATCTACGTATATTTTTGTGCGCTTTATATGCATATGTTAGGTGTTTGGTCGCATCAGCTGGCATAATTTTCGCAAGTGTTTGTTTGTTAGTTAAATGTTCTATAAATGGTATGCTCACGTATTGGTTCATTTGTTCGTCCGAATTGTCGTTGTGTGCTTTTGAAGTTTTATTATTTTCGTTTGTAATTTCTAGTATTATATTGTCCACTAATCGTTCCGGGTAGCTGTTCTTTAATAATATTGATTTTAATTTTATATATATTTCGGGCTTATGTTTTTCGTCGCTCAATGTGTAGGCTTTTTATACTTTGATACCGAAGGTCTCATAGTATGTTGGTTTTGTGCAATGTCCGTCATGGTGTCTGCCCGTCCGTCTGTATGAACGCAACTTTTTTCGACACCCGTAAAGCTAGAGACTTGAAACTTTGCAATTATGTTAATCTATAGACGGTACAGATAAAGTGTTAAGATTGGGCTGCCACGCCTACTAGGAGGCTGGGAAATCGATAAATTCGATAACTGAAAGCCGATAAAACCAAATATTTCTCACATTCTTACAGCTAGAATTACCAAAATTTGCACGCAGATAGCTAGTCATGTCCCTGAAAAAACTGCATCAAAATTTTGGATGCCAAGCCCACTCCTTCCGCCCCCATCCCCCCTTCTAGTTGATATTGGAAACGTCTTTAGTTTTCATATTTTTCGTGCTAGAGTCACCGAATTTGCTAGGAAGATATATGGTGACATCTACAAAAGATCTGCATCAAATATTAGGATGCCACGCCCACCTCTGCCGCCCACCATTTAAAATCGGAAATTTCGATATCTCTTACAGTTTTTAAGCTAGAGCCCGTAAATTCGGTAGAAAGATAGAAGGCAACATATACCAAAGATCTGCATCAAAATGTTGGATGTCACGCCCACCCAAGCCACCCGCCTTATAAAATTGGAATCAGCTATATCTTTAACAGTTTTTGAGCTAGAGCCACCAAACTTGGTAGGAAGATAGATAGTGACAGTTAAAAACATTTGATTCAAAAATTTGGATGCCACGCCCACCTCTGCCGCCCACCTTTTACATTTTGAAGTTAAGTTATCTTCCACAGCTTTTGAGCAAAAGTCACCAAATTTGGTAACATGATAGCTGGCGATGTTTACCACATGGCCCACTCCCTTCGCCCCTGCATTCCCCCTTATCAACCGTTCATTTACTGGTATTAAAGTATTCCGCAGTCGGTTGCGTCCGACTGCAACGTTTTTACTTGTTTGACCATGTTTTTGCTGTGTTTATTTTTTGGCTCATTGGTTTGTGTGAGTGGAAACTCATAATCCTATTGGATGCGATCGTCTTGGTGTACCATTTGAACCCAATATTTTCCCTATTTCTGGTTAGCTCCGTGTCAAGATAAGCAATTTTGTTGTTAACTTTCTTTTCCATTGTAAATTGTATTCTTCTATGTTGCTTATTGAGTGTGTCCAGTATGTTTTGTGCATCCCTTTCTTTTAACATGCATATGATGTCGTCTACATACTTGTTTATATGTTTAATCTGTACATTATTTTTGGTTAAGTCGTGTATGGCGTGTATCTAGTATTTTGTCGAGTATAATGTTCGCTATGGTGGGGGAGATGGGGTTGCCCATGGGCATCCCAAAGATCTGAGGGTAAGTTTTGTTATTGTATGTCAGGTAGTTATTGTCAATTAGAATGAAATCCAGTATTTCCTTAAACTTTTTCTTTGGTATCTTCGTGTGTTCCGTAATATCCGTCCATTTTCCCATTATGGTTTGTATTGCTGTGCTCACAGGTATATTTGTAAATAACGATACCACGTCGAACGATACCAGCCTATCCTCTTTCTCAATTTTCTCGTTTGTAAGTTTTTCTTTTAATTGTACGGCGTTCTGTATGTTGTATTGTTTGGAAATAATGTTATTTAAAATGTTGCCTATATGTTTTGCCAGTTTGTAGCATGGAACGTTTGTCGATGATGCTATTGGTCTCAAAGGTGTGTCTTTTTTGTGTATTTTCGGTAAACCGTATAGTCTGGGAGCGTGCCCACTTGAACAGTATAGCGTCGCCTTTAATTTGTAATGTATATAGTTTTGTTTGTATAGGTCATTTACAATAGTATTGTTCTTCCTCATTAGTAGTTGTGTAGGATCCTTTCTTACTGTTTTGTATGTAGATTTATCCTCCAGTAGACTTTCCATTTTGTCATGATAGTCTTTTTTATACATAACTACAGTTTTGTTCCCTTTGTCTGCCTGAGTGATCACTATTTTGTCCTTATGTTCCTTAATTACAGTCTCAGTGTTTTTTGCTATTGTTAGGATAACTTTTTCTTTTTGGTCTGGTTTTCTGCTGTGTTTAAGATTGTGTATAGCGCCTGTGAGCTTTCCTCTTGCAGCATCCTTCAGTTTGTCCTCTTTGTTAGATTATATCCCTTGCTCTAAATCGGCTATTACGTGTATTGGTGATACGTTCTCCTTTGTGACTGGTAATGCAAATTTTGGTCCGAGTGAGAGCAGCCATTGGCTTTCTCTAGGAAAAAATACGTCCGTTTGGTTTATGAACCATTCCTCATTTAATTTTATGTTTAGTTTTTCCTGTACTTGTATTTTAGCTTTTTCCAGTTTTTTGTTCGTATGCTCATCTGTGTCTGTTCTTAGTCGTTGATAGGCTAGTTTTTGCTTGGATTCCAATTTATCCAGGTCCTGTTTCTTGAGTATGTCTTTTAGTTTGTGAGAAGTATGTGTCTGTGTTTTGTTTATTATGTGTATGTTACGTTGAGTTTCTTTTATTTCTAGCTTTACGATTTTAAGTAGAAACGTCTTTTCTATTTTCTGTAGTTCAATTCTCGTGTCGTGTAGTTTGAAATTGTGTTGTAGTGCAGTAGTTTTACCTTGTAGGTGTTTTGGTATTATGTTATAGTCTTTAAACTTCAGTAAGTATTTTAGTCGTCCACGTTGTTTGGCTAGGTTTTTCTGGCATTTAAAATAATTCTTAATATAACTAACTGTATTGTTTCCATATGTTGCTCGTATTAGTTGCATGTATCCCATCGTGGTTGTGGGTTGTTTTTGTTGTGTTGAAAACCGATCATTCCTCCGGCTGTGATTTATGTGTTGTGATTTTGGGCCCATCGTTGACATTTTTGTAGATGATTTTAAGGATTAAAAGGCCGTTGTTATTCTCAATGGTTAACTTTATTAACCCATCAATTTTCTCCTACGCGTTTCGGCTTGTATTAAGCCTTCTTCAGGGAGCCTGCATAAAGTTGTTTGTTTAATATTAATATACAAAACAATCACAAATGAATACACGCATACATACATCTTTTACATTAAAACATAACATTACAGCATTGTCATCAAATTTAAATTTATATTGCACAAAGTATTTCTAGCGACATTGGTCGTTTTTGTCCGTTTTGTATGTTTGCTGCTGTAGTCATCTGTAATTACTGTCGAATAAATATTGTTTGTCTGTTCTTAGTCTTCTTTATGGTTCACAGCGTTCATGCTGCTTTGTTGTATGCGTAAGCTTTCTAACGTCAGTCTCGTTCTCTCTCTCCGTTCAATGTCCAACAGTTTGGCGTTTTCGAAGTCAGCTGTGTGACCTGTTGTTGTTGTGTGTTGTGCAAGTGCTGTGGTCATTTTTCCCTTTTTCGCATCCCCCCGGAGTTCGTTGAGTCGCGTTCCAAACGCTCTCTTGGTTGTACCGATATAGACTCCGTTACATCGCTCTCCCTCTCTTCCCACGCAGTTGATTTGGTAAATGACGTTTTGTTATTATTCCTTGTCGATCTTGTCTTTCGTATTCGTAAACAATCTACGTGTATTTTTGTGCGCTTTATATGCATATGTTAGGTGTTTGGTCGCATCAGCTGGCATAATTTTCGCAAGTGTTTGTTTGTTAGTTAAATGTTCTATATATGGTATGCTCACGTATTGGTTCATTTGTTCGTCCGAATTGTCGTTGTGTGCTTTTGAAGTTTTATTATTTTCGTTTGTAATTTCTAGTATTATATTGTCCACTAATCGTTCCGGGTAGCTGTTCTTTAATAATATTGATATTAATTTTATATATATTTCGGGCTTATGTTTTTCGTCGCTCAAGGTGTAGGCTTTTTTGACCATGTTTTTTGCTGTGTTTATTTTTTGGCTCATTGGTTGGTGTGAGTGGAAACTCATAATCCTATTGGATGCGATCGTCTTGGTGTACCATTTGAACCCAATATTTTCCTATTTCTGGTTAGCTCCGTGTCAAGATAAGCAATTTTGTTGTTAACTTTCTTTTCCATTGTAAATTGTATTCTTCTATTTTTGTGCATCCCTTTCTTTTAACATGCATATGATGTCGTCTACATACTTGTTTATATGTTTAATCTGTACATTATTTTTGGTTAAGTCGTGTATGGCGTTATCTAGTATTTTGTCGAGTATAATGTTCGCTATGGTGGGGGAGATGGGGTTGCCCATGGGCATCCCAAAGATCTGGTGGTAAGTTTTGTTATTGTATGTCAGGTAGTTATTGTCAATTAGAATGAAATCCAGTATTTCCTTAAACTTTTTCTTTGGTATCTTCGTGTGTTCCGTAATATCCGTCCATCTTCCCATTATGGTTTGTATTGCTGTGCTCACAGGTATATTTGTAAATAGCGATACCATGTCGAACATATGGAAACAATACAGTTAGTTATATTAAGAATTATTTTAAATGCCAGAAAAACCTAGCCAAACAACGTGGACGACTAAAATATTTACTGAAGTGTAAAGACTATAACATAATACCAAAACAACTACAAGGTAAAACTACTGCACTACAACACAATTTCAAACTACACGACACGAGAATTGAACTACAGTAAATAGAAAAGACGTTTCTACTTAAAATCGTAAAGCTAGAAATAAAAGAAACTCAACGTAACATACACATAATAAACAAAACACAGACACATACTTTTCACAAACTAAAAGATATACTCAAGAAACAGGACCTGGATAAATTGGAATCCAAGCAAAAACTAGCCTATCAACGACTAAGAACAGACACAGATGAGCATACGAACAAAAAACTGGAAAAAGCTAAAATACAAGTACAGGAAAAACTAAACATAAAATTAAATGAGGAATGGTTCATAAACCAAACGGACGTATATTTTCCTAGAGAAAGCCAATGGCTGCTCTCACTCGGACCGAAATTTGCATTACCAGTAACAAAGGAGAACGTATCACCAATACACGTAATAGCCGATTTAGAGCAAGGGATACAATCTAACAAAGAGGACAAACTGAAAGATGCTGCAAGAGGAAAGCTCACAGGCGCTATACACAATTTTAAACACAGCAGAAAACCAGACCAAAAAGAAAAAGTTATCCTAACAATAGCAAAAAACACTGAGACTGTAATTAAGGAACATAAGGACAAAATAGTGATCACTCAAAGGGAACAAAACTGTAGTTATGTATAAAAAAGACTATCATGACAAAATGGAAAGTCTACTGGAGGATAAATCTACAAAATGACAAAACAGTGAGAAAGGATCCTACACAACTACTAATAAGGAAGAACAATACTATTGTAAATGACCTATACAAACAAAACTATATAGATTACAAATTAAAGGCGACGCTATACTGTTCAAGTGGGCACGCTCCCAGACTATACGGTTTACCGAAAATACACAAAAAAGACACACCTTTGACCAATAGCATCATCGACAAACGTTCCATGCTACAAACTGGCAAAACATATAGGCAACATTTTAAATAACATTATTTCCAAACAATACAACATACAGAACGCCGTACAATTAAAAGAAAAACTTACAAACGAGAAGATTGAGAATGATGATAGGCTGGTATCGTTCGACGTGGTATCGTTATTTACAAATATACCTGTGAGCACAACAATACAAACCATAATGGGAAGATGGACGGATATTACGGAACACACGAAGATACCAAAGAAAAAGTTTAAGGAAATACTTGATTTCATTCTAATTGACAATAACTACCTGACATACAATAACAAAACTTACCACCAGATCTTTGGGATGCCCATGGGCAACCCCATCTCCCCCACCATAGCGAACATTATACTCGACAAAATACTAGATAACGCCATACACGACTTAACCAAAAATAATGTACAGATTAAACATATAAACAAGTATGTAGACGACATCATATGCATGTTAAAAGAAAGGGATGCACAAAACATACTGGACACACTCAATAAGCAACATAGAAGAATACAATTTACAATGGAAAAGAAAGTTAACAACAAAATTGCTTATCTTGACACGGAGCTAACCAGAAATAGGGAAAATATTGGGTTCAAATGGTACACCAAGACGATCGCATCCAATAGGATAATGAGTTTCCACTCACACAAACCAATGAGCCAAAAAATAAACACAGCAAAAAACATGGTCAAAAAAGCCTACACATTGAGCGACGAAAAACATAAGCCCGAAATATATATAAAATTAAAATCAATATTATTAAAGAACAGCTACCCGGAACGATTAGTGGACAATATAATACTAGAAATTACAAACGAAAATAATAAAACTTCAAAAGCACACAACGACAATTCGGACGAACAAATGAGCCAATACGTGAGCATACCATATATAGAACATTTAACTAACAAACAAACACTTGCGAAAATTATGCCAGCTGAGGCGACCAAACACCTAACATATGCATATAAAGCGCACAAAAATACACGTAGATTGTTTACGAATACGAAAGACAAGATCGACAAGGAACAATAACAAAACGTCATTTACCAAATCAACTGCATGGGAAGAGAGGGAGAGCGATGTAACGGAGTCTATATCGGTACAACCAAGAGACCGTTTGGAACGCGACTCAACGAACACCGGGGGGATGCGAAAAAGGGAAAAATGACCACAGCACTTGCACAACACACAACAACAACAGGTCACACAGCTGACTTCGAAAACGCCAAACTGTTGGACATTGAACGGAGAGAGAGAACGAGACTGACGTTAGAAAGCTTACGCATACAACAAAGCAGCATGAACGCTGTGAACCATAAAGAAGACTTAGAACAGACAAACAATATTTATTCGACAGTAATTACAGATGACTACAGCAGCAAACATACAAAACGGACAAAAACGACCAACGTCGCTAGAAATACTTTGTGCAATATAAATTTAAATTTGATGACAATGCTATAATGTTATGTTTTAATGTAAAAGATGTATGTATGCGTGTATTCATTTGTGATTGTTTTGTATCTTAATATTAAACAAACAACTTTATGCAGGCTCCCTGAAGAAGGCTTAATACAAGCCGAAACGCGTAGGAGAAAATTGATGGGTTAATAAAGTTAACCATTAAGAATAACAACGGCCTTTTAATCCTTAAAATCATCTACAAAAAATGTCAACGATGGGCCCAAAATCACAACACAATAATTTATATATTTTAATATACATATATACAGCTGCGGTGAAAATAATAGCACCATAGGATGTTGCGGAATTCAAAGTCGTAAAATGCTTCACCGTTTTTTTCGTGTACATTGGTCTGTACTCCTTATTTTGTGGTCTCCGAACGAAAGTACGAGATCCTGTCCCTCCATATAACATGATTTTGCTCTCGTCTGTTCACTATTTATATTCCTCCACTTTTCCACTTGTCATTTGGAGTGTTGCTTGGCAAACTTCATGCGTTTAGCTACGTGTTTACTGGTCAATAGTGGCACTTTTCTCGGACTACAAGCATTCAAATTATTTTCCCGTAGCCTAGTACGTATAGTTTCAACAGATGCAGAAATTTTTAAATCTTTTTTAAGCTCTGTTGCTGGCTTAAATGGCTTTTTCTTGCTCTGTCTTACCAGACGCTTGACGAGCAATGGCGACATTACGGATTTTCGCCCACGAGACTCCACTTTTGGGACAAATTTCTTGGCGTTACTGATCATTTTGTTGGAACAGCCCAGTATACGACTTATTTCGGCGAATGTTTTGCCTTCTTTTAGCATTTTTTGGATAACTTTCCTTTTTCATCACTGCAATGCTTTCCGCGACCCATATTAAAAAAATAGCTATTAATTTTGTTTTTAAACTATGTTTTCCTTTAAAAAATAACTTTCTCTAATAAACACGAGGGTTTCGCAATAATAATTTTCGCGCAAATGCTTTTTTCTATGACAACATGTGCTTAGTGCTATTTTTTTCACCGCGCTATTTTGCATACTCCTTTCGATTTTGCTTCTTCTGAGAAGAACCGTTATCATTTTTGTTCTTTTTCTTGCTCTTCCAAATTAGAGAGACTGTCAGTAAGGAAAGAGAAAAGAAACTGCAAACCAAAATTCTTTTAGTCAAGTTTTACTGTAAAATAAAGTGAGCTGCTTATTTTGGTGCTATTTTTTTCACCGGCACTGTATGTATAAATTTATGTACTCTTGACCCTTAAAATACATAATTTAATACATAATAAATGCCGACAGTCAATATTTAAAATTAAAATTTGGCGCGCATTTGTATCTGCCTACAAAACACAGGCAATTTCAGTTTTTGCTCTTTCTGATCATCCATACTCTTTCGAGATATTAGCTATATGACACCAGCTAGCAATTTTGCAACACAACTACCATGCAGTTTCTGATTTACATATAAAGAATGCACACATATGTATTTTGTAGATGTCACCATATATCTTCCTACCAAATTTGGTGACTGTAGTTCAAAAAATGTGGAAGATACACGCATAACCGTTATAACAACGCCGGGTGGTGGGGGGCGGAAGGTGTGGGCGAGGCATACCAATTTTTGTTGCAGTTTGTTGGAAATCTTCACTACCTATCTTGACACAAATTTTGGTAGCTCTAGTGTAATGTAAGTGTTGTTATTTGTATTATTCTTATTTTCTTTATTAGGAATGGAAGCAGCAATGGTGCCGCTTCCAACGTTCAGTTGAATCTGATCTTAAACATTTTCCTTAGGTTCTAAGTAAGTCTAAGTCTCATTGCTGCGCTGCCCACAGTTGGACAGCAGAGAGAGAGACGGTTATGTATATTCTATATATTACATATGTATGTATATTATATGTGTATTTATGCTCTCTTAAGCTGGAGCGCTAGGGCATATGCATACACTTGAGTTCGGTCAAGTGGTCGGCGAGTGTAACAGAATGCTGACACTTGCACATTCTGTGAGCGCGCCGATCGACTCATATTTCGGCCACGGGTTTAAGACCGGGACTCTGTTTATGTAAACACTACAACAAATATAGTTTTCACTGCCGTAGATGTTATATTTTCAATTTTTAGGCATTTGCACAAATCATTTATAATTGAATTCTTATATTCTGTTCCCATGTCCGTAATGAACGTCTTCATTGGACCGTACTTCAGAATAAATGATTCAAAAATTGCTTTAGCGACAGTGTTCGCGTTCTTATTTGGAACTGGTATGGCAACTTGCTTGGTTATTTTAGCTTTTTGGCATTTTTGACATTTTCGTATGTACTCAGTAATATCTCGAGTCATACCTTTCCAAAAATAATGTCTTTTGACCTTGGCCAAGGTTTTTGCAATGCCGTTATGACCTCCTTGTATTGGATCGTCATGGAATTTAGACAGTATAGCTTCTTTCTCTTTTTGTTTTTCTATAAGGGTCACCGGGTTGAGTAGCGCTACTCTTAATGTATTCAATATTTTATTGCCCATTTGTTTAAAATTATCTATTGAAACATGTTCAAAGATATTTTCCCACGGTGCCATTTTGAGTTGGCTGATTTTGTTTATACCGGCTTGCATTTCAAGCCTTTGGAAAAATGGACCTAAGTCTAGGATTCCATTGGTATATAAATCGCTAACATCGTATCTTGCAGTAATTTTTCTACCATGTTTAAATAGACATAGCGTATCATTTACATGCAAGGTCACTACTTTACGTACTTCGTCATTGTTTATGACTTCATATACGTTGGGCTTAGAAGCTTTCTCTATAGATTGCGTAGGCAATTCTATTTCTTTCTTATCCGCGCGGATTTTCTGTCTATTTTGATATCTAGTAGTGACTTTCATTATATTTCCTGTAATGTTTTGTAGATCTTTAATGGTTATTCTTGATAACGCATCAGCTACATAATTGTCTTTTCCCTTAAAATATTCAACTGTGAAATCATACTCTTCTAATTCTAGCCTCATACGTGTCAGTTTAGAATTCGGATTGATCATTGAAAATAGATATATTAATGGTCTGTGATCTGTTTTGATTGTAAAGTGTTTTCCATAAATATATGGTCGAAAATGTAATATTGCCCATTGAATTGCAGCTAATTCCTGCTCAGTTGAACACTTACATACATTGGGCTTGCACCTGTGTGTATATCAAAAGCTGCCAAATGGCGTTTGCTAGCTTCCTACTTCTTCTTTGGCCTTGTTTTGCTTTCGCACCCAATCGTGCCGCATATAATTTTTTGTATAAGAGAGATTTGTCCAGTCTAGTTGAATAACATTGTCTATGTTATAAGGCTTAAGAAAACTTCGAAGGCAATCCAAAATAAAATAATAAATAATATCACAAGCAAAATAAAGAAATATAAATGTTAAATATTACATATGCTTAAAAACGTATCATAATATTCATATTGTTTTCATATAAGTATGTTATAATAATATTAATCCATTAAACGGCTATTGTCTTGTTCACAACAGCCCAATTGAGTGTCGTCAGTTGCGTCTGATCCAGCTGTAGCGTGTGGGAGCTACTTGCATGTGTTCTCGAAGCTGAGCTGCGCTGCAATTTGCGTTTCGGTTATTTCACAACTATAGTGACCGGCATCATTCGATGTGACATTCACAATGACAAGCACCTCCTTGTTCTTGGAGAAGTAATGGCGTTCATCAGGGCCAGTGGGTGCATTATGCAACGGTTTGTTCTCCTTGAACCACTCGCGATGCGGCAGCTCCAGTTCCACTTTAACAAACTCACTCAGGCACTCTAAAACACACGTGCGTCCCAACACCACTTCCTTGTGCACGATTGGAATACTCGGCAGGGGTTTATCTGCAAGATTTGAAGTAGTTAAATACAAAGTTGTGAAAGTGTGTTGTAATGTCAAAACTTACCATTAACTAGGAGCGTGGCATTCACTTTGATTACACCCGCCGGAATATATTCCTGAATCGCTGGGTTTGGCGTTTGTTATGACAAAGGCGTTCTCTTCACGTATCACATGTACCATAGACGACGCTCTGTCGCTGCAGGAAAATCACTCGCAAAACTTTTGCAAAGATATCTCCGGCATAGGATCACCGCTGGACGGGCACACCAAACGCGCTGTTTCACCAGCATACAACGTTAGATTTGACGGCACGTGCAAGAAGCTGGGATGAACTGAAAGATGGAAACAAGTTGGTTAAACGAATAGAGAAAAGCTTAAACATTAACTACTTACTGCCAATGGATATCTTGAATTTCTTTGAATAGGTTGTGCCAAAGGCATTGGAGACCACACACTGATAGCTGCCGGCACTCTCGAACGTCACATTGGACAGACGCAGATAACCATAGATTGTGGTCTGATTGGTGCTCTGATCGTGATGGATTTGCGTTTCGGTGCTGGCACTCCAGAACGTGCTGATTGTCGTGGCGCCACTTAATCTTCAGCTCATCAGCGGCGGCAAGAGAAGCAGCCGCTGGTGAGCTCGCAATGCACTCCAAGGTTATATTAGCGCCCTTGACGGCCAGCATGTTGTTGAGTTCTTTCTGCACCACGGGTTTGGGTGAACCAGCTGCAAAAGTATATAAATTAGTTGAATTTTCGATTAAGGCAGAGGTTAACTTACAGCACACGAGTTCCGTTTGGGTAAGCTTAAACAGCTGGCGATCAAGCAAATTCTCTGGATAACCACAGACAACATTTGTCAGGAGCTGCTGAGCCTGCGTTTCAAAGCAGATCGCAATCACTCAAAGGCATTCGGCTCTCTGCTGGCCAGTGCACTTCCACCGAAGTTTATCAGATCGATATTGTTCAGACCACTCAAAGCCTTGCTGCTCATATGCTTCCGATTATTGGCATAGAGATCAAGGCGTCGCAGTTTACGTAGAGCTTTAAAATGTGCCGACTCGTCTTCGATTATCCATGCGAGACGATTGCGACGTAAATTTAACTCCTCCAGATTCTTGACACAATCGAACATATTTTCCGTGGTAGTTGTGCGATAAGTCCAACGATTTCAGAGATTGCGTAAATTCCCAAGTGTCCAGTTCAATGCGTGTGATGGAGCTGTGGGATAAACAGAGATGATGTAGCTTGGTCAGATTAAAGAGTCCTTGACGTGAGAGACCACTGATGCTATTGTGATCCAGCTCAATGCTCTCAATGGTACGCATAACATGAAACACGCCATCCTGCAACTCTTTTATGTTGTTCGCTTTGAGTTGCAACTTTTGCAGCGAAAGCAGTCCTCAAAACGTTGACCAGCTTATCTAAAATTGGCTAAAGTTGAGAGTGCTGTAAAGCCAAACAAATAGCGATTAGTAAATACACTATACTTAGATTTAATAAGTCTCACAGTTTCTTCAAACGATTCCGACCCTTAAACACGCCTCCTGGCAGAGTGCTTAAACGATTGTTGCTCATCTCCAGATTTGTTAGATTGCCCAATGCTGCAAACGCGATCTCATCAACGCTAGCAATCTCATTTGAGTTAAGTGTTCTGCAAATTGATATGGATTATAATTAGTCAAAAATGATGATGATGGGGATGGGTTCTTTGGTCTTGGTCTTTGGCCACTTGCAAATGCGACAGGCCAGCCTCAAAGCACTTGCTAAGCTGCCCACATAAAAATCGGGATGTGGCTCGCCAACGACTTCACACGACTTCACAATTAGGTTTAAAAAATAAATAGAATTTGCATATGATTATATTTAAATTTTTTTGCACTTACGTGTTGTCCTTTTTTTGCTGGTGCAGCGGCCGCTGGTAATGCTGCTGCCCTTGGAACTGCTCCGGCAGCAGGTAACCAGCAACCGGGTAACCCGGGATCAGCGGTTGCGGCTGCTGCTGTTCCGGCTGCTGCTGTCCCGGCTGCGGCTGCTGCTGGCAGGCGGGACAACAGCCCGACTGCTGCCGTTGCCGGCAAAATTTTATTTCTTTCTTTAACATATTTATTTGCAGCTGCATCTGCGGCATTTTATTTTTAAGTACGTATAACTCCCGTTTTTGTTCAAAAAATTCGTTCTGCATGGGTGCCTGCGCTAGTTTATACTTGAAATGATGAAACTATTTATTCTTTGAACAAACGGTAAATTTCCGTTATGTTCAAGCAAAAGAGGCTGTCAACTGGCTATAAAAATGAAAAAAAGTCGGGCAGCCTTTGCTTACTTTTTTACTCATAAATGCATGCTCGGTACACTTTAGTCAGGCAGCTTTCGTTATATATTTTTACAAGATATGGCAGGTCTGCACACATTTTGTATCGAATGCAATTTTCTCAACAATTAAGACAAATCTTTTTTTGGGAAGCATCTTAAATGTTAGTTAAATTAAGGCCTATAAGCTAACATAGCGTGCATTAAAAGTTAGCAACGATTTTGTGTATCGACACAAAAAGGTGCCAACCTTTTTTTTTCTCAAATAAAATGCTTGTTTAATAGACACATAATAATCAATAAATTATATTAATGGACATGTTAAGTGCATTTCTTGTAATTTTAATTCATAAAATGTTTAAATACCACGACCATTTTCATGTCAAGCAGCTTTTGTTTACTGTTGGACATATGTGTAGAGCTGCCAAAGTTCCATAGGCCGCTCCATATCAGTCAGCTTATATACCGCTTGGCAGGCCGTGATCTGTAATATAAGGTATTAAGGCTTATGTGCACACCACATATTTTGGCGTTAAAATTTGTATGGGCCCGGCACCGAGGTAGCTGCACTCTTTCGAACATACACCCAACGACAAAAAAAAGCCACACTCTGCCATTTCAATACAAAATATAAATTTTTAGCTATTTTCAAAAAATCATAAAAAATACATGCGAAGAGATTTTTGAAAAAAAAATTTTGCTCAAGCCCAGGGAAAAAAGTTTTAAAGTAGACTGGAGAATCGTTTAAAAAGTAAATTTCAGGGAAATGTTTGTTTATATTTATGTAAGTGTGATTTGAATACAAGCCATTTTGTTTAAAATATATCAATTGACAACTCAAAAAAAAAAAATATGCGAATAGAATAATATTTGAGGGGTCCTCTGACAAGTGACGGCCAAAATTCATGAAATGGCAGTGTGCGGCTTTTTTTGTCGCTGGGTGTAACTCAAACTTTTAGAAAAAACTTTTTTTGGAAATTATACCATTAGAAGGTGAAATTATGGGCTTTAATCTTGCGTTCCCAGTTTTCAAGGCTGTTCCTCCTAAGTTGAGATATTTAAGAATTTGTAAAATATTTACCCATAAATCACTTAATCCACCCATTCAAAAACCGAAAATCGCCTTTATATTGCATAAAAACAATATATGCATCAATATTCAGTCATCATCTAGCCTTTGCTTCAAGCGGACGTGTTTATTTTATTCGCAATGTTTCGCCACTGTGTCGAGTGCAAAGCTGAAGTGACGCCGAGTCATCTTCGCTGCTTTGAAGCGGTGCAATGCGCTTCTCTCTGTCGCAGAGTGTTCCATTAAACTTGCATTGAACTGTCTACTGACATTATTAAAATTCGAACAACATCGCCCAATCTTTTGTGGCAGTGTGATTATTGCCTAATGTCAAACGATTCGCATGTAAAAATAGATGAGCTGTGCACTAAGATCAACAATCTCGAAAAACTCTACATTGATTTAAATAATAAAGTCAATAATTCAAATAGTGCTGGCTCTGGAATAGACACCCTGTTAGCTACGACCCAACAAGATCTAACTGCAATCGGGGCTATTGAACCTGTTCAACCGGCTATCAGTGAGTGTGATGCGCTCTCTCATCAAGCTGACGATTTTGTCACAGTACGGAGCCGACAAAAGAGACGTGCTAAAAACAACAATAAGCGAGTTGTTGGTATCGCTCCCGCGATCGAAGGGCTGGAGGTGAAGCAGAGCTTGAAATATTTACACATTGGTAAATTCTCAGCTAGAACGCAACCAGAGGCTGTGTTGAAGTTTGTCTCTGAAAAGTTGAAGGTGCAACCTGAAACGCTTAAATGTTTCAAGTTTATCAAGAGGGATGCTGACACTGATTTACTGCACTTTGTCAACTTTAAGCTTGGAGTTCCGGAACAGCATTTTCCATCTGTCTATAATAATTCCTTTTGGCCTCTTGGTGTTAGAGTTGCCATATTTGTAAATAAGCCGCGGCCTGACAATGAAAATACACCGGTTAATTTGGATAACCTTGGCCAACCGCAGTTTCTTCAAAAAACCCCTAAGTTTCGGCGCTACTGGTTGTTTTGATGTTGTGGCTCTTGCACTCGCATCTGCATGTGCTAAGCAACAACAAATACCAGCTGCGGACTTTGGGCGAGAGCGTAATCCCGCTCGTGCGCTCTTGACCTCGGACAGTTATCAATTTTCGCTGCTATCTCGTTCGTCGCCTGGACAACAACAACAACAGTTATTATCACTGCTCGCCTTTTGCGGTGTTCATAATGCTTCGGATGCTGTGGACTTCTTTCATCAGCACCCGCTCTTTTTGGCTGCGCTATCATCTCCTAAGTTTTTGAGTGAGCTAGCTTGCACTTACACTCAAAATTCTTTGCTCTCATCGATGCCTGCGCTATGTTTGACTGCTGCGCTGGAGTTGGCTGCTTTTGTTGCTGTTAATAGAGCTGCGTCTTATATTAAGCTAGTTTATTTGTTTATTGCTATGCCGGTTACGGATAATCAGTTTTCTTACTCTCTTCCTTCGTTAGCACCGCAAGTATTTCGGCGCCATACGCATTATACTTCCCCCTTACCTGCACCTATTAACGCTGGGTGTAAACAAATTAAAACTAGGTCTTTACGAATATTTTTCCAAAATGTTGCTGGCATGCGGACTAAATCTCATGATGTGCGTATGGCGACCTCTGATTCTGATTTTGAAGTCATAGTATTGGTTGAGACTTGGCTCAATCCTAATTTCTTTGACGGTGAATATTTTGATACCCAGCTCTTCCAAGTCTTCCATAAAGACAGAGACACTGTAAGTACGCAGTGCTCGAGGGGTGGTGGTGTTATAGTTGCTGTGCGCCATTATCTGCGCTGTTGCTCAGTAAATCTTAGCAACAATGATCCAGTTTTAGACCAGATTGCGATCGTTATTACGGGTCAATTGGAATCACTGTTTATTTGTGCATCATATGTTCCACCGAATAGCTCACTTGAATTACACGAAGCACATATTGCAAATGTGGCCTCTATTCACTTTGGGTTAAAGGCCTCTCAAAGTCTTTGTGTTTTAGGAGATTTTAATTTAGGAAGGCTGGGTTGGGCTCCGTCATTGAATGACTCTACTATGGTCCCTTGTAATGTTCATTTAGCTCATGAAATTGCTCTGCTAGATGACCTATTCAGTATTGGTTTGGTGCAGATTAATAGTGTGTTCAATAAATTGCACAAAATTCTTGACCTTGTTTTTGTTTCTATAGAAAATAAATTTTCTATAAGCCTTTGTCCGGCTCCGCTCACTCCTTGTGATATGCACCATGAACCTATTCTGTTAATATTAGAGACATATAATTTTCGAGCTACTCCCCTCTCTTTCAATAATATTATATACATCTTTACGCAATCTAATATTTTAAGCATTAAAAGCTCTATCTTAAGCATTAATTGGGATAGAATCTTATCGCAACTTGATATTGAGGCCGCTTACGACATGTTTTTAAGTTTATTGAACCAGATATTGGCAAATAATTCCATTGCAAAAAACTACAACCCGAGGTTACCTTGGAATACTGGTGGGTTGAAAAAATTGAAAAACCGCAATAAATATTTTAAAAGATATGCTATTTCCCTGAATACTTTTGATTTGGAGCGCTATAAACTTCATAAGCGTGGATTTGAATTTCTAAATAAATTTCTCTATAATCAATACATCTCTGAAGTGGAATCAGGAGTAAAGCTTAATCCCAAATCGTTTTGGTCATTTATTAGAGCTAAAAAGGGTTGCTCAGCCATCCCGTCCTCTATGACCTTAGGTTCATATACTGCTAGCTCTGATGCCTCAATTGCTGAACTGTTTACTCAATTCTTTAGTTCTAACTTTGAGGATCGTTGTGATTGGCATGATTCGAACATTCTTTCAAAAATACCAACATTATTTAATATGGGTAGCTTGCAAGTCTCGAGTAATGACAAATGTGCAGTTTTGTCTGATTTTAATTCATCAGTCATTCCTGATTGTGATGGTATCTCCTCGTTCATCCTTAAAACTTGTGGTAGTGAGTTTTGTGTGCCGCTCAAAATACTATTCTCAAAGTCCCTCTTCACTGGCACATTTATTAAGGCATGGAAATCGGGATTGGTGACGCCTGTTCATAAGAACTTGTCGAAAAGCCTAATAAGCAACTATAGAGCTATCGCAAAGCTGAGAAATGTCTCGAAATTATTTGAGCGTGTTGTTGCAAAGCGTCTAACATTTCTTTTTAAGTCTTATGTTTGTTTTAACCAGCAAGGTTTCATGAATGGTAGATCTACTGTGACTAATTTATCGGTTTTCAGCAAGTTTTGTATTAATTCACTTGAAAATCGATTTCAGGTTGACACAATTTATACTGACTTTGCTAAGGCCTTTGACAAGGTATGTCAGAATGCACTTTTGGCAAAATTATCACAATTAGGGTTCCATTCATCCCTTTTGGACTGGTTTCGATCATACCTTGATTCGTGTTCTCATCGTGTGGTAGTAAATGGAAAATTTTCAAGGCCCTACATTGCATCTTCTGGTCTTCCACAAGGTAGTGTCCTTGGACCTATCTTGTTTATATTTTTTATAAATGACATTTCCTCCTGCTTTAAGTACGCTTTTCATCTTTTATATGCTGATGATCTTAAGCTGTTTAAACTTATTAAATCGTCAGCTGACTGTGTTGACCTCCAAGATGATTTACACAGAGTTTGCACATGGTGCCAGCATAACTGTCTTCCTCTCAATTTTTCAAAATGCTTTTACGTACGATATTCTAGAGCTCAAAGCCCGATAACATTTTCCTATTCATTAGGTGGCTCGCTTCTATCTAGCAGATGTGAATCGCTTGACCTCGGAGTCCTTTTTGATTCCAAATTCAGTTTTGTAAAACATATTGATTATATTTTGCCGAAAGCATATGCTATGTTGGCTTTCGTTAGACGCAATTCTGCCCAATTTACTGATCCATTTACAAGGATATGTTTATATTCAGCATTTGTGCGCTCTAAGCTTGAATATGGTTCGTTAATCTGGAGTCCATACGCTGAAAGTCATATTAACCGACTTGAACGTGTGCAGAAAAAATTTTTAAAATTTGCTTTGCTTCCCTTTGGGTTTTGCGAACCGCTACCTACCTATATTGATAGATGTCGCCTTGTGCGGCTATCAACCTTAGAAGATAGACGCACTATAGCGGCGTTATCGTTTTCAAATGATGTCATTGCGGGAAGGATTGACTGTCCTGATTTACTTTCCTCTGTAACGTTTTTCACTCCATCTAGTCTGTGAGGGTTGTTAACACATTTTTTGTTAGTGCTCACCGAACTAAATATGGTCTCAATGAGCCTATATCTAGAGCTTTGCAAATTTATAATTCTCTACCTGTCTAGTTGCGATTTGATTTTAATCCAAATTCTAGGTCAGTTAAGCAAGTATTAAAGCAGTATTTTTTGATGATTTTTGCAACAAAATTATCCGCCCACAGTTTTAAATGCAATCCTTTGAACCTTGGCACCCAGTTCAATTGTTTCCTACAATAATTCATCACAAAACAAAATTTTTAATTATTTTTTGAATATTACTATATATTGCGCCTACATATTTACAATTTCTGCTATTCACAATCATCTGTTTTGCGACTGTTACATTAAAAGTGCCCATTAACAGCGATGTTTTATCGAACAAGTGCTCAAATGAACCAGTTCCTCTTCAGTTATTCTTCAGTAAATATTTACGCTCAGTTTTACTTCAGTTAATTCCTTATGGGAGAATACATGCAAGCTGAAACTCAGTTACTGTTAACTAACATAACTGAGAATAACTGAGCAGTGGAGAGAGAGAGAGCAAAAAATCCAATAGCCTAATTGGTCCAATTTGCGGAGGAACCACCCTCATTCGGCTGCTGAAAGCAGCGAGCCGAACCCAAATTTTGACTCGATACAGAGTATTCAGAAATGTATTTCTGTTGAGATCGCTGGAACTTGTGTGCGTTTATTGAGTAGAGAAAAGGTTTTTTGTTGGCACGCGGTTGACGCGAGCCTGAGTTGTTCTTCCAGTTGCCGACACATGAACCATTTATACTCTTTCGGAATATGTGTGCATATTTTGTATGTAAATGAGCAACTGCATGGTAGTTGTGCTGCAAAATTGCTTGCTGGTGTCATATAGTTAATATCTCGAAAGAGTATGTATGACCAGAAAGTGCAAAAACAGAAATTGCCTGTGTTTTGTAGGCAGATTCAAATGCGCGCCAAATTTTAATTTTAAATATTGGCTGTCGGCATTTAATATAGATTTAGTTATGATGTTTTAGGGTCACGAGAACACATAAATATATGTATAATATATAATTATATACATATATATATATATTAAAATATATAAATTATTATTAATCATATTATGAACCATGGACAATGCATCTTTATGATTAAGATGCATTTTAAAAATAAATAAAAAAATATCATTTAATAACATTAATTTTATAGCTATCCTTACTTTTAATAAAATTGCTAAGAAATCATAAAAATTGAGACAGGTCAAGAATAGCCAAGGCAATTGCTACGCATACATTCAAATGTGCTGCACATGAACATACACATGCACACACACACACATTGATATGCGTTGCTAGAAAAGTAACAAAATCCCAAATCACTTGAGAGCCACCAAAAACTGAAAAAATATGCATGCGCACATACACACACACATATATATGTGTATTTAGGTATACATTCGCCCTAATGATTTTTGCTTCATTTGAGCTCGGAGCCACCAAATACAGAAAAAATTCAAATGTGTTGTTGTTGTTCGCACTCTGCTGCTTTTATCCCCCTTCCACAATATACAACCGCTCAGAGCAAACAGCATACAGAAACATACATACACACATATACACCTAACGGCGATCACGTCGCTGACATACAGACGTATACACAGCATATTGCTGGTACTCCGTCTGTACCGAGACAAGCGCCGGCGCATGATGGTCTGCAAAATTTGCGTTCGGCTCGCTGCTTTCAGCAGCCGAATGATGGTGGCTCCTCCACAACGCATTTTTTCGGCAGTTGGGAAAACGCGATTTGACTCCTTTACGTGTACCTACTTAATGCTATAAGTCTCGATAGCTTTCCATTAACGCAAGCTTCACATAGTTCATTATTTACATCTACCTCATTTAATAAACTAATATCATTAAGCAGGTATACATAGAGGAGTCAAATCGCGTTTTCCCAACTGCCGAAAAAATGCGTTGGGTAGGAACCACCAGCATTTGGCTGCTGAAAGCAGCGAGCCGAACGCAAATTTTGCAGACGATCATGCGCCGGCGCTTGTCTCGGTACAGACGGAGTGCCAGCAATTTGCTGTGTATACGTCTGTATGTCAGCGACAAGATCGCCGTTAGGTGTATATTTGTATGTATGTATGTTTCTGTATGCTGTTTGCTCTGAGCGGCTGTATATTATGGAAGGGAGATAGCAGCAGCAGAGTGCGAACAACAACAACACATGTAAAATTCAAATTTGGCGCGCAATTTCTGTTTTTGCACTTTCTGGTCATACATACTCTTTCGATATATTAACTATCTGACACCAGCAAACAATTTTGTAACACAACTACCATGCAGTTGCGTATTTACTACTGTGGGCAAAAAGTAAGGTGAATTTTCAATTTAAACTTCGCGGGCCTAACAATTCGGGGTTGTTCATTTTTTCTTGAGTTGGCAGGACTGTTGATGACATCTGGGTAAAATTTCATGTCAATGTCATTATCAGAAATATGTTTTCGCTGGTGTTTTCCAAACGACCAAGAGTGCATTTTTAGATTTTTACAATGTCTGATTTAATTGAGCAGAGAAGTGCCATCAAATTTTGTTTGCGGAATGAAATTTCGGCTGCGGAAACGTTGAGGATGTTGCGGAAGGCCTTTGGTGATTCTACCATGTCACAAAAAAATGTTTATAAGTGGTACAATGACTTCAAAGAGGGTCGAGAACGTGTTGATGACTTGGAGCGCTCCGGACGACCATCGACGTCAACAGATGACCAACACGTCAATGAAGTGAAGGAATTAGTGCGCAAAAATCGTCGGTTGACTGTTAGAGACCTTACTGATATGATCGGAATATCAGAAGGATCTGTGAAAACCATTTTGAAAGACCATTCTGGCCTACGAAAAGTCAAATCTCTTTTGGTACCGAAAGTTCTCAATTTCTTGCAAAAAAGTCATCGCGTTGATGTGTGTGAAACAATGCTTTCTGACTATCAGAACAAGCTCAAATGCATGATTACGGGAGATGAGACTTGGATTTATGCTTACGACCCTGAAACAACCGACCAATCAAGCGAATATCGTGCTTCTCGCACTTCTCTGCTCAATTAAATCAGACATTGTAAAATCGAAAAATGCATTCTTGGTCGTTTGGAAAACACAAGCGAAAATATATTACTGATAATGACATTGACATGAAATTTTACCCAGATGTCATCAACAGTCCTGCCAACTCAAGAAAAAAAGAACTAGCCCGAATTGTTAGGCCCGCGAAGTTTAAATGAAAATTCACCTTACTTTTTGCCCACAGTAGTACATACAAAATATGCACACTTGTTCCGAAAGCCAATGCAATGGTTTTGATTTTGAATAAGCTGATTTCTGTTGCCGCCATCAGTAATTTGACTTAAAGTATCGATTAATCGGTAAAAAAAAAAATAGGTATTTTTTTGAGCCGGTAGAATAGCGGCGCTCTAGCGGCGAGAGAAAAAGTCGCTAAATTCAAATTTAACGGACACATTTTGTATGATAAAGGCTAAAAATATCGAAGACCTTAAGGCGAAATGCTAAAGGCGTTGCTTACGGCGCCAGTGTAAATGCACTATAAGACGCCGCACAAAACGAAAGTCCCCCGTTCAAACCCTCGTTGGGTAAAAAAAAGGTAAGTAAAAATTGCGTAATTTATTCTAAGCATTTACATTTACATAAACATGAACATTAACAGTAATATAAACATTAACATTAACATTAGCACAGTTATAATACATAAAGGGTACTGTTAACAAAATTGTAATAAATAACAACAAAAAAAAGTGAATCTGATAATAAAAATAATAAAAATTTAACGAAAACAATTGCTTAATTTTTAACCAGCTATCAAAAAATACGACTCGAAAATGACTCGCTTAAGCTTCGAAATGAGAGTCGAAATTGATTTGATATATGACTAGTTTCTGACTCGAAGAAGACTCGCTTTTGATTCGAAATACGAATCGAAAATGAGTCGAAACTGCAGTCACAAGCGACCCCTCAAGAAGAGTAGCGTTCGGGAACCGTTTTTTCCCGACGGGAATATCATTTTCGATTAGAAAATGAGCTCATATATGCTTTTTTTAATCAGATTGACGACTCGAAAAATACTCGCTTGTGATTCAAAATGCTTGCTGGGTATATTTTACTCTTTTTTTTTATCGTTTCACTTATTTGTTTTCACAAAACCAACGCACTTTATTATTTGATTATTCCTAAGAACATAACCTATTAGATTATGCAGTAGACAATAGTTTTAAATAATTAGACTTTGGTGATTTATATTTTTATATATGCTGTGTATATATCTTAATATATTTTCGTCTGCACGCACTCGTCGCGTAGAAAGAACTAAAACTAAGGAGAGAAGTAAAGAGCAAAAACGTGTATGCGATGCCACTGGAATGCTTGGCTAGTTCCGTTATTTCCTCAGAATCGTTTCTTCGTACATTCTAGAGTCTTCTTTAATTTGGCTTTTGCTATTTCTCAACACTTAGATACTTATAGCATAAGTTAGTTTAAAAGTTAAATGAAGTCTTAGCAAGAAGATATAGCACCGTACTTTTAAAGCCCTCTATCTCAATGTCCAGTTAAACTTGCAGTTAGTTGACTGCGGAATAACTTTGTTCCTCGAGCTATCTAGGAGTTAAGCAATTTGATTTTCTCAAAGCCAAAGTTTCCTATCATCAACATATTTCTATCACCTAATGGTGTTGCCAACCTTAACGGGGAATTCAGCTGTTTATACTTTGATACCGAAGGTCTCATAGTATATTGGTTTTGTGCAATGTCCGTCATGCTGTCTGCCCGTATGAACGCAACTTTTTTCGACACCCGTGAAGCTAGAGACTTGAAACTTTGCAAATTTGTTTGTCTATAGGCGGGACAGATGAAGTGTCAAGATTGGGGTGCCGCGCCTACTAGGAGGCTGGGAAATCGATAAGATCGATCACTGAAAACCGATAAAATCATATATTTCTCACATTCTTACAGATAGAATTACCAAATTTTGCACGAAGATAGCTAGTCACGTCCCAAAAAAAAAAACATCAAAATTTTGGATGCCACGCTCACTCCTTCCGCCCTCACCCTCCCTGCTCCTTGATATTGGAACGGCCTATAGTTTTCAAATTTTTTGAGGTAGACCCACCATATTTTGTGTCAAGATAGATAGATAGTGACGTTCCCCAATAAAATGCTTCAACATTTTGGATGCCACGCCTACTCCTTCCAACCCCATTCTCCCTGCTCTTTGAAATTTGGAACGCCAATAGTTTTCACATTTTTTGTGCTAGAGCAGCGATGTCCAAAATTTGAAAAGGCAGCCACGCGTGTTTGGCAAGAAAAATTCTGCCGCCGTTGCAGCCAACATATATATAGAGAGAGAGAATATGTGTAATATATAAATGGAACAATCGGCAGCTTGTTCTCGTACGATGCGCGTGTTCGGCTGCATTTGCTCTCACGACTCATGTGTTCGGCTGAAGTCAAACGCGCAATCATTCGCTATGCTGCATTCGTGTTTCGCTGCTTCGCACACAAGCGCAACGCTTTCATTGTGTGAGTTTGGGCACCACTGGGCTAGAGCCACAAAATTTTCTGTCAAGATATGTAATGACCTTCCCCAAAATAATGCATCAAAATCTTGGATGCCCCGCCCACTTTTTCCGCCCTCATCCTCCCTGCTCCTTGAAATTGGAAATTCCTATAGTTTTCACTTTTTTTGGGCTAGAGCCACCAAATTTCGGTAGAAAGATAGAAGGCAACATCTGCCAAAGATCTGCATCAAAATTTTGGATGCCACGCCCTCCCAAGCCACCCGCCTTATAAAATCGGAATCGGCTATATTTTTAACAGTTTTTGAGCTAGAGCCACCAAACTTGGTAGGAAGGTAGATAGTGACAGTTAACAAGATATGATTTAAGAATTTATATGCCACACCACCTTTTAAATTTTGAAGTTAAGTTATCTTCCACAGTTTTTGAGCAAAAGTCACCAAATTTGGAAACATGATAGCTGGCGATGTTTACCACCCGGCCCACTTCTTTGCAAGCAGACTCCTTACCATCCGTTCTTGTAATGGTATCAAAGTATTCCGCAGCCGGTTGCGCCGAATTGCAACGTTTTCACTTGTTTATTTTTGTTTTGATGTGTGACTCCCAAACTGCTGCATGTTGCACATCAAAATGTATATACAATTACTTTTTTATGAGCCCTCTTGTAAACGACAATTAGGGAACAACTTTTTAGTTGTTGAGGAGCATGTGTTTGTAGACATAGAAGACTCAAACTCAGTGGGCAATCGGTCGAGAACGACACTCGAAAAAGTATCGAGAAAGTATCACCTGTCGCTTAGTTTTTGGCAGCAAAACTTTCGTTAGCGATAGTTGCGATCGGATCCCTATCCGTTCTCGCTATCGAGAATGGATTTGAAAACGGACAGAAAACGGACCCGTTTATGGTACGGGAATGTTTCGAAAATGGGACCGAGAACGTATTAAAAAAGATTAAATTGGCCGATTTATTTTATTTATTTTAATTTAATTTTTATTAATATTTTGAAATTTATATGTAATTTAATTATAAAAATATTTTTAAAGCTTTGCTTTGTTTTGCTTAAAAACATTTAAAATTTAACATTAATAAAATGTAACATTTAAAATATAACATACAATTCTTAAGGGTTAGATTAATATAAATAAATTTAATTATAATTAGATTTTGACAAGCTAGGCTTAATAACATATAAATTTTAAAACATTAGCATTAATAACATTTAACATTTTAAATTGATCTTTCAATAATTTTTAAACCTAACTTAACCTAATTTTGGCCGACACTGGGTGATATTAAACCTCCAGGGAACATTTTACGTGAACGGATCTTTAAGAAAGTATAAGAATTGTATTATTTTTTTGCATACAATATATATATCCAGAGAACTAATCAAATGAAAACAAAGAACACATTTAATTACAAATGCAATGTTTACTTACAAGAGTTTTCAAGACATCCTCAATCTTGGAGAAGTCTTTGAATGTTGTGAAAGGCTTTGCGAATATGCGCAAACTCAGTTACATTTTTCCTGTCTTTCCTATTCATGGTTCTTTTTAAATTGCATTAAACAATTTATTTTAAATTATCAATTTAAAAATTAGTTTGTTGTTTGTACTAACCTGTTTATATGTTTCTGATTTGCATTGAGGGATGGTCGATCACAGAACTATTGTACTCATTTGAGTAATTTCGATATAAAAAGTGTCATCATCGATAACATTTAATATGAGAAACGTATGAGAAAACGGATGCTCGCTAATAACGGAAGTGTTTGCCCTCTGGGAATAAGCATTTTGCAACTTTGCTTCTTAAAAAAAAAGTAACAATGCAAGTGTCGGCTTGAGTCAGCTGTTCGAATTACGATGATTGTATTGATATTTATACATCGGGACTTACCATCGGTATGAGTGGTAACCGGACCTCCAGGCATCGGATACGTAAAAGCTAACCGAACATTGAGAAACTCAAATTCGACTTAACTTAGAATAGTTTGACTAACCGGACATTGAGACATTGGGCCTAAGTGAGAATCAATAATATTCAATGTATAAACGATACTTATCAGGCACAAAAGAATACATAGTTAAGAACCAATGTTATTACTGTATGTTTAAATTTTTCTTAATTTTTTCAAAACGCAAATGGTTCTTTAATTAAGAACTAATGTTATTATTTTAAAAAGAATTTCAAGACCATTTCGTTTATAAAACAAGAATGGCGGTCTTAAAAAATCCATTCTTAGTTCAAGAAAATGGTTCTAAAAGGAAAAAAATCGGGTCTGCTTTTTTTTTTCTCAACCGATGTTCTTGATTTTACATGAGCGAGAACATGTTTTTCTGAGTGCAGTGATTACATGACTTCCACTTTTGAAGCGACGCTTCGGGTCTGCAAAACTACGACGCTTTGCGATCGGCTCGCTGCTTGCCGCAGCTGAGGCTGGTTTCCACGTCGCAACGCATTCTTACAGTTGGATTTTGGCCATTTGATTATTGTATAATTGCTTATACTTAACGCTTACCAACGCGTTCCAAATCTGGAGTCTCTAGGTGCGATATCTACTAAGATCGACGCATTTTCATACATATACAGACGACATACATGGCTTTATCGACTCGGCTGTTGATGCTAATCAATATATCTATATATAGGGACGTAGATGCTTTTGTCAACATATCACATACTATTGCACAAATCCATAATACCATTTTACCCATTTCGTGGGCTTAGGGTATAACAATTTGCTGATTGCTGTTGCTGACTCTTGCGACTGCACAAATTTAAAGTACCCTGGTCACAATTCAGTTGTTGCCAATAATAAGGTAATTTTTAAATTTAGTATAAAGACTAGTATTTGAATATCAACTACATTTATCTTTCTGTTGGTTTAAATTTTAAATTAATTGAAACAACATTGAAAACAATTATGGCCGACCTGTTATCAAGCCATCTGTAAGCTTGCTGTCGACGCATACTTAGATTGGTACACAATCAAAAGGGAAAATTACGCGTCGCATGCGCCCTCACGGGTCGCTATCAGTACCGTATAGAACTATCGTGCTCTATTATCGTTTCTAATATTTTATACTCGTTGATTTTGTATATATCATTGCAAATCGTTGAGGAGGCTAATCGATCGGCTAAACAAATAACATTTTTCATGAGTTTACAGCTCATCAGTGTATATAGTTAAGCTTAAAGTTATAACAAACTGTAGCAATAAATTTAATGACATGGAGTACGAAAGTGTGCTAGTTGTAAAGCCCGAAGTATTTATATACAAAATACCGCCTCGTGCCAGCAATAGAGGATACAGGTGAGGTTTAATCAACGGTTTAAATAATTGTTGCCACAATACTGAACATGTCCAGCCGATAATGCTTTAGTGTGCTGCAATTATAAGTTTCTGATTTACTTATATGACGCTCCCACATTGTGTTGAAAAAAATGCCTAAATTATGGCGAAAATGCAAGACAGGACCCAGAAAATAATATGTGGCAAACAGCTGTTGCCAAGGTTAACGAACTAAGACGTGCAATTGGTTACAGTTTTTATACTTTGATACCGAAGGTCTCATAGTACATTGGTTTTGTGCAATGTCCGTCATGGTGTCCGTCCGTATGAACGAATTTTTTTCGACACCTATAAAGCTAGAGACTTGAAACTTTGCAATTATGTTTGTCTATGGGCTAGTCAGATAAAGTGTCAAGATTGGGGTGCCACGCCCACTAGGAGGCTGGGAAATCGATAAATTCGATAACTGAAAACCGATAAAACCACATATCTCTCACATTCCTGAAGCTAGAGTTACCAAATTTTGCACGAAATAGCTATTCACGTTCCTGAAAAAACTGCATCATAATTTTTGATGCCACGCCCACTCCTTCCGCCCCCATCCTGCCTCGAAACGCCTATAGTTTTCAGATTTTTGGGCTAGAGCTAAAAAACTTTGTGTCAAGATAGAAATTGAAGTTCCCCAAAAAAATGCATCACAATTGTGGATTCCACGCCCTCTGATTCCGCCCCCATCCCCCCTTCTCCAAGAAATTGGAAACGCCTACAGTTTTCACATTTTTTGAGCTAGAGGTACCAAATTTGGTAGAAAGATATATGGTGACATCTACAAAAGGTCTGTATCAAAAATTAGGATGCCACGCCTACCTCTGCCGCCCACCATTTAAAATCGGAAACTTCGATATCTCTAATAGTTTTTAAGCTAGAGCCCGTAAATTGGGAAGAAAGATAGAAGGCAACATCTACCAAAGATCTGCATCAAAATTTTGGATGCCACGCCCACCCAAGCCACCCGCCTTACAAAATTGAAATCGGCTATATCTTTAACAGTTTTTGAGCTAGAGCCACCAAACTTGGTAGGAAGATAAATGGTGACAATTAAAAAGATTTGATTTAAAAATTTGGATGCCGCGCCTACCTCAGCCGCCCACCTTTTAAATTTGGCAGTTAAGTTATCTTCCACAGTTTTTGAGCTAAAGTCACCAAATTTGGTAACATGATAGTTGGCGATGTTTACCACATGGCCCACTCTCTTCGCCCCTGCATTCCCCCTTATCAACCGTTCTTTTACAGGTATCAAAGTATTCCGCAGTCGGTTGCGTCCGACTGCAACGTTTTGACTTGTTTTTCATCACCATGATTTTCCTGTCCACATATTTTGCTATTGCAGTATTTTGAAGCAATACTCTGCAGTTTAAAATAAATACTATACAAATAAATAAATAGAGTAAAAATACATTCTACTTACATATACATACATAGTTGAGTATATCACGGTTGGTGATGTGATATTGTACTAGCTTTTATTCTTCTGAGTCAGGGTTTTTATACCCTGGCTCATGCATAAAATCAACACTTAACTCTAGCTTATCTTTTGCCGAGCTTGAAAATCTCTGCGTCGGTCTTAATATATTCTTATCCTATCGCTGAGTTTGAAAGGTTCAGCGTGCATCTGGCTATTTTAAGATTACGAACATGTGCCTTATATATCAGTTAGCCTAGCTGCTACCTGCTAGTGCGCACAACAGATGTTTACACTCTTATTACATACATACATGTATATATTTAAGATATGTTTTTATATTATGTTCATGCTTGAACATACATGCATTGAACTTAACACTGCGAATATTTGAAAGTGACTTTCATTGTCTAAAGGGCTGCTTACACTTAGATCGTGCCATCTGTCAAAATTTTGATGGCACAACATTGAATTTGTGACGTCATTTATTGCAGCAATGTAAACACTCGACACTTTTCTTGCAGCTAAACTGCCAACTGCCGTTGTTCAACATTGATTGTACGAAATATTGCATACGAATAGTTTCAAATATACATATTACGTGCACTTTGTCACGAAATCAAATGTCGAAATAATCATAATTTTAATTACATATTATTGTACAACTTTTGAAGTATGTCAGGAATAATTTTCATTGAAAAATATTGAAAAGCAAGCCGGTGACGGTGAATCTCCAGAGGCGCCTTGAAAAAAAGTTGTTTTGCGGTGAACATTAAAGCTCTTTAACGGATCATCAGAAACCAAAAAATGGATATGCATTTTAAATATGATGAATTTCTCGAGGTAATCACGAAGAGTTTTTATTTCTTGTTTTGTTTTCTATTTTTTTGTACAGCATTTTGAAGTGAAAAATACGATTTTAGCTAAAAAAAAATCGCGGTAAATTTGTTATTAAAAAATAGGAAAAAAAATTTTAAAAAAAACTTCCGATTACCCGTTAATTTACGTGAAGAAGGTATGTTTACAATTTCAAAAGGATCGGTTCAGTAGATTTTGAGTTGTAATGTTCACGAACTTCAAAAATTACGTCTTCGGGAAAATCGATTTTTATGCGACGCGCTGGACGCTTCTATACTATCATTCCCATATTTGAAACGCTGTAACTCCGTTAGTTTTAGTCGGATTGACTATAAATTTGTACACAATATTCTCGACTTATTGTACATTCAGAAAAACAAACAACCATACCATTTAAAACCATTTGAATTCATTGGCATGCCACCTGGTCTCCGAAATGCAGCACAAACATTCCAACGGCACATGGATAACTTGCTGGGTAGTTTTTTCTTTGTGGGTTGCTACATAGACGATATAATCGTGTACTCCGCTTCGCTTCAGGAGCATGTCCAGCACCTTACCAAAGTTTTCGAAATTCTCCGTACAAACAACTTGACCATCAACTCGCAAAAATGCCAATTTGGGCAAAGTGAGGGTACCTTGTTATTGTACCCTCACGCCGAAGGTTTTAAACCCTCCATCGGATTCCCTAAGCTCAAGTCAATAATGGAATTGCGCAAGTTCCTAGGGATGGTCAACTACTAACGCCGACTGATTCCTAATGCAGCAGAAGCGCAGATTCCGCTCACTGAGTTCGTCAAAGGCGCAACAAAGAATGACAAACGTGAGATCAACTGGACTCCATCTGCTAACGAGGCATTCGAACATTGCAAGCAAGGCATAGCAAACGCCACGCGTTCTACCTTTCTTTCGCCCTCAGCTCAGCTATCTCTAAGAACTGACGCCTCAGATACTGCAATTGGTGCTGCGCTCGAGCAGTTTGAAGGCAATGTTTGGCGCCCTGTCTCCTTTTTCTCTCGGAAGCTGAGCCCAGCAAAAAAAAAATTACAGCACGTACGATCCCGAGCTGTGGATAGGCTTATATGGAACCCCTCTTACATTACAACGGATCAGGGCCCCAATTCAAAGCCGGACTATTCGCAGAGTTATCAAAAATCGTTGGAGCCCAAAGAATTCGGACTACAGCATACCACCCCCAAGCGAACGGCATGCTGGAAACATGGCATCGCACAATCAAGGCCGCCTTAATGTGCAACTCGCACATATCATGGCCTGATCTGCTCCCAACAGTCTTACTAGGACTTCGGGCAACATTTAAATGCAGACCTACAAGCTTCTCCATCCGAAATGCTTTTTGACACTACAATTCGGCTACACAAGGAGTTTTTTGCCCGGCTCCGCAAATCGACCAACATCGCCTCACTGGGCTTCTACGTCAGCAAATTCGAGCACAAGGCAATTTAAAAATTAGTTTGATGTTTGTACTTAAGGTGGGTATCCTGCACAGCGAAAAAAAAATGTTCATACAAAATCGTCGCAGCGGAAACTGTTTTTTTTTTTTGGCTGCGTGTGTTCTGGGTATTTAGCAAAAAATACTAAACTGCTTATCGATAGTATCGATTTAATACAATATGTACACACTGGCGCTGGTCTCAGGAAATACCAAATCATATATTTTGTTGTGCCCAGGGCAGCAACAAACAACATTTGTGCTACCGGTGTCGCCGTGTTCTTTGCTTTTATGGTTTTTTATGCGGTATTATATGTTGATAGACAGGAAACAAACTAGTTCCACTTCTTAAATATGTTTATTATTTCAATTATATATTTTAAACTTAAATTTAAATAACTCAGTGTGACCTAATACTTTTAAGCTATTTAAGTCAAAATGTCATATTTTTACCAAAAAATAGTGGACTATGGTCGCACCATCAAATCTTGTACCGACGCTTCCAAAATATACCACAATTTCCGGCCAGGATTTTTTGATTGTGCTGGATACGGACCTTAATCTTTTTATATGTTGTTGATTTGTAGTGAGGGATGGTCGCTTACAGAACTATTGTACTCATTTGAGAAAACGAGAAAACGGACGCTCGCTAATAACGGAAGTGTTTGCCCGCTGGGAATAAGCATTTTGCAACTTTGCTTCATGTTAATATAGCAAGGAAAGGCAAATAAGCAGGCAAAATTGGGGACAGAGAGACTCCTTATAGGGGCCGATCCGTTCCGTGGGTAGGAAGAAGCACAATACGACAGGAACTAAGGATCGAAGAAGACTCGTGCGAGAAGAAGCTGGGCAAGTATACCAGGACTCAGGCAAGCCAAATCTCTCTTGGGTAGCTTCAATCTCAGACGATTTAAGCAAGTAATATCAATGGGTAAAAATAGACTTAGAATACACTTAGCCAAGCTTAGGAATAGCCAGTAGCAACGCATGTAGGTATTGCGACAATGAAGGAGAATCCTTCCTACATGCTATAGCAGAATGCGTTTCCTTAGCAAGGAATTGAAGAACTCTTCTAGAAAAACATGTCATACAAACAAATGATTTAGCTACCATCGACCCAACAAAAATATTTGCTTTCATGCAGGACCTGGGTCTGATAGAAGAGGTATAGAACAAGAAGGTGGCACAATAGATCTTCTAGGTCGCAGTGCATTCATTCTCAATAAAATAACAAACTAAAATAAATATATCGTCCTCATTGGACCCTAAACTCTACAAAAATATTGAATATTTTTTTCAGGCATAAAGAGCAAAAGCCCACGACGGACAGGCCTTTGTTATTTTATAAAAGCTGAAAGTTTTTCTCTGCATGTCCCCTATTCAGGTAAGAACGACTTGGGACGTAGTCACTTTGGCAGGTAACAGTTAGTAAAGGTTTAAAAAATAGTACTTTAAATTCGTAAAAGTGTAATGCTCAATTTATATATGTATTCTTCCGGATAACTTTAGCCGTCGCGTCATCCATTGCCGGACACCTTTGACAGTTGCTTCCCCCTGCCAGACACCCCTAAACTTCAATAAATAAAATGATACTTTTGGTATAATGTAAAAGCTAATATTTATATATGTTACTTTGAGACCGTTACTTGGGAGCCGTACAGTTTCAATGGTTTTTACATCTTGCCAGGCACATCAAAAGTCCGCTGTTGGTGCGAGCGCGAGGTAACAACTGTTCAAGCGGGTGCGAGTGAGATAGGGCGCTTCTTCGACGACGATCTGTTAATGCGCATCATCATGTTTGATATATTTAACATTTATGTGTAGGTACAACTAACGTTTTATAATTGATATTCAAGCCGTTCTTTGTGAAGTAAAATGTAATTTTAGTAAAAAATGTTATCAGGGGAGATACATTAATTTGTTTCGTTGGTAATAAAAGTGATGGTAAAATATTTTTATCCCGGAGGAAACGATAAAAAAAACAAGAAAAAATGTTGCAGTCGGACGCAACCGACTGCGGAATACTTTGATACCAGCAAAAGAACGGATGGTAAGGAGCCTGCTTGCAAAGGGGGAATGCAGGGGCGGCAGGAGAGGGCCGATTGGGGAACATCAACAGCTATCATGTTACCTAATTTGGTGACTTTAGCTTAAAAACAGTGGAAGATAACTTAGTTTCCAAATTTAATAGGTGGGCGGCAGAGGTGGGTGTGGCATCCAAATTTTTGAATCAAATCTTTTTAAATGCCACTATCTATCTTTCTACCAAAATTGGTGGCTCTAGCTCAAAATATAGCCGATTCCGATTTAATAAGGTGGGTGGCTTGGGTGGGCGTGGCATCGAAAATTTTTTATGCAGATCTTTGGTAGATGTTGCCCTTTATCTTTCTACCGAATTTAGGGGCTCTAGCTTAAAAACTGTAAGAGATATCGAAATTTCCGATTTTAAATGGTGGGCGGCAGAGGTGGGCGTGTCATCCAAATATTTGATGCAGATCTTTTGTAGATGTCACCATATATCTTCCTACCAAATTTGGTGACTCTAGTTCAAAAAATGTGGAAGCTACACGCATAACCGTTTTAGCAACGGCGGGGGGCGGAAATGTGAAAACAAAAGGCGTTTCCAATTTCAAGGAGAAGGGGTGATGGGGGCGGAAGAGGTGGGCGTGGCATTCAAAATTGTGATGCAGTTTTTTCAGGGACGTGACTAGCAATCTTAGTGAAAAATTTGGTAGCTCTAGCTGCAGGAATGTGAATTATATATTTTGTTATCGGTTTTCAGTTATCGATCTTATCGATATCCCAGCCTCCTAGTAGGCGTGGCAACACGATCTTAACACTATATCTGTCGCGCCTATAGACAAACATATTTGCAAAGTTTCAAGTCTCTCGTCGGAAAAAGTTGCGTTCATACGGACAGACGGACACCAGGACGGACATTGCACAAAACCAATATGCTATGAAACCTTCGGTATCAAAGTAAAGCAACTAAAGCATATGCAGTCGTACGCATCCGACTGCGGAATACTTTGATACCAGTCAAAAAACGGATGGTAAGGAGTCTGCTTGCAAGGGAGTGGGCCAGATGGTAAACATCGCCAGCTATCATGTTACCATATTTGGTGACTTTAGCTCAAAAACTGTGGAAGATAGCTGAACTTCCAAATGTAAAAGGTGGGCGGCAGAGATGGGTGTGGCATCCAAATTTTTGAATCAATTGTTTTTACCTACCAAGTTTGCTGGCTCTGCTCAAAAGCTGTTAAAGAAAGAGCCGGTTCCAATTTTATAAGGCGGGTGGCTTGGGTGGGCGTGGCATCCAAAATTGTTATGCATATCTTTGGTAGATGTTGCCTTCTATCTTTCTACTGAATTTGGTGACTCTAGTTCAAAAAATGTGGAAGATACACGCATAACCGTTTTAACAACGCCGGGGGTGGGTGGCGGAAGGTGTGGGCGTGGCATCCAAATTTTTGATGCAGTTTGTTGGAAAACTTCACTACCTATCTTGACACAAAATTTATTAGCTCAAAAAATGTGAAAACTACAGGCGTTTTGATTTTCAAGGAGAAGCGGAGATGGGGGCGGAATCAGGAGGCGTGGCATTCAAAATATTTATTCATTTTTTTGGGGAACGTTAGTACCTATCTTGACACAAAATTTAGTGGCTGTAGCCAAAAAAATGTGAAAACTATAGGCGTTTCCAATTTCATGGAGAAGGGGGATGGGGGCGAAATCAGGGGGCGTGGCATCCAAAATGTTGATGATGTTTTTTGAGGGACGTGACTGGCTATCTGCTTAAAAAATTTGGTAACTCTAGCTGTAAGAATGTGACAAATATTTTGTTATCGGTTTTCAGTTATTGAATTTATCGATTTCCCAGCCTCCTAGTAGGCGTGGCACACTGATCTTAACACTTTATCTGTCGCGCCTATAGACAAACATAATTGCAAAGTTTCAAGTCTCTAGCTCTACGGGTGTCGAAAAAAGTTGCGTTCATACAGACGGACGGACACCAATATACTATGAGACCTTCGGTATGAAAGTATAAAAATGTCAAACTGTTTTGAAAATCAGAAAAAGACTTATATATAAATATAAAGACAATATTTTGTCTGATGAGTATACAGAAAATAAGTATCACCGGTGATGCTATAAAGCGTTTACAGAGCTTATGAAAAAGTGCTTAACTTCCGAACGTGAACATTCGACAAAAAACAGTGAAATACAAAAATCAGCAAGTGTACCTACAGACAAAAGCTCAGCAACGTCGGCGTTAATACCTTAGTTGACCACAGAACCATCTCTGCAGAATCTTCAATAACATTGCAATCAAGCTTAACTTCTGAATCAAAAGGACTTTAATCCACAACTTTTTAGGAAAATATGGAAAATTGTGAACCTTAGTGAAGATAATGATTAAACTTAGGATGCACAAATTTTAACCGAAAAGGAATCTAATAATATAATGATATTGACGAAAATCATTCCATCCACTCGAGTAGTGACGAAATAAATAAAAATATCGAGGACAATGATGAAATGTATAAAAACGATTAAATATTTTTTACATAATATCATACTATTTTTTGTATTTTATGATTTTTAACAATATTATACTCTAATACTGAAAGTATTCAACAAAAGATAAAAAATTTGGATGCCACGCCCACCTCTGCCGCCCACCTATAAAATCGGAAATTCAGCTATCTCTCAAATTTTTTTTAGCTAAAGTCACCCAATTTGTCAGGAAGATAGATTGTGATATCGACCAAAGATCTGCATCAAAAATTTGGATGCCACCCCCACCTCTGCCGCCCTCCTATTAAAATCGGAAGTTCAGTCATCTTTCACAGTTTTTGAGCTAAATACACAAAATTTGGTAACAAGATAGCTGGCAATGTTCCCCAATCGGCCCACTCCTGCCGTTCCGCATTGTCCCATTGCAATCATGCAATGTTTTCACTTGTTTACTTTATGTAACATAGCTATGATCGTAAGTTTTTATTGGATATCTTATAAGATCGTAAGCGAATAAGCATTCGCGCTCGCACCTACAGCGGACTTACAATGTGTCTTACATTAAAACTGTCCGGCTTTTGGAGTATTATATTTTTATAGGTCACCAAGTAAAATATAAAAAATTCTGCTTTTCTGCTTTTACGCTATAACGAAAGTATCAATATATTCTATTTAAATTTATGGATGTCTGTCAGGGGGAAGCAACTGTCATAGGTGTCTGGCAAGGGATGACTAGATTTTTAAAGTTTTCCTGAAGAAAATAAATAAAAATTGTACCTTTCGCTTTTACGAATTTTAGATACTATTTTATACACCTTTACTACCTTTTACCTGCCAAATTAACCTCAGCCCAAACTCTATGGTCGCCGGTCGTTCTTACCTTGATAGGGGACATGCACAGAAAAACTTTCAGCTTTTACAAAATAACGAAGATCTGCCCGTCGTGGGCTCTTGGGCTAATAGAGTACAAGCATTAAGTTGGTATACATAGAGGAGTCACACGCAAAAAATCCAATAGCCTAATTGGTCCAATTTGCGGAGGAGCCACCCTCATTCGGCTGCTGAAAGCAGCGAGCCGAACGCAAATTTTGACTCGATACAGACGGAGTGCTAGCAATTTGCTGTGTATACGTCTGTATGTCAGCGACGTGGTCGCCGTTAGGTGTATATATGTGTGTATGTATGCTTCTGTATGCTGTTTGCTCTGAGCGGCTGTATATTGTGGAAGGGGGATAGCAGCAGCAGAGTGCGAACAACAACAACACATGTGCATTTTTTCTGTATTTGGTGGCTCCGAGCTCAACTGAAGCAAAAATCATCACATATGTATATATGTGCGTATGTATGTGCGCATGCATATTTTTTCAGTTTTTGGTGGCTCTCAATTGATTTGGGATTTTGTTACTTTTCTAGCAACGCATATCAATGTGTGCGTGCATGTGTATGTTCATGTGCAGCACATTTGAATGTATGCGTAGCAATTGCCTTGGCTATTCTTGACCTGTCTCAATTTTTATGATTTCTTAGCAATTTTATTAAAAGTAAGGAAAGCTATAAAATTAATGTTATTAAATGATAATTTTTTATTTATTTTTAAAATGCATCTTAATCATTAAGATGCATTGTCCATAGTTCATAATATGTCAAATATAAATTTATATATTGAAATATATATATATGTATATAATTATGTACTCTTGACCCTTAAAATTCATAATTTAATACATAATTAATGCCGACAGCCAATATTTAAAATTAAAATTTGGCGCGCATTTGTATCTTCCTACAAAACACAGGCAATTTCAGTTTTTGCTCTTTCTGATCATCCATACTCTTTCGAGATATTAGCTATATGACACCAGCAAGCAATTTTGCAACACAACTACCATGCAGTTTCTCATTTACATATAAAGAATGCACACATATTCCGAAAGAGTATTCAGAACTGTATTTCTGTTGAGATCGCTGGAACTTGTGTGCGTTTATTGAGTAGAGAAAAGGTTTTTTGTTGGCACGCGGTTGACGCGAGCCTGAGTTGTTCTTCCAGTTGCCGACACATGAACCATTTATACTATATATATATATATATATATATATATATTTTATATATTTTAAAATATATAAATTTATATTTGACATATTATGATCTTAATTATTAAGATGCATTTTTTTAATAATTTTTAATAACATTAATTTTATTGCTATCCTTACTTTTAATAACATTGCTAAGAAATCATAAATTGTCATTGTCTTTCTTTGGTGACGGTTGTGTTTCTGTGTGCGCCTATAAATTTCTAACTTTGTGAGTGTTTAAACTGTGTTTTTAATTGGTATTATTGTGTTAAACAATTGTAACAGTGATAGTGAATGAAATTTGTATGTATTTACGCGTGGATATTGTGATTTTGCTTTATTGAATTGTTTTAATTTGCAGTCAGTGCCTAAACACACGTACATACATACATACATATATTTTGCTTTCGCTTGTTCTGTGCCTACTAACATAAAATATCTATTTACGCGCTCTTGCTCTCACGCTCTTATACCACGCACTTGCGGTTTTTATTAGCCTACGCTCTGACGTTCTCTAACGTAAGCGCTCTCTCTCTCTCTCTCTTGTGTCCGTTATATTACGCTCATTGCACGTGTACCCTACTTTTTTTTTGATCAAGCATATTGTTTTGCACATTATTAAGCTTTTCAAATTATTTTACATATTTCTTTTAACATGTTTGTCTGCTGCAGTAAAAACTGTAAAATTTCTGGTGGATCCACCCAAGATTTTATCCTATGTAGGGCGTGTGATAACATGATTCACATGAAATGTGCTAGTTTCAATGCCCAAATCAGGGACAGCTTAGCAGCTGATTCTGGTCTTAAGTGGTATTGCCACACCTGCAATGAGATAGAGAAGGAACAGTCAAAGTTCATGAGGCTGACCTTCAATTACTTCAAAGTTGTCCGAAATAATTTCGATACGCTTCGTGGCAGTATTAAAGAGTTGGAAGACCACATTAATACTGCTAAAACGTTAAATGACTCGCCGAAGCGCAAAAAGACTTCGGGCTCTTGTCCGCTTGCAGTCCCGCTGGTGTTGCCCCCCAATCCTCTTCTGCCGGCTACTGCCTCTACCCCTGCTGCCACATCCAAGCCTCCCCTAGCGGCTATTGTTAGTACCCCTACACCTGCTGCCAGCCCGTTAATGGTATTTAACTCACCGGCAACTAACCCGGTGTTACCTAAAACTAATGTTCTTCCCGTAGATCCCTGTGGTTCAAACGATAGTCAGCCTACTGATTCTACGTTAGGTTCAACTCTTAAGCTCATTAGGGTTGTACCTCAGAGTAAATTTGTTTTTGTTTCTAGGCTCGCTTCCGATCATTCTGCGGAAGATGTAAGCGCCTATATAAAAGGTAAAATTGATTCCCCGCGAATTGTTGTCGACAAATTTAAATTTAAACGATATATCGTCCTTTAAGCTGAGTGTTCCGCCGGAACTTTTCTCAACGATTTGTTCTGAAAAGTTTTGGCCGCCACACATCATAGTGAAGGAGTATGTTAGTAGGCGAAGTAATAATAATAACAATGTTAGGATCAGTAGTGCTCCGCCTGTTGCATCCACTTTAGTAGCAAAAAACTAACACAGTTGATAACCTCCCTCTTACTGGGTTATCATAATGTATGAGGACTTTGTAGTAAACTTAGTACTTTGTACCTTAATAGTCATTCTTTTCCCTTTCATGTCGTTCCCTTCACCGAAACGTGGTTAAGACAAGACATACTTAATTCTGAAGTATTATCTAACAGATTCTGTATCTATAGAAAGGACCGCCCTCTGCGCCGTGGTGGTGGGGTGCTTATTGCTGTTGATGTGGACTTTTCCTCTGAGACAGTAATATTAAGTGGCTCTATAGATATTGAGTTTGTTGCTGTAAAGTTAAATATTAACGGTGTTGGTATTTATATTTCTTGTTCCTATATACCACCTTTATCTGACAGCTCTGTTTATAATGAACATATGTCAGCAATACTTTCCATATCTTCTATGCTTTCTGATCGTGATATTTTTGTAGTTCTTGGTGATTTTAATATTGCTGATGCTACTTGGATTTCAAGTCCGGACTCAAGCGTGTTGACCCCCATGGTGCAGACTGATTTTCTGGTTGGTTTATTTGAAATGTCGTTGGGTCAGATCAATGGCATACCAAATTCTCTTGGTAAAATGCTTTAGGTATTTGTTTCGGATCCATCTACTCTATCTGTGTCAAGATCCCTTCCCATATCCACTCCCGAAGACTTATACCACCCGACGTTGGAGGTGTTGATCACTTTGCCTGCCTGTGCCGTACGCCAGTGTAGTGAACCATTAAGGCGAGTACGTCAATTTCGGAAAACCGATTTTGTAAAACTTACCCGGCTCTTAGAATTGGTTGACTGGTCGCCCCTCTATGGTTCTGAGGACTTGGATACGGCAATCAGTATTTTTTTTTGGCACCTTAGAAAATTTATTCGATAAGTGTGTCCCTTTTGGTAGGCCAAGTAGGAAAAACAAACCTGCGTGGTTTACACGAGAGTTGACTGCCCTTAAAAATCGAAAATCTAAGCTTTATAAGAGTTTCAGAAAATCTGGCTCTTCTATTCATTACTCATCATACTTGATTGCGCGTTCCAGTTTTTCAGTCATGAATAATTCATGTTATAAAAATTACCTAAGTCGGTGCAGACTACAGTTTCAGCAAGATCCTAAGAGGTTCTATGACTTCGTTAATGCGAAGCGAAAGTCATCAACACTTCCATCTAATTTATCTTTTGAAAACAAGTCGGCCAATTCGGATGAGGCCATTGCCGATTTATTTGCCGAATTTTTTCAAACAACATACAGTTCAATTGATAATCAGGTTGATCTGCCTTACCCGTATCAGGTTGATGCCTCTAATTGCATTTTTGAACCAAGTATCACGGAGTGTTCATTACTACGTGATCTACAGGGTAGTAAGCCTGTATTTTCCCCGGTACCTGACGGCGTACCAAGCTGTGTGCTTAAGTACTGTGCTGATGGTCTCTTAAAGCCTTTGCATAAATTGTTGAGTTTGTCTATTAAGAAATGTTCATTTCCTAATATCTGGAAAGAATCATTTATTATTCCGCTCCATAAAAAAGGAGACGAGTCTAATGTTCAAAATTATAGGGGTATATCCAAATTGTCTGCTATATCAAAAATGTTTGAGAAATTAATAACTTCTCAATTACAACATTTTTGCAGATCTTTAATTTCACCGTGCCAGCATGGATTCATGAAACAAAGATCTACTACCACTTACCTGTTAGAATTTACTTCACTAGTTGGTAATGGTTTTCAAAATAAAATGCAAACGGATGTTATTTACACTGATTTCAGCAAGGCATTTGACTCGGTTAATCGCTACCTTTTACTTCATAAACTTCAACTTTTAGGTTTTCCAAGCAATCTTATTCGGTGAATAAGGGAATATTTAACTCATAGAACACAGAGAGTCAGTTTTAATGACGCTGTCTCTAAGGCGGTTCCTGTCACTTCCGGTGTTCCGCAAGGAAGTCACCTTGGACCTTTATTATTTACACTTTTCATCAATGATCTTCCATCTGTTATTGATCAATCGCGAGTGCTGATGTATGCTGACGATGTAAAATTATGCATGTCGGGTACTGCTCTGTTGTCTGCTCAAAAACTACAAACTGATTTAGATAATTTTCAAAAGTGGTGTCGTGTTAACTTACTAAATCTTAATTGCAATAAATGTAAAGTCATGTCTTTTTATAGATGCCTTCCTTTTTCAAATATATATTTTCTTGATGGAAGCCCACTCGATCGCATTGAATGGGTTGATGACTTAGGTATCCTTTTTGATCCGAAACATAAATTTCACAAGCATATCTCTTCAGTTGCAAATCGAGCCTCTAGTACCTTGGGGTTCATTAAGCGCTGGTCGAAAGAATTTGACTATCCCTACATAACCAAAACACTTTACACGTCACTGGGATACTTACATTAACCTACCTTCCTACCACAGTAGACTTTTACTAATAAATCTTCCTTCTCTTTCTGATCGCAGAACAATGCTAGGATTAGTATTTTTACATAAACTAATAAATGGTGAAATTGATTCCTCCGAATTAATCTGCCAAATTAGTTTTGCTGTTCCGATCAGAAGGACAAGGAATTTTCTACCCATTGCTCTTCAAGCTTGTCAATCTAACTATGCTATTCATAACCCTTTTCGGATTTTATGTTCAAACTATAACGAATTTTCCCACTTAATAAACGGTGTCACTTCTAGTAGTTCTCTTAAAAAGTTAGTCTTATGTCATTTGTCTACGTTTGCGCGATCTACGTAACCGTACGCTATGCGGTGTGCCCCTCGCTCGGTTGGGCGGGAGGTTGGTTGCTTTTTGCTTGGGTCCGCGCGTTAACAAGCCGGTGCTTGGTATCGTTGGGCCACTTGAATGTACTGTCTTTTTTTTTAGTACATCTACGTCCAATAATATAATAATATAAAAATTGAGAGAGGTCAAGAATAGCCAAGGCAATTGCTACGCATACATTCAAATGTGCTGCACATGAACATACACATGCACACACACACATTGATATGCGTTGCTAGAAAAGTAACAAAATCCCAAATCACTTGAGAGCCACCAAAAACTGAAAAAATATGCATGCGCACATACACACACACATATATATGTGTATTTAGGTATACATTCGCCCTAATGATTTTTGCTTCATTTGAGCTCGGAGCCACCAAATACAGAAAACATGCACATGTGTTGTTGTTGTTCGCACTCTGCTGCTGCTATCCCCCTTCCACAATATACAGCCGCTCAGAGCAAACAGCATACAGCATACATACATATGTATATACATACACCTAACGGCGATCTTGTCGCTAACATAGAGACGTATACACAGCATATTGCTGGTACTCCGTCTGTACCGAGACAAGCGCCGGCGCATGAATGACTTTCACTTATTTAGCTACGCAAATGGTCTGCAAAATTTGCGTTCGGCTCGCTGCTTTCAGCAGCCGAATGATGGTGGCTCCTCCACAACGCATTTTTTCGGCAGTTGGGAAAACCCGATTTGACTCCCTACTTAATGGTACTAGGGAAAGCAAGTCGTTTTAAAACTGCAGATCGAAATTTGAAATTAGACAACAATACATCACTTTTTAAAGAGACTTAAAATTAAATCTAAAACTTACTTTAAAGTTTTTTGCTGAAAGTGACGCTTACGGGGAACAAGTTCTCAAAACGCAAGTGACTTCTAAGTTGAAAGAGCGATTTTCACGCGATGATTTGAACTTGATGTGTTCCGTGATAAAACATTTAAGAGCCCTTTTTTCGGGGAAGAGTTTTTTTTTTTTTTTTTTTTACACTTTGCTATTTATTTTTGATTATTTCCCTTTATGTATAAAAACAAGGAACTGACAAAAAGTTTACAAATCTTACAAACATTAATTACTAACAGTTACTTTTTGAACTGGTAGGGTGGAAACGCGTTCCTCAACTCATCGCTGGGTAGGAAGATCATTACGATGGAGGCGGGATCGGCTGCACGTGTTTGCGAGGCCTCTCGCGAGATTGTTTGGGTGCGATGAGAGCTTGCTCAAGTACCTTTCCTTGTGTTCCGCTATGACTTCCCTGACCGGTGGTACGTTTAAGTCCCTTTGTATGTTTTCGTTGCGAACGAACCACGGTGCCCCGGTGATAGTTCTCAGGATCTTCAACTGGGCTCTTTGCACGATGTCAATGTTACTGCTGCACGCGTTACCCCATAGCTGGCAGCCATATGTCCAGATTGGTTTCAAAACGGAGTTGTAGAGCAGAACCTTGTAGTCCAGACTTAGCGGAGAGCGAGCGTTGATAAGCCAATGGAGGCTATTGGCTTTGAGTTTAAGCTGTGTTCTCTTAGCTTCAATGTGCCTGCGCCATGTAAGTCTTCTGTCCAAGTGTACTCCCAGGTACGTTACTTCGTTTGCTTTCGGGAGTGGAGTGTTGTTAAGCGTGAGTGGTGGACAGTCTTGCCTGTTTAAGGTGAAAGTTACATGTTTACATTTTTGTTCGTTTACCTTAATTCGCCAGTCGGATAGCCAGTTTTCTATGTTAACGATGTGACGAGCAAGTTGTGTTGTTGCTTGCAGTGGGCATCTGGAGCGGCTTAGAATAGCTGTATCGTCAGCAAAGGTTGATGTTGTTAGGCCTCTGCATGTTGGGATGTCTGCTGTGTAGAGTACGTAAAGTGTCGGCCCAAGTACGCTGCTCTGAGGAACGCCAGCTTCAATACGGTGTTCGTCGGATATTGCGGAGTTGCATCTTACTGCAAACTTCCTGTCGTAGAGGTACGACTTTAACAGTTTATGTGTGTTGACTGGGAGCGTTGTTTTGATCTTGTACATCAGACCTTCCAACCAGACTCTGTCGAACGCCTGAGACACATCCATAAATATTGCAGTGCAGCATTCTCGTTTTTCGAACGCGCCTCGTATTTCTGATGTTATGCGGTTGACCTGCTCAATAGTTCCGTGTTTTTCACGAAAACCGAATTGATGTGATGGGATTATGTTATTAAGATTCAGGAATTGATTAATCCGAGTCAGCAAACATTTTCCGAAGAGTTTTGATAGACACGATAAAAGGCTTATAGGTCTATACGACGAGGGAACTGTTCTTTCTTTACCAAGCTTTGGAATCATTATGATGATAGACTTTTTCCATCTCTCTGGAAAGTGGCCGAGTTGTGTGATTGCGTTGAATAACTGTGCAATGATGCAGACTGCACAATAGGGAAGCTCAATAATCATCTTTGGGGATATTAAGTCCCAGCCCGGGGATTTTTTTTGGGTTTAGATGCTGGTTGATAATTCTTGCGACTTCATTCGGGCGGAATACTATTGGCTCATGTTGAAGGGGAGAGTCGTTTATAACGGTCGGGAGTGCGAACGCGTTTGTAGCAGGATTAGGTTGGAAAACATTTTGCAGATGTTCCGCAAATGTTTTGGCTCTGTCTTCATCGCTCCGGGCCCAGCCACCTGCATTGTTTCTTAAAGGCATCACTGTTTCTGTCGGTGGACTTAGAGCTTTCCACAAAGAGTTTTTAGTGCCAGATGTTGATAGTTGCTCAATGTATCGGCGTTGGGCATATTCTTCTTCTCGCTTTAACGCTTTGGTGAGTTTACGTGTGGCTCTTCTTAGATTTTGCTTTGCTGACGGCGATCTGTGGGATTGCCAATGTCGCCTGAGGCGCCGCTTTTCATGAACGAGCTGTTCAATTTGGGGGTTTGTTGACATTTGGGCGTGTACTGCATTTACTGGTGTTGGTGTTGAGATGCGAGCTGCTTCGACGAAGACTGACTCAAGTTGCGGGTCCAGTTCAATGTGTGAACTTATATATTTTTTGTATTTGAGCCAGTTAGTTTTTTGTGTGGTCAACTTACCGGGGCGATTTACAAACTCTGGGTGGCGTAGTATTTGTATAAGAACAGGCCAGTGGTCGGATGAAAGATCCGAGAGGCTTTCGGCGCTTATCAGACTGCGGGGAATATTTTTGGTAACTGCAATATCAATCAAGTCGGGTAGTTTCTTGGGGTCTGTGGGCCAGTAAGTTGGTGTGCCAGGAGAGACGTGGCCGAGCCTGTTGTTTACTTTTACAAGTGCGTTGTACAGCTGCTTTCCCTTTGGATTCACAAGGCGAGATGCTATAAAGTGTTCTCCTAATGAGTTGAAAAATTCCATAAATTGGTCTTCAGATATGGTAAATCGAGGGGGGCAGTAGACGGCTGCTAGTGCAATTTGGTTACCACTATCAAGATGTATTTTTAAAGATGTGGCCTGTAGGTAGTTTCTGGCGAACACTTTGTGGTAGTGGTGCTTTAGCCGGCTTCTAATCAAAATACCAGTCCCGCCGTGTGCCTTACCATCGGGATGATTGGTTCCGTAGAATGTGTATCCGCTTATTGTAAAATTATATTTGTTAGTAAGGTGTGTTTCGGAGAGTAGCATAACGTCGATGTGCTTGTCGAGTAGGAATTGAGCTAACTCAAGTTTATGCTGTGAAACGCCGTTAGCATTCCACGTAGATATACGTAGCGAAGCCATTGATTATTTTGACTGTTGTGATATAAGCATTTGTACCAAAAGACTTTGATTTCGCATTAAATCTTGCATAGTTGCGTGCATAAATGACATAAACTCTGTCAAGCTCTGCTGCAGCGTACATATCATTGCTTCGAAGTTGCTTTGTGGCTGCTCTTGTGGCTTGTTGTCTTGTGCCGTATTTTTATCCACATGCATTGCTTGTGTGTACGGTGCAGTAGAGGCAGGAGGCACCAGACCAGATCTTAAGGCGCTTGCATAAGTCGCGTTTTTCGATACGGATACGGGACCAATGGAGGACCTGGCTGCAGTCGAGAAGAAGACGTCTGGGTTGCTTTTCGATGGAATGTAGTTAGGCTGTGCGCTTTGCGTGCGTGCTGTGTTCACGCGCTGGTGGATGCGAGACTTAAGTTCTTTGTAAATTGGGCAGCCTCTATAGTTAGCTGTGTGATTGCTGCCGCAGTTGCCGCACTTTTTTTTGCTAGAGTCACCTTTGCTTGCTGGGCAGCGCGACGACTCATGAAGATCGCCACAAACTACACATACCTGGCGCAGTGTGCAGTAAGTCCTTGTGTGGCCGTATTCTTGGCAGTTCATGCATTGTACCGGGCCTTTGCGTTTATGAGGCTCTTCAACGGTGATTCTACGGTGCAGTAGAAACTGAAGCTTGTAGAAGGGGTGCGCCTCATATTTTTTAGTTGTCTGCGTCTCAGGCTCAAGCTCAACTTTGAAAAGTGGTTGCGGCTGTCTGTTCTTGTTAAGGATGTTAAGAACTTTTTTAACACGGAATCCTTTCTCATTTAGCGCCTCTTGGATTTCATTTGGCGTGACATCCGACTCTATACCTTTAAGTACAACTTGCTGGCCCTTGCAGCTTTTTAGTTGGTACGTGTAAAAGTTTTTTTTGCTTTCCTTTAAGTATTTTGACAACACTCTAAAGTTGTCTTCGGTCTTTGTCTGCACTTTGATCTCCTGGATGTTACCCCTCTTTAGGGGAATGATGTGGAAATTATCATGACCAATTAGCTCACTGGAGCTTTTCTCTCGAATGAATATTGGTGGTGGCTTTGGCTTTTTTTTGTTACCTCCAACTGATTCTGGTGGCAGGTCGACAGCATTATCTGCTAAGATTTGAAATCTATTGGTGGGGTTTGGACTTTCGCATGAGTTGCCACGAGAGATTTTCGATTTAATTGTAGATTTTTGGGGGCTCAACTTACGCTTTATCTGTATGTAGCGATCCATACCTGTCTGTATGGCCGGCTTTACATTTGCGTTGGCTGCGGAATGTTTTGCTGACGGCGCGTCAGTCTTTGTGTTTTGAGAGAGGGCCGTCGGCACCGGTGCAATTGTTGTTGCAGTAGCTGTTTCAGCCGTCGTGGACAGAAGAGACAGGGAGCATGATCGAACTCTGTCGCGTGCTACGTGCTAGAGTTCGTTGGACGTGTTAGGTGTAGGTGACCGCGCGCAGTCGGATTTCGTCGAGAGTAGGGACGGAGAAGGGGAGCACGAACGTGCACTGTCGTGCGCTGAGAGCAAGAGTTCTTTTGCTCGCTCGCGCTCGGTTTCTTCGGCGACGTAGGCAAAGTACGCGTTGTTCCGTTGCAAAGAGAGCCGTCGCTCGTCTTGCTCGCGCTGTCGCTGAGAGCGAACGTCGTGCTGGCTCATTGTCTTGAGCGGGGTTAAGCTACTGATTTTTGTCTGTTATTTTAGTTTTGTTTATTTGTAGATAGTTAAATTGTGTTCACCAAAATAACTTTTTGATGTGCATTTTATTGCACAAAGCGTATTCTCGCGTAAATTATAATATAAATTTTTTGATTTTTTTTTAGGCACTTTACTCTTGTGATTATCAATTTGAAACCGGGGAAGAGTTACTCAGTTTTTTTTTGTTTCTGAAGTAACGTGAGGACTTAGTGTCTTTATTTGGTTTCCCCTGAAAAACAAAATACAATCAATACCCACAAACATATGAGAGCATACACACATGTAGATACAGATGCAGAAGGTTACTTGATTAAAAGTTAGCATTGCAATTTATTAACTAATTGAATATTCATCACTTACCCACTCTTAGAGCAGCGGACTGGAACCTCAAAGAGCCAACATGGACCGGCCGGATGCGGCTAGTGGCTAAGGGCACCTCATGTATTTTGAAGCTGGAGGATAAGGCTAGCGGCGCCCTTTTTGCCAACTGCCCCATCGATACATATCCTGGCATGGCCATCGAGGCGGTCTCGGACAGTTCACGCTATTTTGTTATAAGAGTACAGGATGACAATGGACGATCGGCTTTCCTGGGCCTCGGTTTTGGCGATCGCTCGGACTCGTTTGATTTAAATGTAGCTTTACAGGATCACTTCAAGTGGGTCAAGAATCAGGAGCAAATCGAAAAGGAGAAAACAGAGCCTAAGCAAGAGCTGGACTTGGGCTTTAAGGAGGGCGAAACCATTAAAATCAACATGCGCATTACAGTAAGACTCAAAATTATAAAATATATACTTATATACGTGGCCAGGACATTGGTTTAGCGAATTCCAAAGGAGGTAGTATGGCATATGCAGGTAAAGAGTCCGTCTGTCCGTATGAACGCAACCCTCAAAAACTTTTGTCAGATAAAATGCTAAGATTGGAGCGATACACTGCGGGGCTGGGCAATCAAAAAACAAGTCGATACACCTATGGGGTGCAAACACACATACAGTATGGCAAGAAAGTTTTTACACAACACTTAAAGTTAAATCTACCCATAACTTAAACTAATTTATTTAACAAAATAAGTCTAGTATATAATACGAAACTTAATGATAGTTTTTCGAGTACTGGCTTCTGGGGCCTTCGACTTGCTTTTGCAATTTTGGTCTTATATATTTAACTTAGCTCTATGAGTAAAACTTAATATATTTGAGATGTTGTCCGATGAGGGGATTTTAAGGAGGTCGGAGGGGGTTTGGGAACCAAAAATGAAGGCCCTAATGCTTTCTAGTTGACGAAATTAGTCAAAGGGGCTTGTTGTTGCCGTTTAGGAGGTGCTGGTGCGTGTCCTGTGTGTGTCCCATGCGTAGGCGTATAAAAGTCCCGCATACGAGTCGGGTGAGGGTAGGTGGGAGGTCAATTTTTTTCGCAGGTTGGGTTATATATGAAATAACGGTGATTGAAGCTGTACCATTGTTGCAGTTGTTTTGTTCTGAGCTGCCAATTTATCAAGTTGTTGGTGTCCTTTGCTGAATGGCTGCATGGGATGAAAGGCTGTGATGGCGAGTGATGAATGTGTTGGGCAGCTTTGTCAGCGTATTCATTACCTTGGATTCCTTGGTGGCTTGGGACTCAAAATAAGGTAATTTTGTGCTGATGGGCTGGTAAATAATATTCCATATTTCGCGTACTGTAGGGTCCGGGTGGTCAGGGTTTTGTATTGCTTTTAATGTGAAAAAACTGTCGGTGCAGATTACTACTGGTAAAAAAGTAAAGTGCGTGGGTGGCTGCAAGAGCTTTATACTTTTGTAAAGAAACATTGATGTAATTAAATGTGCTGTTGTAAATAATTTGTTTTTCTCACATATGTATGTCTTAAATTAATAAAAAAAAATAAAAATAAAACGAAAAATAATTGAAAAATAATCGGATTGATGTAGTGTCAAATGAAAAGCAAAATTGGCTGCCATAAAGTAATTACACATTGAAACAACCTTGTTTCTAGTGAGTTCTGATTAGATACTGATTTTATTCTTACAAATCCTAAGTCTTATATACTAACAGAATTTCTTTGCGTTGGCCTGCTGAGGAACATTGTTGCAGCAGACCGTCGCCTTATATTGTTTGATTGGGTTATTTTCTACCCTATGTTACTTATAGGTCTTTTTATAATTAAGTGATTTAAAAATTTATTTTTTTTTTATTTTTTAAAAAAAAAATTAAAAAAAATTAAAAAAAAAAAAAAAAAAAAAAAAAAAAAAAACGATTTATTCGATAACTGAAACCCGATAAAACCATATATTTCTCACATTCTTACAGCTAGAACTACCAATTTTGGTAAAAAGATCAATAGTCACGTCCCTAGATATTGACGTTGCCCAAAAAAATCCATCAACATTTTGGATGCCACGCCCCCTGATTCCGCCCCATCCCCCCTTCTCCTTGAAATTGGAAACGCCTATAGTTTTCACACTTTTTGGGCCAGAGCCACCAAATTTAATGTCAAGATCGGTACTGAAGTTTTCGAAAAAACTGCTTCAAAAATTTGGATGCCATGCCCACACCTTCCGCCCCCCGCCGTTGATAAAACGGTTATGCGTGTATCTCCCACATTTTTTGAACTAGAGTCACTAAATTTGGTAGGGCGATATATGGTGACATCTACAAAAGATCTGCATCAAAAATTTGGATACCACGCCCACCTCTGCCGCCCCCATCCTCCCTGCTCCTTGAAGTTGGAAACGCCGTTGGTTAAAAGCTAGAGCCACCAAAATTTGTATCAAGATAGATATTGACGTTCCCCTGAAAAATGAATCAATATTTTGGATGTCACGCCCCCTAATTCCGCCCAGCCCCCCCTTCTCCTTAAAATTGGAAACGCCTTTATTTTTCAGATTTGTTGAGCTAGAGACACCAAATATTGGTCAAGATTGGTAGTGAAGTTTTCCATCAAACTGCATCAAAAATTTGGATGCCACGCCGACACCTTCCGCCCCCCACCCCCCGACGTTGTTAAAACGGTTATGTGTGTATCTTCCACATATTTTGAACTAGAGTCACCAAATTTGGTAGGAAGATATATGGTGACAAATTTTGGATGCCACGCCCACCCAAGCCACCCGCCTAATAAAATCGGAATCGGCTATATCTTTAAAAATTTTTGAGCTAGAGCCACCAAACTTGGTAGGAAGATAGATAGTGGCATTTAAAAAAAATTGAATCAAAAATTCGGATGCCACACCCACCTCTGCCGCCCACCTTTTAAATTTTGAAGTTAAGTTATCTTCCACAGTTTTTGAGCTAAAGTCACCAAATTTGGTAACATGATAGCTGGCGATGGGCCACATGGCCCACTCCCTTCGCCCCTGCATTCCCCCTTATCAACCGTTCTATTACTGGTATCAAAGTATTCCGCAGTCGGTTGCGTCCGACTGCAACGTTTTTACTTGTTTTTTCTTTAATTTTTTCTAAATCTTTTAATATCACATCATATTGCTTGGAATTGAAGTATTCATGATCGACTTCTCCAATTTTGCACAATAAGCTATGATTTGCTTGAAAATTGTTTTGAAGTTTCTCTACTTCTTCCCCGTTAACCCCTTGACTTCCCTCTAGCTGTCTAACTCTTTTAACTATTTCTGACTGCTTCGTCAATAGTTGTATTGTCTTGTCGGAGAACATTTTTAAGAAAATTTTAAGTAGAAAAATTTAGGTGAAAAAAAATTTTAAGTGGATTTATATAAAATAAATTTTTAAGAGAATTTTACGTTGAAAAATATTGTATTTTCGTTAAAAATTTAAAACAATTTCAATAAAATTTTTGGATATTAGTGGACAGTATATAAAAAAATATTGTTATAATTTTTGTTTTGTTATTGCGAGGCGATCTTGCCGGCGTTTTCGCTTGGGTTCGCCAAAAGGCGCACTCGCATTTTAATATTTATTTTATTATTTTTGTTTAAGCAGACGCTTTATTTCGTCTATTTGATGCCACAGATTCGACGCCTCAATCCTGTCCAGTAGCTCTGCTTTTGTCTGTGCAGTCACAATCTGCACTCCCACGCAGCTCTGCTTCTGTCTTTGTAGTCAATCTACAATCCCTCGAAGCTCTGCTTTTATTTGCAGTCACAATTTTACGGCTGCACGCGCTGCACTATAGCTGGTTGTAGCGCTCTCCGCTATCTTCCCAGCTTGCAGATGCTGCCAGATGGTTTCTGCGTCTGGCGTGCTGTTTTAACTGCACTGCCAGAAGGTCTCTGTTTTTCAAGCGTGCTGTGTCTACTGCACTGCTCGATGGACCAAATGAAACAACCTTGTTTCTAGTGAGTTCTGATTAGATACTGATTTTATTCTTACAAATCCTAAGTCTTATACACTAACAGAGATTCTTTGCGTTGGCCTGCTGAGGAACATTGTTGCAGCAGACCGTCGCCGTATATTGTTTGCTTGGGTTATTTTCTACCCTTTGTTACTTATAGGTCTTTATATAATCTCAAGTGACCTTATGTTTATGATCTTTATTTATCTTAGTTATTGCTGCGGCTCCCTGCAGCTTCGTTTTAATGTATAGTTTTATTTTTGTGCCTAAGACTCAAGTGAGACTCGGTATAAAGTGTTCATGCGTGAACACACATTATTTTTCAAAAATTTCAATGACCGGTGGTAGGTATATACATGGGTGGTCATAGGTATTTACACAACACTTATAGTTAATTTTACCCATAACTTAAACTTACCTTGTGTAAGATATGGTATCAATGGAAAGGTCATTTAATTCGTTAATCCGTTTGAATGATACAATACTTTTCTTAATCCATTAAGCACCCATTGAAGGTTTTCAATTCTTGTAAGAGCCTAATTTTGTAACTTTTTCCCACGGGCTTAAACAGAAAATGTTTTGATGCAAAAATTTTCTCCAAACAATTCTGAACAAAATTTGTTCAAAAATCTCTTCGCTAGTATTTCTAATGATTTTTTGAAAATTGCTTAATATTACTATTTTACCCACTTTTCAAACAAAATAGTAATTATTAGTCATAGTAAAAAATTAAAAGTAAAGTATAAAATTAAATTTAAATCAAAAACTAAAATGTAAAAAAATGTAGGTAGAAAGCTTTAAAATTAATTGTTCTGGGAAACTCAACAAGCAAATTAGTGATTATGACTAGATAAATAAATAAAGATAGATCTCTTTAGTACTGGAATAGAAGCGTCAAGGGAAACAACTGAATTAAGCTTGTTATAGCAACACCCGTAAAGCTAGAGACTATAAAATTTACCATTATGTTTGTCTATTGGCGGGCCAGATAAATTGTCAAGATTTGGGTGCCACGCCTACTATGGGGCTGGGAAATCAATATAATCGATAACTGAAACCCGATAAAACCATATATTTCTCACATTCTTACAGCTAGAACAACCAATTTTGGTAAAAAGATCAATAGTCACGTCCCTAGATATTGACGTTGCCCAAAAAAATTCATCAACATTTTGGATGCCACGCCCCCTGATTCCGCCCCATCCCCCCTTCTCCTTGAAATTGGAAACGCCTATAGTTTTCACATTTTTTGGGCCAGAGCCACCAAATTTAGTGTCAAGATAGGTACTGAAGTTTTCGAAAAAACTGCTTCAAAAATTTGGATGCCATGCCCACACCTTCCGCCCCCCGCCGTTGATAAAACGGTTATGCGTGTATCTTCCACATTTTTTGAACTAGAGTCACTAAATTTGGTAGGGCGATATATGGTGACATCTACAAAAGATCTGCATCTAAAATTTGGATACCACGCCCACCTCTGCCGCCCCCATCCTCCCTGCTCCTTGAAGTTGGAAACGCCGTTGGTATTACATTTTTTGAGCTAGAGCGACCAAATTTTGTGTCAAGATCGATATTGACGTTCCCCAAAAAAATGTATCAAAATTTTGGATGCCACGCCCACTCCTTCCACCCCAATCCCCCGCCTCTACTTGAAATTGTAAACGCCTATAGTTTTTACATATTTTGGGCTAGCGCCACCAAATTTTGGGTCAAGATAGATATTGACGTTCCCCTAAAAAATGAATCAATATTTTGGATGTCAAGCCCCCCTAATACCGCCCCACCCCCCCTTCTCCTTAAAATTGGAAACGCCTTTATTTTTCAGATTTGTTGAGCTAGAGACACCAAATATTTTTCAAGATTGGTAGTGAAGTTTTCCATCAAACTGCATCAAAAATTTGGATGCCACGCTGACACCTTCCGCCCTCCACCCCCCGACGTTGTTAAAACGGTTATGCGTGTATCTTCCACATTTTTTGAACTAGAGTCACCAAATTTGGTAGGAAGATATATGGTGACATCTACAAAAGATCTGCATACAAATTTTGGATGCCACGCCCACCCAAGCCACCCGTCTAATAAAATCGGAATCGGCTATATCTTTAAAATTTTTTGAGCTAGAGCCACCAAACTTGGTAGGAAGATAGATAGTGGCATTTAAAAAAAATTGAATCAAAAATTTGGATGCCACACCCACCTCTGCCGCCCACCTTTTAAATTTGGGAGTTAAGTTATCTTCCACAGTTTTTGAGCTAAAATCACCAAATTTGTTAACATGATAGCTGGCGATGTTCACCACCCGTCCCACTCCTTTGCAAGCAGACTCCTTACCATCCGTTCTTTTACTGGTATCAAAGTATTCCGCAGTCGGTTGCGTCCGACTGCAACGTTTTCACTTGTTTTTTCTTTAATTTTTTCTAAATCTTTCAATATCACATCATATTGCTTGGAATTGAAGTATTCATGATCGACTACTCCAATTTTGCACAATAAGCTATGATTTGCTTGTTTTGAAGTTTCTCTACTTCTTCCCCGTCAACTCCTTGACTTCCCTCTAGCTGTCTAACTCTCTTAACTATTTCTGACTGCTTCGTCAATAGTTGTATTGTCTTGTCGGAGAACATTTTTAAGAAAATTTTAAGTAGAAAAATTTACGTGAAATAAAAATTTTAAGTGGATTTATATAAAATAAATTTTTAAGAGAATTTTACGTTGAAAAATATTGTATTTTTCGTTAAAAATTTAAAACAATTTCAATAAAATTTTTGGATATTAGTGGACTGTATATAAAAAAATATTGTTATAATTTTTGTTTTGTTATTGCGAGGCGATCTTGCCGGCGTTTTCGCTTGGGTTCGCCAAAAGGCGCACTCGCATTTTAATATTTATTTTATTATTTTTGTTTAAGCAGACGCTTTATTTCGTCTATTTGATGCCACAGATTCGACGCCTCGATCCTGTCCAGTAGCTCTGCTTTTGTCTGTGCAGTCACAATCTGCACTCCCACGCAGCTCTGCTTCTGTCTTTGTAGTCAATCTACAATCCCTCGAAGCTCTGCTTTTATTTGCAGTCACAATTTTACGGCTGCACGCGCTGCACTATAGCTGGTTGTAGCGCTCTCCGCTATCTTCCCAGCTTTTGCAGATGCTGCCGACAGAAAACCAAATTTTTCGGCTGCAGGCTCTGTACTATTGCTGTTTGTAGCGATCTCCGCTATCTTCCCAGCTTGCAGATGCTGCCAGATGGTTTCCGCGTCTGGCGTGCTGTTTTAACTGCACTGCCAGAAGGTCTCTGTTTTTCAAGCGTGCTGTGTCTACTGCACTGCTCGATGGACCAAATGAAACAACCTTGTTTCTAGTGAGTTCTGATTAGATACTGATTTTATTCTTACAAATCCTAAGTCTTATATACTAACAGAATTTCTTTGCGTTGGCCTGCTGAGGAACATTGTTGCAGCAGACCGTCGCCATATATTGTTTGCTTGGGTTATTTTCAAGTGACCTTATGTTTATGATCTTTATTTATCTTAGTTATTGCTGCGGCTCCCTGCAGCTTCGTTTTAATGTATAGTGTTATTTTTGTGCCTAAGACTCAAGTGAGGCTCGGTATAAAGTGTTCATGCGTGAACACTCATTATTTTTCAAAATTTCAATGACCGATGGTAGGTATATACTAGAGCCCTGTATTTATGCACTTACAAGACATCAAGACTGTCTTGCGCGCTAACAAAACAAACGACACAAAGACTTAGCCTCACTATGGCGAGCAAAACAAAGACATGGCAACTCGTTCGTTAAACGAGCCTAAACAAACGCATAACAAACGAACGAAACTGGGTGCCTTTTCCTAAATGCTTGCTTATGACTCCAAAGACTTGCTGAAAGTAGCATTGCTGCAATACATATGCACAAGATCACTAATACGTGTGCAAAGCAGCAAAGTTCGGAGGAAAAGAAAAGAAGACGAATGTGTATATGTATACAGTGGCTCAGCATTTACAGTTATTTTGCGGGATCGTCTCTCATTCTACGACCTTCGCTGCACAATATTTTGTTGCGCAGCGCGTAGAATGTCTCCCATGTTTGTTTGGTTCTTGCTGTGCATGCTACTTCCAAGTCATGGTTCTTGCTGTGCATGCCACTTTCAAGTCATGGTTCTTGTTTTGTTTGCTTAGCAACACACAAACACCGATTTTACACGTCTTCTTTTTGCATTTTTCAAAAAGTACCGAAACCAAATGCATTTGTGCAGGGCCCTAGTATATACATGGGTGGTCGTAGGTATTTACACACCACTTATGGTTAATTTTACCCATAACTTAAACTTACTTTGTGTAAGATATGGTATCAATGGAAAGGTCATTTAATTTCCGTTTGAATGATGAATGATACAATACTTTTCTTAATCCATTAAGCACCCATTGAAGGTTTTCAATTCTTGTAAGAGCCTACTTTTGTAACTTTTTCCCACGGGCTTAAACAGAAAATGTTTTGATGCAAAAATTTTCTCCAAACAATTCTGAACAATTTTTATCCAAAAATCTCTTCGCTTGTATTTCTAATGATTTATTGAAAATTGCTTAATATTACTATTTTACCCACTTTTCAAACAAAATAGTAATTATTAGTCATAGTAAAAAATTAAAAGGAAAGTATAAAATTAAATTTAAATCAAAAACTAAAGTGTAAAAAAATGTAGGTAGAAAGTTTTAAAACTAATTGTTCTGGGAAACTTAACAAGCAAATTAGTGATTATGACTAGATAAATAAATAAAGATGGATCTCTTTAGTACTGAAATAGAAGCGTCAAGGGAAACAACTGAATTAAGCTTGTTATAGCAACACCCGTAAAGCTAGAGACTATAAAATTTACCATTATGTTTGTCTATTGGCGGGCCAGATAAATTGTCAAGATTTGGGTGCCACGCCTACTAGGGGGCTGGGAAATCAATATAATCGATAACTGAAACCCGATAAAACCATATATTTCTCACATTCTTACAGCTAGAACTACCAATTTTGGTAAAAGATCAATAGTCACGTCCCTAGATATTGACGTTGCCCAAAAAAATTCATCAACATTTTGGATGCCACGCCCCCTGATTCCGCCCCATCCCCCCTTCTCCTTGAAATTGGAAACGCCTATAGTTTTCACATTTTTTGGGCCAGAGCCACCAAATTTAGTGTCAAGATAGGTACTGAAGTTTTCGAAAAAACTGCTTCAAAAATTTGGATGCCATGCCCACACCTTCCGCCCCCCGCCGTTGATAAAACGGTTATGCGTGTATCTTCCACATTTTTGAACTAGAGTCACTAAATTTGGTAGGGCGATATATGGTGACATCTACAAAAGATCTGCATCAAAAATTTGGATACCACGCCCACCTCTGCCGCCCCCATCCTCCCTGCTCCTTGAAGTTGGAAACGCCGTTGGTTTTACATTTTTGAGCTAGAGCCACCAAAATTTGTGTCAAGATCGATATTGACGTTCCCCAAAAAAATGTATCAAAATTTTGGATGCCACGCCCCCTCCTTCCACCCCAATCCCCCCGCCTCTCCTTGAAATTGTAAACGCCTATAGTTCTTACATATTTTGGGCTAGCGCCACCAAATTTTGGGTCAAGATAGATATTGACGTTCCCCTAAAAAATGAATCAATATTTTGGATGTCACGCCCCCCTAATTCCGCCCCACCCCCTTCTCCTTTAAATTGGAAACGCCTTTATTTTTCAGATTTTTATACCCCTAACCCATAAAATGGGTAAGAGGGGTATAATGGTTTTGTGCAAAAGTATGTAAAAGGCAGAAGAAAGCATCTCCGACCCCATAAAGTATATATATTCTTGATCAGCATCAACAGCCGAGTCGATAAAGCCATGTCCGTCTGTCCGTCCGTCCGTCTGTCCATCCGTCTGTATGAACGCGTCGATCTCAGAGACTACAAGAGCTAGGGACTTCAGATTTTGAATATAAGTTCTCCTATACCATGAGCGGAACAAGTTTGTTTCAAATTATCGATAACTATTCAAGTTTCCGATATACACATGAAATCGATTACAAAAAAATCTCGAATTTGAAAAATGTAAAAATGGTTGTTGAAATAATGGATAACGATAGAACTTTTCTGAAAATTTCACCAGAGATATCGAAGATTGAAGTTTAGGTCACAGATGCATACAGACAATGACTGTGCGCGTTGAGTATAGGGTTCGGGGTATCTCCTAGTCGGGAAATCTCGACTAGAGCCTTCTTACTTGTTTGAGCTAGAGATACCAAATTTTGGTCAAGATAGGTAGTGAAGTTTTCCATCAAAATGCATCACAAATTTGGATGCCACGCCCACACCTTCCGGCCCCCAGCCCCCGACGTTGTTTAAAATGGTTATGCGTGAACTAGAGTCACCAAATTTGGTAGGAAGATATATGGTGACAAATTTTGGATGCCACGCCCACCCAAGCCACCCGCCTAATAAAATCGAAATCGGCTATATCTTTAAAATTTTTTGAGCTAGAGCCACCAAACTTGGTAGGAAGATAGATAGTGGCATTTAAAAAAAATTGAATCAAAAATTTTGATGCCACACCCACCTCTGCCGCCCACCTTTTAAATTTGGGAGTTAAGTTTTCTTCCACAGTTTTTGAGCTAAAATCACCAAATTTGATAACACTCTTTGCAAGCAGACTCCTTACCATCCGTTCTTTTACTGGTATCAAAGTATTCCGCAGTCGGTTGCGTCCGACTGCAACGTTTTCACTTGTTTTTTCTTTAATTTTTTCTAAATCTTTCAATATCACATCATATTGCTTGGAATTGAAGTATTCATGATCGACTACTCCAATTTTGCACAATAAGCTATGATTTGCTTGCTTTGAAGTTTCTCTACTTCTTCCCCGTCAACTCCTTGACTTCCCTCTAGCTGTCTAACTCTCTTAACTATTTCTGACTGCTTCGTCAATAGTTGTATTGTCTTGTCGGAGAACATTTTTAAGAAAATTTTAAGTAGAAAAATTTACGTGAAATAAAAATTTTAAGTGGATTTATATAAAATAAATTTTTAAGAGAATTTTACGTTGAAAAATATTGTATTTTTCGTTAAAAATTTAAAACAATTTCAATAAAATTTTTGGATATTAGTGGACTGTATATAAAAAATATTGTTATAATTTTTGTTTTGTTATTGCGAGGCGATCTTGCCGGCGTTTTCGCTTGGGTTCGCCAAAAGGCGCACTCGCATTTTAATATTTATTTTATTATTTTTGTTTAAGCAGACGCTTTATTTCGTCTATTTGATGCCACAGATTCGACGCCTCGATCCTGTCCAGTAGCTCTGCTTTTGTCTGTGCAGTCACAATCTGCACTCCCACGCAGCTCTGCTTCTGTCTTTGTAGTCAATCTACAATCCCTCGAAGCTCTGCTTTTATTTGCAGTCACAATTTTACGGCTGCACGCGCTGCACTATAGCTGGTTGTAGCGCTCTCCGCTATCTTCCCAGCTTTTGCAGATGCTGCCGACAGAAAACCAAATTTTTCGGCTGCAGGCTCTGTACTATTGCTGTTTGTAGCGATCTCCGCTATCTTCCCAGCTTGCAGATGCTGCCAGATGGTTTCCGCGTCTGGCGTGCTGTTTTAACTGCACTGCCAGAAGGTCTCTGTTTTTCAAGCGTGCTGTGTCTACTGCACTGCTCGATGGACCAAATGAAACAACCTTGTTTCTAGTGAGTTCTGATTAGATACTGATTTTATTCTTACAAATCCTAAGTCTTATATACTAACAGAATTTCTTTGCGTTGGCCTGCTGAGGAACATTGTTGCAGCAGACCGTCGCCATATATTGTTTGCTTGGGTTATTTTCAAGTGACCTTATGTTTATGATCTTTATTTATCTTAGTTATTGCTGCGGCTCCCTGCAGCTTCGTTTTAATGTATAGTGTTATTTTTGTGCCTAAGACTCAAGTGAGGCTCGGTATAAAGTGTTCATGCGTGAACACTCATTATTTTTCAAAATTTCAATGACCGATGGTAGGTATATACTAGAGCCCTGTATTTATGCACTTACAAGACATCAAGACTGTCTTGCGCGCTAACAAAACAAACGACACAAAGACTTAGCCTCAATATGGCGAGCAAAACAAAGACATGGCAACTCGTTCGTTAAACGAGCCTAAACAAACGCATAACAAACGAACGAAACTGGGTGCCTTTTCCTAAATGCTTGCTTATGACTCCAAAGACTTGCTGAAAGTAGCATTGCTGCAATACATATGCACAAGATCACTAATACGTGTGCAAAGCAGCAAAGTTCGGAGGAAAAGAAAAGAAGACGAATGTGTATATGTATACAGTGGCTCAGCATTTACAGTTATTTTGCGGGATCGTCTCTCATTCTACGACCTTCGCTGCACAATATTTTGTTGCGCAGCGCGTAGAATGTCTCCCATGTTTGTTTGGTTCTTGCTGTGCATGCTACTTCCAAGTCATGGTTCTTGCTGTGCATGCCACTTTCAAGTCATGGTTCTTGTTTTGTTTGCTTAGCAACACACAAACACCGATTTTACACGTCTTCTTTTTGCATTTTTCAAAAAGTACCGAAACCAAATGCATTTGTGCAGGGCCCTAGTATATACATGGGTGGTCATAGGTATTTACACACCACTTATGGTTAATTTTACCCATAACTTAAACTTACTTTGTGTAAGATATGGTATCAATGGAAAGGTCATTTAATTTCCGTTTGAATGATGAATGATACAATACTTTTCTTAATCCATTAAGCACCCATTGAAGGTTTTCAATTCTTGTAAGAGCCTACTTTTGTAACTTTTTCCCACGGGCTTAAACAGAAAATGTTTTGATGCAAAAATTTTCTCCAAACAATTCTGAACAATTTTTATCCAAAAATCTCTTCGCTTGTATTTCTAATGATTTATTGAAAATTGCTTAATATTACTATTTTACCCACTTTTCAAACAAAATAGTAATTATTAGTCATAGTAAAAAATTAAAAGGAAAGTATAAAATTAAATTTAAATCAAAAACTAAAGTGTAAAAAAATGTAGGTAGAAAGTTTTAAAACTAATTGTTCTGGGAAACTTAACAAGCAAATTAGTGATTATGACTAGATAAATAAATAAAGATGGATCTCTTTAGTACTGAAATAGAAGCGTCAAGGGAAACAACTGAATTAAGCTTGTTATAGCAACACCCGTAAAGCTAGAGACTATAAAATTTACCATTATGTTTGTCTATTGGCGGGCCAGATAAATTGTCAAGATTTGGGTGCCACGCCTACTAGGGGGCTGGGAAATCAATATAATCGATAACTGAAACCCGATAAAACCATATATTTCTCACATTCTTACAGCTAGAACTACCAATTTTGGTAAAAAGATCAATAGTCACGTCCCTAGATATTGACGTTGCCCAAAAAAATTCATCAACATTTTGGATGCCACGCCCCCTGATTCCGCCCCATCCCCCTTCTCCTTGAAATTGGAAACGCCTATAGTTTTCACATTTTTTGGGCCAGAGCCACCAAATTTAGTGTCAAGATAGGTACTGAAGTTTTCGAAAAAACTGCTTCAAAAATTTGGATGCCATGCCCACACCTTCCGCCCCCCGCCGTTGATAAAACGGTTATGCGTGTATCTTCCACATTTTTTGAACTAGAGTCACTAAATTTGGTAGGGCGATATATGGTGACATCTACAAAAGATCTGCATCAAAAATTTGGATACCACGCCCACCTCTGCCGCCCCCATCCTCCCTGCTCCTTGAAGTTGGAAACGCCGTTGGTTTTACATTTTTTGAGCTAGAGCCACCAAAATTTGTGTCAAGATCGATATTGACGTTCCCCAAAAAAATGTATCAAAATTTTGGATGCCACGCCCCCTCCTTCCACCCCAATCCCCCGCCTCTCCTTGAAATTGTAAACGCCTATAGTTCTTACATATTTTGGGCTAGCGCCACCAAATTTTGGGTCAAGATAGATATTGACGTTCCCCTAAAAAATGAATCAATATTTTGGATGTCACGCCCCCCTAATTCCGCCCCACCCCCTTCTCCTTTAAATTGGAAACGCCTTTATTTTTCAGATTTTTATACCCCTAACCCATAAAATGGGTAAGAGGGGTATAATGGTTTTGTGCAAAAGTATGTAACAGGCAGAAGAAAGCATCTCCGACCCCATAAAGTATATATATTCTTGATCAGCATCAACAGCCGAGTCGATAAAGCCATGTCCGTCTGTCCGTCCGTCCGTCTGTCCATCCGTCTGTATGAACGCGTCGATCTCAGAGACTACAAGAGCTAGGGACTTCAGATTTTGAATATAAGTTCTCCTATACCATGAGCGGAACAAGTTTGTTTCAAATTATCGATAACTATTCAAGTTTCCGATATACACATGAAATCGATTACAAAAAAATCTCGAATTTGAAAAATGTAAAAATGGTTGTTGAAATAATGGATAACGATAGAACTTTTCTGAAAATTTCACCAGAGATATCGAAGATTGAAGTTTAGGTCACAGATGCATACAGACAATGACTGTGCGCGTTGAGTATAGGGTTCGGGGTATCTCCTAGTCGGGAAATCTCGACTAGAGCCTTCTTACTTGTTTGAGCTAGAGATACCAAATTTTGGTCAAGATAGGTAGTGAAGTTTTCCATCAAAATGCATCACAAATTTGGATGCCACGCCCACACCTTCCGGCCCCCAGCCCCCGACGTTGTTTAAAATGGTTATGCGTGAACTAGAGTCACCAAATTTGGTAGGAAGATATATGGTGACAAATTTTGGATGCCACGCCCACCCAAGCCACCCGCCTAATAAAATCGAAATCGGCTATATCTTTAAAATTTTTTGAGCTAGAGCCACCAAACTTGGTAGGAAGATAGATAGTGGCATTTAAAAAAATTGAATCAAAAATTTTGATGCCACACCCACCTCTGCCGCCCACCTTTTAAATTTGGGAGTTAAGTTTTCTTCCACAGTTTTTGAGCTAAAATCACCAAATTTGATAACACTCTTTGCAAGCAGACTCCTTACCATCCGTTCTTTTACTGGTATCAAAGTATTCCGCAGTCGGTTGCGTCCGACTGCAACGTTTTCACTTGTTTTTTCTTTAATTTTTTCCAAATCTTTCAATATCACATCATATTGCTTGGAATTGAAGTATTCATGATCGACTACTCCAATTTTGAACAATAAGCTATGATTTGCTTGTTTTGAAGTTTCTCTACTTCTTCCCCGTCAACCCCTTGACTTCCCTCTAGCTGTCTAACTCTTTTAACTATTTCTGACTGCTTCGTCAATAGTTGTATTGTCTTGTCGGAGAACATTTTTAAGAAAATTTTTAGTAGAAAAATTTACGTGAAAGCAAAATTTTAAGTGGATTTATATAAAATAAATTTTTAAGAGAATTTTACGTTGAAAAATATTGTATTTTTCGGTAAAAATTTAAAACAATTTCAATAAAATTTTTGGATATTAGTAGACTGTATATAAAAAAATATTGTTATAATTTTTGTTTTGTTATTGCGAGGCGATCTTGCCGGCGTTTTCGCTTGGGTTCGCCAAAAGGCGCACTCGCATTTTAATATTTATTTTATTATTTTTATTTAAGCAGACGCTTTATTTCGTCTATTTGATGCCACAGATTCGACGCCTCGATCCTGTCCAGTAGCTCTGCTTTTGTCTGTGCAGTCACAATCTGCACTCCCACGCAGCTCTGCTTCTGTCTTTGTAGTCAATCTACAATCCCTCGAAGCTCTGCTTTTATTTGCAGTCACAATTTTACGGCTGCACGCGCTGCACTATAGCTGGTTGTAGCGCTCTCCGCTATCTTCCCAGCTTTTGCAGATGCTGCCGACAGAAAACCAAATTTTTCGGCTGCAGGCTCTGTACTATTGCTGTTTGTAGCGATCTCCGCTATCTTCCCAGCTTGCAGATGCTGCCAGATGGTTTCCGCGTCTGGCGTGCTGTTTTAACTGCACTGCCAGAAGGTCTCTGTTTTTCAAGCGTGCTGTGTCTACTGCACTGCTCGATGGACCAAATGAAACAACCTTGTTTCTAGTGAGTTCTGATTAGATACTGATTTTATTCTTACAAATCCTAAGTCTTATATACTAACAGAATTTCTTTGCGTTGGCCTGCTGAGGAACATTGTTGCAGCAGACCGTCGCCATATATTGTTTGCTTGGGTTATTTTCAAGTGACCTTATGTTTATGATCTTTATTTATCTTAGTTATTGCTGCGGCTCCCTGCAGCTTCGTTTTAATGTATAGTGTTATTTTTGTGCCTAAGACTCAAGTGAGGCTCGGTATAAAGTGTTCATGCGTGAACACTCATTATTTTTCAAAAATTTCAATGACCGATGGTAGGTATATACTAGAGCCCTGTATTTATGCACTTACAAGACATCAAGACTGTCTTGCGCGCTAACAAAACAAACGACACAAAGACTTAGCCTCACTATGGCGAGCAAAACAAAGACATGGCAACTCGTTCGTTAAACGAGCCTAAACAAACGCATAACAAACGAACGAAACTGGGTGCCTTTTCCTAAATGCTTGCTTATGACTCCAAAGACTTGCTGAAAGTAGCATTGCTGCAATACATATGCACAAGATCACTAATACGTGTGCAAAGCAGCAAAGTTCGGAGGAAAAGAAAAGAAGACGAATGTGTATATGTATACAGTGGCTCAGCATTTACAGTTATTTTGCGGGATCGTCTCTCATTCTACGACCTTCGCTGCACAATATTTTGTTGCGCAGCGCGTAGAATGTCTCCCATGTTTGTTTGGTTCTTGCTGTGCATGCTACTTCCAAGTCATGGTTCTTGCTGTGCATGCCACTTTCAAGTCATGGTTCTTGTTTTGTTTGCTTAGCAACACACAAACACCGATTTTACACGTCTTCTTTTTGCATTTTTCAAAAAGTACCGAAACCAAATGCATTTGTGCAGGGCCCTAGTATATACATGGGTGGTCATAGGTATTTACACACCACTTATGGTTAATTTTACCCATAACTTAAACTTACTTTGTGTAAGATATGGTATCAATGGAAAGGTCATTTAATTTCCGTTTGAATGATGAATGATACAATACTTTTCTTAATCCATTAAGCACCCATTGAAGGTTTTCAATTCTTGTAAGAGCCTACTTTTGTAACTTTTTCCCACGGGCTTAAACAGAAAATGTTTTGATGCAAAAATTTTCTCCAAACAATTCTGAACAATTTTTATCCAAAAATCTCTTCGCTTGTATTTCTAATGATTTATTGAAAATTGCTTAATATTACTATTTTACCCACTTTTCAAACAAAATAGTAATTATTAGTCATAGTAAAAAATTAAAAGGAAAGTATAAAATTAAATTTAAATCAAAAACTAAAGTGTAAAAAAATGTAGGTAGAAAGTTTTAAAACTAATTGTTCTGGGAAACTTAACAAGCAAATTAGTGATTATGACTAGATAAATAAATAAAGATGGATCTCTTTAGTACTGAAATAGAAGCGTCAAGGGAAACAACTGAATTAAGCTTGTTATAGCAACACCCGTAAAGCTAGAGACTATAAAATTTACCATTATGTTTGTCTATTGGCGGGCCAGATAAATTGTCAAGATTTGGGTGCCACGCCTACTAGGGGGCTGGGAAATCAATATAATCGATAACTGAAACCCGATAAAACCATATATTTCTCACATTCTTACAGCTAGAACTACCAATTTTGGTAAAAAGATCAATAGTCACGTCCCTAGATATTGACGTTGCCCAAAAAAATTCATCAACATTTTGGATGCCACGCCCCCTGATTCCGCCCCATCCCCCCTTCTCCTTGAAATTGGAAACGCCTATAGTTTTCACATTTTTTGGGCCAGAGCCACCAAATTTAGTGTCAAGATAGGTACTGAAGTTTTCGAAAAAACTGCTTCAAAAATTTGGATGCCATGCCCACACCTTCCGCCCCCGCCGTTGATAAAACGGTTATGCGTGTATCTTCCACATTTTTGAACTAGAGTCACTAAATTTGGTAGGGCGATATATGGTGACATCTACAAAAGATCTGCATCAAAAATTTGGATACCACGCCCACCTCTGCCGCCCCCATCCTCCCTGCTCCTTGAAGTTGGAAACGCCGTTGGTTTTACATTTTTTGAGCTAGAGCCACCAAAATTTGTGTCAAGATCGATATTGACGTTCCCCAAAAAAATGTATCAAAATTTTGGATGCCACGCCCCCTCCTTCCACCCCAATCCCCCGCCTCTCCTTGAAATTGTAAACGCCTATAGTTCTTACATATTTTGGGCTAGCGCCACCAAATTTTGGGTCAAGATAGATATTGACGTTCCCCTAAAAAATGAATCAATATTTTGGATGTCACGCCCCCCTAATTCCGCCCCACCCCCTTCTCCTTTAAATTGGAAACGCCTTTATTTTTCAGATTTTTATACCCCTAACCCATAAAATGGGTAAGAGGGGTATAATGGTTTTGTGCAAAAGTATGTAACAGGCAGAAGAAAGCATCTCCGACCCCATAAAGTATATATATTCTTGATCAGCATCAACAGCCGAGTCGATAAAGCCATGTCCGTCCGTCTGTCCATCCGTCTGTATGAACGCGTCGATCTCAGAGACTACAAGAGCTAGGGACTTCAGATTTTGAATATAAGTTCTCCTATACCATGAGCGGAACAAGTTTGTTTCAAATTATCGATAACTATTCAAGTTTCCGATATACACATGAAATCGATTACAAAAAAATCTCGAATTTGAAAAATGTAAAAATGGTTGTTGAAATAATGGATAACGATAGAACTTTTCTGAAAATTTCACCAGAGATATCGAAGATTGAAGTTTAGGTCACAGATGCATACAGACAATGACTGTGCGCGTTGAGTATAGGGTTCGGGGTATCTCCTAGTCGGGAAATCTCGACTAGAGCCTTCTTACTTGTTTGAGCTAGAGATACCAAATTTTGGTCAAGATAGGTAGTGAAGTTTTCCATCAAAATGCATCACAAATTTGGATGCCACGCCCACACCTTCCGGCCCCCAGCCCCCGACGTTGTTTAAAATGGTTATGCGTGAACTAGAGTCACCAAATTTGGTAGGAAGATATATGGTGACAAATTTTGGATGCCACGCCCACCCAAGCCACCCGCCTAATAAAATCGAAATCGGCTATATCTTTAAAATTTTTTGAGCTAGAGCCACCAAACTTGGTAGGAAGATAGATAGTGGCATTTAAAAAAAATTGAATCAAAAATTTTGATGCCACACCCACCTCTGCCGCCCACCTTTTAAATTTGGGAGTTAAGTTTTCTTCCACAGTTTTTGAGCTAAAATCACCAAATTTGATAACACTCTTTGCAAGCAGACTCCTTACCATCCGTTCTTTTACTGGTATCAAAGTATTCCGCAGTCGGTTGCGTCCGACTGCAACGTTTTCACTTGTTTTTTCTTTAATTTTTTCCAAATCTTTCAATATCACATCATATTGCTTGGAATTGAAGTATTCATGATCGACTACTCCAATTTTGAACAATAAGCTATGATTTGCTTGTTTTGAAGTTTCTCTACTTCTTCCCCGTCAACCCCTTGACTTCCCTCTAGCTGTCTAACTCTTTTAACTATTTCTGACTGCTTCGTCAATAGTTGTATTGTCTTGTCGGAGAACATTTTTAAGAAAATTTTAAGTAGAAAAATTTACGTGAAAGCAAAATTTTAAGTGGATTTATATAAAATAAATTTTTAAGAGAATTTTACGTTGAAAAATATTGTATTTTTCGGTAAAAATTTAAAACAATTTCAATAAAATTTTTGGATATTAGTGGACTGTATATAAAAAAATATTGTTATAATTTTTGTTTTGTTATTGCGAGGCGATCTTGCCGGCGTTTTCGCTTGGGTTCGCCAAAAGGCGCACTCGCATTTTAATATTTATTTTATTATTTTTATTTAAGCAGACGCTTTATTTCGTCTATTTGATGCCACAGATTCGACGCCTCGATCCTGTCCAGTAGCTCTGCTTTTGTCTGTGCAGTCACAATCTGCACTCCCACGCAGCTCTGCTTCTGTCTTTGTAGTCAATCTACAATCCCTCGAAGCTCTGCTTTTATTTGCAGTCACAATTTTACGGCTGCACGCGCTGCACTATAGCTGGTTGTAGCGCTCTCCGCTATCTTCCCAGCTTTTGCAGATGCTGCCGACAGAAAACCAAATTTTTCGGCTGCAGGCTCTGTACTATTGCTGTTTGTAGCGATCTCCGCTATCTTCCCAGCTTGCAGATGCTGCCAGATGGTTTCCGCGTCTGGCGTGCTGTTTTAACTGCACTGCCAGAAGGTCTCTGTTTTTCAAGCGTGCTGTGTCTACTGCACTGCTCGATGGACCAAATGAAACAACCTTGTTTCTAGTGAGTTCTGATTAGATACTGATTTTATTCTTACAAATCCTGTCTTATATATACTAACAGAATTTCTTTGCGTTGGCCTGCTGAGGAACATTGTTGCAGCAGACCGTCGCCATATATTGTTTGCTTGGGTTATTTTCAAGTGACCTTATGTTTATGATCTTTATTTATCTTAGTTATTGCTGCGGCTCCCTGCAGCTTCGTTTTAATGTATAGTGTTATTTTTGTGCCTAAGACTCAAGTGAGACTCGGTATAAAGTGTTCATGCGTGAACACTCATTATTTTTCAAAAATTTCAATGACCGATGGTAGGTATATACTAGAGCCCTGTATTTATGCACTTACAAGACATCAAGACTGTCTTGCGCGCTAACAAAACAAACGACACAAAGACTTAGCCTCACTATGGCGAGCAAAACAAAGACATGGCAACTCGTTCGTTAAACGAGCCTAAACAAACGCATAACAAACGAACGAAACTGGGTGCCTTTTCCTAAATGCTTGCTTATGACTCCAAAGACTTGCTGAAAGTAGCATTGCTGCAATACATATGCACAAGATCACTAATACGTGTGCAAAGCAGCAAAGTTCGGAGGAAAAGAAAAGAAGACGAATGTGTATATGTATACAGTGGCTCAGCATTTACAGTTATTTTGCGGGATCGTCTCTCATTCTACGACCTTCGCTGCACAATATTTTGTTGCGCAGCGCGTAGAATGTCTCCCATGTTTGTTTGGTTCTTGCTGTGCATGCTACTTCCAAGTCATGGTTCTTGCTGTGCATGCCACTTTCAAGTCATGGTTCTTGTTTTGTTTGCTTAGCAACACACAAACACAGATTTTACACGTCTTCTTTTTGCATTTTTCAAAAAGTACCGAAACCAAATGCATTTGTGCAGGGCCCTAGTATATACATGGGTGGTCATAGGTATTTACACAACACTTATAGTTAATTTTACCCATAACTTAAACTTACTTTGTGTAAGATATGGTATCAATGGAAAGGTCATTTAATTTCCGTTTGAATGATGAATGATACAATACTTTTCTTAATCCATTAAGCACCCATTGAAGGTTTTCAATTCTTGTAAGAGCCTACTTTTGTAACTTTTTCCCACGGGCTTAAACAGAAAATGTTTTGATGCAAAAATTTTCTCCAAACAATTCTGAACAAAATTTTTTCAAAAATCTCTTCGCTTGTATTTCTAATGATTTATTGAAAATTGCTTAATATTACTATTTTACCCACTTTTCAAACAAAATAGTAATTATTAGTCATAGTAAAAAATTAAAGGTAAAGTATAAAATTAAATTTAAATCAAAAACTAAAATGTAAAAAAATGTAGGTAGAAAGTTTTAAAATTAATTGTTCTGGGAAACTTAACAAGCAAATTAGTGATTATGACTAGATAAATAAATAAAGATGGATCTCTTTAGTACTGGAATAGAAGCGTCAAGGGAAACAACTGAATTAAGCTTGTTATAGCAACACCCGTAAAGCTAGAGACTATAAAATTTACCATTATGTTTGTCTATTGGCGGGCCAGATAAATTGTCAAGATTTGGGTGCCACGCCTACTAGGGGGCTGGGAAATCAATATAATCGATAACTGAAACCCGATAAAACCATATATTTCTCACATTCTTACAGCTAGAACTACCAATTTTGGTAAAAAGATCAATAGTCACGTCCCTAGATATTGACGTTGCCCAAAAAAATTCATCAACATTTTGGATGCCACGCCCCCTGATTCCGCCCCATCCCCCCTTCTCCTTGAAATTGGAAACGCCTATAGTTTTCACATTTTTTGGGCCAGAGCCACCAAATTTAGTGTCAAGATAGGTACTGAAGATTTCGAAAAAACTGCTTCAAAAATTTGGATGCCATGCCCACACCTTCCGCCCCCCGCCGTTGATAAAACGGTTATGCGTGTATCTTCCACATTTTTTGAACTAGAGTCACTAAATTTGGTAGGGCGATATATGGTGACATCTACAAAAGATCTGCATCAAAAATTTGGATACCACGCCCACCTCTGCCGCCCCCATCCTCCCTGCTCCTTGAAGTTGGAAACGCCGTTGGTTTTACATTTTTTGAGCTAGAGCCACCAAAATTTGTGTCAAGATAGGTAATGACGTTCCCCAAAAAAATGAATCAAAATTTTGAATGCCACGCCCACTCCCTCCACCCCCATCCCCCGTCTCTCCTTGAAATTGTAAACGCCTATAGTTTTTACATTTTTTGGGCTAGCGCCACCAAATTTTGTGTCAAGATAGGTAATGACGTTCTCCAAAAAAATGAATCAATATTTTGGATGTCACGCCCCCTAATTCCGCCCCACCCCCTTCTCCTTTAAATTGGAAACGCCTTTATTTTTCAGATTTGTATACCCCTAACCCATAAAATGGGTAAGAGGGGTATAATGGTTTTGTGCAAAAGTATGTAACAGGCAGAAGGAAGCATCTCCGACCCCATAAAGTATATATATTCTTGATCAGCATCAACAGCCGAGTCGATAAAGCCATGTCCGTCTGTCCGTCCTACCGTCTGTCCATCCGTCTGTATGAACGCGTCGATCTCAGAGACTACAAGAGCTAGGGACTTCAGATTTTGAATATAAGTTCTCCTATACCATGAGCGGAACAAGTTTGTTTCAAATTATCGATAACTATTCAAGTTTCCGATATACACATGAAATCGATTACAAAAAAATCTCGAATTTGAAAAATGTAAAAATGGGGGTTGAAATAATGGATAACGATAGAACTTTTCTGAAAATTTCACCAGAGATATCGAAGATTGAAGTTTAGGTCACAGATGCATACAGACAATGACTGTGCGCGTTGAGTATAGGGTTCGGGGTATCTCCTAGTCGGGAAATCTCGACTAGAGCCTTCTTACTTGTTTGAGCTAGAGATACCAAATTTTGGTCAAGATAGGTAGTGAAGTTTTCCATCAAAATGCATCAAAAATTTGGATGCCACGCCCACACCTTCCGGCCCCCACCCCCCGACGTTGTTTAAAATGGTTATGGGTGTATCTTCCACATTTTTTGAACTAGAGTCACCAAATTTGGTAGGAAGATATATGGTGACAAATTTTGGATGCCACGCCCACCCAAGCCACCCGCCTAATAAAATCGAAATCGGCTATATCTTTAAAAATTTTTGAGCTAGAGCCACCAAACTTGGTAGGAAGATAGATAGTGGCATTTAAAAAAAATTGAATCAAAAATTTTGATGCCACACCCACCAAATTTGTTAACATGATAGCTGGCGATGTTCACCACCCGTCCCACTCCTTTGCAAGCAGACTCCTTACCATCCGTTCTTTTACTGGTATCAAAGTATTCCGCAGTCGGTTGCGTCCGACTGCAACGTTTTCACTTGTTTTTTCTTTAATTTCTTCTAAATCTTTCAATATCACATCATATTGCTTGGAATTGAAGTATTCATGATCGACTACTCCAATTTTGCACAATAAGCTATGATTTGCTTGTTTTGAAGTTTCTCTACTTCTTCCCCGTCAACCCCTTGACTTCCCTCTAGCTGTCTAACTCTTTTAACTATTTCTGACTGCTTCGTCAATAGTTGTATTGTATTGTCGGAGAACATTTTTAAGAAAATTTTAAGTAGAAAAATTTACGTGAAAGCAAAATTTTAAGTGGATTTTTTATATAAAATAAATTTTTAAGAGAATTTTACGTTGAAAAATATTGTATTTTTCGGTAAAAATTTAAAACAATTTCAATAAAATTTTTGGATATTAGTGGACAGTATATAAAAAAATATTGTTTTAATATTTTTTTTGTTATTGCGAGGCGATCTTGCCGCCATTTTCGCTTGGGTTCGCCAAAAGGCGCACTCGCATTTTAATATTTATTTTATTATTTTTGTTTAAGCAGACGCTTTATTTCGTCTATTTGATGCCACAGATTCGACGCCTCAATCCTGTCCAGTAGCTCTGCTTTTGTCTGTGCAGTCACAATCTGCACTCCCACGCAGCTCTGCTTCTGTCTTTGTAGTCAATCTACAATCCCTCGAAGCTCTGCTTTTATTTGCAGTCACAATTTTACGGCTGCACGCGCTGCACTATAGCTGGTTGTAGCGCTCTCCGCTATCTTCCCAGCTTTTGCAGATGCTGCCGACAGAAAACCAAATTTTTCGGCTGCAGGCTCTGTACTATTGCTGTTTGTAGCGATCTCCGCTATCTTCCCAGCTTGCAGATGCTGCCAGATGGTTTCCGCGTCTGGCGTGCTGTTTTAACTGCACTGCCAGAAGGTCTCTGTTTTTCAAGCGTGCTGTGTCTACTGCACTGCTCGATGGACCAAATGAAACAACCTTGTTTCTAGTGAGTTCTGATTAGATACTGATTTTATTCTTACAAATCCTGTCTTATATACTAACAGAATTTCTTTGCGTTGGCCTGCTGAGGAACATTGTTGCAGCAGACCGTCGCCATATATTGTTTGCTTGGGTTATTTTCAAGTGACCTTATGTTTATGATCTTTATTTATCTTAGTTATTGCTGCGGCTCCCTGCAGCTTCGTTTTAATGTATAGTGTTATTTTTGTGCCTAAGACTCAAGTGAGACTCGGTATAAAGTGTTCATGCGTGAACACTCATTATTTTTCAAAAATTTCAATGACCGATGGTAGGTATATACTAGAGCCCTGTATTTATGCACTTACAAGACATCAAGACTGTCTTGCGCGCTAACAAAACAAACGACACAAAGACTTAGCCTCACTATGGCGAGCAAAACAAAGACATGGCAACTCGTTCGTTAAACGAGCCTAAACAAACGCATAACAAACGAACGAAACTGGGTGCCTTTTCCTAAATGCTTGCTTATGACTCCAAAGACTTGCTGAAAGTAGCATTGCTGCAATACATATGCACAAGATCACTAATACGTGTGCAAAGCAGCAAAGTTCGGAGGAAAAGAAAAGAAGACGAATGTGTATATGTATACAGTGGCTCAGCATTTACAGTTATTTTGCGGGATCGTCTCTCATTCTACGACCTTCGCTGCACAATATTTTGTTGCGCAGCGCGTAGAATGTCTCCCATGTTTGTTTGGTTCTTGCTGTGCATGCTACTTCCAAGTCATGGTTCTTGCTGTGCATGCCACTTTCAAGTCATGGTTCTTGTTTTGTTTGCTTAGCAACACACAAACACAGATTTTACACGTCTTCTTTTTGCATTTTTCAAAAAGTACCGAAACCAAATGCATTTGTGCAGGGCCCTAGTATATACATGGGTGGTCATAGGTATTTACACAACACTTATAGTTAATTTTACCCATAACTTAAACTTACTTTGTGTAAGATATGGTATCAATGGAAAGGTCATTTAATTTCCGTTTGAATGATGAATGATACAATACTTTTCTTAATCCATTAAGCACCCATTGAAGGTTTTCAATTCTTGTAAGAGCCTACTTTTGTAACTTTTTCCCACGGGCTTAAACAGAAAATGTTTTGATGCAAAAATTTTCTCCAAACAATTCTGAACAAAATTTTTTCAAAAATCTCTTCGCTTGTATTTCTAATGATTTATTGAAAATTGCTTAATATTACTATTTTACCCACTTTTCAAACAAAATAGTAATTATTAGTCATAGTAAAAAATTAAAGGTAAAGTATAAAATTAAATTTAAATCAAAAACTAAAATGTAAAAAAATGTAGGTAGAAAGTTTTAAAATTAATTGTTCTGGGGAAACTTAACAAGCAAATTAGTGATTATGACTAGATAAATAAATAAAGATGGATCTCTTTAGTACTGGAATAGAAGCGTCAAGGGAAACAACTGAATTAAGCTTGTTATAGCAACACCCGTACAGCTAGAGACTATAAAATTTACCATTATGTTTGTCTATTGGCGGGCCAGATAAATTGTCAAGATTTGGGTGCCACGCCTACTAGGGGGCTGGGAAATCAATATAATCGATAACTGAAACCCGATAAAACCATATATTTCTCACATTCTTACAGCTAGAACTACCAATTTTGGTAAAAAGATCAATAGTCACGTCCCTAGATATTGACGTTGCCCAAAAAAATTCATCAACATTTTGGATGCCATGCCCCCTGATTCCGCCCCATCCCCCCTTCTCCTTGAAATTGGAAACGCCTATAGTTTTCACATTTTTTGGGCCAGAGCCACCAAATTTAGTGTCAAGATAGGTACTGAAGTTTTCGAAAAAACTGCTTCAAAATTTGGATGCCATGCCCACACCTTCCGCCCCCCGCCGTTGATAAAACGGTTATGCGTGTATCTTCCACATTTTTTGAACTAGAGTCACTAAATTTGGTAGGGCGATATATGGTGACATCTACAAAAGATCTGCATCAAAAATTTGGATACCACGCCCACCTCTGCCGCCCCCATCCTCCCTGCTCCTTGAAGTTGGAAACGCCGTTGGTTTTACATTTTTTGAGCTAGAGCCACCAAAATTTGTGTCAAGATCGATATTGACGTTCCCCAAAAAAATGTATCAAAATTTTGGATGCCACGCCCCCTCCTTCCACCCCAATCCCCCGCCTCTCCTTGAAATTGTAAACGCCTATAGTTCTTACATTTTTTGGGCTAGAGCCACCAAATTTTGTGTCAAGATAGATATTGACATTCCCCAAAAAAAATGCATCAAAATTTTGGATGCCACGCCCCCTGATTCCGCCCCCATCCCCCCTTCACCAAGAAATTGGAAACGCCTATAGTTTTCACATATTTTGGGCTAGAGCCACCAAATTTTGTGTCAAGATAGATATTGACGTTCCCCAAAAAAATACATCAAAATTGTGGATGCCACGCCCCCTGATTCCGCCCCATCCCCCTTCTTATTGAAATTGGAAATGCGTATAGTTTTCACATTTTTTGGGCTAGAGCCACCAAATTTTGTGTCAAGATAGATATTGACGTTCCCCCAAAAATGCCTCATAATTTTGGATGCCACGCCCCTGACTCCGCCCCATCCCCCTTTCTTATTGAAATTGGAAATGCGTATAGTTTTCACATTTTTTGGGCTAGAGCCACCAAATTTTGTGTCAAGATAGATATTGACGTTCCCCCAAAAAATGCCTCATAATTTTGGATGCCACGCCCCCTGACTCCGCCCCATCCCCATTTCTCCATGAAATTGGAAACGCCTATAGTTTTCACATATTTTAGGCTAGAGCCACCAAATTTTGTGTCAAGATAGATATTGACGTTCCCCAAAAAAAATACATCAAAACTTTGGGTGCCACGCCCCCTGATTCCGCCCCCATCACCCCCTTCTCCATGAAATTGGAAACGCCTATAGTTTTCACATATTTTGGTCTAGAGCAGTGGTGTCCAAACTCACACAATGAAAGCGTTGCGCTTGTGTGCGAAGCAGCGAAACACGAATGCAGCATAGCGAATGACTGCGCGTTTGACTTCAGCCGAACACATGAGTCGTGGAGCAAATGCAGCCGAACACGCGCATCGTACGAGAACAAGCTGCCGAGCGTTCTATTTATAGAATACACATATTCTCTCTCTCTATAGATGTGTCGGCTGCAACGGCGGCAGAATTTTTCTTGCCAACCACGCGTGGCTGCCTTCTTAAATTTTTTACATCACTGGTCTAGAGCCACCAAATTTTGTGTCAAGATAGATATTGACGTTCTCCAAAAAAATCCATCAACATTTTGGATGCCACGCCCCCTGATTCCGCCCCCATCTACCCTTCACCAAGAAATTGGAATCGCCTATAGTTTTCACATTTTTTGGGCTAGAGCCACCAAATTTTGTGTCAAGATAGATATTGACGTTCCCCAAAAAAATGTATCCAAATTTTGGATGCCACGCCCCCTGATTCCGCCCCCATCCCCCCTTCTACTTGAAATTGGAAACGCCTATAGTTTTTACATTTTTCGAGCTAGAGTCACCAAATTTGGTAGGAAGATATATGGTGACAACTACAAAAGGTCTGCATCAAAAATTAGGATGCCACGCCCACCTCTGTCGCCCACTATTTAAAATCGGAAATATCGATATCTTTTATAGTTTTTAAGCTAGAGCCCGTAAATTGGGTAGAAAGATAGAAGGCAGCATCTACCAAAGATGTGCATCAAAATTTTGGATGCCACGCCCACCTAAGCCACCCGCCTTATAAAATCGGAATCGGCTATATCTCTAACAGTTTTTGAGCTTGAGCCAGCAAACTTTTTATGAATATAGATGGTGACAGTTAAAAACATTTGATTCAAAAATTTGGATGCCACACCTACCTCTGCCGCCCTCCTTTTAAATTTGGGAGTTAAGTTATCTTCCACAGTTTTTGAGCTAAAGTCACCAAATTTGGTAACATGATAGCTGGCGATGTTTACCACATGGCCCACTCCCTTCGCCCCTGCATTCCCCCTTATCAACCGTCCATTTACTGGTATCAAAGTATTCCGCAGTCGGTTGCGTCCGACTGCAACGTTTTTACTTGTTTGTTTTACATTTATTTTAACACCGTTCACCTTTTGCACTTTTAAAATGTAAACAAAACCAGATTCGCCATTTACGAAGTACGTAGAACATCTGTTCAAGCATGCTGTCATAGCAGGGCTGTCAAGCAACATGAGTTACTTGGCTGGCAATATATTAAATATTTGTATTGTATTAGAACTACAAGAGATAAGCCCTAACATATTTTTATTGTACCATTTATTAAATATAACACTAACGTCATGAGGCCAACCTTGAAAACAATGACAAATACAGCAAATACATTTTAGGCAATTTTCATTTTTGAAAGGTAGCAACTCTTTTTGGCCATTTTCGTTTTACGTATTTGCTCTGAAACATTTTACCGAAAAATGAAATCTCCCTAACTTCTGGCACACCGACGGTTTATTATACTTTGATACCGAAGGTCTCATAGTATATTGGTTTTGTGCAATGTCAGTCATGGTGTCTGTCTGTCCGTCTGTCCGTCCGTATGAACGCAGTCTACAGATAAAGTGTTAAGATCGGGTTGCCTCGCCCACTAGGAGGCTGGGAAATCGATAAATTCGATAACTAAAAACCGATAAAACCATATATTTCTCACATTCCTGAAGCTAGAGTTACCAAATTTTGCACGCAGATACCTAGTCATGTCCCTGAAAAACTGCATCAAAATTTTGGATGCCACGCCCACTCCTTCCGCCCCCATCATCCCTGCTCCTTGAAATTGGAAACGCCTATAGTTCTTACATTTTTTGGGCTAGAGCCACCAAATTTTGTGTCAAGATAGATATTGACGTTCCCCAAAAAAATGCATCAAAATTTTAGATGCCACGCCCCCTGATTCCGCCCCCATCCCCCCTTCACCAAGAAATTGGAAACGCCTATAGTTTTCACATATTTTGGGCTAGAGCCACCAAATTTTGTGTCAAGATAGATATTGACGTTCCCCAAAAAAATACATCAAAATTGTGGATGCCACGCCCCCTGATTCCGCCCCATCCCCCCTTCTTATTGAAATTGGAAATGCGTATAGTTTTCACATTTTTTGGGCTAGAGCCACCAAATTTTGTGTCAAGATAGATATTGACGTTCCCCCAAAAAATGCCTCATAATTTTGGATGCCACGCCCCCTGACTCCGCCCCATCCCCATTTCTCCATGAAATTGGAAACGCCTATAGTTTTCACATATTTTAGGCTAGAGCCACCAAATTTTGTGTCAAGATAGATATTGACGTTCCCCAAAAAAAATACATCAAAATTTTGGGTGCCACGCCCCCTGATTCCGCCCCCATCACCCCCTTCTCCATGAAATTGGAAACGCCTATAGTTTTCACATATTTTGGTCTAGAGCAGTGGTGTCCAAACTCACACAATGAAAGCGTTGCGCTTGTGTGCGAAGCAGCGAAACACGAATGCAGCATAGCGAATGACTGCGCGTTTGACTTCAGCCGAACACATGAGTCGTGGAGCAAATGCAGCCGAACACGCGCATCGTACGAGAACAAGCTGCCGAGCGTTCTATTTATAGAATACACATATTCTCTCTCTATAGATGTGTCGGCTGCAACGGCGGCAGAATTTTTCTTGCCAACCACGCGTGGCTGCCTTCTTAAATTTTTTACATCACTGGTCTAGAGCCACCAAATTTTGTGTCAAGATAGATATTGACGTTCTCCAAAAAAATCCATCAACATTTTGGATGCCACGCCCCCTGATTCCGCCCCCATCTACCCTTCACCAAGAAATTGGAATCGCCTATAGTTTTCACATTTTTTGGGCTAGAGCCACCAAATTTTGTGTCAAGATAGATATTGACGTTCCCCAAAATAATGTATCCAAATTTTGGATGCCACGCCCCCTGATTCCGCCCCCATCCCCCCTTCTGCTTGAGATTGGAAACGCCTATAGTTTTCACATTTTTCGAGCTAGAGTCACCAAATTTGGTAGGAAGATATATGGTGACAACTACAAAAGGTCTGCATCAAAAATTAGGATGCCACGCCCACCTCTGCCGCCCACTATTTAAAATCGGAAATATCGATATCTTTTATAGTTTTTAAGCTAGAGCCCGTAAATTGGGTAGAAAGATAGAAGGCAGCATCTACCAAAGATGTGCATCAAAATTTTGGATGCCACGCCCACCTAAGCCACCCGCCTTATAAAATCGGAATCGGCTATATCTCTAACAGTTTTTGAGCTTGAGCCAGCAAACTTTTTATGAATATAGATGGTGACAGTTAAAAACATTTGATTCAAAAATTTGGATGCCACACCTACCTGTGCCGCCCTCCTTTTAAATTTGGGAGTTAAGTTATCTTCCACAGTTTTTGAGCTAAAGTCACCAAATTTGGTAACATGATAGCTGGCGATGTTTACCACATGGCCCACTCCCTTCGCCCCTGCATTCCCCCTTATCAACCGTCCATTTACTGGTATCAAAGTATTCCGCAGTCGGTTGCGTCCGACTGCAACGTTTTTACTTGTTTGTTTTACATTTATTTTAACACCGTTCACCTTTTGCACTTTTAAAATGTAAACAAAACCAGATTCGCCATTTACGAAGTACGTAGAACATCTGTTCAAGCATGCTGTCATAGCAGGGCTGTCAAGCAACATGAGTTACTTGGCTGGCAATATATTAAATATTTGTATTGTATTAGAACTACAAGAGATAAGCCCTAACATATTTTTATTGTACCATTTATTAAATATAACACTAACGTCATGAGGCCAACCTTGAAAACAATGACAAATACAGCAAATACATTTTAGGCAATTTTCATTTTTGAAAGGTAGCAACTCTTTTTGGCCATTTTCGTTTTACGTATTTGCTCTGAAACATTTTACCGAAAAATGAAATCTCCCTAACTTCTGGCACACCGACGGTTTATTATACTTTGATACCGAAGGTCTCATAGTATATTGGTTTTGTGCAATGTCAGTCATGGTGTCTGTCTGTCCGTCTGTCCGTCCGTATGAACGCAGTCTACAGATAAAGTGTTAAGATCGGGTTGCCTCGCCCACTAGGAGGCTGGGAAATCGATAAATTCGATAACTAAAAACCGATAAAACCATATATTTCTCACATTCCTGAAGCTAGAGTTACCAAATTTTGCACGCAGATACCTAGTCATGTCCCTGAAAAACTGCATCAAAATTTTGGATGCCACGCCTACTCCTTCCGCCCCCATCATCCCTGCTCCTTGAAATTGGAAACGCCTATAGTTCTTACATTTTTTGGGCTAGAGCCACCAAATTTTGTGTCAAGATAGATATTGACGTTCCCCCAAAAAATGCCTCATAATTTTGGATGCCACGCCCCCTGACTCCGCCCCATCCCCATTTCTCCATGAAATTGGAAACGCCTATAGTTTTCACATATTTTAGGCTAGAGCCACCAAATTTTGTGTCAAGATACACTGCCGCTCAACTGAATAGGTTCATGATCTCAGAGGTAGGAATTTGTCTATAATTCCTAAACTAGTATTCCGATTTACATAATTATTTTTTCTTTAATTCTTAAATCATATTAGAATAAAACGCTGAAGTACGATTTTCAAAAACATTTGATTTATTTTATATTTATTTTATCTTCTGAGAGAGAATCAAAATTAGTGATTTTTTTTCGTTCAACTGAATAGGTTCAACCTATAAAAATAAATATTATGTAACAAACTTAAGATTATTTTCATATTTTTGGCTCTTAGCTTATATTTAGAACATTTTTAAAGTAATTTTAAATAAGTTTAATAATGCGTGAATCCTCCGTTGTTAGAAATAACTTCAAATACACGATCGGGGAGTGAGGTGTACAAATTTTGAAGTATTTGCATTGAAATGGTTGTCCAGGCCGCTTTAATTGCCGCAACTAAAGTTTTTTTGGAATCAAATTGCCTGCCTCCTTCATATACTTTGCGCGATAACAACCCCCATACGTTTTCCATTATATTTAAGTCAGGTGAATATGGAGGCCATTCGAGTAAGTCCACCTTCTGAGCCTTAATCCACTCTTTTACCACCCTGGCTGTATGAATGGGAGCGTTATCGTGCTGGTAAGTCCATTGCATAGTGTGAAAAATATTGGAATAATGCGGAAACGCAGTCTGAATGATAGATTTGTAGGTTTCCGCGTTCATTTTGGAGGTAACAAACTGAAGTTCGCAAGTGCCAAAAACTGACACCGACCCCCACACCATTACACCTCCCTCACAGCTATGGCGACGGCTCAGGAAATGCTCTTCCTTTCGAAGATCGTGATAATAATAGTTGTACCCATCAGGGCCGTCTAAATTAAATTTTTTTCGTCCGAAAAAAAACCACCCTGTGCCATTCGCTCGTCCAGCTCATGTGCTTGCGCGCAAAGTGCAGTCGTGAAGCTTTACGTGCATCATTTAACGGTGGTTTTTTTTTAATTTCATTCGTTTTAAATGTTCAGCAGACGAAATCACACGTTTAACAGTAGACACACTGGCTGTAACACCGCAAATTTCTTTAATTTTGGGTGCTGATAGATGGGAATTGGACGCAGCTCGCACAATATGCCTCCTGTCTGCCGCAGAGGTGGCGTGTTTGACTCCGCCTTTCATGTTTTTGCCGTATTCTGCCTTGTTTCTTAAAAAATGACTCACAACATTTTGGCTCCGTCCAATTTTTTGACCGATTTTGCGATGGCTAAGACCACTTTTGTGATAGGCTTCGATTTGGCCTCTTTCATACTCGGATAATTGCTCCCCGCGTCCCATTTTTCATTAAATTTAAAGAAAATATATTAAATTAAAAATGTGCATCAAAATGGGCCGCCACATCGCCAAGTTATACCGCAAACTAAAAATCTTTCAGCTGAACCTATTCAGTTGAGCCAAAAAAAATTGCACAGAAATTAGCGAAAGAAATAATAAAACAGAATATGCAAAGTAACAGTACTTAGCAAACGGTTCTTTACTAGCGCACACTAATTGACACAAATATAGAGTTGCACTGAATTTCAAAGAACATGCGTTCGATCAATAGGTGATGAAAAAATCATGAAAATGCAAGCAAAATTATGTGAACCTATTCAGTTGATCGGCAGTGTAGATATTGACGTTCCCCAAAAAAAATACATCAAAACTTTGGGTGCCACGCCCCCTGATTCCGCCCCCATCACCCCCTTCTCCATGAAATTGGAAACGCCTATAGTTTTCACATATTTTGGTCTAGAGCAGTGGTGTCCAAACTCACACAATGAAAGCGTTGCGCTTGTGTGCGAAGCAGCGAAACACGAATGCAGCATAGCGAATGACTGCGCGTTTGACTTCAGCCGAACACATGAGTCGTGGAGCAAATGCAGCCGAACACGCGCATCGTACGAGAACAAGCTGCCGAGCGTTCTATTTATAGAATACACATATTCTCTCTCTCTATAGATGTGTCGGCTGCAACGGCGGCAGAATTTTTCTTGCCAACCACGCGTGGCTGCCTTCTTAAATTTTTTACATCACTGGTCTAGAGCCACCAAATTTTGTGTCAAGATAGATATTGACGTTCTCCAAAAAAATCCATCAACATTTTGGATGCCACGCCCCCTGATTCCGCCCCCATCTACCCTTCACCAAGAAATTGGAATCGCCTATAGTTTTCACATTTTTTGGGCTAGAGCCACCAAATTTTGTGTCAAGATAGATATTGACGTTCCCCAAAATAATGTATCCAAATTTTGGATGCCACGCCCCCTGATTCCGCCCCCATCCCCCCTTCTGCTTGAGATTGGAAACGCCTATAGTTTTCACATTTTTCGAGCTAGAGTCACCAAATTTGGTAGGAAGATATATGGTGACAACTACAAAAGGTCTGCATCAAAAATTAGGATGCCACGCCCACCTCTGCCGCCCACTATTTAAAATCGGAAATATCGATATCTTTTATAGTTTTTAAGCTAGAGCCCGTAAATTGGGTAGAAAGATAGAAGGCAGCATCTACCAAAGATGTGCATCAAAATTTTGGATGCCACGCCCACCTAAGCCACCCGCCTTATAAAATCGGAATCGGCTATATCTCTAACAGTTTTTGAGCTTGAGCCAGCAAACTTTTTATGAATATAGATGGTGACAGTTAAAAACATTTGATTCAAAAATTTGGATGCCACACCTACCTGTGCCGCCCTCCTTTTAAATTTGGGAGTTAAGTTATCTTCCACAGTTTTTGAGCTAAAGTCACCAAATTTGGTAACATGATAGCTGGCGATGTTTACCACATGGCCCACTCCCTTCGCCCCTGCATTCCCCCTTATCAACCGTCCATTTACTGGTATCAAAGTATTCCGCAGTCGGTTGCGTCCGACTGCAACGTTTTTACTTGTTTGTTTTACATTTATTTTAACACCGTTCACCTTTTGCACTTTTAAAATGTAAACAAAACCAGATTCGCCATTTACGAAGTACGTAGAACATCTGTTCAAGCATGCTGTCATAGCAGGGCTGTCAAGCAACATGAGTTACTTGGCTGGCAATATATTAAATATTTGTATTGTATTAGAACTACAAGAGATAAGCCCTAACATATTTTTATTGTACCATTTATTAAATATAACACTAACGTCATGAGGCCAACCTTGAAAACAATGACAAATACAGCAAATACATTTTAGGCAATTTTCATTTTTGAAAGGTAGCAACTCTTTTTGGCCATTTTCGTTTTACGTATTTGCTCTGAAACATTTTACCGAAAAATGAAATCTCCCTAACTTCTGGCACACCGACGGTTTATTATACTTTGATACCGAAGGTCTCATAGTATATTGGTTTTGTGCAATGTCAGTCATGGTGTCTGTCTGTCCGTCTGTCCGTCCGTATGAACGCAGTCTACAGATAAAGTGTTAAGATCGGGCTGCCTCGCCCACTAGGAGGCTGGGAAATCGATAAATTCGATAACTAAAAACCGATAAAACCATATATTTCTCACATTCCTGAAGCTAGAGTTACCAAATTTTGCACGCAGATACCTAGTCATGTCCCTGAAAAACTGCATCAAAATTTTGGATGCCACGCCCACTCCTTCCGCCCCCATCATCCCTGCTCCTTGAAATTGGAAACGCCTATAGTTCTTACATTTTTTAGGCTAGAGCCACCAAATTTTGTGTCAAGATAGATATTGACGTTCCCCAAAAAAAATACATCAAAACTTTGGGTGCCACGCCCCCTGATTCCGCCCCCATCACCCCCTTCTCCATGAAATTGGAAACGCCTATAGTTTTCACATATTTTGGTCTAGAGCAGTGGTGTCCAAACTCACACAATGAAAGCGTTGCGCTTGTGTGCGAAGCAGCGAAACACGAATGCAGCATAGCGAATGACTGCGCGTTTGACTTCAGCCGAACACATGAGTCGTGGAGCAAATGCAGCCGAACACGCGCATCGTACGAGAACAAGCTGCCGAGCGTTCTATTTATAGAATACACATATTCTCTCTCTCTATAGATGTGTCGGCTGCAACGGCGGCAGAATTTTTCTTGCCAACCACGCGTGGCTGCCTTCTTAAATTTTTTACATCACTGGTCTAGAGCCACCAAATTTTGTGTCAAGATAGATATTGACGTTCTCCAAAAAAATCCATCAAAATTTTGGATGCCACGTCCCCTGATTCCGCCCCCATCTACCCTTCACCAAGAAATTGGAATCGCCTATAGTTTTCACATTTTTTGGGCTAGAGCCACCAAATTTTGTGTCAAGATAGATATTGACGTTCCCCGAAAAATGTATCCAAATTTTGGATGCCACGCCCCCTGATTCCGCCCCCATCCCCCCTTCTGCTTGAGATTGGAAACGCCTATAGTTTTCACATTTTTCGAGCTAGAGTCACCAAATTTGGTAGGAAGATATATGGTGACATCTACAAAAGGTCTGCATCAAAAATTAGGATGCCACGCCCACCTAAGCCACCCGCCTTATAAAATCGGAATCGGCTATATCTCTAACAGTTTTTGAGCTAGAGCCACCAAACTTGGTAGGCAGATAGATAGTGACAGTTAAAAACATTTGATTCAAAAATTTAGATGCCACGCCTACATATGCCGCCCACCTTTTAAATTTGGGAGTTAAGTTATCTTCCACAGTTTTTGAGCTAAAGTCACCAAATTTGGTAACATGATAGCTGGCGATGTTTACCACATGGCCCACTCCCTTCGCCCCTGCATTCCCCCTTATCAACCGTTCTTTTACTGGTATCAAAGTATTCCGCTGTCGGTTGCGTCCGACTGCAACGTTTTTACTTGTTATATTATTCATTTTACGAAAAAATTTTTTGTCTTTTTAATCTTAAATTAAAACATAACAAATAATTAGTTAAGTATATTGCACACACATACTTTTATAAATTGAGATTTGGTAAAAACAACGATTTTTATGAAGAACGCTTTAATGGCTCTATTATTTTTTTTGGTGACTTTTAGCACTTATTTTTTTTACCAAAAAAATTAATAAAAAATGTATCGATACGAATATCTGGAAAAAGAGATACTTTTTGTTTAGGGCACACATCCAGCCATTCATAAAAAAAGTTATATATGTCATATGTGACAGCTGGGTACCAGTTGATTAAACGTTTGAGTGCGAAAAGGAAAGCAAAAATTTCTGCTCTCTTGTCTTTCAAATTTGTGAGTGCGAAGGAGGTAGATATATTTTTTGCTTCTCTGTTAATTTTCGACTCACATTATACAAACAGTTGGGCTCGCTGGTACCCCAGATTGAGCACGCTGCTACCTTATTAGTTACACTATGAATAAGCTTAAGTATGGCTTTCATACGCAACATTTCCTTTATTAATTTTTTTGTTGAAACTTTCTTATATATTTGCAGAAAAAGGATGGCTCCGAAGGTTCCTCGCGCACCGCAAAAGGTAAAGGTACAGGCGGTTTGCTTCCACCACCGCCTGGTGGGCTGGGTAAAATTGCACCACCACCGGCCGCAGCGGCTACGGCAACGTTGCGGGAAAGTCCAGGCGCCTCGCCAGCCCACAGGACAAGTGGTGATGCCACCGGCAAGGAGTGGACAGACTACACGTCTGCAGGGTAAATTTAAGCAAGCAATAAAAGCATACATCTGTGTTAACAAAACTAAAATACTCCTCTTTTCCTTTCTAAAATGCAGGGGCAATCAAGGACAACAGAATACGTCAAATGCCAATTGGGTGCGATTTTAGGATGAAATCGATGCAATGTTACGAAATACTTTGTGGTTAAGGCTCTTAAGTGTTGCTGTTTTTTTTTTACAAACACGTATGCACACGCACACACATACATACACACACACACACACACATACATACTGTACTCGCTACACTCAGAGAATGCCCAACTCCAGAAATACACACATTCGTACATCTACCTATATACATAGCATGTGTATATAAATATGCAAACATAAATAGCCCGTTAATGTTTAAGTTTCAAAACTAGTTTGTGCATTAGTTTTTCGTTTGCTTATTACTACTAAATTGTTCATATACATAAATGTATGTACAGTCGCTTACGAAATAATAAGAACAACCCAAGTAAAAACGAATTCGTCCTATAAAAATAATAAAATAATGTTTTTTTTTCTATTATTACTTTAGCAGCATATGTTGTAAGCATTTATTTAACTTTAGAATAATTTTCCTGCTGTGTCCTTATTTGGTTGTTCTGACAACTTTGGTGGACGAAGTCAAAAATCAAAAAGGAAAAAATTCAGTTCTTTTTGTGTCGTCTTATTGTTTCGAACACGATTGTATGTATTAACGTATGTGAATTCATATTTATATATTTACATAAAAAACAAAGAAACTTTATTACCTAAAATGTTCTCAACAATTCACCTCATTTTCAAACGATAGCAAAACAAACGAGGGCTGATTTGGAATGGGAATTCATATTTTGCTTTTAATCAGAAGGGAGTGTAGCATAACACAGTGCAAAATTTTTTGGATCATGGAAACCGAACTGCCAATTGATAATTTTTTCTGATAGATAAAAAAAAACTGAATTTCTGCATCTTAAGTTTTGTCAAATTGGCGCCATATATGGATTTTATATATTTTTTAAAGTTTTTCGTTAAGGTTGACTTTGAGCACTTTTCAGATATTTTTCAAAACTTATATCTCGACAGCGGTAAAGCTAGGTACACACGATGCAAACAATCAACTTGCTGCAATAAAATTTGCACGGTTAAACACGAGTGCAAACATTTTGTTGCAAACAAAAAATTCCTAATAACTGTTTGCGGCAACTATTTTTGTTTGTCGTCTGTATACGGTATGTTACCGTTATCTGTATTGCGGTAGTTGATTGCAAAAATGACAGAGACCAGATTGCGAATCCCGAGCTCAAAATAGTGGAGGCGGCCACTGACGTCACTGTTCGCCTGATTCTATTGGCTACAAATTTAAAAGCAACGGCATTTAAAAAATGTGCAAACCGTGCGACAGTAGGACAAGGTTTCAAATTTTATATTAATTTTTAATAGCACTTAGTTTATGAATTATCTCATAAAAGTCTCAGCTATTGTTATTTATTTCAAATATAACAACCAATACCTAAATAAAACATTCCATGTCCTAATAGAATTACAAATTATTTACACTTTTTTTTTTCTATCATTGGCTGCAACCGCCCACTGTACACTTCATTTAGTGTTTTCTTTAGGGTTACCAAACAACATTAAATTCACTCGTTTTGTTTATAATTTGTATGGCCTAAATTTTTATAAGAAAATCGTTATACGGTGGCAACTCTTCAAATGAAACCAATGACGTATTATAACGGGAACACACTCGGATGTCGCAATCTGGTCTCTATGATTCCTGGTTGATTGGTTGTTTGCATTCGCTGTTTGCCTTCAGTCACAATATTGCAGCAAACAAGAAAACATAATCATTATGTGGGATCGCTACTTAACGAAAAAATGAATTGAAGAATATGAAAATTATACCGGACTACAAAAATAAGCATAACAAGTAAGAAGGCTCTAGTCGAGATTTCCTGACTAGGAGATACCCCGAACCCTATTCTTAACGCGCACAGTCATTGTCTGTATGCATCTGTGACCTAAACTTCAATCTTCGATATCTCTGGTGTTTCTCAGCCGATTTCGATGAAATTTTCAGAAAAGTTCTATCGTTATCCATTATTTCAACCCCCATTTTTACATTTTTCAAATTCCAGATTTTTTGTAATCTATCACATGTGAATATCGGAAACGGAAATAGTTATCGAAAATCGGAAACAAACTTGTACTGCCTAGGACTTAGGTGAGCTTATGTGCAAAATCTGAAGTCTCTAGATCTTATAGTCTCTGACAAACAAATATCGAATATCGAAAATCTGAAACACGTTTTAGAAACTTGATACAAAATAATGAAAATCTGCGAAAATGTCATCGAAATCGGTTGAGAAACACCAGGGATATCAAAGATTGAAGTTTAGTCACAAATGCATTAAGACAATGACTGTACGCGTTAAGTATAGGGTTCGGGGTATCTCCTAGTCAGGAAATCTCGACTAGAGCCTTCTTACTTGTTTTTATTTCGTTTTGCTCGAGAGAGAGTCATTTGCAAGCTCTGCAAAAAAGCTGAAAACACGTGTAAACATCAACGCAATACATTGCACAAAATAACCATGCAAAAGTTTGCAAAACAAAAATTGATTTCAGCAAGAAATTTTCACGCAATATTTGTATTGGTTTGGTGTGAACATTTGTGCAAACTTTTGCTGCAAATTATTTTCAACTTGCAAATTGTTTGCATCAGCTGAAAAAATATTTTGATAGTGTCTTCAGCAATGTTCTTTATAATAAGTGGACAAATAAAAACGCAAAACAAGTTAACCCAAAAAAATCTATTTAGTGTCCAAAAATCGCCAGAATTCCCAACAATATAAAATTTGTTGACCCTTTTAGCAATCAGCTCTGTACATTATTTTCAAATGTGAATAAATGAAATTTTTTTTACTTTATATTGGTTTTGTGCAATGTCCGTCCGTTCGTCCGTCTGTATGAACGCAACTTTTTTCCGTAAAGCTAGACCCTTAAAACTGCAATTATGTTTATTTATAGCCGGTACAGGTAAAGTGTTAAGAGCTTGCCACGCCTACGAGGAGGCTAGGAAATCGATAAAATCGATAACTAAAAACCGATAAAACCATATATTTCTTACATTCGTACAGCTAGAGTTACCAAATTTTGCACACTGATAGCTAGTCACGTCGCTCAAAAAAACTGCATCAAAATTTTGGATGCCACGCAAACTCCTCGCTCCCCCATCCTCCCTGCTTCTTGAAATTGGAAACGCCTATAGTTTTCAAATTTGTTGGGCTGAGCCACAAATTTTGTGTCGATGGGTAATTTTTTCAAAATGCATCACAATGTTGATGCCGCCACTCCTTCCCCCCCATCCTCCCTGCCTTAAATTGGAAACCTAAGTTCATTTGTTGGGCTAGATGCAGCAAATGTTGTGTCAAGATATGAAGTGAAGTTTTTCCAAAATACTGCGTCAAAAATATGTATAGCTTAAAACGTTCCAAAAAAAATTCATTAAAATTTTGGATGCCCCACCCACTCCTTCCGCCCCATCCTCCCTGCTCCTTAAAATTGGAATTGGAAACGCCTATAGTTTTGACATTTGTTGGGCTGGAGCCACCAAATTTTGTGTCAAGATAGGTAGTGAAGTTTACTGCATCAAAAATTTGTATGTCACGCCCACCTCTACCGTTAAAGGGTGTATCTTCCACATTTTTTGAGCTACAGTCACCAAATTTGGTAGGAAGATAAATGGCGACATCTACAAAAGATCTGCATCCGATAACCCAAGCCACCCACCTTATAAAATCGGAACTGGCTATATCTTTAACAGTTTTTGAGCCAGAGCCACCAAACATGGTAGGAAGATAAATGGTGACATTTATAAAGATTTGATTCAAATATGTGGATGCCACACCCACCTTTGCCGCCCTCCTTTTAAATTTGGAGTTGTTCAGTTATTTTCCACAGGTTGATGTTAAGTTATCAAATATGGTAACAGAATAGCTGTCGTTGTTTACCAGCTGGCCCACTCCTTCCGCCCCTGCATTACCCCTTTGCAATATGACTTCTTACCATCCGTTCCTTTACTGTTATCAAAGTATCCCGCAGTCGGTTTCGTCCGACTGCATCGTTTTCACTTGTTTGTTTGTCGTATAGGTGGCTTCCTTAAAATTTTTTTGGTATATATCTAATATCTTTAGACTAAGTTGTTTTAGAAGTTAGCATATAAGTTTAATTTAAGTTGTTTTATATAATAACAGAATAATTAAATAATCAAAAACGAGAAAAAAATATATATTTCAAGATTTTTTGTACTTATATTGTAAAGAAATATGACCATATCAGCGAGCAACAACTTTTTATTTTCTAACTTTTAGGTTGTAATTTTTTCATCGGATACTTGTTTTCTTGTCCCTAGTTTCACGACTATTTGCCCATATATTTTGATATCTATTTTTAAATTTGTTGTTTTTATTAAATACGGCACATTGGCATATCCATTTGTGTGTGCCCTTCAAATGTTTCATATGCCGGGTCTTCAGTGACTTCGCATATTGTACTCGTCCTCCAACATATTTCTGCCACAAATAAATCCAGGGGCTTTCCCATAAATCTGGACTCCATGGGCGTGGTGATTTGGTGGAAACGTTCACCCTGTTCGTTCGATTCTTGGGGCAATTGCCTTTAATGCGTCCCAGGCGAATCTGTGATTATTTGTTAGCAATTCGGAAAAGGTTTCACTCTTCATAAGTTTTCTGATATCTAAGCCATTGAGTACGTCTGTTTAAAACAAAGAAAATACATTTTGAAAAGGTAATTTTTGCGAATTGAGCGAAGTGAAAAACATGAAAATATGTTTTTTAATAGACAATAGTACGTACCGTAGCTAATCAAATATGGCTTTTAAACATTTAAAGGCGCCAGGAACATCTTTGGCTGTCACTTCAATGAACTTCCCACAGATTCCAAATTTAGTATGCAGCGGTGGAAGCAGTATGTTTGAAATATCATCTACAAGGGGTTGATTGTGCAACCTTAAGCTGTGCTGGTTTTCGCCTGCTCTCGCTTCCCAATCAAACCATTGATATTGGTTTACTGTAAATCGTGAATCCCAGTTACAAAGGAATCTAAAGTATTTAGAAAATTCTTTTGTATAATCTTGAAATCATTAATTCATGAAATCGTGGGAGGGTAGAATATTCCAAAAACAAAAAAAAAAAAAACACTCGCGATCGACGCTTAAGCTGCCTTACACGTGTAGGTTTTTCTGTAGCTATTTTTAACCGACCAAAACTGTTGGCATTCACATTATTCGCTTCGCTTAAATCCAAAATCCCATCACTTTTTATTGTTACACAATCTGGTCACACTTCTCTATTTAATTCAACACAAACATATATTAAAAACGTAAACAACCTCAAAATGCATAAAGACGAAGACATATTAGATGTTGTTTGTTTTTTAACCGCGGTAGCTCGAGCTAAAAATGCTGTTACTGCCCGAGCTGTGTAAGTGAAAGATAAAAAAAAATAAACCACGCACTGTCTGGAGCAGATTTTGGCTCATGCGTCGTGACCAGGGGAAGGACATAGCCGCATTTTTTAATGAAGGAGCTCCAATATGAGGATTTGGAAACTTTTCACAACTTCAATTGAATGTCCCCATCTACTTTTCACCATCTTTTGGGAAAACTGCGATGCAAAATTCAAAAGCAGGATACTGTAATGAGGCAAGCGATTCCAGTAGAAACGAGACTGCTTATGACGCTGCGGTTTTTGGCCACTGGTGATTCGTTTCGGAGTCTTTCATGTGCATTTCGGGTATCTGTCCCTGCAATAACTTTAATTATTCAGGAAGGTTGTCGGGAGCAGCAGCCAATTCAACATAAAATAGCTTACTCGACATCACTGTTAAATTCCTGTACGCTCATCTCTTATCATTACAATTATCTCTTATCTTATGTACAAAAGCTCTGGTTGCTCTCTTAAGGCACGCATGTCAGCGATCGGCTGCACATGCGTCTGGCTGTCGGCCTAAGCTAATTAGTCGTTGTTAATCTATTGTAATAGACGGTTGCGCGATTCTGCATTCGGCGAAGCTGACACTTGGTCCAGCCACAGCCACTCTCTTGGTTACATATATGCATGTGCGCCAATACTAAGAACTAGTGTACATATATAATAAAGCGAGCAATTTATTTGAATTTGTTGCCTTTTATTTAGACATTCATAATGACTAAAAAGGCTTGGTAACTCAACATTTGGAGGCCCCGACGAGATGTTTCTAGCTCGCAATCGCGTTGTTGCTTATTAAGTGTGTTTTAATAAGCAAGCTGACTATTGTGAAGGTGCATTAATTTGACTATTGAGAAAAAAAGAAAGTGCATAAACATATAAAACAATATTACAATTTGCATGCGCGGGCTGCAAGCTGTAATTGCGCGGTCTCTTGTGCCTAATTCGTGTGCACGTGTGCGCGCATAATCACCGCTAATTCTATTGGCACTTTTATTCTTCTTTGTGCTTAGTGCGTTCGCTTATTCTATTGTCGTTGATTGCTTGAAGATGCCGGTTTGAGTTCATTGCCCACATAAAGACAGCTGCACTTGCGAACTTTCGGCTCTGGGCAAATTCGTGAACAGCACTGACTGTACTCATACTCGTATACACGTGCGTGTGTATTATTTGAGTGAGCGTATATACAAGCATATATACTTGATCGTCGCGTATTAAATTAAACAGCTTAACCTAAAATTAAAAGGGCTCTAACATGGAGTCATCTGTGAACCTTAATCAAGTGACAACAATCGAAAGTCGCGTTCTGTTTCTCAAGCGTAAACTGGTTGCTATTTTTGAGAGTTTGCGAAGGCTTGACGCAACTCTTGACGCTGACAAAATTATTAATTTCAACTCAGCTGAACTTATTGTTCGATTAGAGTTACTTGAACAGACTCAAGCTACATTTAATATTACGCACGGTGCGCTAGAAGAGCTCCAGTTTGACGAAATAGAAAGTGATGTGCGCGTTAAATTTGATGAACTGTTCGTTAATGTAAAATCACGCGTTCGAGTGCAATTAGACATTCGCAAAGCGCATACACAGCGCTCATCTACATTGCTGCCCGATGAGTCGGCAGTTATTTATGGCGCTGAACGGGCTCATAGAATTCGTTTACCTGAATTCAAGCTGCCAACTTTCGCTGGAGGATATACAGAGTATGCCAGCTTCTTCTCAGTATTTGACTCGGTGATCAACAAGGATCCCGATTTAAATGATATTGAAAAGCTGCATCATGTTTGGATGGAGCTGCTCTGGAGTCAATTCGATCGTTGGACATATCAAGTTGCAATTATCGAGTAGCATTAGACATATTAAATAAGCGGTATAGTAATAAAAGACTTGTATTCCAGGCACACGTGAGGGAGATGTTGGGTCTCAAGAAGGTGGAGGCAACGTCAGCTGAAAAACTTCGTGAATTTGGTGACAAGGTCAACTCGCACATACGAGCTTTACAGTCTTTGGGCAATTCGGATCAGATTTCTGACAGCATAATAATAAATATGCTATTGCAGAAGCTGGATGTTGCAACACAGTCGTCGTGGGAAGAGTACGCATCTCTAGAGAAATTGCCGACTGCAGCGGAATTCTTCAGTTTTCTCGACAAGCGATGCCAAAAATTGGAGAGCTTGCAGTATTCTCTGGCGCAGCACATGCCTAGCTCTCAGGCGCATAAGTCGAATGGTAGCAGCAGTGGCAATAAAAAGACTTTTGTCGTTGCCGAAGGCAACCAAAGCAAGTGTCTGTTTTGCAACATGTCTGGGCATGGAATCTATTCATGCAGTAGATTTGCCAATCTGTCACCAACACTGCGTATTAAGGAAGTTCAGAAGCTTGCGTTGTGCTACAATTGCCTAAAAAAGGGTCATCAATCTCGAACGTGCAGTTCCGGCAATTGTCGCGCCTGCAATGGCAAGCACCATACGCTGCTGCATATTGCCGACTCACAGGCTGCATAACCAACTTATGCTGCTAGCCCCTCGTTGCCCAGCTCGACTGTTGCCGTTGCCTCACAGCCTTCCACCTCTCTTGCTGCCCAATGTCTTCGTTCTGATACTGTGCTCTTGGCTACCGCCATCATCTTAATCAAAAAACGTGCCGGATCATACATACCCTGCCGCGCTATGCTAGATTCAGGGTCGCAGCTTCATCTTGTAACTTCGCAGCTGGCTCAACAGTTACAGCTGAAAAGGACCCGATCTGCAGCTACGGTATCTGGACTTGGGGATACGAGCGTCTCTACAGATGGTTTCACAGCTTGCATATGTCTACGATCCCAAGACGAAAGGTATGCCACTAATCTTACGGCGCTCATTGCGCCTACCATCACGGACTGTCAACCCTGCGTGGCCATAGATACGACCGATTGGGATATTCCAAAAAATGTCAGGTTAGCTGATCCCGCCTTTAATAAACCCCAGAGGGTGGATCTGCTGCTCGGTGCCAGCGTTTTCTTTGAGCTTCTATGCGTCGGACAAATAAAGCTCGGGGCGAATCTGCCGCTTCTACAGAAGACTCGTCTTGGCTGGGTAGTATCAGGTGGTGGTTCAGGATCACAAAACACTTCGCTGCTTGCAAGACGTAGTGCATCGGCCGATAGTGCTGCTCAGAGTGATGTGTCTCTGGACGAGTTGGTGAAACGATTTTGGGAGATTGAAGGGATGGATGAAGCTGTCACGAAGTTTAGCAAGGAGGAAGCGCTTTGCGAAGACCACTTTGTAAATAACTTCTCACGGCTCCCAACTGGTGAATACTCTGTTCGTCTGCCCTTTAAATTGAATGCTGATCTGTTGGGTGAGTCCTACACACAAGCGTATCGACGTTTTCTTAATTTAGAGCGCAAGTTGACAAGGCATCCGGATCTCAAGGCACAATACGCCGACTTTATTCATGAATATCTTCAGCTTAATCATATGTCTCTTGTTGATCATCAGCTGATGTCGCACTGCAAGTATTTTCTGCCGCACCACTGTGTGATAAAGGAGAGCAGCACAACTACGAAACTTCGCGTTGTGTTTGATGGTTCAGCTTCAACTTCGTCTGGATATTCACTCAATGAAGTAATGATGGCAGGGCCTGTCATACAAGCTAAGCTGCTTCATATCATGCTTCGCTTTCGTACATATGTGGTTGCCTTGACAGGAGACATATGTAAAATGTATCGGTGCATCAGACTCTCCACACCTGACAGCTACTATCAGTGCATATTATGGCGTGACACACCTGATAAGGAGCTGGAAGTTTATAAATTAGACACTGTCACATATGGCACCAAAGCTGCTTCGTTCCTATCAGTGCGGGCAATGCATCAGTTAGTTTATGATGAGAAAGATGCGTTTCCCCTTGGCTCAGATGCACTTCTTCATGACTTTTATGTTGACGATTTCATCTCTGGAGGCGACTCAGTAGCACAGGTCATTGATAAAGTGAATCAAACAGCTGGCATACTATCGCGCGGCAACTTTAAGCTTAGGAAGTGGTGTTCCAGTCATCCAGAGGTACTCAATGATGTAGCTGAAGACGATAAGGAGAAATTCGTAAAGTTTGATGATGGCAGCCCCGTAACCAAAACTCTTGGTCTTGCCTGGGACCCTGCAACCGATCGCCTTCTCTTCTCATTAATGCCGCTACAGCCATCGCAAAAGCCATGCAGACGCTCGGTGCTTTCGACAATCGCACGGTTCTACGATCCCCTCGGACTTCTTGGACCTGTTATTGTTAGGGCAAAGATATTCCTTCAGCAACTCTGCAAGGACAAACTGGATTGGGATGAAAGCCTTCCTGTGGCAAGTAGTTTCCAAAACGTTCGTCAACTCTCATTTCCCAGATTTCTGCTTGTTCCAGGTGTTGACGTAGAGATACACGGCTTCTGCGATGCTAGTTTGGATGCTTATGGAGCTTGCGTGTATGTGGTGTCTAAAGGCCATACACCTACTGCTCACCTTCTCTGCGCAAAGTCTCGAGTTGCACCATTGAAAACGCTTTCTGTGCCGAAGCTTGAACTGTGTGGAGCTGTATTACTGGCCAAACTGGTTCGCGAAATCATGGATCTGGGTATGTTCTCGGCGCAGTTCTTCTGCTGGTGCGACTCGTCCGTCGCTCTGTCCTGGATCAGCGATGAGCCCTTCCGCTTCAACGTATTTGTAGCTAACCGCGTGACCGCTATACAAGAGCTGACGGCCAGCATGAAGTGGTTACATGTTCCTACAGCTTTAAATCCTGCTGACATCATATCGAGAGGTGCTTCTCCTGAAACTTTGGTTGATTCAGAGCTATGGTTTCATGGTCCATCATACTTACGGGGAAATTCTTCTGATTGGCCTGTATTCAGCGTACCAGAGAAATCGAGTGTTGAACTCCGAAAGGCGACTTTGCTGGCGCTATCTCCTCACATCGACATAACACAGACTTGCAAATATTCAAATTGCTTTACGACTTTGCAACGTATCTTTGCTTATGTGTACAAGTTCATTAAGCGCATACGTCATGCTGATCTCACCGTTTTGGATATCCATAATGGAACTCGCCTTCTGGTTCGAATTGTGCAACTAGGAAATCTATGGGAGGATATCAAGGACCTGCGTGCAAAGGGTTTTGTTAAAAAGTCAAGCTCTATCGCTTCATTATCGCCCTTTATTGACGACTTTGGACTCGTGCGTGTTGGTGGCCGACTGAAGAATTCAGCGCTACCATACGATGCAAGGCATCCAATAATCCTACCTCGGCATCATACAGTCACGCACGCGCTAATTGACCACGCTCATAGGAAGAACCTTCACACTGGATCCCGTGCCCTGTTAGCCAAAATCCGCCTTGAGTACTGGCCAATTGGTGGGTTGAAAACAGTTTCCAAGGCTGTCAGCAGATGTGTGATCTGCTTCAGAGCCAAGCCAAGGTTTCTGGAGCCAATCATGGCTCAGATGCCAAGAGAGCGTCTACAGGGAGTTCGGCCGTTTGCTGTCACTGGGATTGATTATTGCGGCCCACTCTTCTACAAATCCGAAGTGCGCAATCGACCGCCAGTCAAGTGCTACATCAGTGTCTTCATATGCTTTACAAGCAAGGCTATACATATGGAGCTTGTAAAGGATTTGACTACGGCAACGTTCCTCAGTGCGCTTAAGCGTTTTATTTCGCTTCGTGGGAAGCCCAGCCAAATTTGGTCCGATAACGCAACCAATTTCGTCGGTGCGAAGAACGAGCTTGAGGATTTGAAGCAGCTTATGTTAAGCGATCAACATATGGAAACTGTTCGCCGATGGTGCTTAGCGGATAGCATCGAGTGGAAGTTCATCCCGCCACGATCACCTCACTTTGGCGGATTATGGGAGGCCGCAGTTAAAACAGCAAAGCATCATCTGTATAGATCGATTGGAAATTCCCTCTTGAACCATGATGAACTGCGCACGCTCATTTGCCAAATCTCGGCAATAGTTAATTCTCGTCCTCTGCTCTTAATTTCAGAAAATCCAGAAGATTTAGATGTTTTGACGCCGGCCCATCTGCTACTGGGTGGCCCTCCAACAACCATCATCGAGCCAGATATAACGAAGCTCAATTATGATCGTTTAGATGGCTGGCAGCGCGTCGGGAGCAGCAGCCAATTCAACATAAAATAGCTTACTCGACATCACTGTTAAATTCCTGTAGGCTCATCTCTTATCATTACAATTATCTCTTATCTTAAGGCACGCATGTCAGCGATCGGCTGCACATGCGTCTGGCTGTCGGCCTAAGCTAATTAGTCGTTGTTAATCTATTGTAATAGACGGTTGCGCGATTCTGCATTCGGCGAAGCTGACACTTGGTCCAGCCACAGCCACTCTCTTGGTTACATATATGCATGTGTGCCAATACTAAGAACTAGTGTACATATATAATAAAGCGAGCAATTTATTTGAATTTGTTGCCTTTTATTTAGACATTCATAGTGACCAAAAAGGCTTGGTAACTCAACAAAGGTGTTGTAGCCATTATAAGTTCACTTGCTGGAGATTATATAAAGGTTTGTCAAAAACAAGTACCATGTAATATTACATATTTAATTTCAAGTGCTTCTCAGTTGCCCAAGACGACAGAAGACTGGTTGCGAGTCTCGGACGAATTTAACGTTCAATGGAATTTCCCGCATTGTTTGGGTGCTCTAGGTAAATACCTTCAAACATAGATTATAATAATTATTTTAATTCAATAAAAATTTTACAGATGGAAAACATATTACATTTCGTGCCAAGAAGTCTGACGGCTCCCTTTATTTTAACTATAAAGGCTTTAAAAGAATTGTTTTGCTTGCACTTGTCGATGCCAATTACAACTTTTTGTATGTTGACATCGGTTGCAATGGAAGAGCAAACGACGAATCCGTGTTCAATGCCTCATCTCTTTGTTCGGCTTTAGAACAAAATATACTCAACATTCCACCCGATGCAGAATTGGAAGAAAATGGCACAAAACTTCCTTATGTAATTATTGCCGATGAAGCATTCAAGCTGCAAAGGTGGTTGATGAAACCTCATCGGCAAAGAACGTGCAAGGGAAAAAAATTTTTTCAACTACCGCTTGAGCAGAGCACGCAGAGTTGTTGAAAATGCGTTTGGCATTTTGTCAAATCGTTTTCGAATACTGCAAACCACAATAAACCTGAGCGCCGAAAAAGTAGAAAAGCTTGTTTATGCGGCTTGCATTCTTCAAAATTATCTGAAAGCCCAAGAGAGGGATTATGTTAATGGAATGGATAATGAGAACACGGATGAGGTATTGTTCACGCCAGGAGAGTGGCGCTCTATGCAGCCCTTAACAGGTCTTGCTCCAGCGGGCAATAGGAGCGCGGAAGAGCCTAGAATCGTCCGCGACGAGCTGACTAAGTATTTTAACTCTACCGGCGCTGTTTCCTGGCAGACTGATGCAATCAAAAAGTTCAATTTTTAATACAAAGAAAATTCTTTTATTGAATTAAATTTAATTTATTAATATCACATTCTTCAAGTATTGAGCCAAATATTAAATATTATTAATTATAATAACACTGTGATAGTTTTTTTCAAAAAAAAAAAAAAAACAATACCAAACTTGACGGTTTCCCCCTATTTCGGATTATTATTATACTATTACGAATCGAACTGCATCATTACTTTTTTGAGTTACAATCATGGTTTCATACAAAATTTTTTGAAGTTTTTCATCAAAGTGGCCCATTGTAAGAGAAAGGCACATTTTTCTTCGGTCTCTAAATTTTTTAATGTTGACTTTTTTGGTAAACTGTGTTTGGCAAAGCTTCTCAGAATAAGTCCGTCTTTAAGTTCTTAGAAGACTGTAAACCCCAAAATCAATGTTTTGGTTGTCCTTATAGCCAATATGTCGAAAAAACTAAAATATAACCAATTTTTTTTCCTCACGTTTCGTCAATATTTTAATTTACCCTTTGATACCTATACATTAAGTGACATCTTGTAATAGTAAGAAACTTAAGCAAAGACAACGTTTTGAGCAAGCTAACCATTTGAAAAAGAAACTTAACAAAATTTGTATTTTTTAAAAAAGCTACTCTAACTATGTTTGTGTGCTGTTTTATTATTTTTTTTTTATCTTTTAAGTGTTATTAATAAGTATCATAAATTTGTACACAATATTTAAATTAAATTTATTAAGACTCATCTAGCAATGTCCAACACAAATCAGCAAGCAACGAGTCAAGCTGTTTGCCGCTGTACCAATGCTCTAGGGGAGCGGCGACTTGGTGAAATCTTTCTCCATGCTCATCGGATTCAGTCGGAACTTGCTGCTCAAAATGGTCCTTGTGATGGTGAAAGAAATGAATTTTTAAGGACATATTCACACCTATTTCTTCAAAAGCGTCTAACATGTCATCCACATATTTTTTCCAATCTTCAGACCGGTCACTCCTAAGCAATGGTTTATAACCGTCATAACGGAGCTCCAGGCAATTTTTTCATTTGATCTTAAAAGTTCTAAGAATTTTGCGTTCTTCATAAGTTCATTGAGAACACCTGAAAATAATGATTTGTTGATTTAGTTCTATTTGTGCTCTGAAAAAAGACTTAAAATACCTTCTTTTATTTTCGCATCACTTAGTCTTGGAAATATTTCTGTCAAACATTTAAAAGCTTCGCCATCTCGATTTATTGCTTTTAAGAAATTTTTGACAATTCCCAATTTTATGTGCAGTGGTGGTAGCAAAATGTTATTAGCTGGTATCAGCGGAATATGGAAAACATTTGCCACATTTAAATGAAATTCTGTGCGAAGCTTCCAATCACGCATTCTATATTGGTTTCCGCGGTACCTTGTGTCCCAATGACAAATGAAGCACATATTTTTTGTGTATCCTGTCTGCAAACCAGTAAGCAAGGCGATAACTTTTAAATCCGCACATATCTTCCATTGATGCTGCTGATACTGAACTCTGTCCAAAATTAATTTCATTGCTTCGTTTGTTTTCTTTGTGTTGGAGCTTATGGCGATTGGAACCGGATTTTTTGTGTTGTCCACATACAGCAATACTGCTTTCAAACTATTTTTCGACGAGTCAATAAACATTGCTCTGGTTTGTACTCACAGTTCATGTATTGCATAAGACCAGGAATATTTTTACAATACGAAAAAGTATTGCCGCCATTAACCTCAAAGAAATCTAAAAGCTCGTCCTGTCTTTTGCGGTATCCATACACCTTCACATCTTTATACAATATATTTACCGATCGAAGATGATGGGCTAGGCTAATCGCTTGTCTTTGCGATAATTTCAGCTGTCGTACCATCGTATTCAAACGGGCTTGGGAAATCTCCAAGTGACGACATGGGCTATCAACTTCGGTTGGGTTATACATTGAGAGTAGATCTGTGGCTCGGTGGCAAATGTCGGCGAAATATATCTCTCAGTTGGACTTGGACATCTTGGTATCGGAACATTTTCTGAGTGAGATACTGGTAGCTGTGCAGATTGAACACTTTTGTAAACTGTGTTTTTATACTTTGATACTGAAAGTATCATATTATACTTTGATACTGAAAGTATCATAGTATATTGGTTTTGTGCAATGTCCGTCATCGTGTCCGTCTGTCCGTCCGTATGAACGCAACTTTTTCGACACCCGTAAAGCTAGAGACTTGAAACTTTGCAATTATGTTTATCCATAGAAGGTACAGATAAAGTGTTAAGATCGGGGTGCCACGCCCACTAGGAGACTGGGAAATCGATAAATTCGATAACTAAAAACCGATAAAACCAAATATTTCTCTTATTCTTACAGATAGAATTACCAAATTTTGCACGCAGATAGCTAGTCGCGTCCCTGAAAACACTGCATCAAAATTTTGGATGCAACGCCCACTCCTTCCGCCCCCATCCTGCCTGCTCCTTGAAATTGGAAACGCCTATAGCTTTCACATTTTTTGGGCTAGAGCCACCAAATGTTGTGTCAAGATAGATATTGACATTCCCCAAAAAAATGCATCAAAATTGTGGATGCCACGCCCCTGATTCCGCCCCCATCCCCCCTTCTACTTGAAATTGGAAACACCTATAGTTTTCACATATATTGGGCCAGAGCCTCCAAATTTAGTGTCAATATAGGTAGTGAAGTTTTCCAAAAAACTGTATCAAAAATTTGGATGCCACGCTCAAACCTTCCGCCCCCCACCCCCGCCGTTGTTAAAACGGTTAAGCGTGTATCTTCCATATTTTTTGAACTAGAGTCACGAAATTTGGTAGGAAGATATATGGTGACATCTACAAAAGATGTGCATCAAAAATTTGGATGCCACGCCTACCTCTGCCGCCCACCTTTTAAATTCGGGAGTTAAGTTATCTTCTACAGTTTTTGAGCTAAAGTCATCAAATTTGGTAACATGATAGCTGGCGATGTTTACCACTCGGCCCACTCCTTTTCAAGCAGACTCCTTGCCATCCGTTCTTTTACTGGTATCAAAGTATTCCGCAGTCGGTTGCGTCCGACTGCAACGTTTTTAATTGTTTTTGTTGAGTCTTGCAAATTTGTTCTTGCACGCGTAGCAGTTACCAGTATGATGCCCTTGTGGATCTTTCCAAATCATTGGGATGCCGAACCCCATTTTTAGGCACAGTCTTTTTGACCAGTTATGCAGGTTGTTGTTGCATTGCGTGCAAATGATATTTGGCACCCAATCTACGTCTCTTATAACGGGCAAACCGAAATATTCCTCGTAGATGCTGGCAGTTCCAGAAGATATTTTGCGTCTACTCCGAGGGTTTGTAAATTTTCCACATACGTAGCAGAACAACGATAGGCCAATTGGACACTTATTCATTTTAATTTATTTTTTTAATATACAAGGCACTAAAACAATTTTCTTTCTGCGAAGTCAAAGTCAAATTAACTACTGCAATCAATGCTTAAATTTTGACTCTTAGGCAAGCTAACATCAGATAAGATGTTATCAGCAGCATTAAACGGTTCTTTCAAACGGCACTTGTTATTTCTTATCAGTGCAGTGGTTAAAAGCTTGACTCGTTGCTTGCTGATTTGTGTTGGACATTGCTAGATGAGTCTTATTAAATTTAATTTAAATATTTTCTACAAATTTATGATACTTATTAATAACACTTAAAGGATAAAAAAAAAAAATAAAACAGCACACAAACATAGTAAGAGTAGCTTTTTTAAAAAATACAAATTTTGTTAAGTTTTTTTTTCTAATGGTTAGTTTGCTCAAAACGTTGTCTTTGCTTAAGTTTCTTACTATTACAAGATGTCACTTAATGTATAAGTATCAAAGGGTAACTTAAAATATTGACGAAACGTGAGGAAAAAAACATTTAAAAAAATTGGGTTATATTTTAGTTTTTTCGACATATTGGCTATAAGGACACCCAAAACATTGATTTTGGGGTTTACAGTCTTCTGAGAACTTAAAGACGGACTTATTCTGAGAAGCTTTGCCAAACAAAGTTTACCAAAAAAGTCAACATTAAAAAATTTAGAGACCGAAGAAAAATGTGCCTTTCTCTTACAATGGGCCACTTTGATGAAAAACTTTAAAAAAAAATGTTGTATGAAACCATGATTGTAACTCAAAAAAGTAATGATGCAGTTCGATTCGTAGGACCCGAAATAGGGGGAAACCGTCGAGTTTGGTCTTGTCTTTTTTTTTTACTATCACAGTGTAATTAAATTAATTATAATTTTTGTAAAGAACATCCAGTATTTGCATCTTGGCTTCCATCCGCCTTTTTTGGGTTTTCGGTGCGAGCCATCTCCGCTTTAACATGCTCGCCAAACGAGTCAACGTCGTGCTCGAACTTGCGCTTGTTTCTCATAACACCCAGCATTTCACTGGCAGTCTTGAAAACGCTCTCTGCTGATGGCTCAGATTCTTCGGCAGCCTGAGTCGAGCAACCGGACGATTCCAATATCGAAGCCTCTTCGACCACATCTTGTGAGTCCGAAGTCATCGTGTCGCTTTGAATCTGTTGAAAGTATGTTCAATATAGGCACATTTTATACATAAAGTATAGCAAACTATACTCACATTGAAACTTGATGTTCTATTTTCCTTTATTTTAAGGTGGGGTTTCAAAAAATTTAAATTTTTCAGCCAAAAATTGTTCACCTTCTCGTCTGTTCCCATTCCACTTTTGCAATTCGTTTTTGCCAGCTTCTTTAAGTGCATTAAATATTTGCTTCTTAAGGTTCCTATTTTTGTTTTAATGTCGGACACTTTAATATTGTCAATCATTGTTCGCATTGTTTCCAATACGGCATCAAATAACCCGTTGCGGCAGTGCTTGTTGTGTACTTTTTGGGTCGTAGAGATTGGGATGGCGCTCATATTCATCAATTAACAATTTAATTGACTCCGCGGTCCATATAATCTTCTAAAATATTGAATGTAAAGCGTTGTATAATATTAAATATCAAACATGTTTATATTACTTACCTTTGGCGACATATTTTTAAGTTTGTTTACATTATTTTTTGCCAACAATTACTAAAAAACACCAAAAACGCCTTTTTTACGTAAACATGTTAGTGGCACAAATTTAACCGACGCAAAAAAGAGCAAAAATAGAACACGTTCTATATTTCTCATTTTTGCGTCGGTCTTTGACCGGACCTAAAAAATTTTGTGTGTTCACACGAGAGCGCTGGCTTTTAAAAAAAAAACCGATGAAAAACCGATCGTGTGAAGGCAATTTAATAAAAATACAATTATTTTGGTCGCAGACGAATTTGGGTTGAAAGTTAAACGCGCGGTTTTTCCGTAACACAACTTCTCTTCTTTATTGGTAAATTGGTACTAAAAACTATGTAGACGCTGAGATTACTCAGCGGCTCTTAACATAGTTAATAAACGATTAACATAACTTATGCTAGTTGATAAGTGAGAGGAGATAAAATGCTGATTTAGGTGGGGAGTTGCAGATGCATACGTTTTAGGCATGAACAAATCACTTTAATCCATTTTTGGTCCTCATATTTAATTTTTCCATAATTTCACGCAAAACTTCATGCGACTCCTTTATATTATCCCCAAATACCAAAAGAATTTATGGTTTGACTAAGGCAAAAGTACAGTCTTCAATCTTGAAATTGAACCATCATTAAATAATCGATTTAAGCTCTGAGAAGCAAGTTAGGTCCAGTGCCTAGGGTATTTTCTAGTCCAGCTATCGTAACTATAGTCAACTTAATTGTTTTAATACTCTGATACTGAAAGTAAAGGGTATAATGTTTTAATGAAAAAAAAAAAAATACATGCAAAATAAGTACAATAGCTTTTGAAATATATTTAGGGTGTTCGGAAGCTATGAGAATTGTGAGAAGGAATATTTTTATTACAGTTTAGCTAGTGAGTGCACTTTCTACGTTTCTTTTGTCGTATTTGTGACCAGTCAGCTGTTTCCCAGTTCGATGACAGTTCAATTGCAATGAGCAACTGCTTTGTATAAAGCAACTAAAATACAAACGTGAACAAAAAACTAAACTAACTGAAAAACAACTTGATTTGTGTGCCAAGAAAAGGGTTTAAAAATAATTATTTGTGTGAAGAAAAATGATTTATTTTGAAAATGACGTGCAGAGACGAATGTGATATCACTCTGTTTTCGGAAAGACGGTCTGAAGAGACCCAGAACTGGAAAGTCCTAGATATTTACACCGGTAGCGACCATCAGTAAATCTCATTTGAATTGGTATCCACCTCTGTAATAAAGAGCCCACCCACTTCTATCAGGCAGCGAAAATGGAACGTTCGACGCCTTAACATAGGTGCACTCATTAACGAGTTTGACAGAAGGATCGCCTCAAGCTCAAATCCTGGGACCACAGAGAACATAGTTGATCGTACGAAGAGCGCTGTCAAAAGAGCCTGTGAAGCATCAATGCCAAAATCGGGAAATAGGCACAGAGCTGGACAGGAAGTATACTGGTGGACGCAAGAAATTGACGTCCTAAAACAAAACTGTGTAAGAAGACGGGGAAATTTCGCGGAAGAGGACGCTCAAAGTCGAAAAGCAAGAAAAGAACTTAATGCAGCCATACGTGAGAGTAAACAGGAAAAGTGGAAAGGCCTTTGCGACGATATTAACAACGACACGTGGGGTCTTGGGACTACAAATGTTATAAAAAGCTTAGGGCCAACAACACAACTCCCATCATGGAGGATGAGAAATTAGGGAATATTGTAACGCTTTGTTTCCGTCTCATCCGACGAGAACTATTAATACCGAGCAAGGATATGGTGATCCGTTCGAGCTGTTTACCGTAAATGAGCTTATTAACGCGTCCAGAAGTATAAGAAGCGGGAAAGCACCCGGCCCTGACAATGTCCCTGCGGAAGTACTTTAGGCTCTAGTCGCAAGTCGACCCCAAATGCTTTTAAAAATGTTTATCAGTTGCATCTTCTCGGGAATCTTCCCTAAGTGAGGGAAGATACAGCGGCTAGTATTAATCGAGAAAGGCAAGGGTGATCCTGACTCACCATCGGCGTAACGATCATTATGCATGCTTAACACAGCAGGAAAGCTTTTGGAAAAACTAATTAAACCTAGACTGGCAGCAGCTGTTGAAAATTCCGGAGAACTATCACCTAGGCAGCACGGCTTTAGACCAGGCAAGTCAACAATAGGAGCAACAAGAGAGGTGACGCAAGCAGCACTAGCAAGTCAGCAAGGGAACCACCGCTCAAGGCCAATCGTGGTGCTGGTCCCACTAGACGTTAAGAATGCCTTTAACAGCGCCAAGTGGTCAGTCATGATGGAGGCACTACAAGTCCGATTTCGCATCCCAAGATACCTGCTTCGGATAATAAGCAGCTACTTAGAGGATCGAAAGCTTGTCTACCAAACCATGACAGGTGAAAAGAGTTTTCAGATAACTGCGGGTGCGGCGCAAGGATCCATACTAGGGCCTGATCTTTGGAATATCGCCTACGATGACATCCTTAGACTGGAGATGCCTGACGACACTTTTCTCGTCGGCTATGCAGCTGATATCGTTGCAGTCATCAACGCGCGCAATCTAATATATGCGCAACGCAAGCTAACAACGATGATGACAAAAGTTAAGTGGTGGCTAGATAACCATTGGTTACAGCTAGCAGCAATAGAAATTTTATTAGTCACGAGAAGGCAGATTCCAATAAAGGCAGAAATTACTCTCCTTGGGAGCTCGCTCTGGACACAAAAGCCGGGGTGTCCACAGCCTGCCCATTTGCCCTTCGTGAATTTAACTTTTCACACAGACACAAGCCGACGCTAACCGAACATTGGCCGAAGTCAGTGTTGTGAGCGTAAAAATGAGCTCAGTCGCAAGCGCGCTGTCAACAAAGCAGGTTGATGTCGCTTTGCGTCGCATTTTGCATTTGCGTAATTATGATACACGCAGAAAAAAATTATGATTTACTTATCACCTTCGCGTACAGATGAAGGCATAAGTTCAGGGCATGTTATTCGCAACTATTTTAAGCTTTAACGCACACACTAGCTAACACCTAGTTTGGGTAACCATGTATTATTTTAACTATATCATAATTTTTCATATCGTGCAATAATAACGCCACTTTTCGTTTTCGCAGTGTAAAGCACACCAATACACTGACACATGCCAGCTTCGCTCACGTTGGACATGCCTGCACAAGAGGTCATTAAATATTTAGGAGTACGACTGGACTCAAAGCTGTCCTATCAGGCGCAGATAAAGCACGCAGTAACTAAGGCTGTTACCGCCACACGCTCTCTCAGCAGACTCATGGCAAATGTTGGCGGCCCATTACAATGCCGCTGAAAGCTCTTGATGAAAGCAACAAATTGCATCATGCTGTATGGCTGTGAGATATGGGCAAACAGCCTGAATAGAAAATCACGGGTAAATCAGCTTGCCGCTGTACAAAGAACATCCGCGCTTAGAATCATAAGTGCATATCGGACGGTCTCTGCAGCCTCAGCGCTGGTCATCGCAGGCGCGACGCCCATTGATTAGTTGGCAATAGAACGGAAGAAGATTTACGAGCACCGGAAGATGGACGGCGAGACTATTACTCGGCATTAAACACTGGATAAGAAGAAAGGGGGGAGATGCTGATTATTATGTGACACAAATACTCACTGGTCACGGATATTTTAACGCCTATCTTCATATGATTGGAAAAAGAGATGACGCAAAGCACACGGAGTTCCACTGTGTACGATTCGCAGACAAGTGACATCGGCTTTTGAAAACAATTGGGAGCATTTGCCGGAAAATATAGTTTGCAAAATGATTAGCGATGACTATGTATGGAAGAAAATTGTTGATTACGTCTCACAGTGGGCGATTATGCTGATCTAGCGTAACGAAATACAAATTTTCATATATAAAAATCCGCCAAAAATTTGATCTCCCGCCGATTCCAAAATGTTCATTTAGCAGATCGATAACATAAGAATCGATATCATTGATCAGCTATGAGCTATCGAACACAACACTGTAAGCACAATTTTTTTTTTCTTTTTTCACCGCGTTTTTTACACATGTTAAAATTGTTGTGAAAATTTGTTGAATTAATCATTTCGGATCTGGTTTTTTGGATTGTCTCAAGCCAAAGGTATGATTTAAAGAAAATAAATGTTTCGTGACCTGTGATTATATGTTGTATTGCTAATATGTGCTTAAAACTAACAACATTTTTAATTCCCTATTTGTGAGCAAAGTTCATCTTCTGTAGAGTAAAACATTATAAGGCACGCGACGTCACGGTAAACTGTTATACTTGTGTGAAAATAGAGTTCGTCTACAGTTTAAATTGTCCAACATTAACTGCCCTGAGCTGCCCATGCTGACTATGTTGGTTTTTTTTTTAGGAATCATGTCGGCCTGCAGGCACGCACTTTTTTTTTTAGTACGGCTTGGAGAAAAAGACGCTTCAAAAAATTTTCAGCACTGGTCGAGTTCATATTCTCCAATGTTATAGAAAAATCGAACTGTACTGAGCAGGATTACGATTCGGTTATTGAGGAACTCAAGATTTTCTGCAAGAGACTGTCCGAAAAGTGGAGAAAATGCAATAGGGTTAAGAAGCGATTTGAGTGCAACAACGCAGCTTGGTTAAAAGAAAAATTGCATCTTCTACGCCCAGACAGGAAATTGGGTGCCGGACGAAAAGAAAAGAACATTGCTGATTGCCACCCGAAACGTCAGTGCACTAAAGTTTCTCATCTCGTCGAAGTCAACTCTTGCGATGAACTTATGAGAGCAACTCGAATTAGCCTTTACAAATGTGGAAAACGGAGTGCATCGGATGTAGTGTCAATGGTAGGCACAGATCCCGACGCATCTAAAAAAAATAAAAAGTAGCCTGGGTATAGACCAGTGTTGTCCAAAATTTAAGAAGGCAGCCACGCGTGGTTGACAAGAAAAATTCTGCCGGCGTTGCTGCCGACACATATATAGAGAGAGAGAATATGTGTATTCTACAAATAGAACGCTCGGCAGCTTGTTCTCGTACGATGCGCGTGTTCGGCTGCATTTGCTCTCACGACTCATGTGTTCGGCTGAAGCTCAAAAGTCAAACGCGCAGTCATTCGCTATGCTGCATTCAATGAGGAAAGACCATTAAGCGCATGATTTGTACACTACACCGAAAAAAATGTTTCATGTCAATTGGGAAAAAGAATTTTTTTTCATTAAGAATATTGATGGTAACGCTCAATGTTTATTGTGCCATTACGTTGCATGTCGCTTTACATTTGATGTTATTAAAAGGCACTTTCAACTTTGCCACGGGGGCTATAATGAAAAAAAAGGGGACGGAGAGAGATTTAATATTTTTAGAGATGCAGGCAAGACATTTTCTAATGTTTATAGCTGACAAGGAAGAATTCATCCAACCTGACAACAATAAAATTGATAAAACTACGCTAAACTTAGCATCTTATACAGTTGCTTTAGGTCTGGCCAGACAATGTCGCCCATTTAGTGATGGAACATTTCTTATGAATTTAACGACAGATGTGTTACAGTGCTTTGGAGAGCAGTGCCAGAAAGCCGTTGAAATTTGTAAAAGTATTCCCATATCACGTAATACTCTTGTACGCAGAACCGAAGATATAGGCCGCTTTATTTATTCCGAAGCAAGAAAGCGCCTGGAAAATTGCACATTTTTTTGCCAGTTAATAATTTGTGTTAAAACAGTTGCTGCTAATTTAAACTGCTTTGAAGAAGTTTTTGATGTTGTCTCTTTGCACGGCAATGTAACAGGAAAAGTTTTATATGACGTTTTGGAATCCCGTGTCTTTTCAATTGTGAATAAAGAAAAAATGAGCGCTATGTGCACAGATGGTGCAAAAGTAATGAGAGGAAATAATAATGGTCTCGTGGGAATAATGCGAAAAAACGGTCTGTTTTGTCCAACTTTCCATTGCATTATTCACCAGCAAGCACTTTTCGCAAAGGAAATGAAAATGAAAAACGTTATGGACACGGCAATTAAAATTATAAATAAAATAAGAGGCGGACACCGAAAATTTAAGAGTTTTTTAGAAGATTTGCATGCAGACTACGGAGATCTTTTGCTGCATACACAAGTGCGATGGCTCAGTCGCGGAAAGAGTTTGGAACGTTTTTTTAATTTAAGACAAGAAATTTTATTATTTTTTAAATCGTCACCAACACCGACTACCGATGACTTTGTCATTACATTGGAAGATAAGGAATTTCAACTGAACTTGGCGTTTTTATGCGACCTAACCGAAATGCTAAATGACCTGAACTTATCTCTTCAAGGCAAAAACACCAATATAATAACTCTTGTAACAATAATACACCATTTTACTAGAAAGCTGCATTTACTAAAAGGCCAACTCAAAAACAATAGCCTTAAATCTCTAAAGAAAACTTCACTCATTTTTTCTGGCTTGAAATTGGTTAATTTGGACTTCTTTCAAAATTATGCCAACATCGTAACATCAATTGAAAATAATTGCAACCAAAGATTTCAAGACATAAGCTGCATCAAAAATTTGATAGATCTACACGAATACCCTCTTATATGCGAAGTCCAGGAACATAGCGCAGAAATCCAAAGCGATCTAAAAGAATTACGAGATGATATGGAAATTCCTTTAAAAACTGGCGAGCATTTCTGGCGAGAACTCGATAATAAATATTATTGTCTTAAAAATGAAATTGGTAGGCTTTACTCAATGTTTGGTACAACATACAATTGTGAGGTTGCGTTTTCAACTTTGAAAATTATATTAAGTAAAAAGCGCAACAAATTAACCGATCAGCACCTATCAGATCTCTTACGGATTAAAGAATACAAAGGAGACATCGATTTGGGTGAGTTATGCAGAAATTAATTCTCAATGAGCTAAAAATCCTAACCTTTGTTTTCTTCTTTTCAGCACGCCAATATCGACGATACAATACAAATAAGCTGCGCATCGATTTCATTTGTTTTATGTTTGAATCGCACGCATTTTATTTGTTCAGTGTAAAGCAGTAAAACGTCACGTTGCCTTCGTGTTTCGCTGCTACGCACACAAGCGCAACGCTTTCACTGTGTGGGATTGGACACCACTGGTATAGACCAAAAGCTCCCTGTAAAATATACTCCAGAGGAAGCTTTGGCCCTTTACATTGATGGCGATTACACCAAAAACCCATATAAGCTTTTGCAATCTGGTACAAAAGCGCGAAATGCCAATATCTTCCCAACATATGATGTTTTGCGTTCCGCCAAGAAGATGTGTTATCCGGACTCCATTAAAATGGAAGAATGTTGGGCAGAAGTTTCCTTGCAAAAAATGCTGGACCACACAATAGCTAGAATTGTTGAAGCCCATCCCGATGCATTTAGCCGAATCTCAGTTGATGACGACAAATATAAAAATTGGAGTCTCATTTCTAAATGGGGTTGCGATGGTAGTTTGGGGCACGCAACCTATCGCCAAAGTTTTAGCAATTCGGACCTTAAAATGGCAGATGAGCATTTGTTTTTCATTTGTATTGTTCCGCTACAAGTGCAATTTGAAAGCTGCATACTTTGGAAAAATCTTCGCCCATCATCGACTCGGTATTGTAGACCTCTTAAAATAATGTTTGCCAAAGAGTCTACAGACTTCGTCAGAGCAGAAATTGAGAATATAAAATCTCAAATACTGCAAATTGTGCCCACGCGATTAAGCAGATTTCAAGTTGAGCACAAATTGCAGCTTACGATGATCGATGGGAAAGTTTTTAACGTGATTGCAGAAACATCATCGGAAAAATGTGATGAACGATTTTGATGCCATTAACAGCTTTCCAAGAGACGAGGACTTACTTGAATTCGGACTGTTGACCTTGCATTGTTGGATTCGTTGCTTTGAATGTATGTTACACATAGGTTATCGGCTACCGATCAAAAAGTGGCAGGTCCATAGTTCAGATAAGAGCACTGTCGATCAACGAAAGGCAACCATCGAAGACCGGTTCAGGGTCGAAATGGCAATATTGATAGACATTCCAACGCATGGTTCTTGCAACACTAATAGTGGTAATACGGCTCGAAAGTTGTTTGAAAGTTCCCAATTGTCTGCTCAAATAACCGGAGTCAGTCATGATCTAATGAAACGGCTTGGAGTCATTTTGCGCTGCATTGTCTCCGGATATTCAATAAACACCGACCGTTTTCGTACATACGCATTTGAAACCGCACAAATTTTTAAACGAGAATATTCATGGCCTTACGATATTTTCAGCTTAAGCATACTCGTCAAAATTCGCGGTTAAATACTATGGAGGCTATCATGAACTCGTTACTAGTTTCTTTGCATCCAGCTATAACAGGCTTATGTGAAACATCGGTAAAAAACTCCAGCAAAGCACTTTTGTTTGGTTTCTAATTCGGAGAACTGACTTCAAGTTCTTTTTTTTTATAAAATATTTGTTGGCAAAAAAAGGCAAGGAAGAAAAAATCATTAAAAAAATATTTTGATAAATAAAACTTAATTTTAAATTAAAAACAAGTAAAATCGTTGCAGTCGGACGCAACCGACTGCGGAATACTTTGATACCAGTAAAAGAATGAATGGTAAGGAGTCTGCTTGCAAAGGAGTGGGCCGGGTGGTAAACGTCGCCAGCTATCATGTTACCAAATTTGGTGACTTAGCTCAAAAACTGTGGAAGATAACTAAACTTCCAAATTTACAAGGTGGGTATGGCATCAAAATTTTTGATTCAATTTTTTTAAATGCCACTATCTATCTTCCTACCAAGTTTGGTGGCTCTAGCTAAAAAACTGTTAAAGATATAACCGATTCCAATTTTATAAGGCGGGTGGCTTGGGTGGGCGTGGCATCCAAAATTGTTATGCATATCTTTGGAAGATGTTGCCATCTATCTTTCTACCGAATTTGGGAGCTCTAGCTTAAAAACTGTAAGATATATCGAAATATCCGATTTTAAATGGTGGGCGGCATAGGTGGGCGTGGCATCCCAATTTTTGATGCAGATATTTTGTAGATGTCACCATATACTTTCCTACCAAATTTGGTGACTGTAGTTAAAAAAATATGGAAGATACACGCATAACCGTATTAACAACGCCGGGGGGTGGGTGGCGTAAGGTGTGGGCGTGGCATTCAAATTTTGGATGCAGTTTGTTGAAAAACTTCACTACCTATCTTGACACAAAATTTGGTGGCTCTAGCCCAAAAAATGCGAAAACCATAGGCGTTTCCAATTTCATGGAGAAGGGGGGATGGGGGCGGAATCAGAGGGCGTGGCATCCAAAATTTTGATGAATTATTTGGGCAACGTCAATATCTATCTTGACACAAAATTTGGTGGCTGTAGCCCAAAAAATGTGAAAACTATTGGCGTTTCCAATTTCAAGGAGCAGGCAGGATGGGGGCGGAAGGAGTGGGCGTCGCATCCAAAATTTTGATGCAGTTTTTTCAGGGACGTGACTAGCTATCTGCGTGCAAAATTTGGTAACTCTAGCTGTAAGAATGTGAGAAATATATGGTTTTATCAGTTTTTAGTTATCGAATTTATCGATATCCCAGCCTCCTAGTAGGCGTGGCAACCCAATCTTGACACTTTATCTGTCTCGCCTATAGACAAATATAATTGCAAAGTTTCAAGTCTCTAGCTTTACGGGTGTCGAAAAAATTTGCGTTTATACGGACAGACGGACAAATGGACAGACGGACGGACGGACATACACCATGACGGACATTGCACAAAACCAATATACTAGAAGACCTTCGGTATCAAAGTATAAAAAATTGTTTAATGTTGTTCCTATAGGGGTTAATATTACATACAAATTACCAACTTTTTTGAATGCTCCTTATTTTTTGAGCAATTCATTTCGTTACGCTTGATTAGCCAAATCGCCCATTGTGCGTCGGTGACATCCTCCGGCTGAAAAAGAAAGACCTGGATGAGAGCATTGCCGCTGTAGCGCGTCACCGTCAGTGTCATGGCAAGTCACATCCAAAAGAAAAGAAAGGTCTCCGACCTTTCACAAAAAGAGAGTCTATAGAAACTCCTCTTCTACAATGTCGGAAACCGAAACTGAAGATATGCTTTTGGAGCCTGAGAATTGGCCACAAAAGGCTAAAAGAACCTATGCATCAGCAGCAGCAAAAGTCAACTCCACTAACAGTTTTGCACTCTTGTCCGACTACGTTGACAATGTTAACCAAGCTAACTCGTCAAAAGCCAACAAGGCTGTAGCACCTCCCGCACCGAAGCCGCCTCTCATCTTTATAACAGCTGTTGGCAATATAATGGAGATGGAAGAGTCTCTCAATAAAGTTGATTTGAGCGGCAGCTACAGCTATAAGGCTGGACGCAACGGTCAGGTTCGTGTTATGGCCGCTGATGAAGCTACATACAGGAAATTAAGCGATATGCTTTTTAAAAATAAAGTCGAGTTTCACTGCTATCAGCTAAAACAACAAAGAGCGTATAGAGCTGTCATTCGGAACCTACATAACAGTACCCCACTTGACCACATTCGGAATGCTCTTAAAAAAATTGACCACACCGTTCGCCACATAGCTAATACCAGGAATCGTGCAACTAAGGAGCCAATGGCAGTGTTTTTTGTGGACTTAGAGCCTGCAAGTAACAACAAAACTATATTTGAAGTGAAAAAACTATGCAACGCAATCGTCACCATTGAGCCCCCAAAGAAGATCAATGATCTCATTCAATGGCACAGGTGCCAGGACTTTGGTCACACGCAACGATACTGCTACAAGCTTTACCACTGCGATAAGTGCAGCGGCTTTCACAAATCCCCTGAGTGTACCAAACCACGAGAGGCACCACCTAAATGCGTCCACTGCGGAGACAGCCACACTGCTTCCTACAAAGGCTAAAGAATTTACAAAATCTCAGTGCATCAACATTTTCAAGAAAAGTTAAAGCAAACTGCAAACAGTTTTCCAGTAAGCCCACTTTTACAAACAACCCGCAAAACATTACCCCTCTACAAACCAATAATAGCCATATTAGCTATGCTGATGTAGCAGGAGGCCAAGCCAACAATAATGCAAGATTTAGTTACCCACCACACAAATAGAGTGAGTCTGATAAGCCAATCATTGCCCGAATCCGATCCATAATTTCAATTGAAAGCCCAACTGGAGGCCTCACAATAGCATCAGCCTACGCTCCGCCTAGGCACCAAGTATCCTCCCAAATGTTCACCCAAATTTTTAGAGACCTTGGTGCCAGGTTTATAATTGGTGGTGATTTCAACTCGAAGAATACCTGGTGGGGCTCCAGATTATGCAATCCGAAGGGAGTAGCACTATTTGCAAGCGTGCAAACAACGCCGCTTACCGTACACTCGACTGGACAGCCAACTTACTGGCCAACAGACTCCAGCAAGCAGCCTGATGTCATTGACTATGCGTTGTCGCGTGGCTTAAACCCTAGCGTAATACAATGCGTGAACGATTTCGATCTGTTATACGATCACTGTGCAGTAATACTTCGGTTTAACTTATACGAGGAATTTCAAGAGTCAGGTATACAGGGCCACACTGGACACATTACTTGATCCTTCAATCACACTGGAATCTGGCGAGGATATCGAAGAAGCGGTCGAAACACTCACACGCAGCATTCACGAAGCAGCCAATCTTTCCAATCCATACTCACCTAGCTTAAGTAGGCAACCTAGTCACAGAGATCGATACCTGCCTCCCGAAGTAGTCTCGGCGCAACTGAGAAACAAACGTCGTCCCCGTAGAGTTTGGCAGCTTAGTCGAAACCCTCCCGACAAGGCAGCTCTTAACCGAGCTAGCAAAGATCTGAAGCCATTCCTGTATGATCTTCGTAATGAAGGTCTGGCCGACTACCTTTGTAACGCGGAACCAAACGGCATTGAACACAATCTCTGGAACGCCACCAAATATTTAAAAAGGCCCACCAGAAGAGTCCCGCCCATATTGAGCGCAGCTGGCAGTGGTGTCATTCAAACGAGGAGAAGGCATGCCCTTTTGCCCAACATTTGGAAAAAACATTCACACCGTTCAACCTATGCTCTGCCACGGATGCTGCTGCCACAGAATCCTTCCTTGAAGCACCCTGCCAAATGGCCTTGCCGATTCGCCCTACAGAAATAGACGAGGTCCAGAGCATAGTGGCTAGTTTGAAAAACAAAGGTCCCGGATATGATGGTTTCGACGCTACATCTATCAAGCTTTTACCCTCACGCGCCATTGCTTTTCTCACAGTCATCTACAATGGTATCTTTAGGCTTCACCACTTCCCTTCTCAATGGAAGTATGCGGAAATAATAATGATACCCAAGCCGGGGAAGCCTGAATAGGATCCTGCCTCTTACCGTCCCATCAGCTTACTGGTGACTCTATCTAAGATTTTCGAAAGAATATTATTAGTCAGACTACAGCCAGTTCTGGAAGACGGAAACCTCATCCCAGCCCACCAGTTTGGCTTTAGAAGACAACATGGAACGCCTGAGCAGTGCCATAGAGTGGTACACACGATTTTAAATGCATTTGAAAGGAAGAAATACTGCTCTGCCGCGTTTCTTGACGTGAAACATGTTCCAGGACTACTTCACAAGCTCAAGCTTGTTCTCCCAATGCCATTTTTTTGACGCTAAAATCGTACCTAAGCAAGAGAAGTTTTTATGTCAGATGTGATGCAACTGAGTCTGAAGTCTGTCAAATAAACTCAGGAGTCCCCCAAGGAAGCGTTTTGGGACCAGTCCCTTACACGCTATACACTGCAGATCTTCCAGTACTAATCAGAGACGACATGGTTATCGCCACCTATGCGGACGACACAGCTTTTCTGGCCACATCAAGTGACCATACTGAAGAATCAGCCATTTTACAAGCACAGCTGTCTTGTCTTGAACCCTGGCTCAAAAGATGGAATATTGTGGTAAATGAAAACAAGTCGGCACTACTTTCTTTTCCACTCTTACAAAAACCTGCCCACCAGTCAATGTAAATGGCTCTACCCTGCCGTCCGAGCCCACAGTCAAATTCCTTGCCTTAACCTTGTGTTGCATATCTACCCTACCATTTTTATAAATCAAAGGGCTTAACATAACGCTAATACATTGTGACACTTTGTCATACTAAATACAAATATACAAATGCCCAAAGTACATTAAAAGACCACTTAGAAATACATAAACATTCCAGCGCACAAGCAATATGATCCATCGCTTATACATAAGCCGATCGCGGCGCGTGGGAACGCTGAGCATGCACTTTGGAGCTCAAGTGGTCAAACCATGCATAACATATGCATGCCTCTTGCATACATATGTATATGTATACATACTTATAAACACATAGATATAAGCATTGCATGTTTCGGGTTAGCTGAACCCAGCATGAATATATAAGAATCATTCTGAATAAAGTATCAAAACGGAGCAGACGCTCCAGATAATAGAAACGGTCTGTCTTTTAAACTTATAAATGTTAAGTCAATTACATGGCAACCGTGACTTAGTCACGAAGACTGCAGAAGCAGTATAACTAAAGTGAAACTATAACTATAAAGTTGAAAATTAAATAATGACAATTAAAATACACACCATACAACAACAAAAACGACTACTACTACAAAAACAATGGCGATCTTGGGATTCTGCGCATTTCCATTTTCCAACAAACAAACGCCGCCACTTATATTTAAAAATTGTTTAAGAATCGCAAAAAAAAAAACAAGTTAAAACGTTGCAGTCGGACGCAACCGACTGCGGAATACTTTGATACCAGTAAAAGAACGGATGGCAAGGAGTCTGCTTGAAAAGGAGTGGGCCGAGTGGTAAACATCGCCAGCTATCATGTTACCAAATTTGATGACTTTAGCTCAAAAACTGTGGAAGATAACTTAACTCCCAAATTTAAAAGGTGGGCGGCAGAGGTGGGTGTGGCATCCAAATTTTTGATTCAATTTTTTTTAAATGCCACTATCTATCTTCCTACCAAGTTTGGTGGCTCTAGCTCAAAAATTTTTAAAGATATAGCCGATTCCGGTTTTATTAGACGGGTGGCTTGGGTGGGCGTGGCATCCAAAATTTGTATGCAGATCTTTTGTAGATGTCACCATATATCTTCCTACCAAATTTCGTGACTCTAGTTAAAAAAATATGGAAGATACACGCTTAACCGTTTTAACAACGTCGGGGGTGGGGGGCGGAAGGTGTGGGCGTGGCATCCAAATTTTTGATACAGTTTTTTGGAAAACTTCACGACCTATATTGACACTAAATTTGGAGGCTCTGGTCCAATATATGTGAAAACTATAGGTGTTTCCAATTTACGGGGGCGTGGCATCCACAATTTTGATGCATTTTTTTGGGGAATGTCAATATCTATCTTGACACAACATTTGGTGGCTCTAGCCCAAAAAATGTGAAAGCTATAGGCGTTTCCAATTTCAAGGAGCAGGCAGGATGGGGGCGGAAGGAGTGGGCGTTGCATCCAAAATTTTGATGCAGTTTTTTCAGTTTTTTTACAATATAAATTAATTACTTAAATATATAACAAATCGAGTGCACTTCACATGTACATATATCTGAACTAAATCAAAAATAAAACAAAATAATAAAACGGCGGTAAAGACATGCATATCAAAACTGCAAATAATTGATGGCAGAGGAGCCGAAATTCGAGACAGCTGTTCCTATTGAACAAAGGGATTTGCCGACGTTGCAAGAGGACTTGCAGGCAAATCCAGCCGATGGACAACGCCCACTCACAATAGCTGAGTACCGGGCTCGGAAATGATTCAGTTGGCCAAAGACGAATCATCCCAACAACGCTGCAAAGAGCGTCTTCAAAAACTAGATGAAAAGCTTCGCACATGTGCGAGACAACGCAAACGGGCTGCATAATTGTGAATGCCCCAATTTGCTTTAACATTAAGCTCTAATTTCAAGCCGATGCGGGAAACCGCTGCTTGAAAAAATACTAAATACTGATAGGCTTTACACTAACAAATGTGGTTGGAGAATTTTTTTTTTATGAATTGTAAACCGAAATGTATGCCAACCACATTCTATAACAACTAATATTTTCATGTCTCTGGCGCTGGGTATCTATATACTCAGCTGCAACAAAACACTTGTCAAATGATAAATTTAAAAAAATATCTCTTCATAAAAATTATCACCTAAAATTTTATTTTTGATTTTTAAAGAAGAAAATATTTTTTTTCTTTCTCTACGTAATCGCACAATTAGAAAATTATGAAAAGTAAAAATTTTTAATAGAAAACCTAACTTTTTCTTTCATGAACGGTAGAACAAAAAAAAATTTTTTTTTTTCATTGAATATATAAAAAGAATTAAATTACTTAATGGGATTAGTGATTCTAGTGACGCAAAAGACAATACTGCCAACGCACAGTGGGGCCTCTGCCGGAAAAGCGTTGCATAAATCATTTTTTTCATGAACGCGTTTGGCAAAAGTAAAACATGTAATCGACAGATAATACTTCAAAAATAATGGATCCAAAATATTTTTGAAATCCGTTAAAAATTATGGCTGCTAGAGCTTATCAAAGTTGAGAAATTTTTCGTGAGTACGAATCAATGACAATTTTTACGAAAATTCGCCACTTTTAAAGTGAATATTGGGCGATATAAACAACCGATCTTCGATCTTTTTTTTTATATGAAAAGTATGTTCAATGTTAGTATTTTGTTGTTTAAATTTTGAATATAACTGAAATACTTATTAAACTAGAAACGTTTAAAAAATACACTAAATTTTCCTTATTTTTGAACTTTCGTGGAATAGAACTCACAGGGATGATACGGGATAATTGTGGGACCACTTGCATGTGATAGATGAAATATATACCTTTCATATGTTTTTGGTCTAAATCTGCGGAAATCTGCGGAAATCGAGATAAATCAAAAAACTAGGTGTACCTCGCGTTAAAAGCACGCGGCAGGTATAAGGAAGAAGAAGAGCGCATGCAAATTTGGCTGTAGCGGGTGTGTTGTTTATTTATAACATTGCTATATGTTGTATTATAAGTACTACCTGACTATATGTACCCCCTTTAAGAAATGTTGAGTCGGCTTGAAAAGGGTGTGAAAGGCAGGTAAATATAGTTTTAGTTGATGGAAAATTGCGCAATTACAGGTAATTTTTTTTGGGAATTTCCCCGTTTACCTATTTTGAATGAAAATCAATACCTCATGTTTTTTTGGGTTTTTACCAAAAACATTGGAAAAGGCTTATACCATTTTTGCTTTTTTACCTAGCTAACCCAAAATATATGGTATATAGTGCAAAAAATTTCACTTGATTGCGACAGTTGTTTTTTAACTTCATAAGAGAAAACACTACAAGCAATTTCCCGGTTGAATAGTATTTTTTAATATAATTCACTAACTTTTTATTTAAAAGCGCAATAATGAATGTAAAAAATTCTACGATTTTTGAACTTTTTCGTGCCTCTGAAAATAAAAACGATTTCGAAATGGCATTGCTTTAAGAGATGGGCGTACTCGAAAACGCTAGTACGGAGCTTAAAGCAGAAATTAAATCCATTCACGCTAGCTTGAAGCAAAAATGGAACTTGGTCCATAGACATTTGACATCTTTCAAAAAAAAGAATGAAAATTGGCTTGAGCAATATTCAACATTCGGCTATTCAGAAGAGGAAGAAGTTCACCCATCGACTAGCCGAGGAAGAGGAAGGCCGCATAAAACTATGGAAGAGTGTTCAGCTTTTACAAGGAAACGTAAACTTGAGGATGCTACGGACAGCATTAGAACAGAACATCTGTCGGAAGCACTTTCATCGAAGTATGTGAAGGAACAAGAGAGGACAAAAGCGACAATCACGAAAGCTGTACAGATCGCCAGTCCTTTACGGCTAAATAGGATTAAGGAAAGTATTCCAACGCCCCCAAACTCAGTCGCCATTAAGTACACTGGTGAAGAAGCGTTTTCCCTTTTTATGGACTTGGGATTAACGAAGGAGAAATATAATATTTTATGCGGCTCCTTAAAAAAACATAACGTCGACGTTCTTCCCGGATATAAAAAGATTGGATTTGCAAAAAGGAAGCAGTGCCACCTAATACAATAATAACAGAGACAACTGTAGAAGTAAAACTCCAGGATTTAATGGACCACACTGCGATGCGTCTGATTAAAAGTTTGCCAGATGGAGAGGTCGAGCTTCTTCCTGAAAACCTGACCCTACTCAATAAGTGGGGATGCGATGGATCGTCTGGACAAAGCGCATACAAACAAATTATAAACACAGATGACGTAACTATTTCCGATGAAAATATGTTTATGGCTTCTGTTGTTCCCTTACGCCTGAGGAGTGAAACTTCTGAACATTGGAAAAATCTTCGACCATCATCGATTCATTATTGTCGCCCTATTTTCTTTAAATATGCGAAGGAGTCCTCTGAGTTGATTAAATCAACTGTAAGCGACATACAGAATCAAATTAGCCAACTGAAGCCTACTGTTTTTCAAACCAAAAGTGGAAAAAAATCACGATTAACTTTAAATTTTTCCTGACAATGATTGATGGAAAAGTCTTAAATGAAATTACAAACACCTCCTCAACTTTAAGGTGTCCTATTTGTAAAAAAAACTCAAAAGGACTTTCACAATTTAGACGACTCAACGAGTGACGAGAACTGCTACGAATATGGAATTTCTCCTTTGCATTGCAGAATAAAGTGTATGGAATTTATTCTGAAGCTAGCCTACACACTTCCTCGGCCAGGAGAAACAGCAACGGATAATACACCTCGTGAGGATATACAGAGTAGAAAAGAAATTATACAAGCTGAGTTCTCTCGGAAGTTGGGATTGAAAGTTGACTGCCCAAAGCATGGATACGGAAATACGAATGACGGAAATACTTCAAGGCGATTTTTTGAAAATGATAAAATGTCATCTTTGATAACAGGTGTTAATCATGAGATCATTAAAAGGTTGGCTGTTATCCTAAATGTTATAAACTGCAAGGAAATGATAAATGGTGCAAAATTTGGCGAATACACATCGCAAACAGCTCAACTTTTGACTGATTTGTATCCTCAGAAAAAACTTACCCCCACGGTACATAGGATTTTGGCTCATGGAAAGGACTTAATAGAGTATCAATGCTTACCAATTGGAGAGCTGTCTGACTACAAAAGGTTCAGATACACTAATACGTGCAAAATTTCTCGGGCTCGACAAAATGAAGACCTTTTTAACATGCTGGCAGCCTCATCGGATCCACTTCTTGCATCGCTTAGACATGTGCGATCACGAAAGGATTTGGAAGGAAGCAACTATAGTTCCGAAATGTTAAGTTTATTAGACATGAACATTAATGTAGATGATTATTTTGAAGAAAATCAGTCATCAATAGCAAATATTAAAAATTAATCTCAAAAAATCGGCAAGAATACCAATTTAAATGTTATGTATGTATTTAAGTTAGAAAATCGAATTAAAACAACTAAAAATGTTATATAGTTATTGAAATCATTAAAAATTTTCAGTTATAATTAAAAAAAAATTTTTATTTGAATTTTACAGGCAAATTATGCTCGAAAATATTTCTTGACTTTGACCTTGAATATTTAAGCAGCACGGATACCAAGAACTCTCGACGAACACTCATTTTAAAGCTTGAGAAGTTTTCTATCAAGTGCTTTTTGAATTTTTGAAATCGCTTCATTAGTTTAGAAGTTATGATTTTTGCAATGTAAAATGAGCAAAGGCCCCACTGTGCAACGTTGCAAACAACGTCAAGAAAATTGATCACACAGATAGTGTTAGTTTTAAAATTTCTGCTTACAATCAATGTTTAGCATAATAAAATTATTAAGAAAAGATACATGAGTAGGGCAAATAACTTAGATAATATCTAAAAATGAATAAGGAGAAATTAGATCACGTTTACGAAAGCTTTCCAAATTTTCGCATTAATGCGATAAAGCAGAAAATGCAATGGTACTTTCAACACTACCATATGTCAGGGTAAAATTAACAGAAAAAAGACCCATATTTAGGTAAAGCAACTACATGGTTAGTACGCTTACAAAAGTAAGGAAATTCTAGTAAAAGAATGGAATGGAACGAAATTGCGAAAAATATAGCATTTCGTTACAAATTTGATAAACCTTACAAATGCTTCAATGAAGATGCAGTTATAAAAGCGGAAACACTAAAAAACCATAGAGAAATATTAGTAAGGGAATACAATAATATAGTTACCTTAGTAAACAGTTATGAAAATAGATTCACATCTGAGCACAATAATAAATTTTTAAGGGTAATAAAATACCTAAACACAAGATTGATTACTCTCACTAATAGGCGACATATTCAGATAAACGTGCCAGAAAGTCTAAATAAATTGGCGGAGTTTGATCCCGACCAATTAAAAGAATTAAACGAATCAATTCAACCAAGCGACGCTGAATCTGATACTGACATTGAAACACTAGAAGAAAGTGATCCAATCGAAACCAAACCGGAAATAATAACAATCTCTGAAATGGCACAAACAGTAGTTGAATTTATCAAGCTAGCCACATCTCTGATACCAGAGTTTGACGGTAAGCCGGAAAATCTACAAAGTTTTCTAGATTCTTTGAATCTATTAGAAACCTTAAAAGGCACACATGAGATTACAGCCATGAGCCTTATAAAAACAAAGCTGAAAGGCCATGCGAGATATTTAATAAGTAATGAGCAGACAATTGCTGCAATCATTACACAACTATCAAATGCAGTAAAAGGAGAATCGGTAGAAGTTGTATCTGCTAAGCTTCTTAATCTGCAACAGAAAAATAACACGGCTAATTAATACACCCAAGAGGTGGAAAAACTGACAAAGGCCTTTGAAGGCGCCTATATCAGTGAAGGTCTAAGCCAATCACTTGCAAATAAATACAGCACTACAACAGCTGTAAAAGCTATGACCCAAAATTGTTCAATTGATAAGGTTTAACTTATCATGCAGGCAGGCACATCCACAAATATGAATGATGCCGTTTCTAAATTCGTCAATAGTTGCACGGAGATAACAGGTCAAAGTAACACTGTACTATATTATCGACGAGGTGCAAACAACAATAATAGAGGAGGCCGAGGTTATAATGGTGGCAGAAATTACAACCACAACAATTTCAAATGAGGCGGTAACAACAACAACAACAATAATTACAATAACCGTGGAGGAAGACGAGGCAAAAATCGAGGAAGAGGCCGAGGTAACTCCAACCAAGGTTATAATAGTAACAATGTGAGAATGGCGCAAAATACGCCGGAAAACTTTCAGAACCCTTTAGGAAACAACCAGTAAATGCAAAGGTTCTTTCCATCAATTACAGCCTTTATATATTTGTCACTTTTTATAATCATTCAACTGAAAATAAACTCACATTCCTCATAGATACTGGTGCAGATATCTCACTTTTAAAAATAAATTCAAATAATTTCAAAATTCAAGAAGAAAAAATTATAAACATCCAAGGCATAGGCCAAGGTGTAATAAAATCTCAAGGAACAACTTCTATAGAACTTCAATCAAGTAAATATATTATTCCACACGAATTTCATTTAGTAGATTCAGATTTTTCAATACCGTGTGATGGAATAATAGGCATTGATTTTAGTAAAAAATTCAATTGTCAATTAGATTTCAAACCAAGTGAAGACTGGTTTATAATTAGACCTCAAAATTTAAATTATCCTATTTATGTTCAGATAACATATAGTGCTGGCAACAATACAGTTCTTCTGAAAGCCAGATCCCAAGTAATTCGAAAAATAGACATTAATACAGTAAATGATTATATATTTGTTCCTAATCAAAAAATACATAATGGAATTTATGTTGCAAATACAATAGCAGCATCCAAACATGTATACATTCGCCTTCTAAACATAACTAATTTTGACCAATCTTTCAAAGTAAACAAAATCCAATATGAAAATTTAACAGATTACGACATTTATAACACTAATCCAGAAAATAGAAGCGAACAAGTACTTTCAAAATTAAAGAAAAATTTTCCAGAACAATTCAAAAGTCAAGTAACAGACTTATGCACCAAACATAGTGATGTGTTCGGACTGGAAACCGAACCAATAGCGGCAAATAATTTTTATAAACAAACATTAAGACTTAAAGATGATGAACCCATTTATATTAAAAACTACAGAAGCCCGCATAGCCACGTTGAAGAAATTCAAAAACAAGTATGGAAATTAATAAATGACAAAATCGTAGAACCGTCTGTATCCGAGTATTCGAGACCACTCTAGTTAGTTCCGAAAAAATCATTACCAAATTCGGAAGAAAAGAAATGGCGATTAGTAATTGACTATCGCCAAATCAACAAAAAACAACTCTCTGATAAATTCCCGCTCCCTAGAATTGATGGTATTCTAGACCAACTGGCAGAGCTAAATACTTTTCATGCCTTGACTTAATGTCAGGTTTCCACCAAATTGAACTTTAAGAAAACTCAAGAAATATAACATTTTTTTCAACGAGCAATGGCTCATATCGCTTTACTCGATTACCATTTGGTCTTAAAATAGCACCAAATTCATTTCAGAGAATGATGACTATAGCATTCTCGGGCTTAGAACCTTCTCAGGCATTCCTTTATATGGATGACTTAATGGTGATAGGATGTTAAGAAAAACACATGATTAACAACTTAACTGATGTTTTTAATGTATGTAGGAAATATAACCTAAAGTTGCATCCAGAAAAATTTTCATTTTTCATGCATGAGGTGACATTCTTAGGTCACAAATGCACTGACAAAGGAGTATTGCCAGATGACAAGAAATTTGACGTCATCAAAAATTATCCTGTCCCTCACGATGCGGACAGCGCGAGACGATTTGCAGCATTCTGCAATTATTATCGTCGATTTATAAAAAACTTCGCCGATTATTCACGGCACATAACTAGATTATGTAGAAGAATGTTCCTTTTTAATGGTCAAGTGAATGCCAAAACGCATTCCAATACCTTAAAAAAAATCTTATGCACCCCACATTATTACAATATCCTGATTTTCGCAAAGAATTTTGCATAATAACAGATGCTAGTAAACAAGCTTGCGGAGCGGTTCTTACTCGGAACCGTGACGGAATTCAGCTCCCAATAGCTTATGCATCTCGTTCATTTACAAAAGGGGAAAGCAATAAGAGCACAACAGAACAAAACTAAGCTGCAGTTCATTGGGCAATTACCCATTTTAGACCATATATTGATGGCAACCACTTTACTATTAAAACGGATCACAGACCATTGACATATCTTTTTTCTATGAATAATTCCAGTTCGAAATTCTCACGCATGCATGTAGAATACCTAAAGGGGAAAGATAATTTCGTAGCAGACGCACAAAGATATGCAACATAAAGTCCTGAAAGTCACTACCAGGCAACAAAGTAGACATGATAAAAACTGTACAGTTGCAAATAAAGAACTTTTGCCAAGGCAAAGTATTCAAAACGTATCTAAGCCCAACGTACACGAAGTCATAACAAATGATGAAGTACGAAAAGTAGTAACCTTGCGAATAACTGAATCTATTTGTTTATTGAAACGAGGTAATAAAGTTATTGCAAGAATCGATGTTGACGATTTGTATACCATTGGAACTCTAGCTTTAGATCAGTTCTTCCAAAGCCTTGAAATGCAAGCCGGTATACTAGAAATCAGCCAACTCAAAGTGGCACCGAGTGAAAAAATTTTTGAATCTATTTCAATAGATACTTTCAAAACAATGGGCAATAAGAAATTAAAATCATTGAGAGTAGGGCTACTCCAGCCGGTGAGCATTATACAAAACGAAAAAGAGATACAAACAATACTGTCTACATATCATGACGATCCAATTCAAAGAGGTCATACTGGCATTACAGAAACGCTAGCGAAAATTGTAAGACACTATTATTGGAAAAATATAACTCGTCATATAAAAGAGTACATACGTAGATGTCATAAATGCCAAATGTCAAAAACAACGACACATACGTCAAAACGGATTTTGCTTCTCATCAGCAACGGACGTGTTTTTTTTGTGCGCTTCGCCTTTTTTATCTTTTTTGCGATTTATCCTTTTTTAAAACCCGTGCTTTGTGCAAATTAATAGTTTTTGTGGCTTTGTGTGTTATCCCGGTGTAAAACTCAGAGTGGACACTAAGATTTATAAATTATTTGCATTCTTTGCAAAGTGATCAAAACAAAACCAAATTGCAGTCATAGCTTACCGCTCAATTCGTTTTGCTCTCACTCAATTTGTTTTTGTTTGCTGACGCTTTGTTGCTTTAAAGCAGGCATGTCCAGCGTGAGCGAGGCTGGCATGTGTCAGTGTATTGGTGTGCTTTACACTGCGCAAACAAAATGTGACGTTATTATTGCACGCTATGAAAAATTGTGATATAGTTAAAATATTAAATGGTTACCCAAACTTAGGTGTTAGAATTAGAGCTTGAAAAAGTTGTGAATAACATGCCCACAACTTATGTCTTCATCTGTACGCGAAGGCGATAAGAAAATCATAATTTTTTTCTGCGTGTATCATAATTACGCAAATGCAAAATGCGGCGCAAAGCGACATCAACCTGCTTTGTTGACAGCGCGCTTGCGACTGAGCTCATTTTTACGCTCCCAACACTGACATCGGCCGGTGTTCGGTTGGCGTCGGCTTGTGTCTGTGTGAAACGTTAAATTCACGATGGGTAAATGGGTACGCTGTGGACACCCCGGCTTTAAAGTTTCTGTGCTTGCTCTCAGAGCACCATAAACCGTTATTTTTTTTCGTTTGCTCTCACGCGCTCTTTCTTTGTGTTCTGTTCGTCGCGTTTCAATTATACTCCGTTGTCGTTGCTCTCGGTAGTCGCGCTCGCGTCGATATAATTGTTTTGTTTGTAAGTATTTCTTGCTTGTGAGCTTGTATTTGTATTGCCTTTAGAGTGCATAGCTGTCAAGAACTCACTATGCAGGTGCCTCCTTCTAGACCAAGTAATGGCTGGGCATTCACAAAGAATGTGTTTAGTCGTCTCGTCGTCTTCTTTACAGAGCCTCCGTGTCCGTGGACAGACGCATTTTATGAAGATGGTATTTTAAGACATGATGGCCGGTGAGGTAGTCACAATAGTCTTAGGTTCATCCTGGAACACCCAACAGTGTTCCTGCCTATTAAAGGATGTGTCAGCTCTTTAGCTTGGCGACATCCTGTACTAGATATCCAATATCTGGATTTCGCTCCTTTAACCCACCTTTCTACCATATCTTTGGCAGCTGCCCACCCTAAGCCACAAAAAGGCTCCGGGCCATGTAAAGGAGTCTCTGAGCCGGCTCTTGCCAGCTCGTCCGCGTTTTCGTTGCCGGGAATTCCGGCATGACCTGGTACCCAACACAGCCCAGCAATCTGCGACGAGTTTGGAGCTTATCCTCCAAGAGGATAGAGCCTTGATCGCCGCTTGACTGTCTGAAAAGATGTATATATTAGCTCCTCTCATTCTCTTATCCAGGATGAGTTTAGAGCAGGCCTCTATGGCATGAATCTCTGATTGAAAGACACTTGGCCATTTGCCTAGGGCAATCGAGACTCTGGTGTTAGGTCCAATGATCCCCGCACCCACCCCTTGATCAGTTTTGGACCCATCAGTGAACCACTGCAGGCCCCTGGGGTCACTACAAGGGTTGCCATTATCCCATGCCCTACGGTCTGGGATGAGAGTCCTAAATTTCGCCCCAAGAAGAGCTTCGTGGTCATGAGATCTGTCCGGCTGCAGATCTCTAAGCCAGAAACATTATTTAAAATACTGACGTGACCAACGTCATTGGTCAGTAACACAGATATGAGTTTGATTCTAAGAAGGCGTTTAGCGGCTCCCTCTTGTATGTCAATGTGTAGCGGAGTCAATCCAATAATTTTCTCCATAGCCGCAGTTGGGCATGTGCGTAAAGCTCCCGACAGAGATACGCACACAAGCCGTTGCAGCTTGCTACACTTCTGAATGGCCGTAATCTGCTGCACCTTGGGCCACCACACAAGAGCAGCATAGGTCACAATAGGCCTCACCATCATGCAGTAAAGCCACAGGATGGATTTGGAGTCAAGTCCCCACGTTTTACCATACAGTCTACGGCATGCCCACAAAGCATGTGAAGCCTTGGTAATCGTTTTATTGAGGTGCGAGTTCCAGTTAAGTCGCTTATCTAGAACAATTCCCAGATATTTGACCTCACTGGAGAGCTCTACGGGAGTCACCCCAATGACGAGGAGGCCAATGTCATTGGTGTACCGTTTGGTGAAAGGTACAACAACCGCCTTGTGCGGATTAATGTTGAGACCCACGTTTATGCACCAATCGAGAACCAAATTGAGTGCCCTTTGCATCAGTTCGGTGACAGTGTAGCCGAACTTCCCTGTGACTACGATGGCCAAGTCGTCTGCATACCCAATGGCATCGATTCCCTGGCTGTGTAGTTTTTCTAGAAGTTCATCTACTACGAGTGACCATAACAGGGGAGACAACACTCCACCTTGTGGACACCCTCTGACCGCGTTAATACGGACCGTCGTCGCGTCTAACGTGGATGAGATTTCTCGTTGACGTAGCATAGCTTCTATCCAGGCTACGGAAGCTGCGTCAATGTTCCTATGAGATAGAGCTCTGGAGATTGACTGATAGCCAGTGTTGTCGAAAGCACCTTCCACGTCCAGGAAGGAGCACAAGGCAATTTCCTTAGATTTGAAAGATTTTTCGATTTTGCTGACTAAATGGTGTAGAGCGACCTCCGTCGATCCGCCTTTAATGTAGGCAAATTGTGTTTTGTGTAGCGGCTTGGTGGCCTGGAGAGTGCACCTCACGTGGAAGTCTACCAGTCGCTCCGCAGTCTTGAGAATGAAAGACGAAAGACTAATCGGTCTGTATGATTTGGGTTGATCTAGAGCCCGGTTGCCTTGTTTAGGAATAAATACCACGTTGACTCTCCTCCAAGAATGTGGTATATATCCCCATGCAAAGCTGGCTCTAAGCAGACCGACAAGTGGTGAGATAATTATTTCAATGCTATGTTGTAGCAAGGCTGGAAAATCTGATCGCCCCCCGGGGCTTTAAAAGGACTAAAAGATTTGACTGCCCACCTCACCTTGTCAGGATCGAAAATAATACCGGACAGACTGTGATCACGCCTGATCGGTGGAGTAATGAACCCATCTGGTTCACGGTTTGTGTTAAACCGAGATCCTGGGAAATGCACCTGAAGCAAAAGCTCTAGCGTTTCCTTTCGATCTTGAGTGAAAGAACCATCTATTCTTTTTAGAAGCCCCACCCCATTAGTCGAGCCCTTAGCGAAGACCTTTTGCAGTCTAGCTGCTTCTGGTAGTGCCTGCACACTTTCGCAGTAATTGCGCCAGTTCTCCCGCTTAGCCCTTCTAATACTCTTATTATACTCCGTGAGAGCACTCCTATAAGTGTCCCAGGAGTCCCGATTCGCTTTTGCTCTATTAAAGAGTCTGCGAACTTCCTGTCTTTGACCTGCAAGTCTGTCGCTCCACCAGGGAACCTCGCGTTTCACCCGGTGACGCTTTGGAACTGTGCTGTCTTGGAAGGAAGTGATTGGCACATCATGAAGCTGGTCAGCAGCCATCTCTATGTCACTAACAGACGCAAAGTTGGTGATGAGTTGATCAGCTCTCATAGCCACAGAGGCTGTGAACATATTCCAATTAGTTTTCTTCCGATTGTATATCGAGTTATTGAGTTCCGTTTGGCTAGGTAGATCAAACTGGATGTGCTGATGGTCTGATAACGTGGCCTCATCGGTAACCCTCCAATTCGTTATACAATCGGATAAGAAATTGCTTGCCAGGGTGAGATCCAAGACCTCCTCCCGGATGGCGTTTATGAAAGTAGGTTTGCACCCCCTATTGACTACATCTAATTGACTACACTATAGATATTCAAGTAGGCACTCACCCCGTTTGTTGACATCACTGCTACCCCATATGGTGTGATGCGCGTTTGCGTCGCAGCCGATAACCAGATGTTTCCCGGCTGTGCGGCAGAAGTTGACGAGCTGTTGGACTTCCATTGGCGGAGCTACGTCCGTGTCTCCTGGAAAGTAGGCGGCCGCCACCACCACCTCCCGGACACCTTCCGCTAAGGCCACCTCTATGGCTGTTGCAACTAGATCCCTGCAGATAAAGTTAGTTAGTGGGAAGTGCTTCACGTTTCTATCCAAAAGAATAGCCGCGCGAGGAGCACCTCCACTGCGGTCATATAATAACTTACTTGAGCCGCAGCTTAGTCCTTTAATTTGGCCACCGATCAACCATGGCTCCTGGACTAGGGCCAGATCGATCTTCTGCTCGGCGAACGTCTTGCACAGGGTGGCCGACGCCCCTCTGGCGTGGTGCAGGTTCGCCTGGAGAACCCTCGTGGTTCTCATGGCTCCTCACTGGAGCGCTGGACGAGGCTGCCGCGCTTGCCCCGTCGAGAGTTGTCCCCACTCACACCCTTTGGCAGCCTAGATGCCTTGACCGACATCGGTATCTTGGCTGCCGACGCCGTAGCCTTGAGTGGCTGAGCCTTGCCGTCACCCTTGGCCCCAACTGGGACTCCCTTGGCTGGTGGTGTGCGCCTTGGTGCAGGGACGGGGATGGCCTTCTTAACGAGCCCAGCAGCTGTGCTTGTAGAAGGACCATCCTCAGGGGGGGATTCCGCTTGTTGGACGTCACTGCTCTTATCCTTCTGAGCGGAAGTTTTCAGGATAAGTCTGGTTCTGCCAAAGCAGTACCAGATTTTGCCGCCACACTTGGTAAGCGACTGCAGCGACGCCTGGTCCACCATTATGGCGAGGTGCAGCATCTCACCTTGTGTGGTCCGCTGCACAGCTCTCCACTGGGTGGTGTCGAGGTCATTTTGCTTACCAACATAAGCAAGAACTTCCTCATTTGACAATTCCAAGCTGTTGGCGAAGTAGCCTCTTACAAGGCTCGCCCGGGGGAATTGGCCTTCCTCCAACAGCTCCACGTCAAGCGAACTATTTGCCTTGATGAGGCTAAAGTTACGTCTGACCCACTCGGCTGCATTATTGTCATAGCAGACGAGCAACAGCCACCCTGTTCTCGGAACACATCCCTCGAACCGTGGCATCAGACCACCCTACTCCGAAGAGAGAGTCGTCCTTAGGATCGCCGCCTTTAACGTAGCCATCTGCTCCGCTGTTAAGGTCAGCGCCCTGTCAGTCAAGATAAAGCCGAGCTTGACACCACTCGCCATCCGACTGTAAGATGGCGCTGTCGACTCTGCGTGGGCACTTTTCGGCTTCTTGGACAAGCCGGACTCCGGGGTCGTATCAAACGACCGGTCTCGCTTGGCCGTGGCTTCAGCGGGAGGGGTGGCTTTTGCAGCCTGGAGAGCCTCAGCTCTCGGAAGCCCTTTTGCGATAGCTGCCTTAAACAGCTTCTTTTCGCGGCTTGTCATCTTTACAAAGGCGAGCTCGGAATCCAGCCTCAGCCGCTGGATCCGATTGCCTGCATCCGCCAGATCCAACCCCAGAGAGGCTGAGTCAGATGCGTCGTCATACGGTACCAAAGTGACGTCTTCGGAGTCTGAGGCCAAAACCGCAGGATCCCCTAGAGTCACCGGTTCCGGTGACGAAGAGGAGGCAGTATCCAACCGTCCTGTGATGGTTGGTGGCTTGTCCGAATCCCCAATCACAGCGGGACCAACATCCGCGCAGCACATCAGCTGCAGTGCCTCGTGTGGCCATAACCGTGAAGGTTGAGGCCTGGGGTGTTGCTGTCTGAGTCGCAACGCACTCATTCTGTTTAGAAATTAAATTGTTATTCATTCTGATCCCACGAGTAGGCGGGAAAGGAGGTCGCCCGCAGCATACCCCGTGTACCGCGGGAAGTCCACAATTAAAACTGGAGGAGGACAGGTATCCAGAGTCCGCATATTGGCAACCGACCACCCCCTCGGCCATGAATCCCTCGGCATATGCTGTTCCACCTTGGATTGGGGAATTTTCAAAAGAGTTGTCTTCTCTTAGCCCGACTACCATTAGTCAGCACCCTTGGTCGAGACATGACCAACACCAGAGTCTGTTTCCAGCCGCCCTCGCGTGGAGAGTATAGTCGCACTTCCAACAGTGTGTGCAGATACGGCGCGTACTACTAACGTAGTTACACGTGATTCCCCCTACACACCTGTCGGCTGACGGCCAAATTTTCCCTATATAGTTTTTTATTTTTTTAAATATTTTTTTTTTGAAAACACCTGTCGGTGACAACCCAAATGGGTTTAGTATTGCTGGATGTTTTCGCACATAAAAATTTGCGAATATTAATGCCAGGTCCAAAGACAATATGGAAACCTCTAATCTCGAGTGGCCGTGCTGGTCATGTCGAGAATTAAAAAAGTGTATGGCAATATTCATGAGGCAGACTCAAACAGGCTTCAATAAGATGTTTGCATTGTTGAAACAATTGTGCGAACTGTTCTCCGCTATGGATTCCAATTTCAAGAACAATGTGATCTTGACGGAATCACCAAAGCGTAAGAAGCCGTTAGTTAGTCGTTCCCCTGGATCTGCCACTGCAGATAATTCGAAAAGAACTCCTAAAAACAACGTAAAATCTAAAAAAAAACTTCAATCCCTCCTCCAGATACTGGCGAGATACCGGATGTTAATACCATTTGTCCCATGGATGTAGCAACATCCAATCCTGGTCTTTCGGTTCAAAACGAGCCAGAAAATCCTATACCTCAGACTGCTGCTTCTATGGTGGGCTCTGTCGTGGGTGTTTGTTCGTTGGTTCCTCCGGAGGTCAATTGCGTTAAGGTAACTGACATACGAAATGAACCGAATGATCATATACCTCAGACTGTGGCTCCTAAAGTTGTTTCACCTAAGAATATAATAAAAAATTTTTAGGTGTTCCTCCAAAGAAACATGTATTTGTATCTAGGCTCCCCCCTGATTTAACATCAGAAGATGTAAAGGTCTATGTTCAGGCAAAATCTAAGGCCACAGTTTCGGTGGAAAAATTTAAATTTGCGTATGACCGTGATATCTTGTCCTTTAAAATCAGTGTTACAAACCAAGTTTTTGATGCTATCTGCTAAAAGAATTTTGGCCGGAACACATAATAGTAAAAGAATATGCTGCAAACAAAAATAAAAAGAAAAATCGGCCTCCGATTGTTTCCCCCTCCTTGGTGGTTGGGCCTATTACTTCTGATAGTTTAAAAAACTAACAACCTCCTTCTCACTGGGCTATCAGAATGTTAGAGGACTTTGTAGTAAACTTAGTACTTTGTATCTTGATAGTCAATCTTTCCCCTTTCATGTCGTTGCCTTCACGGAAACGTGGCTAAGACAAGACATACTTAATTCTGAAGTATTATCTAACAGATTCTGTATCTATAGAAAGGACCGCCCTCTGCGCCGTTGTGGTGGGGTGCTTATTGCTGTTGATGTGGACTTTTCCTCTGAGAAAGTAATATCATTAAGTAGGTATACGTAGAGGAGTCAAATCGCGTTTTCCCAACTGCCGAAAAAATGCGTTGTGGAGGAGCCACCAGCATTCGGCTGCTGAAAGCAGCGAGCCGAACGCAAATTTTGCAGACCATTTGCGTAGCTAAAAAAGTGCAAGTCATTCATGCGCCGGCGCTTGTCTCGGTACAGACAGTGTGCCAGCAATTTGCTGTGTATACGTCTGTATGTCAGCGACAAGATCGCCGTTAGGTGTATATATGTGTGTATGTATGTTTCTGTATGCTGTTTGCTCTGAGCTGCTGTATATTGTGGAAGGGGGATAGCAGCAGCAGAGTGCGAACAACAACAACACATGTGCATGTTTTCTGTATTTGGTGGCTCCGAGCTCAAATGAAGCAAAAATCATTAGGGCGAATGTATACCTAAATACACATATATATATGTGTGTGTGTATGTGCGCATGCATATTTTTTCAGTTTTTGGTGGCTCTCAAGTGATTTGGGATTTTGTTACTTTTCTAGCAACGCATATCAATGTGTGTGTGCATGTGTATGTTCATGTGCAGCAAATTTGAATGTATGCGTAGCAATTGCCTTGGCTATTCTTGACCTGTCTTAATGTTTATGATTTTTTTTTTAGCAATTTTATTAAAAGTAAGGATAGTAATAAAATTAATATTATTAAATGATAATTTTTTATTTATTTTTAAAATGCATCTTAATCATTAAGATGCATTGTCCATAGTTCATAACATGTCAAATATAAATTTATATATTTTAATATATATATGTATATAATTATGTACTCTTGACCCTTAAAATTCATAATTTAATACATAATAAATGCCGACAGCCAATATTTAAAATTACAATTTGGCGCGCATTTGTATCTGCCTACAAAACTCAGGCAATTTCCGTTTTTGCACTTTCTGGTCATACATACTCTTTCGAGATATTAGCTATATGATACCAGCAAACAATTTTGCAACACAACTACCTTACAGTTGCTCATTTACATATAAAATATGCACACATATTCCGAAAGAGTATTCAGAACTGTATTTCTGTTGAGATCGCTGGAACTTGTGTGCGTTTATTGAGTAGAGAAAAGGTTTTTTTTTTTTGTAGAGTTTCACTTAAGTTGTCGTTGCGATACGACGTGTTTTTTATACCCCTTACCTATAAAATGGGTAAAAGGGGTATAATGGTTTTGTGCAAAAGTATGTAACAGGCAGAAGGAAGCATCTCCGACCCCATAAAGTATATATATTCTTGATCAGCATCAACAGCCGAGTCGATATAGCCAAGTCCGTCTGTCCGTCTGTCCGTCCGTCTGTCTGTCTGTATGAACGCGTCGATTTGAGAGACTACAAGAGCTAGAGACTTCAGATTTTGAATATAAGTTCTCCTATACCATGAGCGGAACAAGTTTGTTTCAAATTATCGATAATTTTCAAGTTTCCGATATACACATAAAATCGATTACAAATCTCGAATATGGAAAATGAAAAAAATGGGGTTGAAACAATGGATAACGATAGAACTTTTCTGAAAATTTCATCGAAATCGGTTGAGAAACACCAGAGATATCGAAGATTGAAGTTTAGGTCACAGATGCATACAGACAATGACTGTACGCGTTATGTACAGGGTTCGGGGTACCTCCTAGTCGGGATATCTCGACTAGTGCCTTCTTACTTGTTTTCTCTTGTCCGCGCCAAGTTTTGTTAAACGTACCTAGCGGTACAAAGATAATCTCTACTCGATCTTTTTTTCTCTTGCTTATCTAAGAATAAATCATTGAAGAAGATTTGTTGTTTAGTGAGCGGCTCAAAGCCGTCTTCAATAATGCTTCAAAAAGCAATACAAATAAAACCATGAATGTTGGAGACAACGAAAACAACGATAACATTCGTAAGAAAAGAAAAAACATGTGCGATAACGATCATGCCCTGCCTAAGATAGGCAGAAACAATTAGTTCTCTATACTCGACGACGAGATAAACGATGGTAATGTGGAAGCTTTATCAAGCTTTGAAAGCCACATAAAGCAAAACACTCTCTCAACAAGCAATTTCACCGTTAAAGCTCCACCCAACAACTTAAGCTCATCAAAGGCATCAACAAGTGCAGCTGCAAAAAGCTCTGTCGCCAAAGCTCGGCCCGAAGACGAGTTTGACTCGGCAACAAACGTCACAAAACGTAACAACAATAAAAATATTTCTCCCATTAATTTATTCAATGCGGAGGCAAAAGAAGTCATCAATCTTATCAAAGATGGATTGAAGATCAACGAATTTAAAATAAAAGAATTTAATCAAGGCAAGATTGGAATCTTCCTATCCACTTTGGAAGACTAAAGAAAAGTGCGTGGGTATCTGCAAAAAATCGACGCCAAATATTATTCTTTCACACCGAAGTGTTTAAAAACCAAAACATTTCTTCTAAAGGGCGTAAGCGGGAGTTCAGACCCATCAGATATCCTAGCTGACTTGAATTCTAGCCATCTGGAAAATCTACAAATTCTAAAGGTCGAACCATTCGCAACAAAGAACTCAAAAGAGAAAAATATTAAATTGTCAATTTTCTTGGTTCAAATAAGTGCTGACAGCAATGTAAAGCAATTAAAATCTATAAAAGTGGTCTTATACCACTGCATTAATGGGAGCCTATTCGCAAACCAGAAATCACACAGTGCCGTAATTGCCAAAGCTTTTTCCATAGCGCCGCCAATTGCAACCTGACCCCCAAATGTGTTAAGTGCGGGGAGGACCACAACAGCAGGAACTGTCCCCTATCGCAGATGGAGGTAATCGAAAAAGAAAAGCTATTCTGTGTACTTTGCAAAAAGTCAGGGCATCCTGCGTCATATAAAGGCTGCGAACGATTCCGAGAACTACAAAATAAACTTAAAAACAAAAAAATATACTTATCAGATAGAAATACGTTTAAGCAATCGTTAATTAATCCTAAAATAAGTTACGCAAATGCAATCAAAGATACTAATACCGAATTCTCCCCTATTCCAAATAATACATGTTTTGAAGAAATTAAAAACACTATGTTATCATAACCAAACAAATAGCAAACTTACAAAATTTTCTTAATCTTCAAACATCACGAGATGATGCCTTATTTCAAATTATTTCTTCAGATTAATGTTACCTAATTTTCAACTAACTTCATCTTGTATCCCATTAAATATTATCTCTTTGAATGTGAACTCTCTCATTAATTTAAGTAGAAGAGTAGACTTAGAACATTTTTTAAAGGACCACGATCCTGACATACTCATGTTAAACGAAACTAAATTAAACTCCAAGCACGCCATTCAATTCAAAGGTTACGAAGGTTAGGAAAGACAGAAAAGGTGAAACTAGAGGAGGTGGGGTTGGCATTCTGTTAAAACGTAAATTTAATTTTCAGAAACACTCAAATTTCAACATCGATTTCCTGCCACATCTGGAAGCTTGCATCGTAAAACTACATTTGCCATCCAACCGTAGCTTGTTCGTCATATCAGCTTACTACCCGTCCGGCAATAACAACGATACTTTTCACGAGGAGCTGAATTGTGTATTCGTAGAGCTTGACCTATCAAACCCAAATCACTATTATATCCTACCTGGTGACTTAAACAGTAAACACCACTAGTTGGGGTAATGTGTCAAGTAATCCCAAAGGCAATTCCTTGAATAAATGGTTAACTGATAACGACTTAAGATATAGATGCAAGCTTTTAGCCTCTCTTGTGCCATCTTACGAAAATGGAAACTCCTTTCTAGACATCGGCTTAATAGATTTTCGGTTGAACGTGCATTCTATTACTGATTCAGTTAACTGTTTAAAATGTCAAAACTACGATAGTGATCATTCGGCAATCCAGTAATCTGTTTCGTTGCAAAATGACTCTCTCTTTTTAGATTTTGGCCACAATATCGGTAGACCCAACTCGTTAAGCTATTAAAAAACCAATTGGAAAAAAATTCCAAAACTTCTGCGACAGAGCTTCTAGGATCGTCCGTCCGATTGAAAACGAACGAAACCTAAGTAACATCGAAATTGACCAGCATCTCTCGGAACTATATCAAATTATAGACGAGGCAATAAAAAAAAAGTTCCCAAATCAACGTATGAACCAATCAATAGTATTTTAACAAAATGTCCGAATATTCAAACACTTCTATCCGAAAAAAGCAGAGTCCTATCTATGATCAATAGACACAACCGATTTGAAAAGATCCTTCCACTGAGCGTTTTTAATTTAGCAAAAATTAAACTCAACTTTTAAAACGAATGATTAAAGAAAATATTAAATATCAATTAAACGAACGTCTGGCTGGCGAAAACCCTCAACTGAACCCTCCACGAGGGTGCTGGCTGGGCAATGGGCATCATGCTACCTCGAAACAAACGAGGGGCTAGTGGTGCCATTTGCCTTGCTGAAGGGCAGAGCGGCGTCCGGCCGAGGCAATCCGCAAACCACTCAAAGGCTTCGGCGATGCGAGGGTGCGGTGATCTGAGGCAACAGTTATCACTGCCTGGCTGGGGGGGGGGAGCTTTACACCACTCAAAGGCCTCGGCACTACGAGGGTGTGGAGCGAACCTAGGTAAGGAAAGGATGACTGGCGGAGGGGAACCCCAAACCAGTCAAAGGCTTCGGCACTGCGAGGGCGAGGGGCGAACCAATGCAACGGATGTCGCCCTGCCCTAAAACAAACGAATGTACCGCATATCTACTCGTCTGTGAAGCAGTAGTATGATGCTTAGCTAAGGTGAGCTTTTTGCCACTCAAAGGCCTCGGCACTGCGAGAGCAAAAAGCAAACTATGGTTCGAGGTCCTTGGCAGCAAGGCTAAAATGCTATGGGTAGACTCCCCAGACATAAAAATCACGATGGATAAGACGGACGGTCAAACACGGGTTGGGATGTCAACCCAAACGTCGGTGGGAAAGGGTGCTACCACCGGCGGGCACGGGGGGGAGAAATGCTCTCTGCGTGTCGCCAGCAACCCCTCCGCACTGGTTGGAGCAGGCCAGGACGGTTGCAAAGCTACTGCCAATTCCAACATCAACAAACCCAAAATGTGGCGCGATACCGCAGTCCGTGGAGACTCGGATTGCGAATCACATGAAGGGTCTCCTACGTCAGAGGTGGAGGAGCCATGCCCTTCTGGCCCGAAGAGTACCAGTACCCCTAGTAGGGTCGGGCTCAAAAGGTCAAAGGAGGGTAAGAGGGCCAAAGCCCATTATAAGGCCGCCCTAAAGATCCGGGCGCGACTCGCGGACTGCAAGCGAGAACTCACACAAGATGAGATCCGCAGCAAGAAGTGGGCCGAAGAAAGGATCGAAGAGGGCAGGTCTCACTTCGAGAAAAAGGGGAACATGACGCCTGAGAACGCCGGTTTTGCCAACAAGGTGGAGGAGCAACTGGCGGTCAAACGCCAGCGCTCCGCTGAAACCGAAAAAGCAGAGGTGCCAGCTAGCAAGCGGCCCTGCAAAAAGCCAGTGTCGCGAGCAAAGCCGACGGCCAGCGATATCTAGTCGTCGCGCTCATCGACCGGAGCGACCCAAACGGCAAAATGAAGCCCGAACAGTGGAAGAAGGTGGAGGCGCTGCTGTTCGATGCGCTTCTTAGTCGGATGGGCGAACCGGACTCGCTTCCCATCTCTTTTGATGGAGCGGGCTGGCTCTCAGGTGTCAAAATCCTTAGCTGCAAGGATGACCACACTCTGAAGTGGGTCACCGGCGTCGTGGCTGCCATGGACGCTCCGTGGTAGGGTGCCAAGCTGGAGGTAGTGAGCAGAACTAGCATTCCGTCCGTGCCAAAGGCAAAAGTACTCTTCCCAAGGGTCGTCCCAGCGGACCAGGCGCTGCAGCTACTGAAGTGGCAGAACCCGGACGTGCCAACGATTGATTGGAAAGTGGTCCATGTTGCGAAACCCGATAGCAAGGGCCAGCAAATGGTCATTCAGATCAATAAGGAGGCCGACGATCTGCTATACGCACGACACGGGAAGATGGCGTGGGGCGTAGGGAGCGTGTACCTGCGTCTCAAAAAACGCCAGCAGGACGACACTAACGAGAACACGCTGGCGATAGGTGAAGTGGAGAGGGCCCTAGCGGAGGTCACCCACGCCACCAAGAGCCTGGAGATCGTGGACGACGAGGATGCAGACATCACCATAGTGGAGGTCGCATCCGTGGAGGACACCAAAGCCACCAATGGAGCTGAGGGTCATCCAGGTCAATCTACACAAAAGTAAGTTGGCCTCGGCGGAGCTCCTGATAACCCTGGAGACAGGGCCCGCCGACGTCGCACTCATCCAGGAACCTTGGATAGCGTCGGGAAACAAGGTTTCTGGACTAAGACACCCGAACTACAACGTATTCTACACAACAACAGTGAGTAGAGCAAGGACCGCGATCCTAGTACGAAAGGGTATCTATGCTTACTTATTGTCTAATTACAGCACTGACGATCTCACGGTAATAGCCCTAGAAGGTAGCAAGGATGAGCCAATTCTGATGGCATCATGCTACATGGCGCACGACACCGACGCACCCCCTCAAGAGCTTGCTCGACTGGTGATGGAGACCGAGCCAAAAAAGCAGTCCCTCACCATCGGAGCGGATGCCAACGCACACCATACGGTATGGGGAAGCAGGGACATCAACGATAGAGGTGAGTCACTGCTTGATTTTATCATACAAACTAATCTCAAGATTGCGAACGAGGGGGAAGAACCAACATATGTTGGTCCTACCTCCTCTAACGTCTTAGATTTAACCCTCGCGTCGGTAACAAATACCGTGGTAAAAGATTGGAGAGTCCTTAGCAGACACTCCTTCTCAGACCACAGGTATATTCAATTCCGAGTTAACTTCGAAAGAACAGTGCAAAAGAAAGTGTACAGGAACCCGCGAAACACAGACTGGGAGCAGTTCGAGAAAGAGGTTGAAAGAAACCTTTCCCGACCACCTAAGATAGCCTCACCTGATAAATTAGAGAAGTCCCTAGAGACACTCAATAAAAGTCTAGTGACGGCCTATCATAAGACGTGTAAACCATCCCAAGTGAAGAAGAGACACAAGCCCCCGTGGTGGACTCCAGAACTCAAGGGACAAAGGGAAGATGTACTAGATCTCTTTAAACTAGCGAAACAAGCAGAAGAAGAGCTAGTATGCAACGAATACAAAGTACGGCTCCGAGACTTCAAGAAAAAAGTAAGAGTAGCCAAAAGACTCGCATGGCAAAACTTCTGTTCAGGCATAGAAAAGACAGCTGACACCGCAAGGCTAAGAAAGCTGCTAGCTCGCCAACAGACAGTTCAAAGCCAACTAAAAACTGAAGACGGCAGATGGACAGAAAGCAGTGTAGATGCGGCAAATGTGCTCCTAGAGGCCCATTTCCCAAACTGCACAGAAGCTCACACAAACGCACAAATGATATTTCCAACCACCAGAGTGGAAATTCCCGAAGATATCATAACAACACGAAGGATACTGTGGGCTATAGACTCCTTTGAGAGCTACAAATCGCCAGGTCCAGACGGAATATTCCCAGCCATGCTGCAGAGGGTCAAACATACGATCTCCCCATGGCTGAAAGAAATATTTAGGGGATGTCTCAGTCATGGCTATGTGCCGGTGGCCTGGAGGACAGCCCGGGTAATTTTTCTGCCGAAAGCGGGGAAATGCAGCCACGTGCTGCCTAAAGACTACAGACCCATTAGCCTGACCTCATTCCTGTTAAAAACGCTAGAGAAACTGATAGACCTCCACATCAGAGAGAACACAGAGATGTCTCTAGAACGCAATCAACACGCGTACACAAAGGGTAAATCGGTGGAAACTGCGCTACACTCCCTTGTTGCAACCATAGAGAAGGCACTTCACCACAAAGAATACGCCCTAGGCGCATTTCTGGACATCTCAGGCGCATTTAACAATGTGTCGACGGAGGCAATTATGCACAGCCTTAGAGCTGTGAACCCAACTGAAGCAGTACAATCCTGGGATCAAAATCTACTGAGCAGCAGGAAAATACTAGCGGAGTGGGGAACCATAACCACTATCAGGGAAGCAAAATGCGGCACCCCCCAAGGAGGAGTGCTCTCTCCCCTACTGTGGAACTTGGCGGTAAACGACCTATTAAAGAAATTCAAACGGAAAGCACCAAAGATAACTGCATATGCGGACGACATAAGCATAATTATCACGGGCAAATGTCCAACGACAATAAGCCATGTCATGGACAACACACTAAAAGAGATACTAGCATGGGCAACGGAAGCCGGTCTAAGTATCAACGCAGACAAGACGGACCTCATTCTCTTTACCAAGAGATACAAGGTACCTCACTGGACGCCCCCCAAAATAAACGATAAACCGCTGATACCAAAGGAGAGTATTAAATATCTGGGAATAGTATTGGACAGCAAGCTGAGCTGGAAGCTCAATGTAGAAGAAAGGGTGAAGAAAGCCACCAATGCGCTCTACACATTGCAAAAAATGTTGGGCAGCACTTGGGGACTCTCGCCAAGACTAACACATTGGATTCCGATCTCAATTGTGCGCCCCATACTACGGAATACTGGTATGGTGGAAGGCCACGGAGAAATCCACTTACCTTAAACGATTGGAAAAAACCCAGCGTCATGCACTCATGTGCATCACAGGGGCGCTGAGGACCACACCCACGAAGCACTACAAGCTATATTGAATGTCAACCCAGTGGACATACAGGCACGCCTAGTAGCAAAAAAGACTGCTCAACGTCTTTGCACGATAGGCAACATGACAAAACATAACTACGGGCATAGTACAATTGGAATAGGGACTCGGGTCGAAACAGACTACATGATCCCAAAAAACAATTTCAACTTCACGCCCACGCTCTTAGGAAGAGATGATTGGCGCTCAGGAGCAGAGCAGACAGCAATCAACATATACACAGACGGCTCAAAAATGAATGAGGGGGTCGGCGCAGCAGTGTACTGCGCCGAACCGCCCATGAGCCTATCCTACAAACTACCAGACCACTGCAGTATATTCCAGGCGGAGATATTCGCAATAAGGAAAGCAGCGGAAACGGTCCTACAAACGAATACAACACTCAACGAAGTAAACATATTCGTTTACAGCCAGGCTGCAATAAAAGCCTTACAGTCGCACTACATAAGATCCCGAGATGTCCTGGCGAGCAGGGAGGCACTAGATGCGCTTAGCACGCTCAAAAACGTGCGCATCTATTGGATTCCCAGCCATCAGGGTTTCGAAGGAAATGAAAAAGCTGACTCTCTGGCTAAACAAGGAGCGACGGGACTCAACAGCCACATGGCAGAAACTCCGATCTCCTTGCGAACGCTACACTCGTACATGGAAACACAGGCACGGTATTCTGCAGCACAAAGGTGGACAAACACCTCTAATTGCAGGATCTCCAAAATAATGTGTAAAACGCACAGCGACAAGCTATCGCAATACATGCTGAAACTACAAAGGCATGATTGCCGCATGCTTACAGGACTCCTGACGGGCCACTGCCTTGTCGCAGCTCATGCGAAAAGGCTAGGCATGACAGACAACGATGAATGCAGAAAGTGCAAGGAACCAGGTGTCAAAGAAACACTAGAGCACCTACTTTGCAACTGCCCTGCACTGGCAGCAAAACGCTTACAACACCTCCAGGCTCCCTTCCTGGCATCCCTAGAGGAGGCCAGCAAGATGGAACCGAACAAGCTTCTAGCATTTGCCCGAAGCACACAAACGCCACAGTCCCAACTTATCCGAACGGCTTCACTAAGGACCCTCAGTGGTCTATGTGTGACACTTCCCGCGGGGAGGGTCAGCCGGTCTAACCTAACCTAACCTAAACGAACGTCTCAAAGAAGATCTCCGCAGACTTCGTCCTAATTACCCCTCAAAATTCTCAATAGTAAAAAAACGCTTCTTTGCAAGAGATCGGACTTCTCTGGATCATATCAAAGTTCCATTCACTGGAAAACAAAAAATCACAGGAGCAGGGATGAATCCAAACCTCCTTGAAAAAGATTCTTTTACAAACAGTTTTGTTGTTAGAGAAGAAAATAAAATTGCAGAAATATTTGGCACTCATTTCGAATCAGTTCATTCTGTTAAACAGAGTTTACCAGATAACCCGTCTCATAAGGAGGTTGAATTTTGCTTCAACCAGTTTTTAGAATTAAAAATAGATCAGAAAGCTTTAACTTTGCAAAAAACCATATTCAACCCTTCGAAACCTGCAAATGCTATGTCTAACAGCCAAACCGAAAATTATTTCATAACTCTGGATGACCTTTAAGTTGAGAAATAAGGTTTCATCGGGTATAGATCGAATTCCGAATATAGTCCTAAAACACTTGGCGGAAAGCATTATTTCACAATATTGCACGCTGTTCAATAATATGTTAAATAATTCATATTTTGCTACTCAATGGAAAACAGCTAAGCTAGTGGTCATACCCAAAAAAGACAAAATAAACAGCATTAACAACCTTCGGCCTTTTAGTTTGTTACCAGCAAAATTTTTGAGGTGGTCGTGAATAAAAACTTAAATAAATTTATAGATCTCTCGAACCTTAGCAGCTCCAAACAATTCGGCTTCAAATTTGGCCACTCCACAGTACATGCTATTAACCTTTTAGTCTCAGAGATAAACTGGAATTGGCAAAAAAATTCGCACGGGTGCCTGCTTTATTGACTTGGAGAAGCATTTGATCAAGTTTGGATCCAAGGATTAATCGTGAAACTAATAAAATACCAGCTTCCCCTTAACTTACTCCTGCTGATCTACAACATGATAAGCTCTAAGAAATTTATTGTGAATTTTAATTCCATCACAAGTAGAGAATATTTAGTCAAAAACGGTCTCCAACAGGGCACAGTTAATGCGCCTACCCTCTTCACACTATATATTAACGATTTGCTAAGTCAAATTGACAACATTATTGCCTTTGCGGATGATATTGTCATATACCATTCAAACGACAGTATAAAAATAATAAACGACAACCTACAACTAATGTTTGAAAAGATAGAGAAATACGCTTCAGATTGGCATCTCAAGATCAATGTAAACAAATGTGAGAGTATACTCTTCCGTCCTCCAGTTGCCAGATGTAATAATAATGTTAGGAAAAATTGGAAAAAATTTCAAATATTTTCGCGAACAACGAATAACAAAATACCAATAGTAGACACCGTTAAATACTTAGGCATTTACCAAGATAGATTTTTGTACTTTAATACTCATATTATTCAACAAATTCCCAAAGCATATAAGTCTTACCATGCATATAGAAAAATGTTCAGCAATAAACACATATGCAGTAGGGTTAAAGTTATAATGTACCAATCTCTCATAAGACCCATTCTCTCATATGGAAGTCCAATCTGGTTCAATATTTCCCCTTCTTATATGGAACGGTTACGACTGTGCGAAAGGAAAATTCTACGATCTTGTCTACACATGTACAGATCTCCTAAAAGTAATTATTTGAAGCATCATTCTAATCTAAAAATATATAACGCTGCAAACATCATACGCATTGATAATCAAATAATTAAACTGACGAGGCTTCATATACTAAGGTGCCTTAATAATACAGACAACCCTTTAATAAATACTCCCTTCTACGAAAGCGACCTTTACTTTAAAAGCTGTCTTTGTTCGGGCTACACGCCCCCAACCATATTTCTTTACTTAGACAAGAACGGATACATACAGAACAAAAATGGATATCCAATATTTTATCATATATACAGAAGAGCAAACAAAAAGAATATATTAACAAATTTACTTACTAGTCAGAACAAAAGATTCGATATGTCTATATCTCGTAGAGATGAGGAAAAATCTATCTCAATCAAGAATATTTGCTGGTGGCTCCCTAGTTAAAGCGGCCTCTTTTTCCTATATATTGATAAGTATTAGTTTATAAGTCCCTTTGTAGTTAATCAATTTGAAGCGATGTTTTTTTTATATACTTTTCATCGCATCTCACTTAAATCTATATTTCAAATAAGGTCAAATGTAATTCTGAAAAAGAACACTTAAATATAAATTATAATAATTTAAAAAGCGCTCGCTTAGAGACAATTTAAAAAAACAAAAAAAAATTGTCACTTTTTATTATATAAGTTTAAACTGTTATATCTTTTCTAATAAATTATAAATTTAAAAAAAAAAAGGTTTTTTGTTGGCACGCGGTTGACGCGAGCCTGAGATTTTCTTCCAGCCGCCGACACATGAACCATTTATACTCTTTCGGAATATGTGTGCATATTTTATATGTAAATGAGCAACTGCAAGGTAGTTGTGTTGTAAAATTGTTTGCTGGTGTCATATAGCTAATATCTCGAAAGAGTATGTATGACCAGAAAGTGCAAAAACAGAAATTGCCTGTGTTTTGTAGGCAGATACAAATGCGCGCCAAATTGTAATTTTAAATCTTGGCTGTCGGCATTTATTATGTATTAAATTATGAATTTTAAGGGTCAAGAGTACATAATTATATAAATATATATATTAAAATATATAAATTTATATTTGACATATTATGAACTATGGACAATGCATCTTAATGATTAAGATGCATTTTAAAAATAAATAAAATATTATCATTTAGCTATCCTTACTTTTAATAAAATTGCTAAAAAATCATAAAAATTGAGACAGGTCAAGAATAGCCAAGGCAATTGCTACGCATACATTCAAATGTGCTACACATGAACATACACATGCACACACACATTGATATGCGTTGCTAGAAAAGTAACAAAATCCCAAATCACTTGAGAGCCACCATATATATGTGTATTTAGTTATACATTCGCCCTAATGATTTTTGCTTCATATGAGCTCGGAGCCACCAAACACAGAAAAAATGCGCATGTGTTGTTGTTGTTCGCACCCTGCTGCTGCTATCCCCCTTCCACAATATACAGCAGCTCAGAGCAAACAGCATACATAAACATACATACACACATAGATACACCTAACGGCGATCACGTCGCTGACATACAGACGTATACACAGCAAATTGCTGGCACTCCGTCTGTATCGAGTCAAAATTTGCGTTCGGCTCGCTGCTTTCAGCAGCCAAATGAGGGTGGCTCCTCCGCAAATTGGACCAATTAGGCTATTGGATTTTTTTGCGTTTGACTCCTCTATGTATGCCTACTTAATGGTAATATTAAGCGGCTCTATAGATATTGAGTTTGTTGCTGTAAAGTTAAACATTAACGGTTTTGGTATTTATATTTCTTGTTCCTATATATATCGTGATATTTTTGTAGCTCTTGGTGATTTTTATATTGCTGAAGCTACTTGGATTTCAAGTCCGGACTCAAGCGTGTTGACCCCCGCGGTGCAGACTGATTTTCTGGATGGTTTATTTGAAATGTCATTGGGTCAGATCAATGGTATTCCAAATTCTTACGATAGAATGCTTGATTTGGTCTTTGTTTCGGATCCATCCACTCTATCTGTGTCAAGATCCCTTCCCATATCCACTCCCGAAGACTTATGTATACCACCCGACGTTGGAGGTGTTGATTACTTTGCCTGCCTGTGTCGTACGCCAGTGTAGTGAACCATTAAAACGAGTACGCCAATTTCGGAAAACCGATTTTTAAAACTTACCCAGCTCTTAGCACTGGATGACTGGTCGCCCCTCTATGGTTCTGAGGACTTGGATACGGCAATCAGTATTTTTTATTGCACCTTAGAAAACTTATTCGACATGTGTGTCCCTTTTTGTAAGCCAAGTAGGAAAAACAAACCTGCGTGGTTACTCATTATACTTGGTTGCGCGTTCCAGTTTTTCAGTCATAAATAACTCATGTAATAAAAATTACCTAAGTCGGTGCGAGCTACAGTTTCAGCGGTTCTTTGACTTCGTTAATGCGAAGCGAAGGTCTTCAACACTTCCATCTAGTGTATTTTTTGAAACAGAATCGGCCAACACAGATCAGGCCATTGCCGATTTGTTTGTCGAATTTTTCCAAACAACATACAGTTCATTTGATGGTCAGATTGATCTGCCTTACCCGTATCAGGTTAACGGCTCCAATTGTATTTTTGAACCAAGAACCACGGAGTGTTCATTACTACGTGATCTACAGGGTATTAAGTATGTATTTTCCCCGGGACCTGACGGTGTACCAAGCTGTGTGCTTAAGTACTGCGCTGATGGTCTCTTAAAGCCGTTGCATAAATTGTTGAGTTTGTCTGTTGAGAAATGTTCTTTTCCTAACATCTGGAAAGAATCCTTTATTATTCCTCTCCATAAAAAAGGAGACAAGTCTAATGTTCAAAATTATCGGGGTATCTCCAAATTGTCTGCTATCCCAAAAATGTTTGAGAAATTAATAACTTCTCAGTTACAACATTTCTGTAGATCTTTAATATCACCGTGCCAGCATGGATTCGTGAAAAAAAGATCTACAACCACTAACCTGTTAGAATTTACTTCACAAGTTGTTAAGAGTTTTCAAAATAAAATGCAAACATATGTTATTTACACTGATTTCAGCAAGGCATTTGACTCGGTTAATCACTACCTTTTACTTCATAAACTTGAACTTTTAAGTTTTCCAAGCAATCTCATTCTGTGGATAAGGGAATATTTAATTCATAGAACACAAAGAGTTAGTTTTAAAGGTTCTGTCTCTAAGGTGGTTCATGTCACTTCCGGTGTTCCGCAAGGAAGTCACCTTGGACCTTTGTTATTTACACTGTTCATCAATGATCTCCCATCTGTAATTAACCATTCTCGAGTGCTGATGTATGCTGACGATGTAAAATTATGCATGTCAGGTACTGCTCTGTTGTCTGCTCAAAAACTACAAACAGATTTAGATAACTTTCAAAAGTGGTGTCGTGTTAACTTACTTAATCTTAATTGCAATAAATGTAGAGTCATATCTTTTTATAGACGCCTTCCTTTTTCAAATATATATTTGCTTAATGATAGCCCACTCGATCGCATTGAATGGGTTGATGATTTAGGTATCCTTTTTGACCCAAAACTTAAATTTCACAAGCATATCTCTTCAGTTGCAAATCGAGCCTCTAGCACCTTGTGGTTCATTAAGCGCTGGTCGAAAGAATTTGACCATCCCTTCATAACCAAAACACTTTATACGTCTCTGGTACGTCCTGTTTTTGAATATGGATCTTTTATCTGGTATCCCAAATACAGGATTCACCAGGATAGAATAGAATCAGTACAAAAACAATTTTTGCTCTTTGCCCTCAGGGGACTTAATTGGGACTCGTACATTAACTTACCTTCCTACCACAGTAGACTTTTACTAATAAATCTTCGTTCTCTTTCTGATCGCAGAACAATGTTAGGTGTAGTCTTTTTACACAAACTAATAATTGGTAAAATTGATTCCTCTGAATTAATCAGCCAAACTAGTTTTGCAGTTCCGATCAGGAGGACAAGAAATTTTGTACCCATCGCTCTTCAAGCATGTTACTCTAATAATGCTATTCATAATCCTTTCCATATTTTATGTTCAAACTATAACGCTTTATCCCATTTAATATATAGTGCCACTTCCATTGGTTCTCTTAAAAAGCTTGTCTTATGTCATTTGTCTACATGTTCGCGATCTACGTAACCGCACGTTATGCGGTGTGCCCCTCGGTCGGTCGGGCGGGAGGTGGTTGCATTTTGCTTGGGTCCGCGCGTTAACAAGCCGGTGCTTGGTATCGTTGGGCCACTTGATTGTACTGTTCGTTGGTACATCTACGTCCAAATAATAATACAAAGACCCCAATGACTTGCACAGAAACACCAACAAATGCTTTCGATATAGTGATAGTAGACACCATTGGTCCGCTACCAAAATCAGAATATGGCAATGAATACATCGTCACTATAATATGTGACTTAGCAAATTATCTAGTAGCCATACCAGTTGCAAGCAAAAGCGCAAATACTGTCGCAAAAGCTATATTGGAAAATTTTATACTAAAGTACGGTCCAATGAAGACGTTCATTTCGGACATGGGAACAAGTACATGAAGATCAAAAATCTTACATCAACTGCATATCATCACCAGACGTTAGGGACAATAGAACGAAGTCATAGAACATTCAATGAATATATTCGTTCTTACATTTCTGCAGACAAAACTGATTGGGAAGTTTGGATACAATATTTTACTTATTGTTTTAACACAACACTATCAGTTATGCATGAATACTGTCCATACGAACTAGTCTTCGGAAGATTACCAAGACAGTTCATAGATTTTAATAAAATAGATAGAATAGATCCACTCTATAACGTAGAAGATTACTCTAAGGATATAAAATTTAGACTAGAAATAGCATATAAAAGAGCTAGACATATGTTAGAAAAAGTTAAGGCTTATAGGAAACTTAATTATGATAAGAAAGTTTCAAATTTTGAATTAAAAATAGGAGATAAAGTAACACTAAGAAACGAAGCGGGTCATAAGTTAGATCCTGTATATTTAGGTCCTTATACAGTAGAAACCATAGAAGATAAAGATAATATTGTAATTAAAGATAACAAGCAAAAAAAACAAAAAGTACATAAGAATAGGCTAAAAAAATATATTCAATGAAACGTTTCATGAAAAAAAGGATCTGACCAACCTAAAAAAAAAAAAAAAAAAAAACATAAATATATTTTTTTATTCTTCTAAGAAAGTTAAACATAAAATAAAACGTAAATTCTATATATAAAAACAAAAAAAATTTTCATTGAACATAAATGTTTAGAGATAGAACCATTGTCAATAGATAGATTTGTAATAAGAAACAAATTAATTTCTTTTTAAAAATTAAATACAATATATTAAAACTTTCACTAAATGACTACATGTATTACGTCATTTCTTTAAAAAGGGAGGTGTAGCATATCTACTAGACTGGCCCTGAATTTGACATTTTTTTTTGGTTTTTTAAGCCGCCGGGCAGAAATGAGTTCTCCTAAGGCTCAAAACAAACCCACAAAAATTTGAGGCTGATCGAATAATATGTGAAGTAGGCTCCTGGCCTCCCCCACAGCATCAGTTTGTAGATTTAGTTTGTAGTCATTTAAGTCCGGAATTTGTAGATTTTAATTTGTAGCATATAAGAGAAAAGGAATATTTTGATTTTTGATTATGATTTCGTTAGTTTTATTATTATTTTACCGGACCGCGAGGTAGTGAGGATGTTTTTGATTTGTTTTTATTATATTAAAATATATAATGTATATCTTTCACAGGCAAGGAGCGCCGCTAGGTTAAGATAAAAGAGAGTATTAAATATGGATTTAGATGAGAAGATTAGTTTAATTAATATGTTTGAATGGACCGCCAGAAAACGCAGAGTCGCAAGGGGTGCAGCGCGCCAGCTGTGGGCTTCGAACCCACCACGCTCGCGAACGAGCGTGGGGAGTTTGGCAACGGCAGCTCTGGCCGAAGCTGAAGCGTGGGCGAGTCGGGAGGAAGAAACGATTAGTGCAACCGAGAAGACGCGCGCGGGAAAGGAAAAAAATAGAGTTTGAACGGGAAGGAGAAATTTTTAACACGTGCCCGGAAGAACCCGAAGAGATTGTAAGTGGATAAGGAAGGGCGTTAGGATAGAATAGCGATAGAACGAGTTAGGTTAAGATAAAAGAAAAGATAATAAAGTGGCCGCCAGTGATCTTGCGTTCAAGCAAACACGCCGGTGAATATCGAGATATATTTGTGTTGGTTATTTTTGTTTTGGGGTTGCCAATTGCCAATTGTTCGTGCTAGTGTTGTTGCTTGTGTGGAGGTTTTGCCGCCCCGTGGTCAACACATAACCCCGACCGCGTGACTCGTGGAGTGGTTGTGGTTCGCCCTTCCGCCCCTCGTCATTTTGGAGACATCTCTAGTTTAGGCCCACTAACTTTCCCACTCCTCCCTAAACTGTACTAAACCCCGTTTTACAATCTCAGCAAACTACAAATATTCTTGTAAGTTGAGCCTGGCCAGACTGAGATCTGTACCCAGGCAAATCACTACTTTACAAGTGGCGCCCGAGCAGGGACTAGTAAAACGTGGGTGTGGTGTGAGCTGTAATTAAAGCCCCAGCAACACTACTAACAAGTGACAGGGAATTTTTTTTTTGGGTTAATAAGAGAAAACGTAAAACTAAAAAAAAAAGTGTCGTGTATGCCCGCTGATACACTGTTTTTCATAAGCGTATGTAAAACGGTGCAATTGTCGCGGCACAACGAAAGTGTTCGAAAGCATGTGCACCGAGAACGAACGGGATCGGTACCGGTTGAGTCTGTCGCGGCGCAACGAAGTTGACGGTTGAAACGAATTCACCGATCAACCTAACGGGTCGCGTTCGAAAGCGTTTGTGTTAGCGAACATCTGTTGATGCGACGAAGGGACAGCAGTTCATACAAGCGGTCGTTGAACTGTGTTGCCAGCGCGTCGAATCGCCAGTACACGTGTGGGCAAAAGTCGTGGCACGGTGGGACAAGAACCGCGAAAAGTGAAAATATTTTTTTTGTGTGTGGCGGTGTCCCATCGCACGATTTCGATAACGAGTCAACGTTAAGTCGTCGCACAGTGGGCCTCGACCGCGAAAGTGCACAGTGGGAACAACAAAAAAAAAAAATATATATATTTTTTGCGTCGCCGATTTCTTTTTTTTTTTTTAACGGAAAGCCCAACGGCGTGCCCAAAGGGAGCACAGTGGGACAAAGTGTGCGACACGGAACAAAAAAATATTTTTTTTTGGGAAAAAACGTGGAAAACAATGACACACGGTACCAAGTGAAGTGAAAATATTTTTCGGTCGTGGTACAGTGGAACAAAGCTGATAATATTCGAACAAAAAAAATTTTTTTGTGTGAACAGAAAATCGCGTTAAACGATACCGGACTAAATAAAAGAGAAAACTTAAAAAAAAAAAAAATTGTTTTGATTTCTGTCGTACAGTGGGACACCTACGGTCCGAATTTTTTTTTTTAAGGAAAAATTTTAATTTTTGACTGGTTTTTTTTGTTTGTTTGCGCGTGGTTTTTTTTTTGAAGAGATTATTCTTGCTTTTTGAACATGGAGAAAGCAGCGACGAGTGGATCCGACGGAGTGGAGGCAGGAGACAACGGTAACCCCGGCGTGGGTGTTCAATGGGTCTGCAACTGCCGCAAGGAGGATCTGGAGAGCATCGCGCAGGAGTTCCAGTTACAAAAGTGTCCCACGGTAAACGAGTACCGGAAGCTGGTATGTAGTTTTATAAAGTCTACCGGTCATACCACCCCAATGTTGCCTGCACCGACCGATACTTTCGTCGGCGGGGTGCAAAAACCACAACAAAAGTCGGAATCCGATACGGTAATCCCCGCGGTACGGGCAAGCGGCACAGGGAACCTGCTCTCGCCATCCCACGGTGCCACCTACCCCGAATATACTCCGCGTGTCCCTGATATACGTATCGATTCGCCCCTTGCATCCGGGGAAGACACCCCGGTGAGACGGGCGGATCACCCTCTCCACTTCAACGAAAATAACAGTGCCCCCAGGAGTGGGATGGTCGTCCCCGAGTTAGTCCGAAAGTGGGGGATCAGGTTCGTTGGGTGCGCTGATCCGCTAGCCTTCTTGGAGGCTATAGAGGACCGGGCTTTATCCTACGACATAGGCCTAGATCGTTTACCCCGGGCGATGAGTGATGCGTTAACCGGCAAAGCAGCACGGTGGCTAACCGTGAGTAGGCTTAGGGACTCGACATGGGCAACGTTTAAATTGGAGTTTTTAGAGTTCTTTCTACCCCCGCAATACTTTGACCGGTTGGAGGACAGTATCCGGGCGCGACGACAGCGCGAGGACGAAACGTTTAAGGACTATCTGCTAGAATTAAGGGGTATGATGTACCAGGCTGGTTACAGGGGGGACCAGGAGTTGCTTAGGGTGTACGAGAACCTGGCACCCGAATATCGCTTATACATTCGTATGCATGACTTCTCCTCGCTAGCACAGTTGACACAGATGGCGTCAGAATATGAGAGCGTACGGCAACAAAGTCGCGAATGTGCAGCCCACAGTCGGGCAGGGGCTCCTAGGTACCCAGATAGGGTAGTCGGCGAGGCCCACCCCCCGAAGCATTTTAACCCGTTCAGGGCACAGCCACAGCCCGGGGCGAACGGCAATAGCGCAGGTACCCCTTCTTTCCTACCGACAGGGGTAATCACGAACGGTATGATCGGTCAAGACCAGCCAAGAGTGCTCGAGGGAAGACGGGTATGTTATAACTGCTCGCAAGAGGGGCACTTTGCCATGGGATGTCCCAACCCTCGAATACTATTTTGTTGGCAGTCCGGGGCGAAGGGTGTCAGTACCGGCCAGTGTTGTCAGAAGACGGGGGCGGGAAACGGTCAGCGCCACCATCTGGGACGGGATCCGGTGGGAGCCGACGCGACCCAATCCCAAAACTAGAGTATCCCCTTAGAGTGGAAGAAGGGCGGATAGTCGCTACCGTGAGCGTAGGTGATCAGGTAGCGACCGCGACAGTAGACACGGGGGCTACGAGGAGTTTCGTTAGTGAGGGCTTCTCAAGCAGGGCGGCCAACGGGGGTAAGATGTTGGACGCCAGTGCCAAAATCCGCTTGGCGGATGGGTCGACCTTAGAGGTCAAGAAGCTATTGAGGGTAAAGGTTGGTCTAGCGGTGGCAGTGGTCACGATGGATATGCTCGTGATGCCCTCGATGCTAGACAACCTAATACTAGGAATAGACTTTTTGTGCCGGGTGGGGACGACCATCCAGTGTGGCCAGGCGAGGCTAACTCTCGAATCGATAGAACTACCAGACACGGAACCAGACCAAACCCGCGCGGAACGTAAGCCGACGGTTAAAGTATCGGAAAGCAGCGGGAGTCCGAGGCCAAAGGAGGGAGTCCTGGGGGCACCTCGGCCGGGCCTCGACGCTGGGGCAATCCAGGAAGCCAGGCGGGATGCGGTGTCCGTCGTAGAAGTGCAACGGCTGGGCGAGGTAGGAGGGCTCGATATGACCGGCCCCACAGCGACCGAGTCGGAAATTGTCGCCACCGAAGAAGAGGAGTGGCCAGTAGATTTGGAACCAGAGATCAAGGGAATCCTGAGGGCGGAACTAGCTCTCTTCGATAGACTCAAGGGCGTATCTCATATAGCGGAACACCAGATTATCATGAGGGATGACAAGCCGATAAAACAGAGGTACTACCCCAAAAACCCAGCGATGCAGAGAGTGATTAACGAGCAGGTGGATGAACTACTGGAGGCCAGGGCGATAGAGCCGTCGCGGAGCCCGCACAGCGCCCCGATTGTACTCGTCCGGAAGAAAACAGGCGAGTGGCGGATGTGCATAGATTACCGGCAGCTCAATGCACACTCCGTACCGGATGCACACCCCGTATTAGGGTTAACCACATTTTGGAGCGACTAAGGCACGCACGTTATATCTCGACACTCGATCTTAAGCACGGATACTGACAAATTCCCATGGCAGCGGATAGTCGGGAATGTACCGCTTTCACGGTACCCGGCAGCGGTCTATTTCAGTGGCGGGTGATGCCTTTTGGATTGCACTCGGCGTGTGCTACCTTTCAGCGAGTTTTGGACATGGTTATCGGACCAGATATGGAACCCCATGCGTTTGCCTATCTAGACGACATAATAGTGATCGGAGCAACCAAGGAAGAGCACGTAGCGAACCTCAAGGAAGTGCTTAGGCGACTCAGGGCTGCAAACTTGAAGCTGAACCGCAAGAAGTGCTCGTTTTTCCAGAAGGAGCTGGTATACCTGGGACACGTGGTGAGTGGCGATGGGATAAAGACGGACCCCACCAAAGTAGAAGCCATCCGGAATCTGAAGGCCCTGGCAAATTGTAAGGAATTACGACGTTGTCTGGGGATGGCCTCGTGGTATAGGCGATTCGTGCCGAATTTCGCGACAGTGGTGCAGCCGATGACCACTTTATTAAAGAAGTCGAGGAAATGGTCGTGGGACGAGGAGCAGCAAACAGCGTTGGAGACCCTTAAGCATAGTCTGACTACTGCCCCTGTACTGGCGTGCCCGGATTTCTCAGAGAAGTTTACCCTGCAAACTGATGCAAGCGATTTTGGTCTTGGAGCGGTGCTGTCCCAGACGATTGATCAGCAGGAGCGTGTGATAGCTTATACGAGTCGGAAGCTGAACAAGGCGGAGGAAAATTATTCAGCGACCGAAAAGGAGTACCTAGCAATCTTGTGGTCGATCCAAAAGCTGAGATGTTACCTGGAAGGGTACCGTTTTGAAGTAATAACCGACCATATGGCGTTGAAGTGGCTGAATTCAATCGAAAGCCCGTCGGGACGGATCGCGCGTTGGGCCCTAGAGCTCCAACAATACCAGTTTGACGTACGTTACAGGCGGGGGAAACTCAACGTGGTAGCGGACGCCCTCTCGCTGCAACCCTTGGAAGACCTTCAGCAAGCAGTACAGGAGAAATCACCCGGCAAGTAGATAGAGGCAATGAAAGAGAATCGGTAAAGTACCCGGATTACATGGAGGAAAATGGCCAGCCATATAGACACCTCGGGCACCGCGCGGACGACGACGACTACATACCGTGGAAACTGTGCGTTGGTGAGGATCAAAGGAAAAGAGTCTTACTGGAGTGTCACGACGCACCGACGGCTGGGCATCAAGGGGTACGGAAGACGATAATGCGGCTGTCACAAAGGTATTACTGGCCCGGGATGTTCCGAGATGCAGCCAGGTATGTTAAGTGCTGCGAATCATGCCAGAGGTTCAAGACGTTGCAAGTCAAGCCGGCGGGACAGATGTTGACGCGTCAGGTGGCCGAGCCTATGACTATACTTTGCGCCGATTTTGTGGGTCCGTTACCCCGATCGAAACATGGGAATACCATGCTCCTAGTATTCCATGACGCATTTTCGAAATGGGTAGAGCTAGTCCCCTTAAAGCGAGCGACGGCGGCACAGCTACAGAAAGCGTTCCGCGAACGTTTCTTATGTCGATTTGGGATACCCAGAAAATTCGTGTGTGATAACGGTGTCCAGTTCACAAGTCGCAGTTTCAAGGCATTCTTAAAGTCCCTGGGGGTGGAGGTGCAGCATACCGCCCCTTACTGCCCGCAGACTGAGAGGGCGAATAGGACCGTGAAGACGATGATCGCCCAGTTCATAACAGGAAAACAGAGTTCGTGGGACGAACTATTGCCCGAAATTTCGTTGGCGGTTAATTCCAGCGTGGCAGATTCGACGGGATTTTCACCCGCGTTCCTGATGCAAGGACGAGAGCCCCGCTTGCCGGCCGCCTTATATGACGAGAGCACTCCCGGATCAGGAAGCACACAGCAAGCGCCGGAGGACAGGGCGAGGAGGCTGAAGGAGGTGTTCAGCATAGTCCAAACCAACCTGCAACGTGCCTCGAACGATCAAGGAAGGAACTACAACCTCAGGCGGAGAGAGTGGCGGCCAGGACTCAACACATTGGTCTTGCTAAGGACGCACCAGCTGTCGAAAGCCAGTGAGGGGTTTGCGGCAAAGCTCGGCCCTAAGTATGACGGACCGTTCTTGGTGAAGAAGTTTGTGTCGCCTAACATCGTACGATTAGTAAAAGAAGGTCATCGGAAAAGCAAACTCGGCAGCATCGCGCAATTGAAACCGTTGTATCACGAGACAGAGGAATGGGAACAGCCCTGCAGTTCTAATACGTTTTATGTTCCCCCTTCGAATTCGCTTAGATAACACTAACCAAATTTCAGAGCCTCAGAACCGTTTCGACGATTAAGAATAATCATTGCATTTCTTTTAAATTCCACAGATAAAACCACACATAATGAGCGACAATACTCAGCCAAGGGAGTCGAGGGACCCAAGATCCCGCCACCCGCGTTATAGGGAAAACCGGGAAGAGCGCCCGCCATCGTATCGCCATTCTGTCTTTGTCCGCCGGGAGGAGTCGGCGACGATTATCGATGGAGGTGTCATCCTAATGACGGTGGAAACTACCACCATCTTCGTCGCCGAGCCCAGTTTCCGGGTCTTCCCAAACGAGGACCTGCTGACGGAGACGGCCGTGGAGGAGATCACCCAGGCGATCAGGAGATGCTGCAAGGGGGCAAGACGCACACGCTTCAAGGTGACCGTCGAGGGAGAGCTTTATGGGGTGACGGCCTACGCTAATGGATGCGTTACCGTCACCCTAACGAAGAAAGGGGGGGGGGGGTGTGAAGTAGGCTCCTGGCCTCCCCCGCAGCATCAGTTTGTAGATTTAGTTTGTAGTCATTTAAGTCCGGAATTTGTAGATTTTAATTTGTAGCATATAAGAGAAAAGGAATATTTTGATTTTTGATTATGATTTCGTTAGTTTTATTATTATTTCACCGGACCGCGAGGAGCGAGGAGTTTTTGATTTGTTTTTATTATATTAAAATATATAATGTATATCTTTCACAGGCAAGGAGCGCCGCTAGGTTAAGATAAAAGAAAGTATTAAATATGGATTTAGATGAGAAGATTAGTTTAATTAATATGTTTGAATGGACCGCCAGAAAACGCAGAGTCGCAAGGGGTACAGCGCGCCAGCTGTGGGCTTCGAACCCACCACGCTCGCGAACTAGCGTGGGGAGTTTGGCAACGGCAGCTCTGGCCGAAGCTGAAGCGTGGGCGAGTCGGAATTAAGAAACGATCAGTGCAACCGAGCAGACGCGCGCGGGAAATGAAAAAAATATAGTTTGAACGGAAAGGAGAAATTTTTAACACGTGCCCGGAAGAACCTGAAGAGATTGTAAGTGGATAAGGAAGGGCGTTAGGATAGAATAGCGATAGAATGACTTAGGTTAAGATAGAAGAAAAGATAATAAAGTGGCTGCCAGTGATCTTGCGTTCAAGCAAACACGCCGGTGAATATCGAGATATATTTGTATTGGTTATTTTTGTTTAGGGGTTGCACACGCGCCTGCTATGCCAATTGTTCGTGCTAGTGTTGTTGCTTGTGTGAAGGTTTTGCCGCCCCGTGGTCAACATATAACCCCGACCGCGTGACTCGTGGAGTGGTTTCTCTAGTTTAGGCCCACTAACTTTCCCACTCCTCCCTAAACTGTACTAAACCCCGTTTTACAATCTCAGCAAACTACAAATATTCTTGTAAATTGAGCCTGGCTAGACTGAGATCTGTACCCAGGCAAATCACTACTTTACAAATATTTAATGGCCGCACCCTCGCTCCGAAGTTTGAAAATTTTATATGTATGAAAAATCACTCATACGTTTGGTGTTTTAGGTTAAATTTATTTATTTTTTCTATTTTATCTTTACATTATATCGGATTTCATGTTTTATATAATACGATTAATAATATCTTAAGTGTACTATTTGATTAAAATAAGATCTTTGTTAGATTACGATTTCGTGAATATTGTTTCAATGGTTATATAAGTTTATCAAAAAAACCTGCTGTTTGTCTTCAGGTTTATGTCATGGGTAGTGATTAGCATTTGGCGTTTAAATTAAAATTAATATTATTTTAAAACAAGTAAAAACGTTGCAGTCGGACGCAACCGACTGCGGAATACTTTGATACCAGTAAATGAACGGTTGATAAGGGGGAATGCAGGGGCGAAGGGAGTGGGCCATGTGGTAAACATCGCCAGTTATCATGTTACCAAATTTGGTGACTTTAGCTCAAAAACTGTGGAAGATAACTTAACTCCCAAATTTAAAAGGTGGGCGGCAGAGGTAAGCGTGGCATCCAAATTTTTGAATCAAATGTTTTTAACTGTCACCATCTATATTCATAAAAAGTTTGGTGGCTCAAGCTCAAAAACTGTTAGAGATATAGCCGATTCCGATTTTAAAAGGCGGGTGGATTAGTTGGGCGTGGCATTCAAAATTTTGATGCACATCTTTGGTTGATGTTGCCTTCTATCTTTCTACCCAATTTACGGGCTCTAGCTTAAAAACTATAAGAGATGTCGAAATTTCCGATTTTAAATAGTGGGCGGCAGAGGTGGGCGTGGCATCCTAATTTTTGATGCAGACCTTTTGTAGTTGTCACCATATATCTTCCAACCAAATTTGGTGGCTCTAGCCCAAAAAATGTAAAAACTATAGGCGTTTCCAATTTCACGGTGAAGGGGGGATGGGGTCGGAATCATGGGGCGTGGCATCCAAGTTTTGATGGGGAACTTCAGTACCTATCTTGACACAAAATTTGGTGGCTCTAGCCCAAAAAATGTGATAACTATAGGCGTTTCCAATTTCATAGAGAAGGGGGGATGGGGGCGGAATTAGGGGCGTGGCATCCAAAATGTTGATGCATTTTTTTGGGGAACGTCAATATCTATCTTGGCACAAAATTTGATGGCTTTAGCACAAAAAATGTGAAAACTATAGGCGTTTCCAATTTCTTGGTGAAGGGGGGGATGGGGGCGAAATCAGTGGGCGTGACATCCAAGTTTTGATGGGGAACGTCAGTACCTATCTTGACACAAAATTTTGTGGCTCTAGCCCAAAAATTGTGAAAACTATAGGCGTTTCCAATTTCATGGAGAAGGGGGATGGGGGCGGAATTAGGGGCGTGGCATCCAAAATGTTGATGCATTTTTTTGGGGAACGTCAATATCTATCTTGACACAAAATTTGGTGGCTCTAGCCCAAAAAATTTGAAAACTATAGGCGTTTCCAATTTCATGGAGAAGGGGGGATGGGGGCGGAATCAGGGGCGTGGCATCCAAAATTTTGATGCATATTTTTGGGGAACGTCAATATCTATCTTGACACAAAATTTGGTGGCTCCAGCCCAAAAAATGTGAAAACTATAGGCGTTTCCAATTTCATGGAGAAGGGGGGATGGGGGCGGAATCAGGGGGCGTGGCATCCAAAATTTTGATGCATTATTTTGGGGAACGTCAATATCTATCTTGCCACAAAATTTGGTGCCTCTAGCCCAAAAAATGTGAAAACTATAGGCGTTTCCAATTTCAAGGAGCAGGGATGATGGGGGCGGAAGGAGTGGGCGTGACATCCAAAATTTTGATGCAGTTTTTTCAGGGACATGACTAGCTATCTGCGTGCAAAATTTGGTAACTCTAGCTGTAAGAATGTGAGAAATATTTGGTTTTATCGGTTTTCAGTTATCGAATTTATCGATTTCCCAGCCTCCTAGTAGGCGTGGCAACCCAATCTTGACACTTTATCTGTACCGTCTATAGATAAACATAATTGCAAAGTTTCAAGTCTCTAGCTTTACGGGTGTCGAAAAAAGTTGCGTTCATACGGACGGACAGACGGACAGACAGACAGACGGACAGACAGACACCATGACGGACATTGCACAAAACCAATATACTATGAGACCTTCGGTATCAAAGTATAAACATAATCGATGATTAACTTGGCGCCATAATCGAAGATAAGAAAAATCGAATTGTCAAGAATCGAAATGCACCTCGGCGTCATATGTTGAATGCCGTTATTTTATCAGCTGAAGAAAAGTTGGTTAACATTAAACGTGCTTAAGTAAAAATGTCAAGTTTACAACCAAATTTATATAAACAAGTAAGAAGGCTCTAGTCGAGATTTCCCGACTAGGAGATACCCCGAACCCTGTACATAACGCGTACAGTCATTGTCTGTATGCATCTGTGACTAAACTTCAATCTTCAATATCTCTGGTATTTCTTAACCGATTTCGATGAAATTTTCAGAAAAGTTAAATCGTTACTTCAACCCCCATTTTTACATTTTCCAAATTCGAGAAAATACTTTTGCACAAAAACATTATACCCCTTTTACCCATTTCATGGGTTCGGGGTATAAAAACCAGTGACTCGAAATGGGACTGACTCAGTGCATGTAATTGACATGGTTGGGCGCATAGCACATCAAATTTTGGGTGGAAAACTACCTTCAAATAGACAAGTCTTGCAACTATTGTTTTACAATATGCGAATTGTTAAACTTAGTTCAAAAGAAAGCTCAAAACTAACTATTAGTTCCGTGTCAATATTTTGGCAACAAGCAAGCATACCCTTGCGCGAAAATCATAAGTGCAGTGAAAAATTGATAAAGCTTTATGAAAAATGGAACTCCGCTCGGAAAAAGCTAAAGAGTGCGAAACGCACAGAGTTTTTAAAGAAATTAGATGATATTTTCGATATTGCTCACGCTAATGCTCTTAATGTAATGCGTATTGATGAAGATAAGCAATTTCTACTTAAGCAACGGGAAAAGGGACGCCCGGGTTGCATGATTGGTGTAGATAGCAAACTTTACCAACGAGAACAAAAATTTGAGTCTCTGAAGCGAAAACATTCGCAAATATCCAATCATCCTGAAGGTAAGCAAAATATAGTAATAACACAATATATATTAAAAATATATAAAATTTATAGTTGTTGAACAATCTGAAAGTGATGGAAGTATTTCGGACAATAGCACGGACGATCCTGAGCACCTCAATATCAGCAATGAGTCTACAGAATCAGTTTCAAGGACTGGATAACCTCCCGTCTGGCAGCTGCTCTTGATGATGCAAAAGTGTCTGATAAAAAAGCTGTTCATATTCTAACGGCAGCAGCTGAGGCATTAGGAGTAGACCTGAAGTCTTACATAACAAATAGAAGCTCAATTCAAAATGCATGAAAAAAGTTTCGAGAGCTTGCTCTTCCATGCATTATGTCAGATTTTAATGCAGAAGTAAGTATGCCCAATGCAAAGGCTTAAATTTAAACGTAATTTATTAATATTTTAATTTACCCAAAAGATTTCTAATGCATGTTCAATGGAAGATATTGTTGGAAGGAAAAAAATTGATCGCATTGCAGTCATTGTTAGCTACAAAGGTGTATCAAAATTTTTAAGTGCAGCTGCCATAGAACCTTCCACTGAAGAAAATATTGCCAAGGCTGTTTTTGATGCGTTAATGAATTGGAACATCCTCAACAAGATAAGAGGAATGAGTTTCGATACTACGTCATCAAATACTGGCTCTAGGTCTGGCGCAACAGTGTTTCTCCAAAAATATATGAATATATATATAAAGCTTATCCAACTCCCGTGTAGGCATCACATATATGAAATTATATTAAGGAGTGTTTTTGAATTGAAGCTTTCTTCAAGCAGTGGTCCAGAGGTAGTGCTGTTTAACCGCTTTGCATCTGTTTGGGAAACGCTAAACCATAAATCTTTTAACTCTGGTTTGGAAGACACTAAGACTCGAGCCCTTGTAACAAAGGAAAATGAATTAAAAATTAAACAGTTTTGTCACCAACAATTAGAGTCAAAATCATATGCCAGAGCGGATTATAAAGAACTTCTTCACCTCTCACTCGCGTTTCTTGGAGAAACATGTAATTTCCAAACATGCAGCTCAACATCTAATGCGAGGTTTATGGTAAAGCAATGTATAGCCTAAAATTTTTTTTATTTCGCAATCAATTCAGCCTATCTCAACGAGAGCTTAATGCATTGCGAGATATATGCGTTTTTATAATTATTTTATATATAAAAGTATGGTATGGGTTTACAAATGCAATTGCTTCTCCAAATCTCGACCTTCAATTTATTCAGGACACTATTTCATATGCAACTACAGATATTGCTGTATCAGAGAAAATAAATTCAAAGATGATGCACTATTTATGGTACTTATCACCGGAATTAGCAGCTTTATCATTTTTTTAATCTAGTGTATCGAATGAGGAAAAGAGAAAAATGGTTGAAGCTTTGAAATCCGAAGAACCTAAAATTAAATTAGTGGAGCAGAGATATATTTTAGACATAGATGAATTGCGCAGCAGCTCCATAAGTGATTTTATATAATATAAAACAAACTATTTTTACCTTTTTTACCCTAATTCATAAAATGGGTATAAGGGGTATAATGGTTTTGTGCAAAAGTATGTAACAGGCAGAAGGAAGCATCTCCGACCCCATAAAGTATATATATTATTGATCAACATCAACAGCCGAGTCGATATAGCCATGTCCGTCTGTCCGTCCGTCTGTCCGTCTGTATGAACGCGTCGATCTTAGAGACTACAAGAGCTAGAGACTTCAGATTTTGAATATAAGTTCTCATATATCATGAGCGGAACAAGTTTGTTTCAAATTATCGATAACTATTCTGATTTCCGATATACACATGGAATCGATTACAAAAAAATCTCGAATTTGGAAAATAAAAATAGGGATTGAAATAATGGGCAACGATATAACTTTTCTGAAAATTTCATCGAAATCGGTTGAGAAACACCAGAGATATCGAAGATTGAAGTTTAGGTCACAGATGCATACAGACAATGACTGTACGCGTTAAGTATAGGGTTCGGGGTATCTCCTAGTCGGGAAATCTCGACTAGAGCGTTCTTACTTGTTTTGATTGCTTCGGCCTATCAGCCAGTTTTTTAAAAAAAGACCCTCAAACATGGGAAAATAACGATGATTACACAGATTCATTCGAGTTCTGTAATAATTTGTTTGTTGTAAACGACACTGCTGAGCGGGGAATAAAGTTTATGAAAGATAACAATCGTATTCTCACAAAGAATGAGAACGAAAAACAGCTTATTCTTCAATTTGTAGAGAGCTACCGGAAAAATATCCTTCTAATAGTAAAAAAGATCTGATATAAAAAAAAAACGTATTCTAATCATATATTACACTTAAGATATTATTAAACATATTATATAAAACATGAAATCCGATATAATGTAAAGATTAAATAGAAAAAATATATAAATTTAACCTAAAACACCATACGTATGAGTGATTTTTCATACATATAAAATTTTCAAACTTCGGAGCGAGGGTGCGGCCATTAAATATTATTCGATCAGCCCCAAATTTTTGTGGGTTTGTTTTGAGCCTAAGGAGAACTCATATCTGCCCGGCGGTTTGATTTTCATTTTTAAGGGCCACCCTAATATCTACCCTACCATTATTATAAATCAAAGGGTGTAACATAAGCCGATCGCGGCGCGTGGGAACGCTGAGCATGCACTTTGCCTTCTGCATACATATGTATATGTATAAATACTTATAAACACATAGATATAAGCATTGCATGTTTCGGGTTAGCTGAACCCAGCATGAATATATAAGAATCATTCTGAATAAAGTATCAAAACGGAGCAGACGCTCCAGATAATAGAAACGGTCTGTCTTTTAAACTTATAAATGTTAAGTCAATTACACTTGGACAGGAAGCTAACATGGTCTGCCCACATAAAGAAAAAAGAGAAAGCAGCTCACTTTCAAGCTCAGACAAATGAATTGCTCCTGGGACGAAAATCCCAGTTGGATATAAGGAACAAATTGCTGCTATACAAGTCCATTCTGAAACCGATATGGACCTATGGGATTCAGCTATGAGGTACAGCCTCAACCTCAAATATTGAGATCCTGCAGAGGTTTCAAAGTATAGCTCTTCGTAGTCTGGTCAATGCATCCTTCTACGTTAAAAATCTGCTGATACACAGGGACCTCGGAATTCCTACTGTCTCCGAAGAAGTATACCGTTTCAGCCAAAAACATCTAGACAGACTGGAGGCACATTGCAATCACTTAGCAAATTAACATACTAGATAACAGCACACAACTTCGCCGACTTTAAAGGCATCATCCACTTGATCTGCCCTTTAGGCCGCCCATAGAGAGGTAATGCAACGTTAAGACTGATAAACATTCCCCATTATAAAAATTTCCTGTAAATATATCATTAAAAAATGTACTTATTATCCTATGGATATATTGTAAATAAAATATATAAAAAAATTATTATTGTTATTATAATTGTTATTATTATTGTTATTACTATTGTTATTGTTATTATTATTAATATTGTTAATATTATTGTTATTATTATTGTTATTATTATTGTTATTATGATTGTTATAATTGTTTTTATTATTGTTATTATTATTGTTATTATAATTGTTATTATTATTGTCATAATTATTGTTATTATTATTGTTATTATTATTGTTAATACTAGGTGACCCGGCAAACGTTGTTTTGGCTTTATATTATTTCCAGGAAAAATTTTTCAGTTCAATATTTACTTATCAATTATGGCAGTTAGAAAAAAAATAAATATTAATCTCTCAGCGCAATTGAGTGTCGAATATTCTTGGTTAGTCCGCCTGTAGCCAACACAAACAAACTGGATGGTTTTCCCACGGGAGAACATGCCACATAAAGTTGCCCCTGGAAAAAAGCATGGTGTTTCCAAATCTAAGCCACATACAGACAATGTCTTTCTTTGTGACTTATTGATCATCATAGCGAATGCCAATCAACAAATTGGGAATTGATTGCGTTTGAATTCAATTGACACATCTGTATTAATCATAGGGATTCGTGGCAGCAACACATTTTCGCCTTGAAACTTTCCAAACAAAACGATGTCTTCAATAACGTTTTTCATTAGTTCTTTAACACAGCCGTGGTAGGTTTAAGTTACGAAGCAGAATGATCGGAGATCCAACCTTCTATTGTAAATGGTGTGGTGGCATGCCTGGAAAATCCAATGAATTTAAAAATTTAAAAAGTCACCAAGCAACAACTGTTGTATCTTTAAATTTACCCCATTGACGTCCACATTTGTTGCTGCCAAAATCGCTCTTTCTGCCAGCCACTTATGATTTTTATGTTGTGTGTGTACATCGGGGAATATGTTATCGATGAGAGTATTTTGCGAGTCAATGATTAAGCAGAAGTCCGTCTGAAGTTTTATGCATAAAGTAATTTTCATGTACAGCAACTTTCCCATCGCCAATATCTAACAGTTGTTTAGAGAAAGTTTCGGCGGATATATCTTGAAGCATTTTAACGCGCATGTTCACCGTCAGCTGTAGTTTTTCAACATTACGCCACAGTCGTAATGATTTTAATCAAGCATTGATTTCATCAGCGTACGTCGAATCTGGAATAAAGGGAAGTGATTGTCTAAAATCACCTGAAGGGAGTTTCAAAGTGCCGCCAAACAGTTAATCAGTCACAATGTTTGTAATGGAACTCCTCTGAAATGGCTCGACCGATTTTCATGAAATTTTATGTGCTTTTGATTATAAGTAAATCCCCGCATACTTATAGTAGATAGTTTTAGTTATTTTTATTGAATTAAAAAAATGTTTTCTAGTAATAATATACATGGGAAAACAACGTTTGCCCTGTCAGCTGAACGAAAATTGTTCAAGACATAGAGGCGTGTACAAAAATTATGCAAACCAAATCTTGAGTGGTATGATCGGGATGAAAATAGATGTTGGCCAATGCGCAGACCTAACCGATAAGCACACAAAATTTCACGAAAATCGGTCGAGGCATTTCGGAGGAGTTCAATTACAAACTATAAAATAAAATGTTATTTATTAGACTAGTTAGTGTCCTGCGTGCTTCGCTGCGCCGGCTTAAAAAATGAACATGCGCGCGCATCGCTCTTCATGTTCGGCGCTGGAAGACAAATTATTTTTAAATATCGCTCCGATCATGCGAATTTGTTGTTGCCCATTTCGGCTCACTCTCTTATGTATGCGCGCGCTCTGCATGTCAAACAAAAAGCTTAGTATCGTTACCTTCTTTGCACGCAAATACTGTCGCAAAAGCTATATTTGAAAATCTTATACTAAAGTAAAGACGTTCATTTCGGTCATGGGAACAAGCACATGAAGATCAAAAATCATACATCAACTGCATATCATCACCAGAAGTTAGGGACAATGGAACGAAGTCATAGAACATTCAATGAATACATTTAATTTTAATTTAATTTAATTGTTGTTGAATGATTCTTAATGCTACAGTATTGCTACTATAAATTAAAGCATTAATCACAGATATTAAAATGTAAAATGTAAGAGTATTAATCAAAATTATATATTTTAAACAATTATTTATAAAATGGAATCAAATGAAAAGAATTACATATTGAAAGTTATGCGTAAGTTGGACTGTAATGTAGTTTCAGGCGTTAAAATCAAGTTTTATAATATGATTCTAAATTAATTTTAAAACGGTGTGCACTGCGTATAGATTTAATGTAGGGAGGAAGATTGTTCCACAGTCGAACAGCAAAGATAAAGAACTGCCTATCAGAAGAGGCTAGTTTGGTTCTCAAGCAAACGAGGTTGTTCACACGTTGGGACGATGTTAACTTTATGTTGCCATACAAATACTCAGGTTCTTGTGTATATATAATTTTGTGTAGGAAGCGAAGAATTCTAAAGTTAATTAAAGACGTTAGATCTAGATCCAACAGTCTATTCGCGTAACCCGTTACGTGGTCTGCCCTTTTGAGGCCAAATTCGTTCTTACATTTCTGCAGACAAAACTGATTGGGAAGTTTGGATACAATATTTTACTTATTGTTTCAACACAACACTATCAGTTATGCAAGTTAACACGCGCAGAACAAAAAGAGCTGACAACACTGTTGCGCCGGATGCCGTTGCAACAGAGTTGCAGACGAATCGTCCGCAAGAACCGCCGACTCAGCATTCAGTCGCCTCGCCGGCCAGCAGCGATAGCTTCATAATTCCATTTAAGCTACTTTAAGTTTCAGTTTGAATTTGGTTCTCGCATAGCTCTAACGAGCTTGAAATAAAAATCATTAAACAATACAAAGTGCTACGTTTTAATTGGCGCCCAAACGGCAAGTTACCCATAATCTGCCAACGACTAGCTAATCGCTTATCGTTTAACACAAAATCTCTTCGAGCCAACGCCAAGAGTAGAAAGTGAACAAGTGTTAGTGAAAAAACAAAAACAAACAACACACACCAAAGATAGAGACAGTGCTAAAAACCAAAAAAATAAGCAACGACATTTAAAAAAAAAAAAAAAAAAAAAAAAAAACACACACCAAAACTTTAAAAACTGAGTGTTCATATGCAACAAAATTTAAAAAAAAAAAAAAAAAACAAAACACACACCAAAACTTTAAAAACTGAGTGTTCATATGCAACAAAATTTTTAAAAAACAAAACAAAACACACACCAATACGCTACAAAACTGAGTGGTAGAAACAATCAAGACATAAATAAAATACAAGCTGCAGATATTTAAGAAAAAAAACACTCACACATCAAAACAATAAAAAGACCAAGTGTAATCAAAACAACATTATAGCTAACATATTAGCAAAGAATTTAAATAAAACGCAAACTTAAACAAAAAATAAAACCCCAGCTGAGAGAGTAAAAAAAAAAAAAAAAAAAACCCCAGCTGAGTGAGTTAACAAAGAACAAAAAAAAAAAAAACAACAACAACAAGCGGCCGACGAAGTTCAGCGGAAATTCATACGAGACGCAGCGCAGTGCATCGGCCACGATGGAATTTTTGAATAATTTTGACAAAATGTAAGTGAGATGCTCATTTTATTCACAATTCAAGATAAATAAAAGATAAATCTAAACAAAATAACAGAGCCGTCTAGTATAGGTTTTTCATGAAATAAAAAGAAATAACACTTAAAAAAAAAAACAGACAACTCTGCATATCGCAACTTAATAAATTGAAACTTGAAACCTTTATAAGTTGTGTTGGAATTCTTTTGGGCGGTTTAAGTATTTTTTATGTTGCGCCCAAGTCAAAACAAAACAGACGACAGCAGCGGCGACGAACTTATCTCCTCTTACTTAGAGAAACGATCTTTAGAAAAAACACAGAAAATGAATGCCGAACAAGTCGCACAGATGGAGGCGAAGGTACAGGCAGCGCTAAATCTACAGGCGCGTGCGTTTGAAGAGAAATTAGCATCTCTTACAGAGCAGTTTAATAAATTTAAGGGTCTGACCCCCCAGATAGAAGTTTTCCAGGAAATTCAAATTGTGCCAGGGACTCGTTGCGATGAGCCCTTAGATATTATAAAGTCCATCCCTGAGTTTGATGGGAAACAAGAGAACTACGTCTCGTGGAGGCAGGCCGCCTCTGCAGCCTACAAAGTTTTCGAGCCGTTTAATGGCAGTTCAAGGCACTATCAGGCGGTAGGTATTATCCGAAATAAAGTTAGGGGATCAGCCGATGCTGTGCTGGCCTCATTCAACACAGTATTGAACTTTAAGGCAATCATTGCCAGACTTGATTTCACGTATGCTGATAAAACACCAGTACACCTAATACAGCAACAATTAGGCACGCTTCGACAGGGCGATCTGTCTCTGTTAAAATATTATGATGAGGTTGAAAAGAAATTAACCATGTTAACAAACAAAACGTTAATGACTCATGATCCCGCCGCAGCGGCAGTATTGATTGAAAAATTCAGAAATGATGCCTTGCATACTTTTGTTTCGGGATTAAGAAAATCCCTTAGGTGGGCTGTTTTCCCAGCACAGCCCATAGACCTCCCCTCAGCTTTGGCTCTAGCTCAGGAGGCTGAGTCAAGCAACGAGAGAGGCATTTTCGCTGCTAGTTTTGCAAAGCATCTTGAGGAAAAGCCACAAAAGCCTAACGCTCAAAAGTCTCAGAGCTGGCGTCAGAACGCCCAACCAGAAAACGAGGGCAATTCCCAAAAAAGGAACCCCCATTTCCAAAAGAACCAAAAAGACCAAAACCAAGGTCAACAAAAACCAGGTAGCTCAAAGCAGCGCTTTAATAACCAAAAGCAGCAAGGGCGGGGACACGAGCCAATGGAGGTGGATACCTCCTCGCGCTTTAGGCAGCCCACACAGGGCTACAGAAACAACCAAGGGTACGGTGATCAGTCCATGAGGACTCAGCAAAACCTAAACCACTTACCGCAGGAAGAAAGTAACGGTGACTACGAGTCACTGTCACAGCATGAGGCAGCTCAAATTGAAGAAGATTTGTCCGGGGCCGAAAGCTGTAATTTTTTTAGCGGAAACTCCCTGCTTCCGTTCATAAGGCGAATGGTCGCAGGGCAAACTATCAAACTTTTGATAGACACAGGGGCCTCAAAGAATTATATAGAACCCCCTTCCCGGACTAGCACATTGGATGCCAGTTGACAGCCCTTTCCAAGTAAAATCAATCCACGGGCACACCAAGATTGAGCAGAAATGTCTCATCCACCTTTTCGACGTTAAGTCGTACTTTTTCATGCTGGAGTCACTTAATGACTTCGACGGCATAATTGGCCTTGATCTGTTAAAACAGATCAACGCTCGGATAGATCTAACTAACAATGTCATACAACATGACAACGGAAAAGAAAAAATCGAGTTCACTAAGTGCCAACATGTGAACCACATTCGGATTAATGACACGGATGTCCCCCCTGCTGTCAGATCCACCTTCGATCATATGATCAATAAAATGGTAAATGCATTCGCAGACGTTAACGAGTCCCTACCGTACAACATAAGTACGGTTGCTACAATACCAACGGATGACGAACCAGTTTACTCTAGACTGTATCCGTACCCAAAAGGCGTGTCTGAATTTGTCAACGCAGAGGTTAAACAACTTCTAGCGAACGGCATAATAAGACCGTCAAAGTCCCCTTACAATAACCCTATATGGGTCGTCGACAAAAAAAGTGTTGACGAAGCGGGACACAAACAAAAGAGTCTCGTTATTGATTTTAGGAAACTAAATCAAAAGACAACGGACGACAAATACCCTATCCCATCTATCTCGACTATACTGTCAAATTTGGGCGAGGCTCAGTATTTCACTACTTTGGACCTCAAGTCAGGGTTTCACCAAATTGAATTGGCTGAAAGAGACAGGAAAAAGACAGCGTTCTCTGTCAACAACGGGAAGTATGAGTTTTGCAGACTTCCTTTCGGGCTAAAAAATGCCCCAAGTATTTTTCAACGAGCCATTGACGATGTGCTCCGCGAACATCCGAGGATGTGATTTTGTCCTATCCAAATTATAAAAAGCCTTTTGACCTCACAACAGATGCGTCTGGCTACGGGCTGGGAGCAGTACTGTCTCAAGACGGTCGCCCCATAACTATGATCTCGCGAACATTGCGAGGTAATGAGGTAAATTTTGCCACAAATGAGCGTGAGCTTCTCGCCATTGTATGGGCACTCAAAAACCTCAGAAATTACCTGTACGGGGTTAAGAATCTTAACATCCATACAGACCACCAGCCATTAACTTTTTCGGTATCGGACAAGAACCCGAATGCCAAAATAAAGCGTTGGAAAGCCTTCATTGATGAGCACAATTCAAATATCATTTATAAACCTGGAAAAGAAAACCTGGTAGCAGACGCTCTGTCTCGCCAAAATGTCAATGCACTAGACGATTCAGCTAATTCTGATGCTGCTACTATCCATAGCGAAGAATCCCTTACGTACACCATTGAAGCTACCGATAAACCAGTAAATTGCTTTCGAAACCAGATTATTCTGGAAGAAGGGACCATTCCCCAGCAAAAGACGTTTATTTTGTTTAAGACAAAAACCCGTCACATCATAAATTTTTCCGATCGTAGCACACTACTGCAAATCCTTAAAGATGCAGTAAATACCAATGTACTCAACGCAATTTATTGCGAGCTACCCGTACTGGCCTTTATCCAGCACGGATTAGTTGAAGCATTCCCTTCAACTACCTTTAGATATGCAAAAACCCAGAAAACAAAGAGAAATTGCTACAGTTGAGCATAGCCGCGCCCACAGAGCGGCGCAGGAAAACGCGAAACAAATACTTAGGGACTATTTTTTTCCGAAAATAGGTCGCTTAACGTCAGAAATAGCGGCGAATTGCAAAGTTTGTACCATGAGTAAACATGATCGGCACCCGAAAAAACAAGAAATAGGGAAAACCCCGATACCAACATATGCCGGAGAAATGTTGCATATAGATGTTTACTCCACCGATGGTAAATACTTTCTAACTTGCATCGACAAGTTTTCAAAATTCGCAGTAGTACAGCCCATACGGTCTCGCGCAATTGTGGATTTAAAAGCACCACTTTTGCAACTTCTAAATTTGTTTCCAAAAACCGAAACAATTTACTGTGACAACGAAAAATCCCTGAACTCAGAAACAATTAAATGTTGCTCAGCAACAGCTTTGGTATCGGCATTTCAAACGCCCCACCCTTGCATAGCTCCTCTAATGGACAAGTCGAGCGGTTTCACGGTACCCTCGGAGACATAGCACGTTCATATAAATTGGAAACGCAGGTGGAAGACACTGTTGAGAATATTCTCCTTGCAACCGTCAAGTACAACAGGTCAATCCACTCAGTAACAAATGAGAGGCCCATAGACGTAATTCACGCAGCCTCCAAAAACAACGCAGTGCAGATTAGGGAAAAGATTGCATCTGCGCAAAGAAAGACACTTGACCTTATGAATAAAAATAGGGTCTACAAGTCGTATAAAGCAGGAGAAAAGGTCTGGATTAAAAATAATAGGAGGTTAGGAAACAAGCTATCACCCCTATTTACAGAGGCAACAGTAGTAGCAGACCTAGGTACGACGGTTCTTATTAAAGGGAGGGTGGTCCATAAGGACAACCTTAAGTAAGTTTTAGCTCTTAGAATTCATGACAATTCATTAATAATCAAGTAATTTTAACGAACAAAATTTATGTTCATTTTAGGCTAGGATACTTTTTCATTTTAACAACGGCAACCATGACAGTGACCAAAGCGACATTGAGACTCAACGACTACTCGCACGCGGACTACATACCTATAGTTGACGGAGACGTAACGATCTGGGACAAGTACAGCTACATGGGACACACGACGAACTTGACATCGTTTGAGACTTACATCGACGAGACATGGAAATTAATTGACAAACTACCCAAAGACCACATGAAACAGGTACTGAAAACGGTCATTCAACACATAGCTAACTTAATAGCTTCCCTTACGGTTCACCATAGGCAGACACGTAGCGTTAACATGATAGGCACTGCCCTTAAGGTAATTGCAGGAACCCCAGATTTTGACGACTGGGAACAGATAAAGTTCAAACAGGGTCAGTTAGTAGATTCAGAAAGTAAACAGATCGAAATCAATAATAAATTCCAAACATGACTTAACGAAGTTTCAAGAGCACTTAACGAAATATTAAAACCAGATGCAGAAGTTGAACACTTTTATGCAACAATTTTGGCAAAAAATAGAATGATAATTACAAACCTTGAGGACTTAATCCTTTCCGTAACACTTGCAAAAATAAACTTAATCAGCCCTCTTATACTAGACAGCATCGATATAAATGAATTGTTAAATGAGCAACTCACAAACACTAACATAACTGATCTTTTAGAAGTCTCACATATCAAAGCTTTTCAAAATTCCGAACTAATATACTTTTTGATCAAATACCCTAAGCCTAAGTTAAATTGTAAAAAAATAGATATTTTTCCCGTTCAACACAATAATGTAATATAAGATCTAGAAGAAGGTAATACGGTGGCCGATTGCGGAACAAATACCTACGCTGTGCGCGACTGCGCTGCCACTGTGAGCACTACTTTCTGCAGGAGACTACAAAATGCATCGTGTGCCCAACAATTGGTATCTGGAACCGTCGCACAATGTGCCTCGCGCCCCGGCATCTTAATTATAAACAGCGCAACAATGAATGTGGTGGACAGCACCGGAAACAGTCAGGTAGTCGCGGGAACCTTCCTCGCTACCTACGACGAATACGTCTCCCTGAACGGCACCCGGTATGTGAACCACCGAGGTATCTTGAAGAAGAAACCTGCCGTGTCCACGTCGGCCGTGGTCAACATCACCCTCTTCAGGGAACACCTGAGCCTCCCTTTCTTGCACGACCTAAGCCTAAAGAATCTCCGTCATATCGGGGATATTAGATCAGAAATGTCATCACGGTCATTTGGCTGCTTGGTCCTCATCGCTCTTCTCCTACTCTTCGTTGGCGCCTGGAAACTATTCCAGCACAGAACAAACAAGAAGAAACCCGAGGGGTTTCGGTCTAACAAGGGAGGAGTTAACACGCGCAGAACAAAAAGAGCTGACAACACTGTTGCGCCGGATGCCGTTGCAACAGAGTTGCAGACGAAATCCGATACTCGCACGCGCAGGCAGCCTGATCGTCCGCAAGAACCGCCGACTCAGCATTCAGTCGCCTCGCCGGCCAGCAGCGATAGCTTCATAATTCCATTTAAGCTACTTTAAGTTTCAGTTTGAATTTGGTTCTCGCATAGCTCTAACGAGCTTGAAATAAAAATCATTAAACAATACAAAGTGCTACGTTTTAATTTGCATGAATACTGTCCATACGAACTAGTCTTTGGAAGATTACCAAGACAGTTCATAGATTTTAATAAAATAGATAGAATAGATCCACTCTATAACGTAGAAGATTACTCAAAGGAAATAAAATTTAGACTAGAAATAGCATTTAAAAGAGCTAGACATATGTTAGAAAAAGCTAAGGCTTATAGGAAACTTAATTATGATAAGAAAGTTTCAAATTTTGAATTAAAAATAGGAGATAAAGTAACACTAAGAAACGAAGCGGGTCATAAGTTAGATCCGGTATATTTAGGTCCTTATACAGTAGAAACCATAGAAGATAAAGATAATATTGTAATTCAAGATAACAAGCAAAAAAAACAAAAAGTACATGAGGATAGGCTAAAAAAAATATATTCAATGGAACGTTTCATGAAAAAACAAGTAAGAAGGCTCTAGTCGAGATTTCCCGACTAGGAGATACCCCGAACCCTGTACATAACGCGTACAATCATTGTCTGTATGCATCTGTGACTAAACTTCAATCTTCGATATCTCTGGTGTTTCTTAACCGATTTCGATGAAATTTTCAGAAAAGTTATATCGTTATCCATTATTTCAACCCCCATTTTTACATTTTCCAAATTCGAGAAATTTTTGTAATCGATTCTATGTGTATATCGGAAACGGAAATAGTTATCGAAAATCAGAAACAAACTTGTACTGCCTAGGACTTAGATGAGCTTATGTGCAAAATCTGAAGTCTCTAGCTCTTATAGTCTCTGAGATCGACGCGCTCATACATACAGACAGACGGACATGGCTATATCGACTCGGCTGTTGATGCTGATCAAGAATATATATACTTTATAGGGTCGGAGATGCTTCCTTCTGCCTGTTACAAACTTTTGCACAAAACCATTATACCCCTTTTACCCATTTCATGGGTTCGGGGTATAAAAAAGGGTCTGACCAACCTAAAAAAAAAAAAAAAAAAAAAAAACAACATAAATATTTTTTTTATTCTTCTAAGAAAGTTAAACATAAAATAAAACGTAAATTCTATATATAAAAACAAAAAAAAAATTTGTCATTGAACATAAATGTTAAGAGATAGAACCATTGTCAATACATAGATTTGTAGTAAGAAACAAATGTATTTATTTTTAAAAATTAAAAACAATATATTAACACTTTCACTAAATGACTACATGTATTACGTCATTTCTTTAAAAAGGGAGGTGTAGCATATCTACTAGACTGGCCCTTAATTTGACTTTTTTTCTCGTTTTTTAAACCGCCGGGCAGAAATGAGTTCTCCTTAGGCTCAAAACAAACCCAAAAAAATTTGGGGCTTATCGAATAATATTTAATGGCCCCAACCTTTGCTCCGAAGTTTGAAAATTTTATATGCATGACAAATCACTCATACGTATGGTGTTTTAGGTTAAATTTATTCATTTTTTCTATTTTATCTTTACATTATATCGGATTTCATGTTTTATATAATATGATTAATAATATCTTAAGTGTACTATTTGATTAAAATAAGATCTTTGTTAGATTACGATTTCGTGAATATTGTTTCAATGGTTATATAAGTTTATCAAAAAAACCTGCTGTTTGTCTTCAGGTTCATGTCATGGGTAGTGATTAGCATTTGGCGTTTAAATTAAAATTAATATTATTTTAAAAACATAATCGATGATTAACTTGGCGCCATAATCGAAGATAAGAAAAATCGAATTGTCAAGAATCGAAATGCACCTCGGCGTCATATGTTGAATGCCGTTATTTTATCAGCTGAAGAAAAGTTGGTTAACATTAAACGTGCTTAAGTAAAAATGTCAAGTTTACAACCAAATTTATATAAACAAGTAAGAAGGCTCTAGTCGAGATTTCCCGACTAGGAGATACCCCGAACCCTGTACATAACGCGTACAGTCATTGTCTGTATGCATCTGTGACTAAACTTCAATCTTCGATATCTCTGGTGTTTCTTAACCGATTTTGATGAAATTTTCAGAAAAGTTATATCGTTACCCATTATTTCAACCCCCATTTTTACATTTTCCAAATTCATAATCGATTTTTGTAATAGATTCAATGTGTATATCGAAAACGGAAATAGTTATCGAAAATCAGAAACAAACTTGTACTGCCTAGGACTTAGATGAGCTTATGTGCAAAATCTCTAAAGTCTCTAGCTCTTACAGTCTCTGAGATCTATGCGCTCATACATACAGACGGACGGACAGACGGACAGACGGACATGGCTATATCGACTCGGCTGTTGATGCTGATCAAGAATATATATACTTTATAGGGTCGGAGATGCTTCCTTCTGCCTGTTACACACTTTTGCACAAAAGCATTATACCCCTTTTACCCATTTCATGGGTTCGGGGTATAAAAACCAGTGACTCGAAATGGGACTGACTCAGTGCATGTAATTGACATGGTTGGGCGCATAGCACATCAAATTTTGGGTGGAAAACTACCTTCAAATAGACAAGTCTTGCAACTATTGTTTTACAATATGCGAATTGTAAAACTTAGTTCAAAAGAAAGCTCAAAACTAACTATTAGTTCCGTGTCTATATTTTGGCAACAAGCACGCATACCCTTGCGCGAAAATCATAAGTGCAGTGAAAAATTGATAAAGCTTTATGAAAAATGGAACTCCGCTCGGAAAAAGCTAAAGAGTGCGAAACGCACAGAGTTTTTAAAGAAATTAGATGATATTTTCGATATTGCTCACGCTAATGCTCTTAATGTAAGCGTATTGATGAAGATATGCAATTTCTACTTAAGCAACGGGAAAAGGGACGCCCGGGTTGCATGATTGGTGTAGATATCAAACTTTACCAACGAGAACAGCGTGCATTTCAAAGACAACAAAAATTTGAGTCTCTGAAGCGAAAACATTCGCAAATATCCAATCATCCTGAAGGTAAGCAAAATATAGTAATAACACAATATATATTAAAAAATATATAAAATTTATAGTTGTTGAACAATCTGAAAGTGATGGAAGTATTTCGGACAATAGCACGGACGATCCTGAGCACCTCAATGTCAGCAATGAGTCTACAGAATCAGTTTCAAGGACTGGATAACCTCCCGTCTGGCAGCTGCTCTTGATGATGCAAAAGTGTCTGATAAAAAAGCTGTTCATATTCTAACGGCAGCAGCTGAGGCATTAGGAGTAGACCTGAAGTCTTACATAATAAATAGAAGCTCAATTCAAAATGCACGAAAAAAGTTTCGAGAGCTTGCTCTTCCATGCATTATGTCCGATTTTGATGCAGAGGTAAGTATGCCCAATGCAAAGGCTTAAATTTAAACGTAATTTATCAATATTTTAATTTACCCAAAAGATTTCTAATGCATGTTCAATGGAAGATATTGTTGGAAGGAAAAAAATTGATCGCATTGCAGTCATTGTTAGCTACAAAGGTGTATCAAAATTTTTAAGTGCAGCTGCCATAGAACCTTCCACTGAAGAAAATATTGCCAAGGCTGTTTTTGATGCGTTAATGAATTGGAACATCCTCAACAAGATAAGAGGAATGAGTTTCGATACCACGTCACCGTCACATTCTTACAGCTAGAATTACCAAATTTTGCACGAAGATAGCCATTTACGTCCCTCAAAAACATGCACTTCTTCCCCCCCCATCCTCCCTGCTCCTTAATATTTGAAACGCCTATAGTTTTTACATTTTTTGGGCCAGAGCCACCAAATTTTGTGGCAAGATAGGTGGTGAAGTTGTCCAAAAAACTGCATCAAAAACTTGAATGCCACGCCCACACCTGCCGCCCCCCACGGGCTGTGCGTGTATCTTCCACATTTATTGAACTAGAGTCACAAAATCTGATAGGAAGATAGATAGCAACATCTACCAAAGATCTGCATCCAAATTTCGGATGCCACGCCCTCCCAAGCCACCCATCTTATAAAATCGGAATCGGCTATATCTTTAACAGTTTTTGAGCTAGAGCCACAACTATCGGTAGTCACCACCACTGGCTCTAGGTCTGGCGCAACAGTGTTTCTCCAAAAATATATGAATATATATATAAAGCTTATCCAACTCCCGTGTAGGCATCACATATATGAAATTATATTAAGGAGTGTTTTTGAATTGAAGCTTTCTTCAAGCAGTGGTCCAGAGGTAGTGCTGTTTAACCGCTTTGCATCTGTTTGGGAAACGCTAAACCATAAATCTTTTAACTCTGGTTTGGAAGACACTAAGACTCGAGCCCTTGTAACAAAGGAAAATGAATTAAAAATTAAACAGTTTTGTCACCAACAATTAGAGTCAAAATCATATGCCAGAGCGGATTATAAAGAACTTCTTCACCTCTCAATCGCGTTTCTTGGAGAAACATGTAATTTCCAAACATGCAGCTCAACATCTATTGCGAGGTTTATAATAAAGCAATGTATAGCCTAAAATTTTTTTTATTTCGCAATCAATGCAGCCTATCTCAACGAGAGCTTAATGCATTGCGAGATATATGCGTTTTTATAATTATTTTATATATAAAAGTATGGTATGGGTTTACAAATGCAATTGCTTCTCCAAATCTCGACCTTCAATTTATTCAGGACACTATTTCATATGCAACTACAGATATTGCTGTATCAGAGAAAATAAAATCAAAGATGATGCACTATTTATGGTACTTATCACCGGAATTAGCAGCTTTATCATTTTTTTAATCTAGTGTATCGAATGAGGAAAAGAGAAAAATGGTTGAAGCTTTGAAATCCGAAGAACCTAAAATTAAATTAGTGGAGCAGAGACATATTTTAGACATAGATGAATTGCGCAGCAGCTCCATAAGTGATTTTATATCATATAAAACAAACTATTTTTTTGATTGCTTCGGCCTATCAGCCAGTTTTTAAAAAAAAAGACCCTCAAACATGGGAAAATAACGATGATTACACAGATTCATTCCGACACTGCTGAGCGGGGAATAAAGTTTATGAAAGATAACAATCGTATTCTCACAAAGAATGAGAACGAAAAACAGCTTATTCTTCAATTTGTAGAGAGCTACCGGAAAAATATCCTTCTAATTGTAAAAAAGATCTGATATAAAAAAAAAACGTATTCTAATCATATATTACACTTAAGATATTATTAAACATATTATATAAAACATGAAATCCGATATAATGTAAAGATAAAATAGAAAAAATATATAAATTTAACCTAAAACACCATACGTATGAGTGATTTTTCATACATATAAAATTTTCAAACTTCGGAGCGAGGGTGCGGCCATTAAATATTATTCGATCAGCCCCAAATTTTTGTGGGTTTGTTTTGAGCCTAAGGAGAACTCATATCTGCCCGGCGGTTTGATTTTCATTTTTAAGGGCCACCCTAATATCTACCCTACCATTATTATAAATCAAAGGGTATAACATAAGCCGATCGCGGCGCGTGGGAACGCTGAGCATGCACTTTGCCTTCTGCATACATATGTATATGTATAAATACTTATAAACACATAGATATAAGCATTGCATGTTTCGGGTTAGCTGAACCCAGCATGAATATATAAGAATCATTCTGAATAAAGTATCAAAACGGAGCAGACGCTCCAGATAATAGAAACGGTCTGTCTTTTAAACTTATAAATGTTAAGTCAATTACACTTGGACAGGAAGCTAACATGGTCTGCCCACATAAAGAAAAAGAGAAAGCAGCTCACTTTCAAGCTCAGACAAATGAATTGCTCCTGGGACGAAAATCCCAGTTGGATATAAGGAACAAATTGCTGCTATACAAGTCCATTCTGAAACCGATATGGACCTATGGGATTCAGCTATGAGGTACAGCCTCAACCTCAAATATTGAGATCCTGCAGAGGTTTCAAAGTATAGCTCTTCGTAGTCTGGTCAATGCACCCTTCTACGTTAAAAATCTGCTGATACACAGGGACCTCGGAATTCCTACTGTCTCCGAAGAAGTATACCGTTTCAGCCAAAAACATCTAGACTGGAGGCACATTGCAACCACTTAGCAAATTAACATACTAGATAACAGCACACAACTTCGCCGACTTTAAAGGCATCATCCACTTGATCTGCCCTTTAGGCCGCCCATAGAGAGGTAATGCAACGTTAAGACTGATAGACATTCCCCATTATAAAAATTTCCTGTAAATATATCATTAAAAAATGTACTTATTATCCTATGGATTATATTATTGTTATTATAATTGTTATTATTATTGTTATTACTATTGTTATTGTTATTATTATTAATATTGTTAATATTATTGTTATTTTTATTGTTATTATTATTGTTATTATGATTGTTATAATAGTTTTTATTATTGTTATTATTATTGTTATTATAATTGTTATTATTATTGTTATTATTATTGTCATAATTATTGTTATTATTATTGTTATTATTATTGTTATTATTATTGTTAATACTAGGTGACCCGGCAAACGTTGTTTTAGCTTTATATTATTTCCAGGAAAAATTTTTTCAGTTCAATATTTACTTTTCAATTATGGCAGTTAGAAAAAAAATAAATATTAATCTCTCAGCGCAATTGAGTGTCGAATATTCTTCGTTAGTCCGCCTGTAGCCAACACAAACAAACTGGATGGTTTTCCCACGGGAGAACATGCCACATAAAGTTGCCCCTGGAAAAAAGCATGGTGTTTCCAAATCTAAGCCACATACAGACAATGTCTTTCTTTGTGACTTATTGATCATCATAGCGAATGCCAATCAACAAATTGGGAATTGATTGCGTTTGAATTCAATTGACATATCTGTATTAATCATAGGGATTCGTGGCAGCAACACATTTTCGCCTTGAAACTTTCCAATAAAAACGATGGCTTCAATAAGGTTCAAGTTACGAAGCAGAATGATCGGAGATCCAACCTTCTATTGTAAATGGTGTGGTGGCATGCCTGGAAAATCCAATGAATTTACAAATTTAAAAAGTCACCAAGCAACAACTGTTGTATCTTTAAATTTACCCCATTGACGTCCACATTTGTTGCTGCCAAAATCGCTCTTTCTGCCAGCCACTTATGATTTTTATGTTGTGTGTGTACATCGGGGAATATGTTATCGATGATTAAGCAAAAGTCCGTCTGAAGTTTTATGCATAAAGTAATTTTCATGTACAGCAACTTTCCCATCGTTAATATCTAACAGTTGTTTAGAGAAAGTTTCGGCGGATATATCTTGAAGCATTTTAACGCGCATGTTCACCGTCAGCTGTACTTTTTCAACATTACGCCACAGTCGCAATGATTTTAATCAAGCGTTGATTTCATCAGCGTACGTCGAATCTGGAATAACGGGAAGTGATTGTCTAAAATCACCTGAAGGGAGTTACAAAGTGCCGCCAAACAGTTAATCTGTCACAATGTTTGTAATTGAACTCCTCTGAAATGGCTCGACCGATTTTCATGAAATTTTATGTGCTTTTGATTATAAGTAAATCCCCGCATACTTATAGTAGATAATTTTAGTTATTTTTATTGAATTAAAAAAATGTTTCCTAGTAATAATATACATGGGAAAACAACGTTTGCCCTGTCAGCTGAACGAAAATTGTTCAAGACATAGAGGCGTGTACAAAAATTATGCAAACCAAATCTTGAGTGGTATGATCGGGATGAAAATAGATGTTGGCCAATGCGCAGACCTAACCGATAAGCACACAAAATTTCACGAAAATCGGTCGAGGCATTTCGGAGGAGTTCAATTACAAACTATAAAATAAAATTTTATTTATTAGACTAGTTAGTGTCCTGCGTGCTTCGCTGCGCCGGCTTAAAAAATGAACATGCGCGCGCATCGCTCTTCATGTTCGGCGCTGGAAGACAAATTATTTTTAAATATCGCTCCGATCATGCAAATTTGTTGTTGCCCATTTCGGCTAACTCTCTTATGTATGCGCGCGCTCTGCATGTCAAACAAAAAGCTTAGTATCGTTACCTTCTTTGCACGCACTGAATTCAGAAGTCAACAATGTATGCATGCATTTATATTTGCACTTGCATTTGTTAATATATATGTAGAACAATGTACTTCCATATGTATAGTATGTACTTGCATATGTGCAATTGCAACACCAACCAAAGTTACAAAAGTCAGCTCTAAAATTATATCAAAACAATGGCAAATGGTAGATTAAAAGTAAAATTTCTTGTGTTTCTATGTATGCATGTGTTTATGTGTTACGTTTTGTCTAAGTTTGATAAAACCACCCCCATAACATATTCTGGTGTGCAAAATTTTTCTAGACGGACCAAGTTTTGTTTTGTTGGTGTTGTTTTTTTAAATCAATGACACCAACAAAAAGTAGCAGTGTGGGCCCAACAACAACACTTACATCAACAAACTCTACTTGGGTCGTAAATCAATTGTCAAAGGCACACAACTTTGAAAATAAATTGTGCACTGTGCGAAGTGATACATGTACATATAATTATGAAATTTAAATTTTCAAGCGCATTAATCACTTATTTGTGTATGCACTTATTCATTAAGAAGCGGAGATCCGTTTCTTTTTTGCAAGTCATGTGTTTTGTTTTCGGACCTAGGTGTATGGGAGGTCCTCGAAGGAGTTGTCCAAAATAAAAATCCTTTCTTAGTGCTCACTTACTACCTGTATAGAAAATTTTGTGAAAATTTCAGGTTTCTAGCTCTTTTCGTTTAGGCTGTGGCAATGTAGACAATCAGGACAAACTCTTTTATATATATAGATTATTGTTATTATTATTGTTATTATACTTTGATACCGAAGGTCTCATAGTATATTGGTTTTGTGCAATGTCCGTCATGGTGTCCGTCTGTCCGTCTGTCCGTCTGTCTGTCTGTCCGTCTGTCCGTCTGTATGAACGCAACTTTTTTCGACACCCGTAAAGCTAGAGACTTGAAACTTTGCAATTATGTTTGTCTATAGGCGCGACAGATAAAGTGTCAAGATTGGGGTGCCACGCCTACTAGGAGGCTGGGAAATCGATAAATTCGATAACAGAAAACCGATAAAACCAAATATTTCTCACATTCTTACAGCTAGAGTTACCAAATTTTGCACGCAGATAGCTTATCATGTCCCTGAAAAAACTGCATCAAAATTTTGGATGCCACGCCCACTCCTTCCGCCCCCATCATCCCTGCTCCATGAAACTGGAAACGCCTATAGTTTTTACAATTTTTGGGCTAGAGACACCAAATTTTGTGTCAAGATAGATATTGACGTTCCACAAAAAAATTCATCAAAATTTTGGATGCCACGCCCCCTAATTCAGCCCCCATCCCCCCTTCTAGTTGAAATTGGAAACGCCTATAGTTTTCACATTTTTTGGGCTAGAGCCACCAAATTTTGTGTGAAGATAGATATTGACGTTCCCCAAAAAAATGCATCAAAATTTTGGATGCCACGCCCACCTAAGCCATCCGCCTTATAAAATCGGAATCGGCTATATCTTTAACAGTTTTTGAGCTAGAGCCACCAAACTTATTAGGAAGATAGATAGTGACAGTTAAAAACATTTGATACAAAAATTTGGATGCCACGCCTACCTCTGCCGCCCACCTTTTAAATTTGGGAGTTAATTTATCTTCCACAGTTTTTGAGCTAGAGTCACCAAATTTGGTAACATGATAGCTGGCGATGTTTACCACATGGGCCACTCCCTTCGCCCCTGCTTTCCCCCTTATCAACCGTTATTTTACTGGTATCAAAGTATTCCGCAGTCGGTTGCGTCCGACTGCAACGTTTTTACTTGTTATTATTGTTATTACTATTGTTATTATTATAGTTATTATACTTTGTTACCGAAGGTCTCATAGTATATTGGTTTTGGGCAATGTCCGTCATGGTGTCTGTCCGTATGAACGCAACTTTTTTCGACACCCGTAAAGCTAGAGACTTGAAACTTTGCAATTATGTTTGTCTATAGGCGAGACAAATAAAGTGTCAAGATTGGGTTGCCACGCCTACTAGGAGGCTGGGAAATCGATAAATTCGATAACAAAAAACCGATAAAACCATATATTTGTCACATTCCTGCAGCTAGGGTTACCAAATTTGGCACGAAGATAGCGAGTCAGGTCCCTGAAAAAACGGCATCAAAATTTTGGATGCCACGCCCACTCCTTCCGCCCCCATCCTCCCTGCTCCTTGAAAATGGAAACGCCTATAGTTTTCACATTTTTTGGGCTAGAGCCACCAAATTTTGTGTCGAGATAGGTAATGACGTTCCCCAAAAAAATGCATCAAAATTTTGGATGCCACACCCCCTGAATACGCCCCCATCCCCCCTTCTTCTTGAAATTGAAATCGCCTATAGTTTTCACATTTTTTGGGCTAGAGCTACCAAATTTCGTGTCAATATAGGTGATAAGTTCCCACAAAAAAATGCATCAACATTTTGGATACCACGCCCCCTGATTCCGCCCCATCCCCTTCTCCTTCAAATTGGAAACGCCTATAGCTTTCACATTTTTTGAGCTAGAGGCACCAAATTTTGTGTCAAGATAGGTAGTGAAGTTTTCTAACAAATTGAATCAAAGATTTGGATGCCACGCCCACACCTTCCGCCCCCCTACACCCCGCCGTTGTTAAAACGGTTATGCGTGTATCTTCCACCTTTTTTTTAAACTATAGGCACAAATTTGGTAGGAAGATATATATATATAAGATCTGCATCAAAAAATTGGACGCCACGCCGACCTCTGCCGCCCACCATTCAAAATGTGAAATTTCAATATCTCCTACAGTTTTTCAGCTAGAGCCCCTAAATTCGGTAGAAATATAGAAGGCAAAATTTACCAAAGATCTGCATCAAAATTTTGGATGCCACGCCCACCCAAGCCACCCGGCTTACAAAATTGGAATCGGCTATATCTTTAACAGTTTTTGAGCTAGAGCCACCAAATTTGGTAGGAAGATAAATGAAGAGAGTTACAAAATTTGGATGCCACACCCACCTCTGTCGCCCACCATTTAAATTTGGAAGTTCCGTTATCTTCCACAGTTTTTTAGCTAAAGTCATCAAATTTTTTAAACGTGATAGCTGGAGATGTTTACCACCCGGCCCACTCCTTTGCAAGCAGACTCCTTACCACCCGTTCGTTTACTGGTATCAAAGTATTACGTAATAGTAGGTAAATAGTTCTTGGTTTTGTTAGTTCGTTCGCGAACTACACAACACTTGTGATACGTGCTACAATCTGATTGGCAGGACAAGCCACGTGGATTTTCTTTGTATAAAAAACAAGTACACACAGTCATAGAATATACAATTCTCTGATTTTAACCAAGTGGCTGACTTAAATGCGTCTGATGTAGCGTCTGGTAACGCGTCACCGTCAGTGTCATGGCAAGTCACATCCAAACGAAAAGAAAGGTCTCCGACCTTTCACAAAAAGAGAGTCTATAGAAACTCCTCTTCTACAATGTCGGAAACCAAAACGGAAGATATGCTATCGGAGCCTGAGAATTGGCCACAAAAGGCTAAAAGAACCTATGCATCAGCAACAGCAAAAGTTAACTCCACTAACAGTTTTGCGCTCTTGTCCGATTACGTTGACAATGTTAACCAAGCTAACTAGTCAAAAACCAACAAGGCTGTAGCACCTCCCGCACCGAAGCCGCCTCCAATCTTTATAACAGCTGTTGGCAATATAATGGAGATGGAAGAGTCTCTCAATAAAGTTGATTTGAGCGGCAGCTACAGCTATAAAGCTGGACGGCGACGGTCAGGTTCGTGTTATGGCCGCTGATGAGGCTACATACAGGAAATTAAGCGATATGCTTTTTAAAAATAAAGTCGAGTTTCACAGCTATCAGTTAAAACAACAAAGAGCGTATAGAGCTGTCATTCGGAACCTACATCACAGTACCCCCCTTGACCACATTTTTGTTTTTTGTGGACTTAGAGCCTGCAAGTAACAACAAATCTAAAACTATTCAACGCAATCGTCACCATTGAGCCCCCAAAGAAGTTCAATGATCTTATTCAATGTCACAGGTGCCAGGACTTTGGTCACACGCAACGATACTGCTACAGGTCTTACCACTGCGTTAAATGCAGCGGCTGTCACAAATCCCCTGACTGTACCAAACCACGAGAGGCACCACCTAAATGCGTCCACTGCGGAGACAGCCACACTGCTTCCTACAAATTCTGCAGAATTTACAACATCACAGTACTACAACGATTTCAAGAAAAATTAAAGCACACTGCAAACAGTTTTCCAGCTAAGCCCACTTTTACTAACAACCCGCAAAACATTACCCCTATACAAACCAATAATAGCCATATTAGCTATGCTAATGTAGCAGGAGGCCAAGCCAACAATAATGCAAGATTTAGTTACCCACCACACAAACAGAGTGAGTCTGATAAGCCAATCATTGCCCAAATTCAATGCAGCTAATGCAAGCACAGTTTGCTCAGATGACGGAAATTATGAGCACTATTCTTTCATCATTATGCAAATAGGTTTGAAGGTGGTTTTATGGAATGCTGAGGGTCTATGCAAAAGTAAGTCTGAGGTTGAAATGTACAAAAAAAGAAACAACATTGACGTTATGCTCATATCCGACTCTCACTTCACTGATAGATCTTTCTTCAAAATTAATGGATACAGCCTTATTCATGCAAACCATCCGAGTGGCAATGCTCGAGGTGGTGCAGCATTACTTGTGAGACACAATATTGCATTTTCCGAACGCGCTTCCATACTGGAGGCCTGGTTCCAAGCAGCCGTAATTTCAATTGAAAGCCCAACTGGAAGCCTCACAAGAGCATCAGCCTACGCTCCGCCTAGGCACCAAGTAAGCTTCCTAATGTTCACTCAAATTTTTAGAGATCTTGGTGCCAGGTTTATAATTGGTGGTGATTTCAACTCGAAGAATACCTGGTGGGGCTCCAGATTATGCAATCCGAAGGGAGTAGCGAAATTTGCAAGCGTGCAGCAGACTTCAGCAAGCAGCCTGATGTCATCGACTTTGCGTTGTAGCGTGGCTTAAACCCTTGCGTAATACAATGCGTGAACGATTTCGATCTGTTATCCGATCACTGTGCAGTGGTACTTCGGGTTAACTTATCAGTTAACACACACAGACGCTCAACAAAGCTGCTAAAAAGGAAATTCAACAGTCAGGTATACAGGGCCACACTGGACACATTACTTGATCCTTCAATCACACTGGAATCTGGTGAGGATATCGAAGAAGCGGTCGAAACACTCACACGCAGCATACACGAAGCAGCCAATCTTTCCAATCCATGCTCACCTAGCTCAAGTGGGCAACCTAGTCACAGAGATCGTTAACTGCATTCCGAAGTAGTCTCGGCGCAACTGAGAAACAAACGTCGTCTCCGTAGAGTTTGGCAGCTTAGTCGAAACCCTCGCGACAAGGCAGCTCTTAACCGTGCTAGCAAAGATCGGAAGACACTCCTGTATGATCTACGTAATGAAGGTCTGGCCGACTACCTTCGTAACGCGGAGCCTAAAGGCATTGAGCACAATCTCTGGAACGCCACCAAATATTTAAAAAGGCCCACCAGAAGAGTCCCGCCCATATTGAGCGCAGCTGGCAGTGGTGTCATTCAAACGAGAAGAAGGCATGCCCTTTTGCCCAACATTTGGAAAAAACATTCACACCATTTAACCTTTGCTCTTCCACGGATGCTGCTGCTACAGAATCCTTAATTGATGCACCCTGCCAAATGGCCTTGCCGATCCGCCCTACAGAAATGGACGAGGTCCAGAGCATAGTGGCTAGTTTGAAAAACAAAAGTCCCGGATATGATGGTATCGACGCTACATCTATCATCCTCACGCGCCATTGCTTTTCTCACAGTCATCTACAATGGTATCTTTAGGCTTCACCACTTCCCTTCTTAATGGAAGTATGCGGAAATAATAATGATACCCAAGCCAGGAAAGCCTGAACAGGATCCTGCCTCTTACCGTCCCATCAGCTTACTGGCGACTCTGTCTAAGATTTTCGAAAGAATATTACTAGTCAGACTACAGCCAGTCCTGGTACACACGATTTTAAATGCATTTGAAAGGAAGAAATACTGCTCTGCTGCGTTTCTTGACGTGAAACAGGCCTTTGACCGTGTCTGGCATACAGGACTACTTCACAAGCTCAAGCTTGTTCTCCCAATGCCATTTTTTCTGACGCTCAAATCGTACCTAAACAAGCGAAGTTCTTATGTCAGATGCGATGCATCCGAGTCCGAAGTCTGTCAAATAAACTCAAAAGTCCCCCAAGGAAGCGTTTTGGGACCAGTCCCTTACACGCTTTACACAGCAGTCCTTCCAGTTCTAATCAGATATGACGTGGTTATCGCCACCTGTGCAGACGACACATCTTTTCTTGCGACATTAAGTGACCATGATGAAGCATCAGCCATTTTTCAAGCTCAGCTGTTTTGTCTTGAGCCCTGGCTCAAAAGATGGAACATTGTGGTGAACGAAAACGAGTCGGCACATACTACCTTTGCCACTCGTAGAAAAACCTGCCCCCCAGTCACTCTAAATAGATCTACCCTGACGTCCGAGCCCACAGTCAAATACCTAGGCTTAACATTGGACAGGAGGCTAACATGGTCTGCCCACATAAAGAAAAAGAGAAAGCAGCTTACTTTGAAGCCCTGACAAATTAAATGGCTCCTTGGACGAAGATCCCAGTTGGATATAAGGAACAAGGTGCTGCTATACAAGTCCATTCATAAACCGATATTGACCTATGGGATTCAGCTATGGGGTATAGCCTCAACCTCAAATATCGAGATCCTGCAGAGGTTTTAAAGTATAGCTCTTTGTAGTCTGGTCAATTGTAGTATGCACGACAATATGTCATATACCCACTGTTTGAAGGGTATTTAAGCTTCACACATAGTAACACTTTGTTGCTATGTATATACAAATACAACGCAACTACCCAAGCGGTCAGCGCACTTGAAATCTGATCGGCCACTTATGAGCGGACCGATCGCGAAGTGTAGGATCCGCAACGTAAGCGCTGTAGCCCTTACGAGTCGGTGCTTGCCCTTTATATGTATATCAAATGTATATGCATTCTTTGCACATACACTCCAAAGTATATGCCTTCTGCAGATACATACACATATACATATTCAACAACTCTCTCTCTCGACCGCTGCAACCAGCGATCCAATTAATATACACATATACATATACATAAGCCGCTCTGCTGCGACAGAGCTTTATACATAAGCAATCTAATTATGTGTTTAGGCTAAGAACTCTTTTGGTTTCAAAATAAAGAACATTATTAAAACGGAACTATACCAGCACAGATGTGCCAGTGTCATTTTATTAAATTAACTAAACCGTTTCAATACATGGCGACCGTGACAGATGTCACGAACATGTAAGTGTTCAATGCCACCAAAACTACAAAAAAAAAAACAGCTACAATAATAAGGAGAAATTTCTGCAGCAGTTTTGCCTGCTTGCAAAGAACACAACCGGAGAATCTCTCTTGGATGTCATCAAACAAGTTCAGGATGCGCCCAATGTTTTTGTTTTTGGTGAGCTTCTAGCTGAACCCAATGTGGCAGAGCTAAAAGACGGAGCGAGGAGAAGGTGCAGCAGCGTCGGAAGCAGAAGCAGGAGCAGGATAACTCAACCACCGGTGATCTGCTGAAAATATGAAAATACAAATTTTCCGAGTGAGTAGAGCAAAAACTATACATTTAGGTAGACTTGACATCGCTCTCCCTCTCTTTTACTCGCTGAATTTTATGCAGAGCATGTTAGCTTTGTGGTTTGTAGCTTACGTTGGCGGTTGTTTTGAATTTGTAAAAAAAGCGCGGTGTATGAAGAAGTAATAAAAATAGGAATTCAAAACAAAGGGGCGGAGCACAGAATAGTCACAAAACAGTAAACTTGGTCTTGAAAGTGTGCGATGTGCGAGACAAAGATTGATTGTTGCCTAAATGCATTTCTCTTGTTGTTGTCGTAGAAGTTGAGTTTAGCAAATTTTAGTCTTTTGATTCAATCGCTTGCTGCTACCCTAGCAAGGAAGGGTAGTTTGACTTAATTTGAACTTGGCTTAAATAACTAGATAAATGCCGTATACCTAAACATGATGTTTTTAATACATGTTTACTAACATTTTGGCAATAAGGTATTGCATTATTCGGATAAATATGTTGAATATAAATACGGAATAAAATAAACGTATTTTCTATTTAAATGCTTCAAATAAGCTATATTTATATGAAATATATATATTAGGAGATTTCATTGATTATACCTAAATATTGACACTAAGGGTATTTTTTTCTGTGTGCCGTTTTTACGTCTCAGCAACCAGCAAATGTTGTTGTTTCCTTGTTTTGCATTTGCCCATTCTCTGTGTGTATACACACAGCATTGTACAGACTAGACGGGTATATTGGTTTTGGGGAATGTATGTAACATGTAAAAGGCATTATTTCCAACCAAATTATATATATATATATTATTGATCAGCATCATAAGGCGACTCGATTTGGCCATGTCGTTTTTTATAGCATTTAGGGTATAGGGTATCTCCTAGCGAGCTATTGAAGTCCATTGTGGAAACAAAATTACGAAAATCTCGGCGAAGCTAGTTCAGGCAAAAATGAAGCAAGTGACACGTATACAAATACTTCTGCATTTTTTACCGCTACTTGCTTTCCGCTGGCGCGCCCCCTGTCCTATAATCACATAGGCAAAGCCAGATGCACTGGCTGGCGCGCTGCAATTACCACACGCAAACGCACAGCGTTATCCATTTCGTTAATCGGCATATTCCTTTTTGTATGTCAATACATAGACACTTGCATATTCAAGGGCATAGAGGAAGAACAAAATTACGAAAAGCTAGCGAAGGCAAAAACCACAACTTTTCCCCCCTCGTCAAAGTGATACAGTGTAGTATTGTGAAGACACCCCTCCCCCCGAAAAAATGAATATGCCTTAAATGCCTGTGCAAATACATATTATCATTAAATATGTATTTATTGTTTTTGCTATCTATTTTTAAATATATTAATAAATATATATATATACATATATATGGTATAAATAAAGTATGAATAATAATTTCTGTACTTAAACAAATTATAATTATTTTTAAATTAAAATAGTAATTAATTAATAATTTAACAATAAAATGTTATTATTTTATATTTAAATACGTACAATAAAATATAATATTAATATTAATATAAATAATAAAAAAAGATATTATCTATGTCTATTTATTGACTTGTGGGAATAATTTATAATTTTAGATATTTTGCGTTTCATAGCAACCACCATCGTTTGGATTTCTTTCATTTGTCTATTCCGATAAATACACAAAAAAAAGCATTTGTTAATTAAATGACCATTTAATCAATTAACAAGAGGGTATATTCCATTTGTGGAAATGTATGTAACAGGTAGAAGGATGCATATTCGATCGTATTAAATATATAAACTCTTGTTTAGAAGTAACACTCGAGTCGTTTTGACCATGTCTTTAGGAATAATGTGCGGGGCATGAAAATCTTTTATTGGGATTCTTAAAAAAAAAATTTAATTAATAAAAAAATATACACAAACAAGTAAAAACGTTGCAGTCGCACGCAACCGACTGCGGAATACTTTGATACCAGTAAAAGAACGGATGGTAAGGAGTCTGCTTGAAAAGGAGGCCGAGTGGTAAACAAATTTGATGACTTTAGCTCAAAAACTGTGGAAGATAACTTAACTCCAAAATTTAAAAGGTGGGCGGCAGAGGTAGGCGTGGCATCCAAATTTTTGATGCAGATCTTTTGTAGATGTCACCATATATCTTCCTACCAAATTGTGACTCTAGTTAAAAAAATATGGAAGATACACGCTTTACCGTTTAAACAACGGCGGGGGTGGGGGGCGGAAGGTGTCAGCGTGGCATCCAAATTTTTGATACAGTTTTTTGGAAAACTTCACTACCTATATTGACACTAAATTTAGAGGCTCTGGCCCAATATATGTGAAAACTATAGGTGTTTCCAATTTCAAGTAGAAGGGGGGATGGGGGCGGAATCACTGGGCGTGGCATCCAAAATTTTGATGCATTTTTTGGGGAATGTCAATATCTATCTTGACACAAAATTTGGTGGCTCTAGCCCAAAAAATGTGAAAGCTATAGGCGTTTCCAATTTCAAGGAGCAGGCAGGATGGGGGCGGAAGGAGTGGGCGTGGCATCCAAAATTTTGATGCAGTTTTTTCAGGGACGTGACTAGCTTTCTTCGTGCAAAATTTGGTAATTCTATCTGTAAGAATAAGAGAAATATTTGGTTTTATCGGTTTTTTGTTATCGAATTTATCGATTTTCCAGTCTCCTAGTGGGCGTGGTACCCCGATCTTAACACTTTATCTGTCTCGCCTATAGACAAACATAATTGCAAAGTTTCAAGTCTCTAGCTTTACGGGTGCGTTCATACGGACGGACAGACGGACAGACAGACACCATGACGGACATTGCACAAAACCAATATTCTATGATACTTTCAGTATCAAAGTATAAAAAGGCATGTCTCGATTGAGGTTTGAACCCACAACCTTTGGAGTGTGAAGCGGCAGTCTTCTCTCTACGCTACCATAGCTTATGAATTTTGGTAGTCAAACTAGTAATAAAAGCCACAATGAAACATACATACATATTTGCGTTTTTCATATGTGTACATCTGCTAATTTACTATTGTTGCGGAAGGTCAGTTGCATATTCAGCGCCATAGAGGTTGACAAAAAATTACGAAAGAAATACAAAATATGCATTTATAAATAGGAAAACAATTAAATTTTATTGTTAAATTTATATAAAAGTGCCAACGGCATTTCATGCATGTTTTCTTTGAACCTAATTATTTTAATATGTTTTTTATACTTTGATACCGAAGGTCTCATAGTATATTGGTTTTGTGCAATGTCCGTCATGGTGTCTGTCCGTCTGTCTGTCTGTCCGTCTGTCCGTATGAACGCAACTTTTTTCGACACCCGTAAAGCTAGAGACTTGAAACTTTGCAATTATGTTTGTCTATAGGCGAGACAGATAAAGTGTCAAGATTAGGGTGCCACGATTACTAGGAGGCTGGGAAATCGATAAATTCGATAACTGAAAACCGATAAAACCAAATATTTCTCACATTCTTACAGATAGAGTTACCAAATTTTGAACGCAGATAGCTAGTCATGTCCCTGAAAAAACTGCATCAAAATTTTGGATGCCACGCCCCCGGATTCCGCCCCTATCCCCCCTTCACCATGAAATTGGAAACGCCTATAGCTTTCACATTTTTTGGGCAAGAGCCACCAAATTTTGTGTCAAGATAGGTACTGGCGTTCCCCAAAAATAGCATCAAAATTTTGGATGCCACGCCCCCTGATTCCGCCCCCCTCCACCCTTCACCATGAAATTGGAAACGCCTATAGTTTTCACATTTTTTGGGCTAGTGTCACCAAATTTGGTAGGAAGATACATGGTGACATCTTCAAAAGGTCTGCATTAAAAATTAGGATGCCACGCCCACCTCTGCCCCCCACTATTTAAAATCGGAAATTTCGATATCTCTTATAGTTTTTAAGCTAGAGCCCGTAAATTGGGTAGAAAGATAGAAGGCAGCATCTACCACAGATCTGCATCAAAATTGTGGATGCCACGCCCACCTAAGCCACCCGCCTTATAAAATCGGATTCGGCTATATCTTTAACAGTTTTTGAGCTAGAGCCACCAAACTTGGTAGGCAGATATATAGTGACAGTTAAAAACATTTGATTCAAAAATTTAGATGCCACGCCTACCTCTGCCGCCCACCTTTTAAACTTGGGAGTTAAGTTATCTTCCACAGTTTTTGAGCTAAAGTCACCAAATTTGGTAACATGATAGCTGGCGATGTTTACCACATGGCCCACTCCCTTCGCCCCTGCATTCCTCCTTATCAACCGTTCTTTTACTGGTATCAAAGTATTCCGCAGTCGGTTGCGTCCGACTGCAACGTTTTTACTAGTTATACTTTGATACCGAAGGTCTCATGGTATATTGGTTTTGTGCAATGTACGTCATGGTGTCTGTCCGTCTGTCTGTCTGTCCGTCTGTCCCTATGAACGCAACTTTTTTCGACACCCGTAAAGCTAGAGACTTGAAACTTTGCAATTATGTTTGTCTATAGGCGAGACAGATAAAGTGTCAAGATTGGGGTGCCACGCCTACACATGCATACACACACTTGCATATTCAGGGGCATAGAGACAAAATTACGAAAATCTCGGCGAAGCCAGCAAAAGCAAAAATGAAACAAATGTATTACATATACACATACAAAGACCATATTATACAGGCAAGGCTAGCGTGGCGCGCAGCTATTGCCAGTTAGCAAACGCACAGCGTTATTCTTCTATGTCATCGGCGTATTGCTTCGCGCTTCGATCGCATACACAGCCACATGCAGCCATGCTGTTGCATACACAGCCACGCTGCTACACAGCTACACAGCTGCTACTCGTTATAAGTAGCTAACCGAAACCGCAGATAATTCCAGCGAGTAGAAAGAGAGGGAGAGCGATGTCAAGTCTACCTAAGTGTATAGTTTTTGGTAGAGTGCATATGAGTTTTGGGTAGACGCGGAGATGTACAACATAAAATTAATAAGAGAATAGCCCATCTAAAGTGGCTATTATTCTCAAGTACACCACCACCCGCGTGGGCAACAGCCTAAAAATTACAAGCTGAGCTTGACTTTCTAAAGTCTTGCAAAAACAAAAAACCAACTCCCAACACAGCACCTCACTCAACTCGAATAAGAATTTTAAACGAAACTATAATAACAAAAGCTCCACCATCCAAAGCGATCCCGAAGTTTAAGAAAAGCTGCCCGAATGACTGCGAGGGACCATTTTTGTCACCGCATTGTGATTACACCTGTGCTGCCAGCACCGGTCCCCCACCAAAAAGAAAGCAGCCTGTGCAGCCAGCACCGGCACCGTCTGGCGCATCAAGCCAGACCTGGGAAAAGTGAACCGACAGCATTTCCAAGTGTGCTCAACATAATAGTTTTATTTTTAAATGCACTGCGATGCATATACGATATATATATATATATATACATATATATATAAGCACCGGCTTGTTATCGCGCGGACCCAAGCAAAAAGCCACCAACCTCCCGCCCAACCGACCGAGGGGCACACCGCATAGCGTACGGTTACGTAGATCGCGAAAACGTAGACAAATGACATAAGACCAACTTTTTAAGAGAACTACTAGAAGTGGCACCGTTTATTAAGTGGGAAAATTCCTTATAGTTTGAACATAAAATCCGAAAAGATTTATGAATAGCATAGTTAGAGTTAAAAGCTTGAAGAGCAATGGGTAGAAAATTCCTTGTCCTTCTGATCGGAACTGCAAAACTAATTTGGCTGATTAATTCGGAGGAATCAATTTCACCATTTATTAGTTTATGTAAAAATACTACACCTAGCATTGTTCTGCGATCAGAAAGAGAAGGAAGATTTATTAGTAAAAGTCTACTGTGGTAGGAACGTAGGTTAATGTTAGTATCCCAGTTAAATCTCCTAAGGGCAAAGAGCAAGAATTGTTTTTGCACTGATTCTATTCTATCCTGGTGAATCCAGTATTTGGGATACCAGATACAAGATCCATATTCAAAAACAGGACGTACCAAAGACGTGTAAAGTGTCTTGGTTATGTAGGGATCGTCAAATTCTTTCGACCAGCGCTTAATGAACCCCAAGGTACTAGAAGCTCGATTTGCAACTGAAGAGATATGCTTGTGAAATTTAAGTTTCGGATCAAAAAGGATACCTAAGTCATCAACCCATTCAATGCGATCGAGTGGGCTACCATCAAGAAAATATATATTTGAAAAAGGAAGGCGTCTATAAAAAGACATGACTCTACATTTATTGCAATTAAGATTTAGTAAGTTAACACGACACCACTTTTGAAAATTATCTAAATCAGTTTGTAGTTTTTGAGCAGACAACAGAGCAGTACCCGACATGCATAATTTTACATCGGCATACATCAGCACTCGAGATTGGTCAATAACAGATGGAAGATCATTGATGAAAAGTGTAAATAATAAAGGTCCAAGGTGACTTCCTTGCGGAACACCGGAAGTGACATGCACCACCTTAGAGACAGCGCCAATAAAACTGACTCTTTGTGTTCTATGAATTAAATATTCCCTTATCCACCGAATAAGATTGCTTGAAAACCTAAAAGTTGAAGTTTATGAAGTAAGAGGTAGTGATTAACCGAGTCAAATGCCTTACTGAAATCAGTGTAAATAACATCCGTTTGCATTTTATTTTGAAAACCATTAGTAGTGGTTGTAGATCTTTGTTTCATGAATCCATGCTGGCACGGTGAAATTAAAGATATGCAAAAATGTTGTAACTGAGAAGTTATTAATTTCTCAAACATTTTTGGTATAGCAGACGATTTGGATATACCCCTATAATTTTGAACATTAGACTTGTCTCCTTTTTTATGGAGCGGAATAATAAATGATTCTTTCCAGATATTAGGAAATGAACATTTCTCAATAGACAAACTCAACAATTTATGCAAAGGCTTTAAGAGACCATCAGCACAGTACTTAAGCACACAGCTTGGTACGCCGTCAGGTCCCGGGGAAAATACAGGCTTACTACCCTGTAGATCACGTAGTAATGAACACTCCGTGATACTTGGTTCAAAAATGCAATAAGAGGCATCAACCTGATAGGGGTAAGGCAGACCAACCTGATTATTAATTGAACTGTATGTTGTTTGAAAAAATTCGGCAAATAAATTTGCAATGGCCTGATCCGATTTGGCCGACTTGTTTTCAAAAGATAAATTAGATGGAAGTGTTGATGACTTTCGCTTCGCATTAACGAAGTAAACCACGCAGGTTTGTTTTTCCCACTTGGCCTACCAAAAGGGACACACATGTCGAATAAATTTTCTAAGGTTCTATAAAAAAATACTGATTGCCGTATCCAAGTCCTCAGAACCATAGAGGGACGACCAGTCAACCAGTGCTAAGAGCCGGGTAAGATTTACAAAATCGGTTTTTCGAATTGACGTACCCGTCTTAATGGTTCACTACACTGGCGTACGGCACAGGCAGGCAAAGTGATCAACACCTCCAACGTCGGGTGGTATAAGTCTTCGGGAGTGGACATGGGAAGGGATCTTGACACAGATAGGATAGATGGATCCGAAACAAATACCAAATCAAGCATTTCACCAAGAGAATTTGGAATGCCATTGATCTGACCCAATGACACTTCAAATAAACCAACCAGAAAATCAGTCTGCACCATGGGGGTCAACACGCTTGAGTCCGGACTTGAAATCCAAGTAGCATCAGCAATATTAAAATCGCCAAGAACTACAAGAATATCACTATCAGAAAGCATAGAATAAATGGAAAGTATTGCTGACAAATGTTCATTGTAGACAGAGTTGTCAGATAAAGGTGGTATATAGGAACAAGAAACGTAAATACCAACACCAGTAATATTTAACTTTACAGCAACCCTCTGTCTCAGAGGAAAAGTCCACATCAACAGTAATAAGCACCCCGCCACCTCGGCGCAGAGAGCGGACCTTTCTATAGATGCAGAATATGTTTGATAATATTTCCGCATTAAGTATGTCTTGCCTTAACCACGTTTCGGTGAAGGCAACGACATGAAAGGGAAAAGAATGACTATTAAGGTTCAAAGTACTAAGTTTACTACAAAGTCCTCTTACATTCTGATAACCCAGTAAGAGGGAGGTTATCAACTGTGTTAGTTTTTTGCTACTAAAGTGGATGCAACAGGCGGAGCACTACTGATCCTAACATTGTTATTATTATTACTTCGCCTTCTGACATACTCCTTCACTATGATGTGTGGCGGCCAAAACTTTTCAGAACAAATCGTTGAGAAAAGTTCCGGCGGAACACTCAGCTTAAAGGACGATATATCGCGGGCGAGCTTGAATTTAAATTTGTCGACAACAATTCGCGGGGAATCAATTTTACCTTTAATATAGGCGCTTACATCTTTCGCAGAATTATCGGAAGCGAGCCTAGAAACAAAAATAAATTTACTCTGAGGTACAACCCTAATGGGCTTAAGAGTTGCACCTAACGTAGAATCAGTTGGCTAACTATCGGTTGAACCACAGGGATCTACGGGAAAAACATTAGTTTTAGGTAACACCGGGTTAGTTGCCGGTGAGTTAAATACCATCAACGGGCTGGCAGCAGGCGTAGGGGTACTAACAATAGCCGCTAGGGGAGGCTTGGATGTTGCAGCAGGGGTAGAGGCAGTAGGCGGCAGAAGAGGATTGGGGGGCAACACCAGCGGGACTGTAAGCGGACAAGAGCCCGATGTCTTTTTGCGCTTCGGCGAGTCATTTAACGTTTTAGCAGTACTAATGTGGTCTTCCAACTCTTTAATACTGCCACGAAGCGTATCGAAATTATTTCGGACAGCTTTGAAATAATTTAAGGTCTGCCTCTATCTCATTGCAAGTGTGGCATACCACTTAAGACCAGAATCAGCTGCTAAGCTGTCCCTGATTTTGGCATTGAAACTAGCACATTTCGTGTGAATCATGTTATCACACGCCCTACATAAAATAAAGTCTTGGGTGGATCTACCAACAATTTTGCAACTTTTGCTGCAGCAGACAAACATGTTTAAAGAAAAATGTAAAAAAAATTAAAAATGTTTAGAAGCGTGCAAAATAATATGCTTGAGCAAAGAAAAGTAGGGTACACGTGCTATGAACGCAATATAACGGACAACAAGAGGGAGAGCGCTTACGTTGGAGAACGTCAGAGCGTAGGCTAATAAAAACAAGTAAGAAGGCTCTAGTCGAGATTTCCCGACTAGGAGATACCCCGAACCCTATACTTAACGCGTGCAGTCATTGTCTGTATGCATCTGTGACCTAAACTTCAATCTTCGATATCTCTGGTGTTTCTCAACCGATTTCGATGAAGTTATATCGTTACCCATTATTTCAACCCCTATTTTTAAATTTTCCAAATTCGAGATTTTTTTGTAATCGATCACATGTGTTTATCGGAAACCAGAATAGTTATCGATAATTTGAAACAAACTTGTTCCGCTCATGGTATGTATATGAGAACTTATATTCAAAATCTGAAGTCTCTAGCTTTTGTAGTCTCTGAGATCAACGCGTTCATACAGACGGACAGACGGACGGACAGACGGACATGGCTATATCGACTCGGCTGTTGATGTTGATCAATAATATATATACTTTATGGGGTCGGAGATGCTTTCTTCTGCCTGTTACATACTTTTGCACAAAACCATTATACCCCTTTTACCCATTTTATGGGTTAGGGGTATAAAAAGTGCGTGGTATAAGAGCGTGAGAGAGCAAGAGCGCGTAAATAGGTATTTTGTTTTAGTAGATAAAAACACAGAGCAAGGGAAAGCAAAATATATGTATGTATGTATGAAACGTGTGTTAAGGCACTGCAAATATAATCAATTTTATAAACAAAAATCGCAATATGCTCACGTAAATACATACAAAGTACAATGACAATCACTGTTACAATTGTTTAGCACAATAATACTAAATAAAACACAGTTTAAACACTCACAAAATTATCAATTCAACGGATCACACAGAACACGAAAGACAAGCTAATGCTATATATATACGAAATAATGACATAAAGAACAATTTTATTACACTAAATTAGATATACCATATATACAAAATTATTTTTCAATATGGTATAAAATAAACATTTTTTTTGTAAACAAAATTATAAAACTGAGCTTAAATTGGCCAGTAGCGTACGACCGTCAGTCGTCAAGGCGAAAAAAGAAAAAAAGACATACATATATGTATTTCCACTTTTAAAAAAAAAAAGAAAAAAATATTTATATATGAAGAGAAAGAAAACCCAGTCACCACTTCGAACTGGATTTCCCAATAAAAATAAATTTAGCTTGGCTCAAGATGGGTCTAATAGAAACTAAGACCGTTGGTTCAACGGCAAACGTAATAAATAAAGTTGAGGTTAAATCACCAGATTTAGAAATAATTACAATCCTTCTTATTGTAATAGTTGTTTTAATGAGCTTGAATATTTTTATCAGGCTATATCAGTTGCACAGAAAGTGCCTAAACAAGTAAGAAGGCTCTAGTCGAGATTTCCCGACTAGGAGATACCCCGAACCCTGTAAATAACGCGTACAATCATTGTCTGTATGCATCTGTGACTAAACTTCAATCTTCGATATCTCTGGTGTTTCTTAACCGATTTCGATGAAATTTTCAGAAAAGTTATATCGTTATCCATTATTTCAACCCCCATTTTTACATTTTCCAAATTCGAGAAATTTTTGTAATCGATTGCATGTGTATATCGAAAACGGAAATAGTTATCGAAAATCGGAAACAAACTTGTACTGCCTAGGACTTAGATGAGCTTATGTGCAAAATCTGAAGTCTCTAAGTCTTAAAGTCTCTGAGATCGACGCGTTCATACATACAGACAGACGGACAGACGGACATGGCTATATCGACTCGGCTGTTGATGCTGATCAAGAATATATATACTTTATAGGGTCGGAGATGCTTCCTTCTGCCTGTTACATACTTTTGCACAAAACCATTATACCCCTTTTACCCATTTCATGGGTTCGGGGTATAAAAAGAAGTACATGAGCAGGGGAAATGACCTAGATAAGATTTAAAAGGAAGACAAGAACATATTTTTAGGGATAAAATGACAACAAATGGATTTGAATATTTCCACTATTAACGGAGATACATATAATATAATAAATATTTTAAAATGCATGCGGCAAAAGCCGAAACGTTCGAGAGAGACCCACAGTTCATTATACGAGCAATAAGTGTAATAAATCATTTCCACGAATTTATTTCGATATCTGACTTTGAGTACGCCTACGTGGACTCGTTTAATAGAATAACTAGCCCACTATACCACTGCAGTATAAAAGAAAAAGGTATTGTGCTATCCACTTTGCCATATGTGATGGTAAAAGAAATATCAGAAGATAACGTCTTCTTGGGTCCAGTTACTATACTAATAGTGCGAATGCATCGATAAAAGTAAGTAACTCATGGAATGGCAGGATATAGCACGACAAATCAATTTGCTTAAAGAAAAATTTGAAAAGTCATATAAATGTATCAATAAAGATACAACTATAAAAGTCGATACGCTAATCCACCATACCACAATACTAATAACTGAGTACAATAACATCAGTGGATTAGTAGATCCAATAAAAAATGGACTTACAAATGTTCATAATGAACAATGTCTAAAAACCTTACGTTCATTAGCCGCAAGACTATAACTTGTAAGCGATAGACATAACATTATATTGAACATTCCAACAAACCAATATTTTCCAATTAAATTTGACCAAAGTCAACTCCAAGATTCACTAGAATCAAAACCATTCATTAACACTGAATTGTCAGAACAGGAGTGTTCTGACCCAGATGATAATCAAAAAGAATTAAATACAATGACCCAAACAGTTGTAGAATTTCTTAGGTTAGCCTCATCACTCGTACCAGAGTTTGATGGAAAGGCTGAAAATCTACAAAGCTTCAAGGATGCTTTGAGTTTAATTGATACCTTAAAAGGCAAGCATGAAGCAACAGCGATAAGTCTAATAAAGACTAAGTTTAAAGGTCATGCTAGAAATTTTATAAGTGATGAGCAGACAATAACTGCCATTATTAGCGAAAACTGTAAAAAATGTACAGCAAAAAAGTAAGACAGCCAATCAATACACCCAAGAGGTTGAAAATTTGACTAAGTCTCTAAAAGGAGCTTATATCAATGATGGCTTGTCACCTGACCTAGCTGACCAATACAGCACAACACTTGCTGTCAAGGCCATGACCCAAAACTGCGCAATAGATAAGGTAAAACTTATCATGCAGGCCGGCACATTCAGTAATATGAATGATGTCATATCAAAATTTGTCAATAGTTGTACTGATGCTAGTGGACAGTCAAACACTGTCCTGTACTATAATCAGTACAACTCAAACAATAATTGAGGTAACCGAGGTAACTATCGTGGCAAAGGATATTATCATCAAAACGGAAACCGTCATTACAGTGGGCGAGGCCAAAATAGAGGTAACTCTAGAGGCCGTGGCAACTCAAACAGAGGCCATAATACAAATAATATCAGAGTAACCCAAGATGGCGCGGGAAACTCCCAGCAACCTTTAGATACCCAACAATAAAAAACACTAAAGTTCATACAATAAATTTTAGTCTCAATATATTTGTTTCATTTGACCACGTGTCAACAGGTAAAAAATCTTACCTTTTAAATAGATACAGGCGCGGACATATCAATACTAAAAAAAACTTCTGATGTCTTTCATGACATCCAGCCTAATAATGTAACAAACATTCAAGGCATGAGTAAAGAGATTTTAAAATCCAAAGGAAAATATATAATTCCACACAATTTTCACATAGTTGATTTAGTTTTCGCTATACCATGTGATGGAATAATAGGCATTGATTTTATAAAAAAATTCAATTGTCAACTAGATTTCAAACCATCAGAAGATTGGTTTATAATTAGACCCAATAATCTAAAATATCCGATCCATGTTCCAATAACATATGACTCTGGTAAAAACTCAATACTTCTGCCAGCAAGATCTCAAGTTGTCCGAAAAGTCACGCTAACTTCAAAAGAAGATGGTGTATTTATTCCTAATCAGGAAATTCAACCTGGTGTAAATGTTGCAAACACAGTTGCAACATCTCAAAATACGTTTGTCCGTTTACTAAATACAACTAGTACCGATCAATTGGTTACAATAAATAATTTAAAACATGAATCACTTTCGAACTACGATGTAGTTCACACAAATCAAGAACATAGAGAAAAAACTGTCATATCTCAACAAGCAAAAAATTTTCCCCCACAATTCTAGTCAGAATTAACAAATTTATGCACCAAATATAGTGACATATTCGGTCTTGAAACCGAATCAATCACAACAAATAACTTCTATAAAAAACAACAACTGAGACAAGTGAAAACGTTGCAGTCGGACGCAACCGACTGCGGAATACTTTGATACCAGTAAAAGAACGGTTGATAAGGGGGAATGCAGGGGCGAAGGGAGTGGGCCATGTGGTAAACATCGCCAGCTATCATGTTACCAAATTTGGTGACTTTAGCTCAAAATCTGTGGAAGATAACTTAACTCCCAAATTTAAAAGGTGGGCGGCAGAGGTAGGCGTGCCATCCAAATTTTTGATGCAGATCTTTTGTAGATGTCACCATTTATCTTCCTACCAAATTTGGTGGCTCTAGCTCAAAAACTGTTAAAGATATAGCCGATTTCGATTTTATAAGGCGGGTGGCTTGGGTGAGCGTGGCATCCACAATTTTGATGCAGATCTTTGGTAGATGTTGCCTTCTATCTTTCTACCGAATTTAGGGGCTCTAGCTTAAAAACTGTAAGATATTTCCGATTTTAAATGGTGGGCGGCAGAGGTGGGCGTGGCATCCCAATTTTTGATTCAGATCTTTTGTAGATGTCACCATATATCTTCCTACCAAATTTGGTGACTGTAGTCCAAAAAATGTGGAAGATACACGCATAACCGTTTTAACAACGCAGAGGGGTGGGGGCGGAAGGTGTGGGCGTGGCATCCCAATTTTTGTTGCAGTTTGTTGGAAAACTTCACTACCTATCTTGACACAAATTTTGGTAGCTCTAGCTCAAAAAATGTGAAAACTATAGGCGTTTCAAATTTCATGTAGAAGGGGGGATGGGGGTGGAATCAAGGGGCGTGGCATCCAAAATTTTGATGCATTTTTTTGGGGAATGTCAATATCTATCTTGACACAAAATTTGGTGGCTCTAGCCCAAAAAATGTGAAAGCTATAGGCATTTCCAATTTCAAGGAGCAGGCAGGATGGGGGCGGAAGGATTCGAAATTTTAATGCATATTTTTGGGGAACGTCAATATCTATCTTGACACAAAACTAAGTGGCTCTAGCCCAAAAATTGTGAAAACTATTGGCGTTTCCAATTTCAATGAGAAGTGGAGGATGGGGGCGGAATCAGGGGGCGTGGCATCCACAATTTTGATGCATTTTTTTTGGGAACGTCAATATCTATCTTGACACAAAATTTCGTGGTTCTAGCCCAAAAAATGTGAAAACTATAGGCTTTTCGAATTTCAAGGAGCAGGCAGGATGGGGGCGGAAGGAGTGGGCGTAGTTGTAAGAATGTGAGAAATATTTGGTTTTATCGGTTTTATGTTATCGATTTTATCGATTTCCCAGCCTCCTAGTAGGCGTGGCAACCCAATTTTGACACGGTATCTGTCGCGCCTATAGACAAACATAATTGCAAAGTTTCAAGTCTCTAGCTTTACGGGTGTCGAAAAAAGTTGCGTTCATACAGACGGACGGACGGACAGACACCATGACGGACATTGCACAAATCCAATATACTATGAGACCTTCGGTATCAAAGTTTGAAAATAATGAACCGGTGTACATTAAGAACTATCGAAGCCCGAATAGTCAAACAGAAGAAATACAAAAACCAGTTGAAAAATTGATCAGCGACAACATTGTCGAACCATCTGTGTCAGAATACAACAGCCCACTCTTACTTGTCCCAAAGAAAGCCCTTGCAGGCTCAGAAAATAAAAAATGGCGATTAGTAATTGATTATCGTCAAATTAATAAAAAACTACTGACCGATAAATTCCCACTGCCTAGAATTGATGATATATTAGATCAACTAGGTAGAGCAAAATATTTCTCATGCCTTGACTTAATGTCAGGTTTTCATCAAATTGAACTCGAAGAAAGTTCAAGAAATATAACTTCATTTTCAACCAGCAATGGGTCATATCGCTTCAAGCGATTACCCTTCGGTTTAAAAAAAGCGCCAAATTCATTTCACAGAATGATGACTATAGCGTTCTCTGGCCTTGATTCTTCGCAAGCTTTCCTTTATATGGATGATTTAATAGTTATTGGTTGTTCCGAAAAACATATGTTTAAAACTTAACTGATGTTTTTGACAAATGTAGGAAATACAAACTTAAATTACATCCACAAAAATGTTCATTTTTCATGCATGAAGTAACCTTCCTTGGTCACAAATGCACAGACAAGGGAATCTTGCCAGACGACAAAAAATACGACGTCATTAAAAACTATCCAGTCCCACATGATGTGGACAGCGCTAGACGATTCGTTGCTTTCTGCAACTATTATAGACGATTTATAAACAACTTCGCCGAATATTCACGGCACATAACAAGATCATGTAAAAAGAATGTTCCTTTTGAATGGACAGTTGAATGCCAAAATGCATTCCAATACCTTAAAGAAAAGCTAATTCAACCAACATAACTACAATACCCAGACTTCAGCAAAGAATTTTGCATAATAACGGATGCTAGTAAGCAAGCGTGTGGAGCAGCTTTAACTCAAATCTATAATGGACTCCAACTTCCAGTTGCATACGCATCACGTTCATTTACAAAGGGTGAAAGTAATAAAAGCACAACAGAACAAGCATTAGCAGCTATTCACTGGGCAATAGTACATTTTCGACCATATATTTATGGAAAACACTTTACAGTGAAAACTGACCACAGACCATTATCTAATTTATTTTCTATGGTCAATCCAAGTTCTAAACTTACACGCCTGCGGCTCAAATTAGAAGAATACGACTTTACAGTCCAGTATTTAAAGGGAAAAGACAATTTCGTGGCAGATGCCCTATCTAGGATAACAATATCCGAATTAAAAGATTTACAAAATAAAGTCCTGAAAGTCACTACCAGGCAACAAAGTAGACAAAATAAATCCTGCGCAGGAAAAGAAAAACAACCTTTGCTTAGGCTAAATCTTGAAGAAGCTTCCAAGCCCAACGTATATGAAGTCATCACAAATGACGATGTACGAATAGTAGTGGCCTTGCATATGAAAGAAAAGCTGTGTTATTTCAAACACGGAAATAAAATCGTTGCAAGAATAAATGTTAGCGATCTGTATGCTAATGGAGCTATCGACTTAGGTAAATTTTTCCAAAGGCTCGAAAAGGAAGCCGGTATGCATGATATACGCCAACAAAAAGTGGCACCGCATGAAATAATCTTTGAACAAGTTTCAATAGACAATTTCATAAATATGGGCAATAATACATTGAGATTATTAAAAGTAGCGCTACTCAAGCCGGTGACCATTGTATCAAGCGATACAGAAAAAGAAGCAATACTGTCTACATTTTATGATAATCCCATACAAGGAGGACACACGGGCATAACAAAAACTTTGGCCAAAGTAAAAAGACACTACTATTGGAAAAATATGACCAAACATATACAAGAGTACGTACGTAGATGTCCAAAATGCCAGATGTCCAAAACAACACAACATACAAAAACTCCTTTGACACTAACTGAGACACCAATATACGCTTTCGACAGGGTAATATTGACACGATAGGTCCATTACCAAGATCTGAATATGGTAACGAGTATGCAGCTACGCTTATTTGCGATTTAACAAAATATCTTGTTGCCATACCGATCCCAAATATAAATGCAAATACTGTCGCTACACCCAGAAAAAAAATCCGTTCTAAATGTACCAAATCATTACCATTTGGTCATGAAAGGCTGCTATGAACGTTTTTTCTTAATTCATGAACGCCGGTCATGTTTTATGAACGAATTTTTTAAGAACGCTGTTCTGTTTTTCTGAACGTCTTGGTCATAATTCGTTCCTAAATTAAGAACATTTCGTTCTTAATTTATGAACGATTTGCTCTTAATTTAAGAACATATTGTTCTAAATTTATGAACGATTTGTTCTTAATCTATGAACGATTTGTTCTTAATCTAAGAACGAAATGTTCTTAAATTAAGAACAATTTCGTTCTTAATTTATGAACAATTCGTTCTTATTTTAAGCACATTTCGTTCTTAATATATGAACCATTTGTTCTTATTTTAAGAACATGTCGGTCTTAATTTATGAACAATTGGTTCTTAAATTAATAAAATTTTGTTAACAAAATAAAACAATTGAGCGTGTTGATTATTTATTATATTTTTATTTATTTATCATTTATATTTTGTTCTAAAGAATGTTTTCCCATTATTCATTGGGTATAAATGGATGGGCAGGCTTATAAAATCATTGATGTTCTTACAACTAAATTGTGTATACTAGCTTAACGTTTCATACGCCTGGAGATGAACATTAAATTCATTTGTCATTGTCTTTCTTTGGTGACGGTTGTGTTTCTGTGTGCGCCTGTTAATTTCTAACTTTGTGAGTGTTTAAACTGTGTTTTAATTGGTATTATTGTGTTAAACAATTGTAACAGTGATAGTGAATGTAATTTGTATGTATTTACGCGTGGATATTGTGATTTTGCCTTATTAAATTGTTTTAATTTGCAGTCAGTGCCTAAACACACGTACATACATACATACATACATATATTTTGCTTTCGCTTGTTCTGTGCCTACTAACATAAAATATCTATTTACGCGCTCTTGCTCTCACGCTCTTATACCACGCACTTGCGGTTTTTATTAGCCTACGCTCTGACGTTCTCTAACGTAAGCGCTCTCTCTCTCTCTTGTGTCCGTTATATTACGCTCATTGCACTGTACCCTGCTTTTTTTTGATCAAGCATATTATTTTGCACATTATTAAGCTTTTGAAATTATTTTACATATTTCTTTTAACATGTTTGTCTGCTGCAGTAAAAACTGTAAAATTTCTGGTGGATCCACCCAAGATTTTATCCTATGTAGGGCGTGTGATAACATGATTCACATGAAATGTGCTAGTTTCAATGCCAAAATCAGGGACAGCTTAGCAGCTGATTCTGGTCTTAAGTGGTATTGCCACACCTGCAATGAGATAGAGAAGGAACAGTCAAAGTTCATGAGGCTGACCTTCAATTACTTCAAAGTTGTCCGAAATAATTTCGATACGCTTCGTGGCAGTATTAAAGAGTTGGAAGACCACATTAATACTGCTAAAACGTTAAATGACTCGCCGAAGCGCAAAAAGACTTCGGGCTCTTGTCCGCTTGCAGTCCCGCTGGTGTTGCCCCCCAATCCTCTTCTGCCGGCTACTGCCTCTACCCCTGCTGCCACATCCAAGCCTCCCCTAGCGGCTATTGTTAGTACCCCTACACCGGCTGCCAGCCCGTTAATGGTATTTAACTCACCGGCAACTAACCCGGTGTTACCTAAAACTAATGTTCTTCCCGTAGATCCCTGTGGTTCAAACGAAAGTCAGCCTACTGATTCTACGTTAGGTTCAACTCTTAAGCCCATTAGGGTTGTACCTCAGAGTAAATTTGTTTTTGTTTCTAGGCTCGCTTCCGATAATTCTGCGGAAGATGTAAGCGCCTTTATAAAAGGTAAAATTGATTCCCCGCGAATTGTTGTCGACAAATTTAAATTCAAGCTCGCCCGCGATATATCGTCCTTTAAGCTGAGTGTTCCGCCGGAACTTTTCTCAACGATTTGTTCTGAAAATTTTTGGCCGCCACACATCATAGTGAAGGAGTATGTTAGTAGGCGAAGTAATAATAATAACAATGTTAGGATCAGTAGTGCTCCGCCTGTTGCATCCACTTTAGTAGCAAAAAACTAACACAGTTGATTACCTCCCTCTTACTGGGTTATCAGAATGTAAGAGGACTTTGTAGTAAACTTAGTACTTTGTACCTTAATAGTCATTCTTTTCCCTTTCATGTCGTTGCCTTCACCGAAACGTGGTTAAGACAAGACATACTTAATTCTGAAGTATTATCTAACAGATTCTGCATCTATAGAAAGGACCGCCCTCTGCGCCGTGGTGGTGGGGTGCTTATTGCTGTTGATGTGGACTTTTCCTCTGAGACAGTAATATTAAGTGGCTCTATAGATATTGAGTTTGTTGCTGTAAAGTTAAATATTAACGGTGTTGGTATTTATATTTCTTGTTCCTATATACCACCTTTATCTGACAGCTCTGTTTATAATGAACATATGTCAGCAATACTTTCCATATCTTCTATGCTTTCTGATCGTGATATTTTTGTAGTTCTTGGCGATTTTAATATTGCTGATGCTACTTGGATTTCAAGTCCGGACTCAAGCGTGTTGACCCCCATGGTGCAGACTGATTTTCTGGTTGGTTTATTTGAAATGTCGTTGGGTCAGATCAATGGCATTCCAAATTCTCTTGGTAAAATGCTTGATTTGGTATTTGTTTCGGATCCATCTACTCTATCTGTGTCAAGATCCCTTCCCATATCCACTCCCGAAGACTTATACCACCCGACGTTGGAGGTGTTGATCACTTTGCCTGCCTGTGCCGTACGCCAGTGTAGTGAACCATTAAGACGGGTACGTCAATTTCGGAAAACCGATTTTGTAAATCTTACCCGGCTCTTAGAATTGGTTGACTGGTCGCCCCTCTATGGTTCTGAGGACTTGGATACGGCAATCAGTATTTTTTATTGCACCTTAGAAAATTTATTCGATAAGTGTGTCCCTTTTGGTAGGCCATGTAGGAAAAACAAACCTGCGTGGTTTACACGAGAGTTGACTGCCCTTAAAAATCGAAAATCTAAGCTTTATAAAAGTTTCAGAAAATCTGGCTCTTCTGTTCATTACTCATCATACTTGATTGCGAGTTCCAGTTTTTCAGTCATGAATAATTCATGTTATAAAAATTACCTAAGTCGGTGCAGACTACAGTTTCAGCAAGATCCTAAGAGGTTCTATGACTTCGTTAATGCGAAGCGAAAGTCATCAACACTTCCATCTAATTTATCTTTTGAAAACAAGTCGGCCAATTCGGATCAGGCCATTGCCGATTTATTTGCCGAATTTTTTCAAACAACATACAGTTCAATTGATAATCAGGTTGATCTGCCTTACCCGTATCAGGTTGATGCCTCTAATTGCATTTTTGAACCAAGTATCACGGAGTGTTCATTACTACGTGATCTACAGGGTAGTAAGCCTGTATTTTCCCCGGGACCTGACGGCGTACCAAGCTGTGTGCTTAAGTACTGTGCTGATGGTCTCTTAAAGCCTTTGCATAAATTGTTGAGTTTGTCTATTAAGAAATGTTCATTTCCTAATATCTGGAAAGAATCATTTATTATTCCGCTCCATAAAAAAGGAGACAAGTCTAATGTTCAAAATTATAGGGGTATATCCAAATTGTCTGCTATACCAAAAATGTTTGAGAAATTAATAACTTCTCAGTTACAACATTTTTGCAGATCTTTAATTTCACCGTGCCAGCATGGATTCATGAAACAAAGATCTACTACCACTAACCTGTTAGAATTTACTTCACTAGTTGTTAATGGTTTTCAAAATAAAATGCAAACGGATGTTATTTACACTGATTTCAGCAAGGCATTTGACTCGGTTAATCACTACCTTTTACTTCATAAACTTCAACTGTTAGGTTTTCCTAGCAATCTTATTCGGTGGATAAGGGAATATTTAACTCATAGAACACAGAGAGTCAGTTTTAATGACGCTGTCTCTAAGGTGGTTCATGTCACTTCCGGTGTTCCGCAAGGAAGTCACCTTGGACCTTTATAATTTACACTTTTCATCAATGATCTTCCATCTGTTATTGACCAATCTCGAGTGCTGATGTATGCTGACGATGTAAAATTATGCATGTCGGGTACTGCTCTGTTGTCTGCTCAAAAACTACAAACTGATTTAGATAATTTTCAAAAGTGGTGTCGTGTTAACTTACTAAATCTTAATTGCAATAAATCTAAAGTCATGTCTTTTTATAGATGCCTTCCTTTTTCAAATATATATTTTCTTGATGGAAGCCCACTCGATCGCATTGAATGGGTTGATGACTTAAGTATCCTTTTTGATCCGAAACTTAAATTTCACAAGCATATCTCTTCAGTTGCAAATCGAGCCTCTAGTACCTTGGGGTTCATTAAGCGCTGGTCGAAAGAATTTGACGATCCCTACATAACCAAAACACTTTACACGTCCTTGGTACGTCCTGTTCTTGAATATGGATCTTGTATCTGGTATCCCAAATACTGGATTCACCAGGATAGAATAGAATCAGTGCAAAAACAATTCTTGCTCTTTGCCCTTAGGAGATTTAACTGGGATACTAACATTAACCTACCTTCCTACCACAGTAGACTTTTACTAATAAATCTTCCTTCTCTTTCTGATCGCAGAACAATGCTAGGTGTAGTATTTTTACATAAACTAATAAATGGTGAAATTGATTCCTCCGAATTAATTAGCCAAATTAGTTTTGCTGTTCCGATCAGAAGGACAAGGAATTTTCTACCCATTGCTCTTCAAGCTTGTCAATCTAACTATGCTATTCATAACCCTTTTCGGATTTTATGTTCAAACTATAACGAATTTTCCCACTTAATAAACGGTGTCACTTCTAGTATTTCTCTTAAAAAGTTAGTCTTATGTCATTTGTCTACGTTTTCGCGATCTACGTAACCGTACGCTATGCGGTGTGCCCCTCGGTCGGTTGGGCGGGAGGTTGGTGGCTTTTTGCTTGGGTTCGCGCGTTAACAAGCCGGTGCTTGGTATCGTTGGGCCACTTGAATGTACTGTCTTTTTTAGTACATCTACGTCCAATAATTAATTAAAAAAAAAAAAATTAATATTTGAAGAGTTACATATGACATATATATTGTTTTCATTGATTACAAACATTTTGATCTTATAAATTTCAATACTTGTGGTAGTCTTATACACTAAATAGTTATTACTTTAATACTTAGTTTCCCTAAAACATAATTCGTAGCTAAAAACACAATTTTTTAAATTAATAGTTGTATTTTCCTTAATATAATTATTGTATAAACAGCGTGATCATGAGACAAATAAGTCGTTTCAAAACATTTATAAATTGGATTCAACCCTTGTTCGTAGTTTAAAAGAACTTTTGAAAATTTTATTCCCGTTTTAGTGCCAAATAAAAAAGAAAATAATGTATGCACGTTTTACAATATTTTTAATTCTTACCAAGTCTGGTGCTCAGGCATCTGTTAACTTTGACCAAGCCTTTAAAAATTGGCCGCTCTCCAGTTCCTTGATGTCATTTTGTCGTAAGGTAAACGTTTTTCTCTAACTGTCGCATACACTGCTCCAGCTTGAGCTCTCCCTGTTAAGAGCTGACTTTGTTGCCGTATCGATTTCAATGTCAATTTCGTGCAATGGATTTTGATTGCTTGCTATGAAGGAGTTTTTATCCTCGCCGTCACTGCGGAACGTCAGCTTGCGTTTTTTGCAAGTATAATTTTTATACTTGGTAAAAAGCCTGCCTCCAGCATTGTTTTTACCCTTTCGAGGAATATAATAGTAATCCTGTAAATACAAAATATTTCTAGTTGACATAGTTTTAAATTTTAATGATTTTTTAATTACCTTCATTCCAATTTCCTTTGGAAAAACTGAGCAAATTTGTTCAAATAATACATCAAAATCAACGGGCCTAAGCGTTTTCTTCTTAAACTGGACATCTCCTAAAATAATGTCGATTAAAATGTTCCTGTTGTCGCACGATAATTGCTCATTAATCTTGGCTAATTGTAATAATGAAAGCCCCTTCTGAGATTCCATGAGTAACTCTTTCATGTTCTGAAAAATAATTAAAAAATTGTTATTATTATAATGTGTTCTTAATCTACATATACTGCAGAAAAGAAGTTATGAGCAAACAAATTTTACCTTGCCAAGTATATTACTACACGAATTAGTAGTGGATGGGGTCGCGCACTCATCAATTTTATCCAGCCAGCTTTCCACCTTCTCCGACACTGTAACTGTGTTGTCATCAATACCAAACTAAATAAAATTAACAAGTAAGAAGGCTCTAGTCGAGATTTCCCGACTAGGAGATACCCCGAACCCTGTACATAACGCGTACAGTCATTGTCTGTATGCATCTGTGACTAAACTTCAATCTTCGATATCTCTGGTGTTTCTTAACCGATTTCGATGAAACTTTCAGAAAAGTTATATCGTTACCCATTATTTCAACACCTATTTTTACATTTTCCGAATTCGAGAAATTTTTGTAATCGATTGCATGTGTATATCGGAAACGGAAATAGTTATCGAAAATCGGAAACAAACTTGTACTTCCTAGGACTTAGATGAGCTTATGTGCAAAATCTGAAGTCTCTAGCTCTTATAGTCTCTGAGATCGACGCGTTCATACATACAGACAGACGGACAGACGGACATGGCTATATCGACTCGGCTGTTGATGTTGATCAATAATATATATACTTTATGGGGTCGGAGATGCTTTCTTCTGCCTGTTACATACTTTTGCACAAAACCATTATACCCCTTTTACCCATTTCATGGGTTCGGGGTATAAAAAGTCAGTCAGTCAATTAAGTATTCATGGTTCAGCTTAGCTTAGCCTTTCTCCAATGTAACAATTTAATCAGAAATTCAGTTCGGAGCCCTAAGGGTGGGATCGCTTCGCGGAGGGCTTCCCTGTCTAAATGTTTTAGGCTGTTGAAGGTAACTTGAGCATCTATTGTACATAATAGAATGAATATACATAAATTTAGAAATTTTGGGCAATATTATTTTATGATTAATCTTAAAAATTTAAATTAATAAAAATAAATAGGTAAATAAAAACAAGTAAAAACGGTGCAGTCGGACGCAACCGACTGCGGAATACTTTGATACCAGTAAAAGAACGGTTGATACGGGGGAATGCAGGGGCGAAGGGAGTGGGCCATGTGGTAAACATCGCCAGCTATCATGTTACCAAATTTGGTGACTTTAGCTCAAAAACTGTGGAAGATAACTTAACTCCCAAATTTAAAAGGTGGGCGGCAGAGGTAGGCGTGGCATCTAAATTTTTGAATCAAATGTTTTTAACTGTCACTATGTATCTGCCTACCAAGTTTTGTGGCTCTAGCTCAAAAACAGTTAAAGATATAGCCGAATCCGATTTTATAAGGCGGGTGGCTTAGGTGGGCGTGGCATCCAAAATTTTGATGCAGATCTTTGGTGGATGCTGCCTTCTATCTTTGTACCCAATTTACGGGCTCTAGCTTAAAAACTATAAGAGATATCGAAATTTCCGATTTTATATAAAGGGGGGCCGAGGTGGGCGTGGCATCCTAATTTTTGATGCAGACCTTTTGAAGATGTCATCATATATCTTCCTACCAAATTTGGTGACACTAGCCCAAAAAATGTGAAAACTATGGGCGTTTCCAATTTCATGGTGAAGGGGGGATGGGGGCGGAATCAGGGGGCGTGGCATCCAAGTTTTGATGGGGAACGCCAGTACCTATTTTGACACAAAATTTGGTGGCTCTTGCCCATGAAATGTGAAAACTATAGGCGTTTCCAATTTCATGGTGAAGGGGGGATGGGGACGGAACCAGGGGGCGTGGCATCCAAAATTTTGATGCATTTTTTTGTGGAACGTCAATATCTATCTTGACACAAAATTTGGTGTCTCTAGCCCAAAAAATGTAAGAACTAAAGGCGTTTCCAGTTTCAAGGAGCAGGGATGATGGGGGCGGAAGGAGTGGGCGTGGCATCCAAAATTTTGATGCAGTTTTTTCAGGGACATGACTAGCTATCTGCGTGCAAAATTTGGTAACTCTAGCTGTAAGAATGTGAGAAATATTTGGTTTTATCGGTTTTCAGTTATCGAATTTATCGATTTCCCAGCCTCCTAGTAGGCGTGGCACCCCAATCTTGACACTTTATCTGTCTCGCCTATAGACAAACATAATTGCAAAGTTTCAAGTCTCTAGCTTTACGGGTGTCGAAAAAAGTTGCGTTCATACGGACAGACGGACAGACAGACAGTCGGACAGACGGACAGACACCATGACGGACATTGCACAAAACCAATATACTATGAGACCTTCGGTATCAAAGTATAAAAAAATATGTGTACAATATACGCACAATACCTTAATTTGTATGTATGTATGTACAAAAAAGCCGTATGTATGAAATTAGCGTGACTACATACATATGTACTTCCATATATACAGTAGCGCGCATAGATAAAAAAAAAACAAGTAAAAACGTTGCAGTCGGACGCAACCGACTGCGGAATACTTTGATACCAGTAAAAGAACGGTTGATAATGGGGAATGCAGGGGCGAAGGGAGTGGGCCATGTGGTAAACATCGCCAGCTATCATGTTACCAAATTTGGTGACTTTAGCTCAAAAACTGTGGAAGATAACTTAACTCCCAAATTTAAAAGGTGGGCGGCAGAGGTAGGCGTGGCACTTAAATTTTTGAATCAAATGTTTTTAACTGTCACTATATATCTGCCTACCAAGTTTGGTGGCTCTAGCTCAAAAACTGTTAAAGATATAGCCGAATCCGATTTTATAAGGCGGGTGGCTTAGGTGGGCGTGGCATCCAAAATTTTGATGCAGATCTTTGGTAGATGCTGCCTTCTATCTTTCTACCCAATTTACGGGCTCTAGCTTAAAAACTATAAGAGATATCGAAATTTCCGATTTTAAATGGTGGGCGGCAGAGGTGGGCGTGGCATCCTAATTTTTGATGCAGATCTTTTGTAGATGTCACCATATATTTTCCTACCAAATTCGGTGACTCTAGCTCGAAAAATGTAAAAACTATAGGCGTTTCCAATTTCAAGTAGAAGGGGGGATGGGGGCGGAATCAGGGGGCGTGGCATCCAAAATTTTGATGAATTTTTTTGTGGAACGTCAATATCTATCTTGACACAAAATTTGGTGGTTTTAGCCCAAAAAATGTGAAAACTATAGGCGTTTCCAATTTCATGGAGAAGGGGGGATGGGGGCGGAATCTGGGGGCGTGGCATCCAAAATTTTGATGCATTTTTTGGGGAACGTCAATATCTATCTTCACACAAAATTTGGTGGCTCTAGCCCAAAAAATGTGAAAACTATAGGCGTTTCCAATTTCTTGGTGAAGGGGGGATGGGGGCGGAATCAGGGGGCGTGGCACCCAAGTTTTGATGGGGAACGCCAGTACCTATCTTGACACAAAATTTGGTGGCTCTTGCCCAAAAAATGTGAAAGCTATAGCGTTTCCAATTTCATGGTGAAGGGGGGATAGGGGCGGAATCAGAGGGCGTGGCATCCAAAATTTTGATGCATTTTTTTGGGGAACGTCAATATCTATCTTGACACAAAATTTGGTGGCTCTCGCCCAAAAAATGTGAAAACTAGAGGCGTTTCCAATTTCAAGGAGCAGGGATGATGGGGGCGGAAGGAGTGGGCGTGGTATCCAAAATTTTAATGCAGTTTTTTCAGGGACATGTCTAGCTATCTGCGTTCAAAATTTGGTAACTCTATCTGTAAGAATGTGAGAAATATTTGGTTTTATCGGTTTTCAGTTATCGAATTTATCGATTTCCCAGCCTCCTAGTAGTCGTGGCACCCCAATCTTGACACTTTATCTGTCTCGCCTATAGACAAACATAATTGCAAAGTTTCGAGTCTCTAGCTTTACGGGTGTCGAAAAAAGTTGCGTTCATACGGACAGACGGACAGACAGACAGACGGACAGACACCATGACGGACATTGCTCAAAACCAATATACCATGAGACCTTCGGTATCAAAGTATAAAAAAAGACGACGACGTGAAAAAAATAATGCACACAAACACTTTTAATATTACTTGCATAAATTTTTATGCATACGAATATGACTCAAAATCGGACAAACTTAATTCATTAATATTACTTCGAATTTATGTAAATATGTATATTGTACTGAAAAAATCGTCCACGGTTTAACATGTCTGTGCACGCGCCACTGTCTTTTGTATTTATAAACACACAAACATACATACATATTCTTTTTTCACGGTGGCGTCTTTGATTTTTGTCTAAGCGCATGTTCAGTATTTTGTTGTAATACAAATTGTCAATTGCTTGTTATTATTTTTTACATGCAGCAAAACTCGCAAAGTAACATGCGCTTAGACAAAAACCAAAGACGCCTACATACATACATACATACATACATATATTTGTACAAGCTCGCTTGTGCGTTACTGTATGTATGCATATGTAAGTGTATATATGTACACATAAAATCAAAACATAAAATCGAACCGGCTAAAATTGATTTGCACTGATTTGCATTGTTGTTAATGTTTGTGTATGTTAATGCACGCGCTGTTACAGCCACTTATGTATATGTATGTATTTATATCACAGACAAACTTATGAATGTATGTATTTGTGTATGTGGGCAGCAAAACTTAAGCGACGCGCGTGTAGTCAAAAAAGAGACACATTTACATATATGTATGCATACATACAATTTGAGTATTTGCTGCACACAAATGTATGTATGTGTATGTACATATGTACATATGTTCAAACATTAACTTAGATAAAAAAAAAACACTTTCATAATTATTCGTATTATATTAGTATTATTATATTACTCACCTGTTAAATACGGTAGCACACCCGGCATCCCGAAGCTGTCCAGCAGCAGAGCGATGTTTTCATCATCGTCGTTGTCCATTTCGTTTTTGTTTTTTTTCAACTATTTAACTTTTCACTTTTTTTATACTTTGATACCGAAGGTCTCATAGTATATTGGTTTTGTGCAATGTCCGTCATGGTGTCTGTCCGTCTGTCTGTCTGTCCGTCTGTCCGTATGAACGCAACTTCTTTCGACACCCGTAAAGCTAGAGACTTGAAACTTTGCAATTATGTTTGTCTATAGGCGAGACAGATAAAGTGTCAAGATTGGGGGGCCACGACTACTAGGAGGCTGGGAAATCGATAAATTCGATAGCTGAAAACCGATAAAACCAAATATTTCTCACATTCTTACAGATAGAGCTACCAAATTTTGAACGCAGATAGCTAGTCATGTCCCTGAAAAAACTGTATCAAAATTTAGGATACCACGCCCACTCCTTCCGCCCCCATCATCCCTGCTCCTTGAAATTGGACACGCCTCTAGTTTTCACATTTTTTGGGCTAGAGCCACCAAATTTTGTGTCAAGATAGATATTGACGTTCCCCAAAAAAATGAATCAAAATTTTGGATGCCACGCCCCCTGATTCCGCCCCTATCCCCCCTTCACCATGAAATTGGAAACGCCTATAGCTTTCACATTTTTTGGGCAAGAGCCACCAAATTTTGTGTCAAGATAGGTACTGGCGTTCCCCATCAAAACTTGGGTGCCACGCCCCCTGATTCCGCCCCCATCCCCCTTCACCAAGAAATTGGAAACGCCTATAGTTTTCACATTTTTTGGGCTAGAGCCACCAAATTTTGTGTGAAGATAGATATTGACGTTCCCCAAAATAAGCATCAAAATTTTGGATGCCACGCCCCCAGATTCCGCCCCCATCCCCCCTTCTACTTGAAATTGGAAACGCCTATAGTTTTTACATTTTTCGAGCTAGAGTTACCGAATTTGGTAGGAAGATATATGGTGACATCTACAAAAGATCTGCATCAAAAATTAGGATGCCACGCCCACCTCTGCCGCCCACTATTTAAAATCTGAATTTCGATATCTCTTATAGTTTTTAAGCAAGAGCCCGTAAATTGGGTAGAAAGATAGAAGGCAGCATCTACAAAAGATCTGCATCAAAATTTTGGATGCCACGCCCACCTAAGCCACCCGCCTTATAAAATCGGATTCGGCTATATCTCTAACAGTTTTTGAGCTAGAGCCACCAAACTTGGTAGGCAGATATATAGTGACAGTTAAAAACATTTGATTCAAAAATTTAGATGCCACGCCTACCTCTGCCGCCCACCTTTTAAATTTGGGAGTTAAGTTATCTTCCACAGATTTTGAGCTAAAGTCACCAAATTTGGTAACATGATAGCTGGCGATGTTTACCACATGGCCCACTCCCTTCGCCCCTGCATTCCCCCTTATCAACCGTTCTTTTACTGGTATCAAAGTATTCCGCAGTCGGTTGCGTCCGACTGCAACATTTTTACTTGTTTAACTCTGCACTCATTCAACGCACAACTTTGAGTGCGGAGTCAAATTTTTGTCAGCAGCCGACCCATTTATTGCGATCGAACGTAATCGGCTACTTACACAATAGCAAAATGCACACATACGATCATCGGCTTGTGTTTACCGTTTGTGCATCAGCTTCGCGTAATACAGTTACAAGTAATTATCCATATGAATTAGTTTTTGGCAAGCAAAGTAATTTGCCACAATATTTTATACCATTGATAATATTAATCCACTTTACAATATAGAAGATTATGCTAAAGAAAGAAAGTTTAGATTAGAACAAGCTTATAAGAGAGCTAGAATTATGTTAGAAAAACATAAAATTAAAAATAAAGAATACTATGGTAAATATATAATTAATTTTGAATTAAAAGTAGGAGATATTGTTTTATTAAGAAATGAAACTGGCCATAAGCTCGAAAAAGTATATCTAGGCCGTTTTAAAGTAGAAAGAATAGACGATAACGACAACATTGTTGTTAAAGACAACAAAAATAAAATTCAAAGAGTACATAAAGATAGGCTAAAATTATACAGAAAATAATATAATTAATTGTAGTATATACTTTCACAAAAATAGAGGTCTGATCAGCAAATAGGTATTTAATTTATTCTTTCAAAAAAAAAAAAAAAAAACATTTTAAAAAAATAATGGGAAAATACATACATGTTCCTCTCAATAAATCAAGTGTAGAAACAAAAAAAAGAGGGAAACTAAATTTAAAAAAAAAAAAAATATTTTTATATAATTAACTCCATAACCAATATTACGTTAATTTTTTTTAAAAGGGGAGGTGTAGTATGCACGACAATATGTCATATACCCACGTATTGAAGGGTATTTAAGCTTCACACATAGTAACACTTTGTTGCTATGTATATACAAATATAACGCAACTACCCAAGCGGTCAGCGCACTTGAAAACTGATCGGCCACTTATGAGCGGACCGATCGCGAAGTGTGGGATCCACAACGTAAGCGCTGTAGCCCTCACGAGTCGGTGCTTGCCTTATATATGTATATCAAATGTGTATGCATTCTTTGCACATACACTCCAAAGTATATGCCTTCTGCATATACACATATGCATATACTACAACCATTAAGTAGGTATACATAGAGGAGTCAAACGCAAAAAATCCAATAGCCTAATTGGTCCAATTTGCGGAGGAGCCACCCGCATTCGGCTGCTGAAAGCAGCGAGCCGAACGCAAATTTTTACTCGATACAGACGGAGTGCCAGCAATTTGCTGTGTATACGTCTGTATGTCAGCGACAAGATCGCCGTTTGGTGTATATATGTGTGTATGTATGTTTCTGAATGCTGTTTGCTCTGAGCGGCTGTAAATTGTGAAAGGGGGACAGCAGCAGCAGAGTGCGAACAACAACAACACATGTGCATTTTTTCTGTATTTAGTGGCTCCGAGCTCAAATGAAGCAAAAATCATTAGGGCGAATGTATACCTAAATACACATATATATGTGTGTGTGTATGTGCGCATGCATATTTTTTCAGTTTTTGGTGGCTCTCAAGTGATTTGGGATTTTTTTACTTTTCTAGCAACGCATATCAATGTGTGTATGTGTGCATGTGTATGTTCATGTGCAGCACATTTGAATGTATGCGTAGCAATTGCCTTGGCTATTCCTAACCTGTCTCAATTTTTATGATTTTTTAGCAATTTTATTAAAAGTAAGGATAGCTGAATGATAATTTTTTATTTATTTTTAAAATGCATCTTAATCATTAAGATGCATTGTCCATAGTTCATAATATGTCAAATATAAATTTATATACTTTAATATATATATATATGTATATAATTATGTACTCTTGACCCTAAAAATTCATAATTTAATACATAATAAATGCCGACAGCCAATATTTAAAATTAAAATTTGGCGCGCATTTGTATCTGCCTACAAAACACAGACAATTTCTGTTTTTGCACTTTCTGGTCATACATACTCTTTCGAGATATTAGCTATATGACACCAGCAAACAATTTTGCAACACAACTACCATGCAGTTGCTCATTTACATATAAAATATGCACACATATTCCGAAAGAGTATTCAGAACTGTATTTCTGTTGAGATCGCTGGAACTTGTGTGCGTTTATTGAGTAGAGAAAAGGTTTTTTGCTGGCACGCGGTTGATGCGAGCCTGAGTTGTTCTTCCAGTTGCCGACACATGAACCATTTATACTCTTTCGGAAGATTTGTGCATATTTTGTATGTAAATGAGCAACTGCATGGTAGTTGTGTTGCAAAATTGCTTGCTGGTGTCATATAGCTAATATCTCGAAAGAGTATGGATGACCAGAAAGTGCAAAAACAGAAATTGCCTGTGTTTTGTAGGCAGATACAAATGCGCGCCAAATTTTAATTTTAAATATTGGCTGTCGGCATTTATTATGTATTAACTTATGAATTTTAAGGGTCAAGAGTACACAATTATTTACATATATATATTAAAATATATAAATTTATATTTGACATATTATGAACTATGGACAATGCATCTTAATGATTAAGATGCATTTTAAAAATAAATAAAAAATTATCATTTAATAACATTAATTTGATTGTTATCCTTACTTTTAATAAAATTGCTAAAAAATCATAAAAATTGAGACAGGTCAAGAATAGCCAAGGCAATTGCTACGCATACATTCAAATGTGCTGCACATGAACATACACATACACACACACACATTGATATGCGTTGCTAGAAAAGTAACAAAATATACAAAAACATACATACACACATATATATGTGTATTTAGGTATACATTCGCCCTAATGATTTTTGCTTCAGTTGAGCTCGGAGCCACCAAATACAGAAAAAATGCACATGTGTTGTTGTTGTTCGCACTCTGCTGCTGCTATCCCCCTTCCGCAATATACAGCCGCTCAGAGCAAACAGCATACAGAAACATACATACATATGTATATACACCTAACGGCGATCTTGTCGCTGACATACAGACGTATACACAGCAAATTGCTGGCACACCGTCTGTACCGAGACAAGCGCCGGCGCATAAATGACTTTCACTTATTTAGCTACGCAAATGGTCTGCAAAATTTGCGTTCGGCTCGCTGCTTTCAGCAGCCGAATGATGGTGGCTCCTCCACAACGCATTTTTTCGGCAGTTGGGAAAACGCGATTTGACTCCTCTACGTATATCTACTTAATGCTACAATCTCTCTCTCGACCGCTGCAGCCTGCGATCCAATTAATATACACATATACATATACATAAGCCGCTCTGCTGCGACAGAGCTTTATACATAAGCTATCTAATTATGTGTTTAGGCTAAGAACTCTTTTGGTTTCAAAATAAAGAACATTATTAAAACGGAACTATACCAGCACAGATGTGCCAGTGTCATTTTATTAAATTAACTAAACCGTTTCAATACACAATGCACCCTTCTACGTTTAAAATCTGGTGATACACAGGGACCTCGGAATTCCTACTGTCTCCGAAGAAGTATACTGTTTCAGCCAAAAGCATCTAGACAGACTGGAGGCACACTGCAACCACTTAGCAATAAACCTACTAGATAACAGCAAACAACTTCGCCGACTTAGAAGGCATCATCCACTTGATCTCCCCTTTAGACCGCCCATAGAATGGTAATGCAACGTTAAAACTGATAAACATTCCCCATAAATAAAAATTTCCTGTAAAAATATCATTAAAAAATGTACTTATTATCCTATGGATAGATTGTAAATAAAAATATATATATCAAAAAAAATAAAAAAATTATAATAACAATAATAATAACTATATTAAAACAAGTAAGAACGTGTAGTCGGACGCAACCGACTGCGGAATACTTTGATAGCAGTAAAAGAACGGATGGTAAGGAGTCTGCTTGCAAAGGAGTGGGACGGGTGGTAATCATCGCCAGTTATCATGTTATCAAATTTGGTGACTTTAGCTCAAAAACTGTGGAAGATAACTTAACTCTCAAATTTAAAAGGTGGGCGGCAGAGGTGGGCGTGGCATCCAAAATTTTGATGCATATCTTTGGTAGATGTTGCCTTCTATCTTTCTACCGAATTTAGGGGCTCTAGCTTAAAAACTGTAAGAGATATCGAAATTTCCGATTTTAAATGGTGGGCGGCAGAGGTGGGCGTGGCATCCAAAATTTTGATGCAGATCTTTTGTAGATGTCACCATATATCTTCCTACCAAATTTGGTGACTCTAGTTCAAAAAATGTGGAATATACACGCATAACCGTTTTAGCAAAGGCGGGGGTGGTGGGCGGAAGGTGTGGGCGTGGCATCCAAAATTTCGATGCAGTTTTCAGGGACATGACTAGCTTTCTGAATGCAAATTTTGGTATTTCTATCTGTAAGAATGTGAGAAATATTTGGTTTTATCGGTTTTCAGTTATCGAATTTATCGGTTTCCCAGCCTCCTAGTAGGCGTGGCACTGTATTTCTGTTGAGATCGCTGGAACTTGTGTGCGTTTATTGAGTAGAGAAAAGGTTTTTTGCTGGCACGCGGTTGATGCGAGCCTGAGTTGTTCTTCCAGTTGCCGACACATGAACCATTTATACTCTTTCGGAAGATTTGTGCATATTTTGTATGTAAATGAGCAACTGCATGGTAGTTGTGTTGCAAAATTGCTTGCTGGTGTCATATAGCTAATATCTCGAAAGAGTATGGATGACCAGAAAGTGCAAAAACAGAAATTGCCTGTGTTTTGTAGGCAGATACAAATGCGCGCCAAATTTTAATTTTAAATATTGGCTGTCGGCATTTATTATGTATTAACTTATGAATTTTAAGGGTCAAGAGTACACAATTATTTACATATATATATTAAAATATATAAATTTATATTTGACATATTATGAACTATGGACAATGCATCTTAATGATTAAGATGCATTTTAAAAATAAATAAAAATTATCATTTAATAACATTAATTTGATTGTTATCCTTACTTTTAATAAAATTGCTAAAAAATCATAAAAATTGAGACAGGTCAAGAATAGCCAAGGCAATTGCTACGCATACATTCAAATGTGCTGCACATGAACATACACATACACACACACACATTGATATGCGTTGCTAGAAAAGTAACAAAATATACAAAAACATACATACACACATATATATGTGTATTTAGGTATACATTCGCCCTAATGATTTTTGCTTCAGTTGAGCTCGGAGCCACCAAATACAGAAAAAATGCACATGTGTTGTTGTTGTTCGCACTCTGCTGCTGCTATCCCCCTTCCGCAATATACAGCCGCTCAGAGCAAACAGCATACAGAAACATACATACATATGTATATACACCTAACGGCGATCTTGTCGCTGACATACAGACGTATACACAGCAAATTGCTGGCACACCGTCTGTACCGAGACAAGCGCCGGCGCATAAATGACTTTCACTTATTTAGCTACGCAAATGGTCTGCAAAATTTGCGTTCGGCTCGCTGCTTTCAGCAGCCGAATGATGGTGGCTCCTCCACAACGCATTTTTTCGGCAGTTGGGAAAACGCGATTTGACTCCTCTACGTATATCTACTTAATGCTACAACTCTCTCTCTCGACCGCTGCAGCCTGCGATCCAATTAATATACACATATACATATACATAAGCCGCTCTGCTGCGACAGAGCTTTATACATAAGCTATCTAATTATGTGTTTAGGCTAAGAACTCTTTTGGTTTCAAAATAAAGAACATTATTAAAACGGAACTATACCAGCACAGATGTGCCAGTGTCATTTATTAAATTAACTAAACCGTTTCAATACACAATGCACCCTTCTACGTTTAAAATCTGGTGATACACAGGGACCTCGGAATTCCTACTGTCTCCGAAGAAGTATACTGTTTCAGCCAAAAGCATCTAGACAGACTGGAGGCACACTGCAACCACTTAGCAATAAACCTACTAGATAACAGCAAACAACTTCGCCGACTTAGAAGGCATCATCCACTTGATCTCCCCTTTAGACCGCCCATAGAATGGTAATGCAACGTTAAAACTGATAAACATTCCCCATAAATAAAAATTTCCTGTAAAAATATCATTAAAAAATGTACTTATTATCCTATGGATAGATTGTAAATAAAAATATATATATCAAAAAAAATAAAAAAAAATTATAATAACAATAATAATAACTATATTAAAACAAGTAAGAACGTGTAGTCGGACGCAACCGACTGCGGAATACTTTGATAGCAGTAAAAGAACGGATGGTAAGGAGTCTGCTTGCAAAGGAGTGGGACGGGTGGTAATCATCGCCAGTTATCATGTTATCAAATTTGGTGACTTTAGCTCAAAAACTGTGGAAGATAACTTAACTCTCAAATTTAAAAGGTGGGCGGCAGAGGTGGGCGTGGCATCCAAAATTTTGATGCATATCTTTGGTAGATGTTGCCTTCTATCTTTCTACCGAATTTAGGGGCTCTAGCTTAAAAACTGTAAGAGATATCGAAATTTCCGATTTTAAATGGTGGGCGGCAGAGGTGGGCGTGGCATCCAAAATTTTGATGCAGATCTTTTGTAGATGTCACCATATATCTTCCTACCAAATTTGGTGACTCTAGTTCAAAAAATGTGGAATATACACGCATAACCGTTTTAGCAAAGGCGGGGGTGGTGGGCGGAAGGTGTGGGCGTGGCATCCAAAATTTCGATGCAGTTTTCAGGGACATGACTAGCTTTCTGAATGCAAATTTTGGTATTTCTATCTGTAAGAATGTGAGAAATATTTGGTTTTATCGGTTTTCAGTTATCGAATTTATCGGTTTCCCAGCCTCCTAGTAGGCGTGGCACTGTATTTCTGTTGAGATCGCTGGAACTTGTGTGCGTTTATTGAGTAGAGAAAAGGTTTTTTGCTGGCACGCGGTTGATGCGAGCCTGAGTTGTTCTTCCAGTTGCCGACACATGAACCATTTATACTCTTTCGGAAGATTTGTGCATATTTTGTATGTAAATGAGCAACTGCATGGTAGTTGTGTTGCAAAATTGCTTGCTGGTGTCATATAGCTAATATCTCGAAAGAGTATGGATGACCAGAAAGTGCAAAAACAGAAATTGCCTGTGTTTTGTAGGCAGATACAAATGCGCGCCAAATTTTAATTTTAAATATTGGCTGTCGGCATTTATTATGTATTAACTTATGAATTTTAAGGGTCAAGAGTACACAATTATTTACATATATATATTAAAATATATAAATTTATATTTGACATATTATGAACTATGGACAATGCATCTTAATGATTAAGATGCATTTTAAAAATAAATAAAAAATTATCATTTAATAACATTAATTTGATTGTTATCCTTACTTTTAATAAAATTGCTAAAAAATCATAAAAATTGAGACAGGTCAAGAATAGCCAAGGCAATTGCTACGCATACATTCAAATGTGCTGCACATGAACATACACATACACACACACACATTGATATGCGTTGCTAGAAAAGTAACAAAATATACAAAAACATACATACACACATATATATGTGTATTTAGGTATACATTCGCCCTAATGATTTTTGCTTCAGTTGAGCTCGGAGCCACCAAATACAGAAAAAATGCACATGTGTTGTTGTTGTTCGCACTCTGCTGCTGCTATCCCCCTTCCGCAATATACAGCCGCTCAGAGCAAACAGCATACAGAAACATACATACATATGTATATACACCTAACGGCGATCTTGTCGCTGACATACAGACGTATACACAGCAAATTGCTGGCACACCGTCTGTACCGAGACAAGCGCCGGCGCATAAATGACTTTCACTTATTTAGCTACGCAAATGGTCTGCAAAATTTGCGTTCGGCTCGCTGCTTTCAGCAGCCGAATGATGGTGGCTCCTCCACAACGCATTTTTTCGGCAGTTGGGAAAACGCGATTTGACTCCTCTACGTATATCTACTTAATGCTACAACTCTCTCTCTCGACCGCTGCAGCCTGCGATCCAATTAATATACACATATACATATACATAAGCCGCTCTGCTGCGACAGAGCTTTATACATAAGCTATCTAATTATGTGTTTAGGCTAAGAACTCTTTTGGTTTCAAAATAAAGAACATTATTAAAACGGAACTATACCAGCACAGATGTGCCAGTGTCATTTTATTAAATTAACTAAACCGTTTCAATACACAATGCACCCTTCTACGTTTAAAATCTGGTGATACACAGGGACCTCGGAATTCCTACTGTCTCCGAAGAAGTATACTGTTTCAGCCAAAAGCATCTAGACAGACTGGAGGCACACTGCAACCACTTAGCAATAAACCTACTAGATAACAGCAAACAACTTCGCCGACTTAGAAGGCATCATCCACTTGATCTCCCCTTTAGACCGCCCATAGAATGGTAATGCAACGTTAAAACTGATAAACATTCCCCATAAATAAAAATTTCCTGTAAAAATATCATTAAAAAATGTACTTATTATCCTATGGATAGATTGTAAATAAAAATATATATATCAAAAAAAAAAAAAAAATTATAATAACAATAATAATAACTATATTAAAACAAGTAAGAACGTGTAGTCGGACGCAACCGACTGCGGAATACTTTGATAGCAGTAAAAGAACGGATGGTAAGGAGTCTGCTTGCAAAGGAGTGGGACGGGTGGTAATCATCGCCAGTTATCATGTTATCAAATTTGGTGACTTTAGCTCAAAAACTGTGGAAGATAACTTAACTCTCAAATTTAAAAAGGTGGGCGGCAGAGGTGGGCGTGGCATCCAAAATTTTGATGCATATCTTTGGTAGATGTTGCCTTCTATCTTTCTACCGAATTTAGGGGCTCTAGCTTAAAAACTGTAAGAGATATCGAAATTTCCGATTTTAAATGGTGGGCGGCAGAGGTGGGCGTGGCATCCAAAATTTTGATGCAGATCTTTTGTAGATGTCACCATATATCTTCCTACCAAATTTGGTGACTCTAGTTCAAAAAATGTGGAATATACACGCATAACCGTTTTAGCAAAGGCGGGGGTGGTGGGCGGAAGGTGTGGGCGTGGCATCCAAAATTTCGATGCAGTTTTCAGGGACATGACTAGCTTTCTGAATGCAAATTTTGGTATTTCTATCTGTAAGAATGTGAGAAATATTTGGTTTTATCGGTTTTCAGTTATCGAATTTATCGGTTTCCCAGCCTCCTAGTAGGCGTGGCACTGTATTTCTGTTGAGATCGCTGGAACTTGTGTGCGTTTATTGAGTAGAGAAAAGGTTTTTTGCTGCCACGCGGTTGATGCGAGCCTGAGTTGTTCTTCCAGTTGCCGACACATGAACCATTTATACTCTTTCGGAAGATTTGTGCATATTTTGTATGTAAATGAGCAACTGCATGGTAGTTGTGTTGCAAAATTGCTTGCTGGTGTCATATAGCTAATATCTCGAAAGAGTATGGATGACCAGAAAGTGCAAAAACAGAAATTGCCTGTGTTTTGTAGGCAGATACAAATGCGCGCCAAATTTTAATTTTAAATATTGGCTGTCGGCATTTATTATGTATTAACTTATGAATTTTAAGGGTCAAGAGTACACAATTATTTACATATATATATTAAAATATATAAATTTATATTTGACATATTATGAACTATGGACAATGCATCTTAATGATTAAGATGCATTTTAAAAATAAATAAAAAATTATCATTTAATAACATTAATTTGATTGTTATCCTTACTTTTAATAAAATTGCTAAAAAATCATAAAAATTGAGACAGGTCAAGAATAGCCAAGGCAATTGCTACGCATACATTCAAATGTGCTGCACATGAACATACACATACACACACACACATTGATATGCGTTGCTAGAAAAGTAACAAAATATACAAAAACATACATACACACATATATATGTGTATTTAGGTATACATTCGCCCTAATGATTTTTGCTTCAGTTGAGCTCGGAGCCACCAAATACAGAAAAAATGCACATGTGTTGTTGTTGTTCGCACTCTGCTGCTGCTATCCCCCTTCCGCAATATACAGCCGCTCAGAGCAAACAGCATACAGAAACATACATACATATGTATATACACCTAACGGCGATCTTGTCGCTGACATACAGACGTATACACAGCAAATTGCTGGCACACCGTCTGTACCGAGACAAGCGCCGGCGCATAAATGACTTTCACTTATTTAGCTACGCAAATGGTCTGCAAAATTTGCGTTCGGCTCGCTGCTTTCAGCAGCCGAATGATGGTGGCTCCTCCACAACGCATTTTTTCGGCAGTTGGGAAAACGCGATTTGACTCCTCTACGTATATCTACTTAATGCTACAACTCTCTCTCTCGACCGCTGCAGCCTGCGATCCAATTAATATACACATATACATATACATAAGCCGCTCTGCTGCGACAGAGCTTTATACATAAGCTATCTAATTATGTGTTTAGGCTAAGAACTCTTTTGGTTTCAAAATAAAGAACATTATTAAAACGGAACTATACCAGCACAGATGTGCCAGTGTCATTTTATTAAATTAACTAAACCGTTTCAATACACAATGCACCCTTCTACGTTTAAAATCTGGTGATACACAGGGACCTCGGAATTCCTACTGTCTCCGAAGAAGTATACTGTTTCAGCCAAAAGCATCTAGACAGACTGGAGGCACACTGCAACCACTTAGCAATAAACCTACTAGATAACAGCAAACAACTTCGCCGACTTAGAAGGCATCATCCACTTGATCTCCCCTTTAGACCGCCCATAGAATGGTAATGCAACGTTAAAACTGATAAACATTCCCCATAAATAAAAATTTCCTGTAAAAATATCATTAAAAAATGTACTTATTATCCTATGGATAGATTGTAAATAAAAATATATATATCAAAAAAAATAAAAAAAATTATAATAACAATAATAATAACTATATTAAAACAAGTAAGAACGTGTAGTCGGACGCAACCGACTGCGGAATACTTTGATAGCAGTAAAAGAACGGATGGTAAGGAGTCTGCTTGCAAAGGAGTGGGACGGGTGGTAATCATCGCCAGTTATCATGTTATCAAATTTGGTGACTTTAGCTCAAAAACTGTGGAAGATAACTTAACTCTCAAATTTAAAAGGTGGGCGGCAGAGGTGGGCGTGGCATCCAAAATTTTGATGCAGATCTTTTGTAGATGTCACCATATATCTTCCTACCAAATTTGGTGACTCTAGTTCAAAAAATGTGGAATATACACGCATAACCGTTTTAGCAAAGGCGGGGATGGTGGGCGGAAGGTGTGGGCGTGGCATCCAAAATTTCGATGCAGTTTTCAGGGACATGACTAGCTATCTGAATGCAAATTTTGGTATTTCTATCTGTAAGAATGTGAGAAATATTTGGTTTTATCGGTTTTCAGTTATCGAATTTATCGGTTTCCCAGCCTCCTAGTAGGCGTGGCACCCCGATCTTAACATATTATCTGCACCATCTGTAGATAAACATAATTGCAAAGTTTCAAGTATCTAGCTTTAAGGGTGTCGAATATAGTTGCGTTCATACGGACAGACGGACAGACACCATGACGGACATTGCACAAAACCAATATACTATGAAACTTTCAGTATCAAAGTATAAACAATAATTGTAACAATAATAATAACAATAATAATACCAATAGTCATAACAATAATTTTTTTTGTATTATTTTGCGGTCGAGGAGGGGTTGGAAATGCCTATTGCACTAACCACTTCTTATCGTCATAAGTGTGAGTGTCACGTGGACTAAAACCATTCCCCCTCTGTGCTCTTTCCTGCTCTGGTACTCCTGTGGTTCTACTTCAAAGCAGGGGGCACTAGGTCATTAAGACTTCTTCAAATTGATCCGCGTCCGGATCCCGCTTTGCGAAAGCACCGCATCGTGCTATGGTGCATTAGTCTGCGCGATGCGTCGCTCGACTATTATAAACGCATCCAGATCGCGTTTCTTCTCCTGTAATACAATGCCAGCAAAGCTCATTACAGCATCCCACGACTCCTGTTTCAAAATCATTTTGGCCACTATTTTTCCGGGGTCAATGTGCCCTATCGCATCACCATAGATACAGCAGCCGCCTTCTGTTTTACCCATGCGGAAGAGGTATTTGCGGAAATACCCATGCCCGGACAGCAGCTGCGTAAGGTAGTAGTTAACCTCTCCATGTTTTCTCGTTATCCAATTTGTTAAGTTGGGTATAAGTCTCGCCGTCCATCTGCCTCTGGTGTGTGCGCTCCAGCGTTCTTGCCAATGCTGCATTGGCTGTAAGGAAAGGCAACTCCGTTGTCTCCGAAGCTAGTTTAAGGCCATGTTCGCCTAGCCATGCTTGAACCTGGAGCATCACAACGTTCAGCTTGCGCTGAGTTTCAGTGGGGGTTCTCGCGACAATTATTGCAGCGGCGTCATCAGCAAATGCCACCAAGTGAGTGTCATCTGGCGTTTCCATACATAGGATACCGTCGTACGTATCGTTCCATAGGTCAGGTCCGAGGATTGACCCTTACGCTGCGCCGCACGTAATCACTCGTGTTCTGCTGCCGTCTCTAGTGTCGTTTGTGAGGACACGGTCCTTCAGGTAACTCCTAACCATTCCCATTAGGTACTGCGGCGTTCGGAACCTGGTCTCCAACGTTTTGATTATGTCACTCCATTTGATGCTGTTGAAAGCATTGCGGACATCTAGCGTCGCCAGCAGTACTATTCTGCGGGAGTGATGGTTGCCGCTCTGTGCTGCCTTGACGGTGTCGATTACGTCTTGGATTGCTCCTATTGTGGAGTAGCTGCTTCTGAAACCGTGCTGTCTTATAGACAGTCCACCAGCGTTTTCGACCGCAGCAGCAAGTCGGGGCTTAATCAGCCTCTCCAGTAGCTTTCCGGATGTGTCTAGCATACACAGTGGTCGGTACGCTTCGGCGCGCTCTGGATTCCCCTTGCCTTTACTAATAAGTGTCAACTTCTGCTGCTTCCAGACTGCAGGGAAGTTTCCTTCTGCCAGACAGGCGTTATACATGCCTAGCAGCACTTGTGGACGATTTGCTGCGATGGCTTTTAGCACCTCAGACGGGATCCCATCCGGTCCCGGCGCTTTATTGTTCCTCAACGCGCTTGCAGCGGATGCAAGCTCTTCAAGAGTAAATATTGGTATCGCTTCATCTGGCAATTCTTCAGACCGTATTGGCAGCGGCTGTGTCGGGAATAGCGTATCGACTATGTCCGCCATTTTGCTGGAGTCTAGAAGTGGAGGCGATGGGTTTGCTCCCAACTTCTTCATGACAATTTTATAGCCCATGCCCCAAGGGTTACTATTGATTTCATTTCTGAGTTCCTCCCACTTGGCCTTTTTGCTGCTGTTTATGGCTGCCTTTAAAGCCTGCCTGGTTATTTTGTAGGCGACTGCTTCTGCTTCCGCAGGGCTTCTTCTTCGAGCTCTGGTGAGCTTCCTCCTACAACGGAGACAAGTGCTTCTTAGCTCGGCTATCTCGCCTGTCCACCAGTATGTCGCCTTTCTTTGGTTTGCTTGTCTGATCCTCGGCATAGCTGTATCACAAGCCCGAGCAATGATTTGCATAGTCCGCTGGACAAGAGTCTGTGAGTCTTGTGCTGTGGTCTGTTGGGCGGAGCTGCTATCAAGGGCTGCCAGTAACGCTGGAATGTTAAGGTGCTCACTCTTCCACTTTCGCGTCCCTCTGAGGATCCAAGTCGGGTCCGGGTGCCTTGTCAATTTGATCTCAAACTCGATGTACTGGTGGTCGCTGCCAGTATAGTCCTCGAGTACTCTCAAGTTCTTGAGCGCTCTTCCAAGACTGTCAGACACAAGAGACTTGCTCATTTGCAAGTCCGTCCGTCCGTATGTATGAACGCGTCGATCTCAGAAACTATAAGAGCTAGAGACTTCAGATTTTGCACATACGCTCATCTAAGTCCTAGGCAGTACAAGTTTGTTTTCGATTTTCGATAGCTTTTTCCGTTTTCGATATACACATGAGATCGATAACATAAAAATGTTTAAAATCTGGAACACGTTTTAGAAACTTGATACAAAATAATGAAAATCTGTAAAATTTCATCGAAAGTGGTTGAGAAACACCAAAGATATCGAAGATTGAAGTTTAGTCGCTGATGCATACAGACAATGATTGTGCGCGTCAAGTATGGGGTTGGGGGTATCTCCTAGTCGGGAAATCTCGACTAGAGCCATCTTACTTGTTTTTTTTGTGGAAGGCAAGCAATAACGACGTGTTTACATAATGTTAGCAATGGTAATATAAGATGAGAGTCAGTAAAAACAAGTAAGAAGGCTCCGACCCCATAAAGTGTATATATTCTTGATCAGCATCAACAGCCGAGTCGATATAGCCATGTCCGTCTGTCCGTCCGTCTGTCCGTAAGTATAAACGCGTCGATCTCAGATACTATAAGAGCTACAGACTTCAGATTTTGCACATAAGTTCATCAGTACAAGTTTGTTTCCGATTTTCGATAACTTTTTCCGATTCGGATATACACATGTGATCGATAACATACAAATATCGAATATCGAAAATCTGAAACACGTTTTTGAAACTTGATACAACATAATGAAAATCTGCGAAAATGTCATCGAAATCGGATGTGAAACACCAGGGAAATCAAAGATTGATGTTTCGTCACAGATACATTAAGACAATGACTGTACGCGTTAAGTATAGGGTTCGGGGTATCTCCTAGTCAAGAAATCTCGACTAGAGCCTTCTTACTTGTTATACTTTGATACCGAAGGTCTCATAGTATATTGGTTTTGTGCAATGTCCGTCATCGTGTCCGTCTGTCCGTCTGTATGAACGCAACTTTTTTCGACACCCGTAAAGCTAGAGACTTGAAACTTTGTAATTATGTTTGTCTATAGGCGAGACAGATAAGGTGTAAAGATTGGGGTGCCACGCCTAATAGGAGGCTGGGAAATCGATAAATTCGATAACTGAAAACCGATAAATCCAAATATTTCTCACATTCTTACAGCTAGAGTTACCAAATTTTGCACTCAGATAGCTAGTCATGTCCTTGAAAAAACTGCATCAAAATTTTGCCACGCCCACTCCCGCCCCCATCCTGCCTGCTCCTTGAAATTGGAAACGCCTATAGTTTTCACATTTCTTGGGCTAGAGCCACCAAATTTTGTGTCAAGATAGATATTGACGTTCCCCAAAAAAATTCATCAAAATGTTGGATGCCACACCTTCTGATTCCGCCCCCATCCCCCTTTCTCCATGAAATTGGAAACGCCTATAGTTTTCACATTTTTTGGGCTAGAGCCACAAAATTTTGTGTCAAGTTAGGTACTGACGTTCCCCATCAAAACTTGGATGCCACGCCCCCTGACTCCGCCCCCATCCCCCTTCTCCAAGAAATTGGAAACGCCTATAGTTTTCACATTTTTTGGGCTAGAGCCCAAAGATATTAACGTTCTCCAAAAATATGCATCAAAATTTTCGATTCCACGCCCCCTGATTCCGCCCCCATCCCCCCTTCTACTTGAAATTGGAAACGCCTATAGTTTTCAAATTTTTCGAGCTAGAGTCACCAAATTTAGTAGGAGGATATATGGTGACATCTACAAAAGGTCTGCATTAAAAATTTGGATGCCACGCCCACCTCTGCCGCCCACCCTTTTAAGTCGGAAATTTCGATATCTCTTACAGTTTTTAAGCTAGAGCCCCCATATTCGGTAGAAAGATAGAAGGCAACATCTACCAACCTGCATCAAAATTTTGGATGCCACGTCCACCCAAGCCACCCGCCATATAAAATCGGAATCGGCTATATCTCTAACAGTTTTTGAGCTAGAGCCACCAAACTTCTTATGAATATAGATGGTGACAGTTAAAAACATTTGATTCATAAATTTGGATGCCACGCCTACCTCTGCCGCCAACCTTTTAAATTTGGGAGTTAAGTTATCTTCCACAGTTTTTGAGCTAAAGTCACCAAATTTGGAAACATGATAGCTGGCGATGTTTACCACATGGCCCACTCCCTTCGCCCCTGCGTTCCCCCTTAAGAACCGTTCTTTTACTGGTATCAAAGTATTCCGCAGTCGGTTGCGACCGACTGCAACGTTTTTACTTGTTTTTATTTCGTTATGCTCGAGAGAGAGTCATTTGCGAGCTATGCAAATAAGCTGAAAACACGTGTAAACATCAACGCACAAAATAACCATGCAAAAGTTTGCAAAACAAAAATTGATTTCAGCAAGAAATTTTCACGCAATATTTGTATTGGTTTTGGTGTGAACATTTGTGGAAACTTTTGCTGCAAATTATTTTCAACTTGCAAATTGTTTGCATCAGCTGAAAAAATATTTTGATAGTGTCTTCATCGAAGTTCTTTATAATAAGTGGACAAATAAAAACGCAAATCAATTTAACCCAAAAAAAAATCTATTTAGTGTCCAAAAATCGCCAGAATTCCCAACAATATAAAATTTGTTGACCCTTTTAGCAATCAGCTCTGTACATTATTTTCAAATGTGAATAAATGAAATTTTTTTTACTTTATATTGGTTTTGTGCAATGTCCGTCCATTCGTCCGTCTGTATGAACGCAACTTTTTCCCCTAAAGCTAGACCCTCAAAACTGCAATTATGTTTATTTATAGCCGGTACAGGTAAAGTGTTAAGAGCTTGCCACGCCTACGAGGAGGCTGGGAAATCGATAAAATCGATAACTAAAAACCGATAATACCATATATTTCTTACATTCGTACAGCTAGAGTTACCAAATTTTGCACACTGATAGCTAGTCACGTCGCTCAAAAAACTGCATCAAAATTTTGGATGCCTCGCAAACTCCTCGCTCCCCCATCCTCCCTGCTTCTTGAAATTGGAAACGCCTATAGTTTTCAAATTTGTTTGGGCTAGAGCCACCAAATTTTGTGTCAAGATAGGTAATAGTGTTTCCCAAAAAAATGCATCACAATGTTGGATGCCACGCCCACTCCTTCCGCCCCCCTTCCGCTTTCACATTTGTGGGGCTAGATGCAGCAAATGTTGTGTCAAGATAAGAAGTGAAGTTTTTCCAAAATACTGCGTCAAAAATATGTATAGCTAAAAACGTTCCCCAAAAAAATTAATTAAAACTTTGGATGCCCCTCCCACTCCTTCCGCCCCATCCTCCCTGCTCCATGAAATTGGAAACGCCTATAGCTTTCACATTTGTTGGGCTGGAGCCACCAAATTTTGTGTCAAGATAGGTAGTGAAGTTTACTGCATCAAAAATATATATGTCACGCCCACCTCTTCCGTTAAAGGGTGTATCTTCCACATTTTTTGAGCTACAGTCACCAAATTTGGTAGGAAGATAAATGGTGACATCTACAAAAGATCTGCATCCGCTAACCCAAGCCACCCACCTTATGAAATCGGTACTGGCTATATCTTTAACAGTTTTTGAGCCAGAGCCACCAAACTTGGTAGGAAGATAAATGGTGACATTTAAAAAGATTTGATTCAAATATTTGGATGCCACACCCACCTTTGCCGCCCTCCTTTTAAATTTGGAGTTGTTCAGTTATCTTCCACAGGTTGATGTAAAGTCATGAAATATGGTAACAGAATAGCTGTCGTTGTTTACCAGCTGGCCCCCCCCCCCCCCCCCTCTTACCCCTTTTCCAATATGACTTCTTACCATCCGTTCTTTTACTGTTATCAAAGTATCCCGCAGTCGGTTGCGTTCGGCATAAACATTCCGCCCCCCTTGCAATATAATTGCAAAAAAAGGGACTGGAGGGGGGAGCGGACCTTATGGGCTGCACACTCCAGACAGGATCCACCCAAATGCAGTATTTTGGGCCACTGAACCGTGGTCGCTTGAAAGCACGCCCTGTTGGATCACCAGGCCGTAGAAATCTTCAGCTAACGCGATGCTGATCGTCGATGGTGTGAACCATGCCTCATCCGCCAGTATAATGTTGGGTACGCATTTCCGAACACGTTCGTCGATCGGTGTTGTCGGGGTCCGGAAAAGCAGCTGGGCCTCAATACGTTGGCGGACCTCCCTATCGAATGTTCCGCTTGCGGATCTTATGCGAGCACTGACCCTTTCACCCGCATCGAGCCAGGTGGCGGAAAGGCCCAGTGCCCTTGCCGGTGAGGCGTCGATGCGGCTGGCCGGGCTACATGGATCGACCAGTGCTCACATCTTGAACGTTTTCTCTCCTTTGCCGATAAAAATGGTCAGGGTTGGCAGGATGGTAATGCCTTCGGCGATGGGTGAACGCGATCACGACCTCCGTTGCTGGATTGGCGAAGGGCTCCTCGATGGACGGGCGACTCGTGCTCATCCAGGTGGAGCAAAGTATGGTGCTCACCACCGCAGATGCGGCATCTATCGCCACTCCGGCAGGATCGCCCAGAGTGCTGGTGTGACAGACAGTTGGGGCAGTATTTGTTAATCAATACTGCCCGGAGCCGCTTCTCAGGATTGAGGTGCATAAACCGCTGGCATTTCTTCAGCGCGTGGACACCCCGGCACATACGGCAACGGAAGGACGCCGTGCCACGCGGCGGTTGACTTGCCTTTTGTGCCCGTTGTGCCTTGGTAGGTGCCATGTTACTTCGTGCGGAGGATCTGGGAATACATAAAAAACATACTTTAGAAAAAATGCTCGTGTTGAATGAAACAGTTAGTCACGACTTCAACGCAGGAGTTGGATTGTTGGGCTCGGAATGGAGTGGAAAGAGGATAAGTTTGGCCACTGGCCTTTTAAAGACTACGCGGGTTGTGAGTACGTCGATCACTCGGACCCGGCCATCCCGTCCTGGGTGGGTTTCCTTGACGCGTCCCAAGCGCCATTCGTTCGATGGCGTACTTCAAGTACTCTTCCTTCCAACGGAAACAGAAGTGTTGGTTGAGAGCCTTCATCTGTTGCCATCTTTTTAGAATCGATGCTGCACTTCCTTCTATCTCCGGTTCCGTTACAGAAAGAAGTGGGCCCCCTACTAGGAAGTGCCCTGGAGTAAGAGCCAGCAGATCGGTCACGTCTTCGGATAACGGAGAGATTGGTCTCGAGTTCAGGCAGGATTAAATCTTTGAGAGCAGGGTGGTGAAGGTTGAGGTCGACTTGTAAAACAGTGTCTTGAAGCTTTTGACACCGGCTTCCCACAGGCCACCCACGTGTGGCGCATCCGGTGGGTTGAAATGCCACGAGAGACAGTGGTGACTGTACGTTGTCTCAACGAGCGACTTGGTAGCCTTCAAGAAGTCTTGAGTAATGACTCTAGAGGCTCCAACAAACGTCTTCCCATTGACGGAGTATACCTTGGACGGGCAGCCGCGTCTTGCAATAAAACGAGCAAACGCTGCAAGGAATTTGTCCGAGGTCAAGTCGGAAGTGGCTTCAATATGGATTGCCTTTGTGCTGAAACACACAAAGACACACACATAGCCCTTGGTTATGAGGCAGGCACGACCCGTGTAGTTCTTTATGTCGAACGGACCAGCAAAGTCGATGCCAGTGTGTGTAAATGGACGTGAAAAAGTCGACCTCTCTTCGGGTAAGGCACCCATGAGCTGAGTTTGGAGCCACTTTTTGTACACTATACACCCGAAAGGAATTGGTCACTGATGTGATAAGCGTCTTAAGCTTAGGAATCCAATACTTAGAGCGGATAAGGCGCATCATTAATTGATTTCCGCCATGCAGTGAGATTCTATGAATGAGCCTAACAAGGAGACGACTGAACGAGCATGAATATGGAAGGATGACAGGATGCCGTTCATCACAGTTAAGGTTCTAGGATTTGCTGATTCGACCGGAAGCTCTCATGATTCCTTTTGGATCAAGGAAGGGATTAAAGTTAAGTATGTGGCTCTGCTTGTCACGAAGGCACTTAAGTTCCCTCGAGTAAGAGTTCCGTTGAGTTAGGGCAACGAGTCATTCTTGAGCTTCTTGAAGCTCACTGTTTTGGAGTTGCTGTGATGGAAACAGCACAGAGGTTTGACGACATCGTTTAGCAAATCGAAAAACGTAGGCGAGAACTCGTAACGCTCTGCCGAAATCGGAGTAACGTTCAAGCGGATAAGACGGAGACAATTCCGCAATATGGACCTTAACTGGACGCTGCTCTAGGTCAGTCTCCAGACATGAGTCAGCTGGAACAGGCCATTGCTCCTGAGGAAGACCTAGCCAGTCGGGCCCGTTCCACCACAGATGGCTGTCTCTCAGCTCCTGTGGCGAGACTCCGCGGCTGTCTAAGTCGGCTGGATTGTCCTCTGACCGCACGTGTGACCAGGTTTGGCAATCAGTGACTTGGCCGATCTTGGAAACGCTGTTGGCGGCGAACGTTGTCCAGGAGCAAGGAGATCTGCGAAGCCAGGCCAAAACGATGGTGGAGTCCGTCCAGTAAAATGATTCGCACTTTGGTATGGGCATCTGCGGGATAAGGGCCGCAGACAGTTCCGCGAGAAGAACAGCTCCACACAGTTCGAGTCGCGGGAGCGACACTGGACTGAAATTTTATGGTTTATCTCCACGCGTACATACAGGGCTGCTCCGTAAGCCTTTTGGGAGGCGTAGCAGAAACCCTAGATCTGGATGATCGTCTTCGGCTGGAAAGAGACCCACAGAGGTACGCGAATATCTCCAAGATGGGGGTGATAGGAGAGGAAATCTTCCCAACGCTGAACCAGCTCGGTCGGCAACGGATCGTCCCAGCCAAGCTCATGAAGCCAGATTTTCTGCATGAAAATCTTCGCGCGAACGATGATCGAAGAGCTTTGCTATCTCCGAGAGGAATTCACGCTTTGTGAAGGATGTCCTAGAAGGAATTTTGGAGTAGCGCAAAGAAGAACTCATCTGTATTGGCCTGCCATCGGATCCCCAAGGTCTTGGCAACGCTGGCCTCTTCGAATTCCAAGAAATCCTCTCTCAAAAGGTGGTCCTTGGGAATGTCTTGGAGGAGTTCCCTGTCGTTCGATGTCCACTTGCGAAGCGGAAAACCCGCTGAACCCATAGCTTCCTGAAGCTCCATGATGCTGGAAATTGCGCATTGCCTGGAGTGAGCTCCTGCTAGTACGTCGTCGACTTACATATAATTGGAAATGATGTCACTAGCACGCGGAAACTGTGCTAGTAAATCTGTAGCGAGATGCTGCAAGACGCGAATTGCCAGAAACGGTGCGCAATTTACGCCAAACGTAACTGTGTTGAGCTCATAGTCACAGAGCTCTTCATCCTTGTTTCGGTAAAGGATTCTTTGAAATGGCGTGTGTGTTGGCTTTACTAAAATCTGACGATACATTTTAGTAATATCGGCGTTGAAGCCGTAACGGAAAAAACGCCACTTCAAGATCTGAATAGTCAGATCGGATTGTAAGATGGGATCTGCATGAAGGACATCATTCAGGCTCTTACCATTAGTGGATTGACTGTAGGCGTTAAACACAACGCGAACTTTTGTGGTAGTGCTGTCAGGTTTGAAAACAGCATGGTGTGGAAGATAAAAGTTCCCAGTATCATGTGACCTAAATCCAGATATTCCTGGATCACGGAGTCGTACTGCTCTTTTAATGGAGTGTTTCTGCTTAAACGATTCTCGTTTTTTAGAAACTGTGCCAGTGCGATTGAATTGAATGTCCTAAGTTGATGTGATCAGGATCTTTGAAGGGGAGAGTGACAATATATTTGCCACCCTCATCTTTTGATGTTGTGCGCATAAAGTTGTCCTCGCATATGGCATCAGACTCCTTTACTGGCTTCATAGGGAGATCCTCCACCTCTCAAAACTTCGTGAGGAGATTTTCCAACCAATGGTCATTCTTGATCGTACTCGCGTTGAAAAAGCGGAGATAGAGGATGAAGCACAAGCAGTTATGGGGCCGGTAAGAATCCAACCGAAAACGGTTTCTTGACCTAATAACGCGCCACAAATGTTTGGAATAGAGCCGCCTAGTAAGATGGATGGAAGGATATCTGCGCCTAATAGCACATCTATCTGCGAACTCTTGAAAAAATGAGGGTCAGCCAGCGGAATATTGGGCATGTCTCGCAACGCACTTCCGGTAATCGGATGTGAAGGTAGAGTACCTGCCACATTTGGAAGCACAAACGCCGACGCTTCAATGTGAACTCTCGGTTTTGTTGGTGATCCTATGTTGAAGTGATATAACTTTTCAGGATTGGCTGACACAGCTTGGTTAAGTCCGGCAACTTGGGCTGTCACACGTTTAAATGGGAGTTTCATGATTCTAAACATTCGTTCTGAAATGAATGTGGCTTCGGAGCCAGAATCGATCAACGCACGAGCCTTATAGCACGTGCCAAGGTGGCATATGTTGATTATGGCAGTGCCTAAAAGAACACCTGGATGTTTGTGGATGTTTGCCGAACTTTGGTCTGGAGTGGACTGTATTGGTTGACTTGGAAGATACGGCGTTGAGGCAGAACTTAACGACGACCTGGGGGCCGTTTGAGTAGGAGGGTCACCACGATGCAACAGTGTATGGTGGCGACCTTTGCACGTATAGCAGTTATGGCTGCTTGTGCAATCTTTCAGCTGATGACCTCTGGCGAAACAGTTCAGACATAGTTGCTGCTTTTTTATGTAAGAGGCCCGATCAGTGACTGCCATTTGCAGAAATCGTGGGCATACACGCACTGGATGATTTTCTTTGGAACAAAGGTTACAGGTAGAACTTGGCTTGGGAGCTTGTGCCTTTACCTTAACCTACGCTTCGAAAGAGTCGATCTTTTTTTCATTAAGATCCTTGCGATCGGATTGACTCGGGACGTTTATAGGCCTCATTTCTTCTATCGCTTCCAGCGCGCGATGGCGCTCAGTCAAATAATTGTTGAATTCGACCCAAGTCGGAATATCGGACTTATTGTGGAGGGACTGTTCCCACAAGGACAGGGTAAGTTTCGGCAGTCTGGATGAGCATAGGAATACGAGCAAGCAATCCCAATTCTCGATGCTGACCTTAGCTAACTCAAATGCTGTTAAACACCCCTGGATTGTGCTCTGGAGCTCTTTTAGCGCCGTACCAGACTCTTGGGAAGCCGACGGTAGATTAAGAAGGATTCTAAGCTGACTGTTAACTAACAGCCGCTTATTTTCGAATCTCTCCGAAAGATTCTGCCACGCTGAATGGAAATCGTCATTTGTCAATGGAGATTTTGAAACAATACCCTTTGCCTCGCCGCTTGTCTTAGCATTGAGGTGGAACAGTTTCTCGACTGGGGTCAATCCAGAATTATTAATGTAAATCGCTGTAAAAAGGTCCCGGAAAGTGGGCCAGCGCAGATAGTCTCCATCGAAGTCTTCTGTATCGATTGGAGGAAGACTACAACCTCTTGAGATGGATGAAAAAAAGCGTTGTTGCTTATTTTGAGAGGATGCTGCGTCGATACTCTAGCTTAGTTGAGCGACACATCGTTCATATACGGAATATGCATGCTCATATATAGCTTGCATACTTTAAAAATCGTCCATAGAACCGCCGTCTTGCATAATGGTTTGGGAACCTTGTTCAAACGCAAGCTCAAGTTTTTCCCATAAGGATCGGATTCGATCCCGGCGCACTTGTAGCGTAAACAGTGATGCGCCGGCTGAATTGGAAAATCTAGCTTCAAATTGTCCTAGCCTGTCAGACACAGCAATGAACTCTTAAGACGCCCTTTTGGAATGAGCTATGATTTTCTTTGATTCCTGTCTGGTTATACGGGCGCTGTCCTGCGGAATTGCTAAACTCTCTTGAGCTTAGGCTGAGTGTTAGCTTGAGTTTTGGACGGACCAGCGGACGGTTTTAAATCGGACGTATTACCAGACTTAGACCTGTCGCTTGGCGCTGAGGAGCTGCGAGCGCTTGACAAGGAAGAACGACGGACGTTCGAAAGGGAAGAACGACCTTTCGCTTGTTGCTTTTGGTCCTCTGACATAATAATCTCTCTACGGAGCCGGAAACAAATAGACGAAGACCAAAGAAATTACAAAAAGGGGGAATGCAGGGGCAAAGGGAGTGGGCCATGTGGTAAACATCGCCAGCTATCATGTTACCAAATTTGGTGACTAGCTCAAAAACTGTGGAAGATAACTTAACTCCCAAATTTAAAAGGTGGGCGGCAGAGGTGGGCGTGGCATCCAAATTTATGAATCAAATGTTTTTAACTGTCACCATCTATATTCATAAAAAGTTTGGTGGCTCTAGCTCGAAATTTCCGACTTTAAATGGTAGGTGGCAGAGGTGGGCGTGGCATCCTAATTTTTAATGCAGACCTTTTGTAGATGTCACCATATATCCTCCTACCAAATTTGGTGACTCTAGCTCGAAAAATGTGAAAACTATAGGCGTTTCCAATTTCAAGTAGAAGGGGGGATGGGGGCGGAATCAGGGGCCGTGGAATCCAGAATTTTGATGCATTTTTTTGGGGCACGTTAATATCTATCTTCACACAAAGTTTGGTGGCTCTAGCCTAAAAAATGTGAAAACTATAGGCGTCTCCAATTTCTTGGAGAAGGGGGGATGGGGGCGTGGCATCCAAGTTTTGATGGGGAACGTCAGTACCTAACTTGACACAAAATTTGGTGGCTCTAGCCCAAAAAATGTGAAAACTATAGGCGTTTCCCATTTCATGGAGAAGGGGGGATGGGGGTGGAAGGAGTGGGCGTGGCATCCAAAATTTTGATTTATTTTTTTTGGGAACGTCAATATCTATCTTGACACAAAATTTGGAGGCTCTAGCCCAAAAAATGTAAAAACTATAGGCGTTTCCAATTTCAAGGAGCAGGGATGATGGGGGCGGAAGGAGTGGGCGTGGCATCCAAAATTTTGATGCAGTTTTTTCAGGGACATGACTAGCTATTTGCGTGCAAAATTTGGTAACTCTAGCTGTAAGAATGTGAGAAATATTTGGATTTATCGGTTTTCAGTTATCGAATTTATCGATTTCCCAGCCTCCTATTAGGCGTGGCACCCCAATCTTTACACCTTATCTGTCTCGCCTATAGACAAACATAATTACAAAGTTTCAAGTCTCTAGCTTTACGGGTGTCGAAAAAAGTTGCGTTCATACAGACGGACAGACGAACACCATGACGGACATTGCAGAAAACCAATTTACTATGAGACATTCGGTATCAAAGTATAAAAACCAATGTGAGGGTATTTTTTGCCACCGAAATTAAATATTTTCTATTGGAAGAAAAATATACTACAAAAAAATACCAAGTGGTTGTAATTTTGTTCCCTTTTTTTCCACACGAAAAAGGTTTATATTTTTTTCTTCCGAAAAAACTACAAAAAAATACCAAAATTAGGTTCTTTTTTCACCAGTGGAAAGTGTATATTTTATTTAAAAAGGAAAAAACAATATACCAAAATATATTAAAAAATACCAAAGGAATAGATATTGTCTGTTTTTATTAGTTTTCTTATTTCGTATAGATATACCCTACTTGCGGAAGGGTATGTTAATTATTTGCAAGTTATCTCTGGAACAGGGTATACCCCACTTGTATGAGAAAAAGTGTAGGGTATACTTCACCGTTGACGTATATACGTAGTGTCACCGGTACTTATGTATACATATGTAAATTCTGGATGACTTCGTTTGACCTACCGGCTGCGCCAAGGTTAAGGTCTTAATGTCAAGTAATTGTCACTTCTGTATATAGATGTAACAGCACAAAATATCTGTGTAATAATATAATTGGATGGATTACAAATGGGAGCGGATGACGGACACGGAACACTTGTTAGCTTCTTTTACGTATTATTATTGGACTTTGCCACAATTAAACGCACATAAATGTGAAACGTTCATAAAGGAAGGATTGTGAGCAAACTTGGCACTATGTACATACGCACATATGTATGCGCCAAAACGGAATTGCAGTGGAGTCCATATATGCACATGCATGTACATATGTATGTGCAGTTAGACCAGACGAAAACGGAAAATGTGCAAGTACTAATTTTATCGGAGAATATTAAACGGACTGCGTTTAGTATTGATAAAATAGATGCACACGGACAAATAATATAACAAAATTTCAAATTATATTACTTCTCTGGTCTCTTTGGAATGTTGTGTAGATGTGTGTGTGTGCGGGTGCGTGTATATGGATATTCCACCGTAGCTTGCTGGGGCGAGCGTCAATTATTAATCCAAATCTTATCCGGCTCGAAGGACCATGAAATCGTGGGAGGGTAGAATATTCCAAAAACAAAAAAACACTCGCGATCGACGCTAAATAAAAATACAATTATTTTGGTCGCAGACGAATTCGGGTTGAAAGTTAAACGCGCGGTTTGAGATTGCTCAGCGGCTCTTAACATAGTTAATAAACGATTAACATAACTTATGCTAATAGATAAGTGTGAGGAGATAAAATGCTGATTTGGGTGGGGAGTTGCAGATGCATACGTTTTAGGCATAAACAAATCACTTTAATCCATTTTTGCTCCTCATATTTAATTTTTCCATAATTTCACGCAAAACTTCATGCGACTCCTTAATATTATCCCCAAATACAAAAAGAATTTATGGTATTTTGTTTGACTAAGGAAAAAGTCTTCAATCCTGAAATTGAACCATCAATAAATAATCGATTTCAGCTCTGAGAAGCAAGTTAGGTCCAGTGCCTAGGGTATTTTCTAGTCCAGCTATCGTAACTATAGTCAACTTAATTGTTTTAATACTCTGATACTGAAAGTAAAGGGTATAATGTTTTAATGAAAAAAAAAAAATACATGCAAAATAAGTACAATAGCTTTTGAAATATATTTAGGGTATTCGGAAGCTATGAGAAATGTGAGAAGGAATAGTTTTATTACAGTTTAGCTAGTGAGTGCACTTTCTACGTTTCTTTTGTCGTATTTGTGACCAGTCAGCTGTTTCCCAGTTCGATGACAGTTCAATTGCAATGAGCAACTGCTTTGTATAAAGCAACTAAAATACAAACGTGAACAAAACAAAACTAAACTAACTGAAAAACAACTTGATTTATGTGCCAAGAAGGGGGTTTAAAAATAATTATTTGTGTGAAGAAAAATGATTTATTTTGAAAATGACGTGCAAAGACGGATGTGATATCACTCTGGTGGAAAGTCCTAGATATTTACACCGGTAGCGACCATCAGTAAATCTCATTTGAATTGGTATCCACCTCTGTAATAAAGAGCCCACCCACTTCTATCAGGCAGCGAAAATGGAACGTTCGACGCCTTAACATAGGTGCACTCAGTAACGAGTTTGACAGAAGGATCGCCTCAAGCTCAAATCCTGGGACCACAGAGAACATAGTTGATCGTACGAAGAGCGCTGTCAGAAGCATCAATGCCAAAATCGGGAAATAGGCACAGAGCTGGACAGGAAGTATACTGGTGGACGCAAGAAATTGACGTCCTAAGACAAAACTGTGTAAGAAGACGGGGAAATTTCGCGGAAGAGGACGCTCAAAGTCGAAAAGCAAGAAAAGAACTTAATGCAGCCATACGAGTAAACAGGAAAAGTGGAAAGGCCTTTGCGACGATATTAACAACGACACGTGGGGTCTTGGGAATACAAATGTTATAAAAAGCTTAGGGCCAACAACACAACTCCCATCATGGAGGATGAGAAATTAGGGAATATTGTAACGCTTTGTTTCCGTCTCATCCGACGAGAACTATTAATACAGAGCAAGGATATGATGATCCGTTCGAGCTGTTTATCAAAAATGAGCTTATTAACGCGTCCAGAAGTATAAGAAGCGGGAAAGCACCCGGCCCTGACAATGTCCCTACGGAAGTACTTAAGGCTCTAGTAGCAAGTCGACCCCAAATGCTTTTAAAAATGTTTATCAGTTGCATCTTCTCGGGAATCTTCCCTAAGTGTTGGAAGATACAGCGGCTAGTATTAATCGAGAAAGGCAAGGGTGATCCTGACTCACCATCGGCGTAACGATCATTATGCATGCTTAACACAGCAGGAAAGCTTTTGGAAAAACTAATTAAACCTAGACTGGCAGCAGCTGTTGAAAATTCCGGAGAACTATCACCTAGGCAGCACGGCTTTAGACCAGGCAAGTCAACAATAGGAGCAACAAGAGAGGTGACGCAAGCAGCACTAGCAAGTCAGCAAGGGAACCACCGCTCAAGGCCAATCGTGGTGCTGGTCCCACTAGACGTTAAGAATGCCTTTAACAGCGCCAAGTGGTCAGTCATGATGGAGGCACTTCAAGTCCGACTTCGCATCCCAAGATACCTGCTTCGGATAATAAGCAGCTACTTAGAGGATCGAAAGCTTGTCTACCAAACCATGACAGGTGAAAAGAGTTTTCAGATAACTGCGGGTGCGGCGCAAGGATCCATACTAGGGCCTGATCTTTGGAATATCGCCTACGATGACATCCTTAGACTGGAGATGCCTGACGACACTTTTCTCGTCGGCTATGCAGCTGATATCGTTGCAGTCATCAACGCGCGCAATCTAATATATGCGCAACGCAAGCTAACAACGATGATGACAAAAGTTAAGTGGTGGCTAGATAACCATTGGTTACAGCTAGCAGCAATAGAAATTTTATTAGTCACGAGAAGGCAGATTCCAATAGAGGCAGAAATTACTCTCCTTGGGAGCTCGCTCTGGACACAAAAGCCGGGGTGTCCACAGCCTGCCCATTTGCCCTTCGTGAATTTAACTTTTCACACAGACACAAGCCGACGCTAACCGAACATTGGCCGAAGTCAGTGTTGTGAGCGTAAAAATGAGCTCAGTCGCAAGCGCGCTGTCAACAAAGCAGGTTGATGTCGCTTTGCGTCGCATTTTGCATTTGCGTAATTATGATACACGCAGAAAAAAATTATGATTTACTTATCACCTTCGCGTACAGATGAAGGCATAAGTTCAGGGCATGTTATTCGCAACTATTTTAAGCTTTAACGCACACACTAGCTAACACCTAGTTTGGGTAACCATGTATTATTTTAACTATATCATAATTTTTCATATCGTGCAATAATAACGCCACTTTTCGTTTTCGCAGTGTAAAGCACACCAATACACTGACACATGCCAGCTTCGCTCACGTTGGACATGCCTGCACAAGAGGTCATTAAATATTTAGGAGTACGACTGGACTCAAAGCTGTCCTATCAGGCGCAGATAAAGCACGCAGTAACTAAGGCTGTTACCGCCACACGCTCTCTCAGCAGACTCATGGCAAATGTTGGCGGCCCATTACAATGCCGCTGAAAGCTCTTGATGAAAGCAACAAATTGCATCATGCTGTATGGCTGTGAGATATGGGCAAACAGCCTGAATAGAAAATCACGGGTAAATCAGCTTGCCGCTGTACAAAGAACATCCGCGCTTAGAATCATAAGTGCATATCGGACGGTCTCTGCAGCCGCAGTGCTGGTCATCGCAGGCGCGACGCCCATTGATTAGTTGGCAATAGAACGGAAGATTTACGAGCACCGGAAGATGAACGGCGAGACTATTACTCGGCATTAAACTGGATAAGAAGAAAGGGGGGAGATGCTGATTATTATGTGACACAAATACTCACTGGTCACGGATATTTTAACGCCTATCTTCATATGATTGGAAAAAGAGATGACGCAAAGCACACGGAGTTCCACTGTGTACGATTCGCAGACAAGTGACATCGGCTTTTGAAAACAATTGGGAGCATTTGCCGGAAAATATAGTTTGCAAAATGATTAGCGATGACTAAATATGGAAGAAAATTGTTGATTACGTCTCACAGTGGGCGATTATGCTGATCTAGCGTAACGAAATACAAATTTTCATATATAAAAATTCGCCAAAAATTTGATCTCCCGCCGATTCCAAAATGTTCATTTGGCAGATCGATAACATAAGAATTGATATCATTGATCAGCTGTGAGCTATCGAACACAACACTGTAAGCACAATTTTTGTTTTCTTTTTTCACCGCGTTTTTTACACATGTTAAGATTGTTGTGAAAATTTGTTGAATTAATCATGTCGGATTTGGTTTTTTGGTTTGTCTCAAGCCAAAGGTATGTTTTTAAAGAAAATAAATGTTTCGTGACCTGTGATTATATGTTGTATTGCTAATATGTGCTTAAAACTAACAACATTTCTAATTCCCTATTTGTGAGCAAAGCTCATCTTCTGTAGAGTAAAACATTATAAGGCACGCGACGTCACGGTAAACTGTTATACTTGTGTGAAAAAAGAGTTCGTCTACAGTTTAAATTGTCCAACATTAGCTGCCCTGAGCTGCCCATGCTGACTATGTTGGTTTTTTTTAGGAATCATGTCGGCCTGCAGGCACGCACTTTTTTTTTTAGTACGTCTTGGAGAAAAAGACGCTTCAAAAAATTTTCAGCACTGGTCGAGTTCATATTCTCCAAAGTTATAGAAAAATCGAACTGTACTGAGCAGGATTACGATTCGGTTATTGAGGAACTCAAGATTTTCTGCAAGAGACTGTCTGAAAAGTGGAGAAAATGCAATAGGGTTAAGAAGCGATTTGAGTGCAACAACGCAGCTTGGTTAAAAGAAAAATTGCATCTTCTACGCCCAGACAGGAAATTGGGTGCCGGACGAAAGGAAAAGAACATTGCTGATTGCAACCCGAAACGTCTGTGCACTAAAGTTTCTCATCTCGTCGAAGGCAACTCTTGCGATGAACTTATGAGAGCAACTCGAATTAGCCTTTACAAATGTGGAAAACGGAGTGCATCGGATGTAGTGTCAATGGTAGGCACAGATCCCGACGCATCTAAAAAAATAAAAAGTAGCCTGGGTATAGACCAAAAGCTCCCAATAAAATATACTCCAGAGGAAGCTTTGGCCCTTTACATTGATGGCGATTACACCAAAAACCCATATAAGCTTTTGCAATCTGGTACAAAAGCGCGAAATGCCAATATCTTCCCAACATATGATGTTTTGCGTTCCGCCAAGAAGATGTGTTATCCGGACTCCATTAAAATGGAAGAATGTTGGGCAGAAGTTTCCTTGCAAAAAATGCTGGACCACACAATAGCTAGAATTGTTGAAGCCCATCCCGATGCATTTAGCCGAATCTCAGTTGATGACGACAAATATAAAAATTTGAGTCTCATTTCTAAATGGGGTTGCGATGGTAGTTTGGGGCACGCAACCTATCGCCAAAGTTTTAGCAATTCGGACCTTAAAATGGCAGATGAGCATTTGTTTTTCATTTGTATTGTTCCGCTACAAGTGCAATTGGAAAGCTGCATACTTTGAAAAAATCTTCGCCCATCATCGACTCGGTATTGTAGACCTCTTAAAATAATGTTTGCCAAAGAGTCTACAGACTTGATCAGAGCAGAAATTGAGAATATAAAATCTCAAATACTGCAAATTGTGCCCACGCGATTAAGCAGATTTCAAGTTGAGCACAAATTGCAGCTTACGATGATCGATGGGAAAGTTTTTAACGTGATTGCAGAAACATCATAGGAAAAATGTGGCATTTGTAAGGCCACACCCAAAATGATGAACGATTATGATGCCATTAACAGCTTTCCAAGAGACGAGGACTTACTTGAATTCGGACTGTTGACCTTGCATTGTTGGATTCGTTGCTTTGAATGTATGTTACACATAGGTTATCGGCTACCGATCAAAAAGTGGCAGGTCCATAGTTCAGATAAGAGCACTGTCGATCAACGAAATGCAGCCATCGAAGACCGGTTCAGGGTCGAAATGGCAATATTGATAGACATTCCAATGCATGGTTCTTGCAACACTAATAGTGGTAATACGGCTTGAAAGTTGTTTGAAAGTTCCCAATTGTCTGCTCAAATAACCGGAGTCAGTCATGATCTAATGAAACGGCTTGGAGTCATTTTGCGCTGCATTGTCTCCGGATATTCAATAAACACCGACCGTTTTCGTACATACGCATTTGAAACCGCACAAATTTTTAAACGAGAATATTCATGGCTTTACGATATTTTCGGCTTAAGCATACTCGTAAAAATTCGCGGTTAAATACTATGGAGGCTATCATGAACTCGTTACTAGTTTCTTTGCATCCAGCTATAACAGGCCTTTGCGAAACATCGGTAAATAACTCCAGCAAAGCACTTTTGTTTGGGATGCCCAAAATCTCCTTTTGGATTTTCCTAACGAACCAGAAATATCGGATTCTAATTCGGAGAACTGACTTCTAGTTCTTTTTTTTTTATAAAATATATTTGGCAAAAAAAAGCAAGGAAAAAAAATCATTAAACAAATATATTGAAAAATAAAATTTTATTTTAAATTAAAAACAAGTAAAATCGTTGCAGTCGGACGCAACCGACTGCGGAATACTTTGATACCAGCAAAAGAATGGATGGTAAGGAGTCTGCTTGCAAAGGAGTGGGACGGGTGGTAAACATCGCCAGCTATCATGTTACCAAGTTTGGTGGCTCTAGCTCAAAATGTGTTAGAGATATAGCCGATTCCAATTTTATAAGGCGGGTGGCTGGGGTGGACGTGGCATCCAAAATTTTGATGCAGATCTTTGGTAGATGTTGCCTTCAATCTTTCTACCGAGTATGGGGGCTCTAGCTTAAAAACTATAAGAGATATCGAAATTTCCGATTTTAAATGGTGGGCGGCAGAGGTGGGTTTGGCATCCCATTTTTTGATGCAGATCTTTTGAAGATTTCACCATATACCTTCCTACCAAATTTGGTGACTGTAGTTCAAAATGTGGAAGATACACGCATAATAGTTTTAGCAACGGCGGGTTGTGGGGGCGGAAGGTGTGGGCTTGGAATTCAAATTTTGGATGCAGTTTGTTGGACACAAAATTTGGTGACTCTAGCCCAAAATATGCGAAAACTATAGGCGTTTCCAATTTCAAGTAGAAGGAGGGATGGGAACGGAATCAGGGGGCGTGGCATCCAAAATTTTGATGCATTTTTTTGGGCAAAGTCAATATCTTTCTTGACACAAAATTTGGTGGCTGTAGCCCAAAAAATGTGAAAACTATAGGCGTTTCCAATTTCAAGTAGAAGGGGGGATGGGGGCGGAAGGAGTGGGCGTGGAGTCCAAAATTTTGATGCATTTTTTTGGGGAACGTTAATATCTATCTTCACACAAAGTTTGGTGGCTCTAGCCCAAAAAATGTGAAAACTATAGGCGTCTCCAATTTCTTGGAGAAGGGGGGATGGGGGCGTGGCATAAAAGTTTTGATGGGGAACGTCAGTACCTAACTTGACACAAAATTTGGTGGCTCTAGCCCAAAAAATGTGAAAACTATAGGCGTTTCCAATTTCATGGAGAAGGGGGATGGGGGTGGTATCAGGGGGCGTGGCATCTAAAATTCTTATGAAGTTTTTTCAAGGACATGACAAGATATCTGCGTGCGAAATTTGGTAACTCTAGCTGTAAGAATGTGAGAAATATTTGGATTTATCGGTTTTCAGTTATCGAATTTATCGATTTCCCAGCCTCCTATTAGGCGTGGCACCCCAATCTTGACACCTTATCTGTCTCGCCTATAGACAAACATAATTACAAAGTTTCAAGTCTCTAGCTTTACGGGTGTCGAAAAAAAGTTGCGTTCATACAGACGGACAGACGGACACCATGACGGACATTGCACAAAACCAATATACTATGAGACCTTCGGTATCAAGGTATAAAAATTTACTTATTATCCTATGGATAGATTGTAAATAAAAAATTTAATAAAGAAAAAAAATTTTTCTTATTATAATTGTTATTGCTACCGAACTCTTTTCGAGTACAGACGTATCTTCGAACGCTTACTGAATTTGAAACAGTGTTGGTAAATAGCTCTTATTTTTGTTAGTTCGTTCGTGAACTACACAACACAAGTGTTACGTACTACAATCTGATTGGCAGGACAAGCCACGTGGATTTTCTTTGTATAAAAAACAAGTACACTCAGTCATAGAATATACAATTCTCTGATATTAAACAAGTGGCTGACTTAAAAGCGTCTGATGTAGCGTCTGGTAGCGCGTCACCATCAGTGTCATAGCAAGTCACATCCAAACGAAAAGAAAGGTCTCCGACCTTTCACAAAAAGAGAGTCTATAGAAACTCCTCTTCTACAATGTCGAAAAACCGAAACTGAAGATATGCTTTCGGAGCCTGAGAATTGGCCACAAAAGGCTAAAAGAACCTATGCATCAGCAGCAGCAAAAGTCAACTCCACTAAAATTTTTGCACTCTTGTCCGACTACGTTGACAATGTTAACCAAGCTAACTCGTCAAAAACCAACAAGGCTGTAGCACCTCCCGCACCGAAGCCGCCTCTCATCTTTATAACAGCTGTTGGCAATATAATGGAGGTGGAAGTATAAATTTGTTTTGAGCGGCAGCTACAGCTTTAAAGCTGGACGCGACGAACAGGTTAGTGTTATGGCAGCTATTGAGGCTACATACAGGAAATTAAGCGATATGCTTTTTAAAAATAAAGTCGAGTCTCACAGCTATCAGTTAAAACAAAATTCATTAAAAAAAACATTCGGAACCTACATCAAAGTACCCCCTTGACCACATTCGGAATGCTCTTAAAATAATTAACCTCACCGTTCGCCACATACCTAATACAAGGAATCGTGCAACTAAGGAGCCAATGGCAATGTTTTTTGTGGACTTAGAGCCTGCAAGTAACAACAAATCTATATTAGAGGTGAAAAAAAATTTTCCACGCAATCGTCACCATTGGCCCCCAAAGAAGTTCAATGATCTCATTCAATGTCTCATGTGCCAGGACTTTGGTCACACGCAACGATACTGCTACAAGCCTCACCGCTGCGTTAAGTGCAGCGGCTGTCACAAATCCCTTGACTGTACCAAACCACGAGAGGCACCATCTTAATGCGTCCACTGCGGAGACAGCCACACTGCTTCCAACAAATTCTACAGAAATTACAACATCACAGTACTACAACGATCTCAAGAAAAATTAAAGCACACTGCAAACAGTTTTCCAGCTATGCCCACTTTTACAAACAACCCGCAAAACATTACCCCTCTACAAACCAATAATAGCCATATTAGCTATGCTGATGTAGCAGGAGGCCAAGCCAACAATAATGCAACATTAAGTTACCAACCACACAAACAGAGTGAATCTGATGAGCCAATCATTGCCCAAATCCAATCCATAATTTCAATTGAAAGCCCAACTGGAGGCCTCACAATAGCATCAGCTTACGCTCCGCCTAGGCACCAATTATCCTCCCAAATGTTCACCCAAATTTTTAGAGACCTTGGTGCCAATTTTATAATTGGTGGTGATTTCAACTCGAAGAAGAATGGGGCTCCAGATTATGCAACCCGAAGGGATTAGCACTATTTGAAAGCGTGCAAACAACGCCGCTTACCGTACACTCGACTGGACAGCAAACTTACTGGCCAACAGTCTCCAGCAAGCAGCCTGATGTCATCGACTTTGCGTTGTCGCGTGGCTTAAACCCTTGCGTAATACAATGCGTGAACGATTTTGATCTTTTATCCGAACACTGTGCAGTGGTACTTCGGGTTAACTTATAAGTTAACACACACAGAGGCTCAACAAAGCTGCTAAAAAGGAATTTCAACAGTCAGGTATACAGGGCCACACTGGACACATTACTTGATCCTTCAATCACACTGGAATCTGGTGAGGATATCGAAGAAGCGGTCGAAACACTTACACGCAGCATACACGAAGCAGCCAATCTTTCCAATCCATACTCACCTAGCTCAAGTAGGCAACCTAGTCACAGAGATCGATACCTGCATTCCGAAGTAGTCTCGGCGCAACTGAGAAACAAACGTCGTCTCCGTAGAGTTTGGCAGCTTAGTCGAAACCTTAGCGAAAAGGCAGCTCTAATCCGTGCCAGCAAAGATCTGAAGACACTCCTGTATGATCTACGTAATGAAGGACTGGCCGACTACCTTTGTAACGCGCAACCAAACGGGATTAAACACAATCTCTGGAACGCCACCAAATAATTAAAAAGGCCCACCAGAAGAGTCCCGCCCATATTGAGCGCAGCTGGCAGTGGTGTCATTCAAACGAGGAGAAGGCATGCTTTTTTGCCCAACATTTGGAAAACACATTCACACCGTTTAACCTTTGCTGTGCCACGGATGCTGCTGCCACAGAATCTTTCCTTGAAGCACCCTGCCAAATGGCCTTGCCGATTCGCCCTACAGAAATAGTCGAGGTCCAGAGCATAGTAGCTAGTTTGAAAAACAAAGGTCCCGGATATGATGGTATCGACGCTACATCTATTAAGCTTTTACCCTCACGCGCCATTGCTTTTCTCACAGTCATCTACAATGGTATCTTTAGGCTTCACCACTTCCCTTCTCAATGGAAGTATGCGGAAATAATAATGATACCCAAGCCAGGGAAGCCTGAACAGGATCCTGCCTCTTACCGTCCCATCAGCTTACTGGCGACTCCGTCATAGATTTTCGAAAGAATATTACTAGTCAGACTACAGCCAGTCCTGGAAGACTGAAACCTCATCCCAGCCCACCAGTTTGGCCTTAGAAGTCAACATGGAACTCCTGAGCAATGCCATAGAGTAGTACACACGATTTTAAATTCATTTGAAAGGAAAAAATACTGCTCTGCTGCGTTTCTTGACGTGAAACAGGCCTTTGACCGTGCCTGGCATCCAGGACTACTTCACAAGCTCAAGCTTGTTCTCCCAATGCCATTTTTTCTGACGCTCAAATCGTACCTAAACAAGCGAAGTTTTTATTTCAGATGTGATGCATACGAGTCTGAAGTCCGTCAAATAAACTCAGGAGTACCCCAAGGAAGCGTTTTGGGACCAGTCCTTTACACGCTATACACTGCAGATCTTCCAGTACTAATCAGAAAAGACATGGCTATCGACACCTATGCGGACGACATAGCTTTTCTGGCCACATCAAGTGACCATACTGAAGCATCAGCCATTTTACAAGCACAGCTGTCTTGTCTTGAACCCTGGCTCAAAAGATGGAATATTGTGGTAAATGAAAACAAGTCGGCACATGTTATCTTTGCCACTCGTACAAAAACCTGCCCACCCAAATACCTTGGCTTAACCTTGGACAGGAGGCTAACATGGTCTGCCCACATAAAGAAAAAGAGAAAGCAGCTTACTTTGAAGCTCATACAAATGAAATGGCTCCTTGGACGAAGATCCCAGTTGGATATAAGGAGCAAGGTGCTGCTATACAAGTCCATTCTGAAACCGATATGGACCTATGGGATTCAGCTGTGGGGTACAGCCTTAACCTGAAATATTGAGATCCTGCAGAGGTTTCAAAGTATAGCTCTTCGTAGTCTGGTCAATGCACCCTTCTACGTTAAAAATCTGCTGATACACAGGGACCTCGGAATTCCTACTGTCTCCGAAGAAGTGACCTGTTTCAGCCAAAAACATCTAGACAGACTGGAGGCACATTGCGACCACTTATCAATTAACCTACTAGATAACAGCACACAACTTCGCCGACTTAAAAGGCATCATCCACTTGATCTGCCCTTTAGGCCGCCCATAGAGTGGTAGTGCAACGTTAAGACTGATAAACATTTTCCATAAATAACAATTTCCTGTAAATGTATCATTAAACAAGTAAAAACCTTGCAGTCGGACGCAACCGACTGCGGAATACTTTGATACCAGTAAAAGAACGGTTCTTAAGGGGGAATGCAGGGGCGAAGGGAGTGGGCCATGTGGTAAACATCGCCAGCTATCATGTTACCAAATTTGGTGACTTTAGCTCAAAAACTGTGGAAGATAACTTAACTCCCAAATATAAAAGGTGGGCGGCAGAGGTATGCGTGGCATCCAAATTTATGAATCAAATGTTTTTAACTGTCACCATTTATATTCATAAAAGGTTTGGTGGCTCTAGCTCAAAAACTGTTAGAGATATAGCCGATTCTGATTTTATAAGGCGGGTGGCTTGGGTGGACGTGGCATCCAAAATTTTGATGCAGATCTTTGGGGGCTCTAGCTTAAAAACTGCAATCGAAATTTCCGACTTTAAATGGTGGGCGGCAGAGGAGGGCGTGGCATCCAAATTTTTAATGCAGACCTTTTGTAGATGTCACCATATATCCTCCTACCAAATTTGGTGACTCTAGCTCGAAAAATGTGAAAACTATAGGCGTTTCCAATTTCAAGTAGAAGGGGGGATGGGGGCGGAAGGAGTGGGCGTGGAGTCCAAAATTTTGATGCATTTTTTTGGGGAACGTTAATATCTATCTTCACACAAAGTTTGGTGGCTCTAGCCCAAAAAATGTGAAAACTATAGGCGTCTCCAATTTCTTGGAGAAGGGGGATGGGGGCGTGGCATAAAAGTTTTGATGGGGAACGTCAGTACCTAACTTGACACAAAATTTGGTGGCTCTAGCCCAAAAAATGTGAAAACTATAGGCGTTTCCAATTTCATGGAGAAGGGGGATGGGGGTGGTATCAGGGGGCGTGGCATCTAAAATTCTTATGAAGTTTTTTCAAGGACATGACAAGCTATCTGCGTGCGAAATTTGGTAACTCTAGCTGTAAGAATGTGAGAAATATTTGGATTTATCGGTTTTCAGTTATCGAATTTATCGATTTCCCAGCCTCCTATTAGGCGTGGCACCCCAATCTTGACACCTTATCTGTCTCGCCTATAGACAAACATAATTACAAAGTTTCAAGTCTCTAGCTTTACGGGTGTCGAAAAAAGTTGCGTTCATACAGACGGACAGACGGACACGATGACGGACATTGCACAAAACCAATATACTATGAGACCTTCGGTATCAAGGTATAAAATTTACTTATTATCCTATGGATAGATTGTAAATAAAAATTTAATAAAGAAAAAAATTTTTCTTATTATAATTGTTATTGCTACCGAACTCTTTTCGAGTACAGACGTATCTTCGAACGCTTACTGAATTTGAAACAGTGTTGGTAAATAGCTCTTATTTTTGTTAGTTCGTTCGTGAACTACACAACACAAGTGTTACGTACTACAATCTGATTGGCAGGACAAGCCACGTGGATTTTCTCTTTGTATAAAAAACAAGTACACACAGTCATAGAATATACAATTCTCTGATATTAAACAAGTGGCTGACTTAAAAGCGTCTGATGTAGCGTCTGGTAGCGCGTCACCATCAGTGTCATAGCAAGTCACATCCAAACGAAAAGAAAGGTCTCCGACCTTTCACAAAAAGAGAGTCTATAGAAACTCCTCTTCTACAATGTCGAAAAACCGAAACTGAAGATATGCTTTCGGAGCCTGAGAATTGGCCACAAAAGGCTAAAAGAACCTATGCATCAGCAGCAGCAAAAGTCAACTCCACTAACAGTTTTGCACTCTTGTCCGACTACGTTGACAATGTTAACCAAGCTAACTCGTCAAAAACCAACAAGGCTGTAGCACCTCCCGCACCGAAGCCGCCTCTAATCTTTATAACAGCTGTTGGCAATATAATGGAGATGGAAGAGTCTTGCAATAAAGTTGTTTTGAGCGGCAGCTACAGCTTTAAAGCTGGACGGCGACGGTCTGGTTCGTGTTATGGCCGCTGATGAGGATACATACAGGAAATTAAGCGATATGCTTTTTAAAAATAAAGTCGAGTCTCACAGCTATCAGCTAAAACAATAAAGAGCGTATAGAGCTGTCATTCGGAACCTACATCACAGTACCCCCCTTGACCACATTCGGAATGCTCTTAAAAAAATTGACCACACCATTCGCCACATAGCTAATACCAGGAATCGTGCAACTAAGGAGCCAATGGCAGTGTTTTTTGTGGACTTAGAGCCTGCAAGTAACATCAAATCTATATTTGAAGTGAAAAAACTATGCAACGCAATCGTCACCATTGACCTCCCAAAGAAGATCAATGATCTCATGTCACAGGTGCCAGGACTTTGGTCACACGCAACGATACTGCTACAAGCCTAACCACTGCGATAAGTCCAGCGGCTTTCAAAAATCCCCTGAGAGTACCAAACCACGAGAGGCACCACCTAAATGCGTCCACTGCGGAGACAGCCACACTGCCTCCTACAAATTCTGCAGAATTTACAAAATCACAGTGCAACAACGATCTCAAGAAAAATTAAAGCACACTACAAACAGTTTTCCAGCTAAGCCCACTTTTACTAACAACCCGCAAAACATTACCCCTCACAAACCAATAATAGCCATATTAGCTATGCTGATGTAGCAGGAGGCCAAGCCAACAATAATGCTACATTTAGTTACCCACCACACAAACAGAGTGAGTCTGATAAGCCAATCATTGCCCAAATTCAATCCATGATGCAGCTAATGCAAGCACAGTTTGCTCAGATGATGCGAATGATGAGCACTAATCTTTCATCATTATGCAAATAGGTTTGAAGATGGTTTTATGGAATGCTGAGGGTCTATGCAAAAGTAGGCCTGAGGTCGAAATGTACATAAAAACAAACAACATTGACGTTATGCTCATATCCGAATCTCACTTCACTGATAGATCTTTCTTCAAAATTAACGGATACAACCTTATTCATGCAAGCCATCCGAGTGGCAATGCTCGAAGTGGTGCAGCATTACTTGTGAGACTCAATATTGCATTTTCCGAGCGCGCTCCCATACTGGTGGCCTGGTTTTAAGCAGCCGTAATTTCAATTAAAAGCCCAACTGGAAGTCTAACAATAGCATCAGCCAACAATCCGCCTAGGCACCAAGTAAGCTTCCTAATGTTCACTCAAATTTTTAGAGACCTTGGTGCCAGGTTTATAATTTGTGGTGATTTCAACTCGAAGAATACCTGGTGGGGCTCCAGATTATGCAATCCGAAGGGAGTAGCACTATTTCCAAGCGTGCAACAGACTTCAGCAAGCAGCCTGATGTCATCGACTTTGCGTTGTCGCGTGGCTTAAACCCTTGCGTAATACAATGCGTGAACGATTTCGATCTGTTATCCGATCACTGTGCAGTGGTACTTCGGGTTAACTTATCAGTTAACACACACAGACGCTCAACAAAGCTGCTAAAAAGGAATTTCAACAGTCAGGTATACAGGGCCACACTGGACACATTACTTGATCCTTCAATCACACTGGAATCTGGAATCACTCACACGCAGCATACACGAAGCAGCCAATCTTTCCAATCCATACTCACCTAGCTCAAGTAGGCAACCTAGTCACAGAGATCGATACCTGCATTCCGAAGTAGTCTCGGCGCAACTGAGAAACAAACGTCGTCTCCGTAGAGCTTTGATGCTCTTAACCGTGCCAGCAAAGATCTGAAGACACTCCTGTATGATCTACGTAATGAAGGACTGGCAGAATACCTTCGTAACGCTCAACCAAACGGGATTGAACACAATCTCTGGAACGCCATCAAATATTAAAAAAGGCGCACCAGAAGTGTCCCGCCCACATTGAGCGCATCTGGTCTGTGGTGCCGATCAAACGAGGAGAAGGCATGCTTTTTTGCCCAACATTTGGAAAGAACATTCACACCGTTCAACCTATGTTCTGCCACGGATGCTGCTGCCACAGAATCTTTCCTTGATGCACCCTGCCAAATGGCATTGCCGATCCGCCCAACAGATATAGACGAGGTCCAGAGCATAGTAGCTAGTTTGAAAAACAAAAGTCCCGGATATAATGGTATCGACGCTACATCTATTAAGCTTTTACCCTCACGCGCCATTGCTTTTCTCACAGTAATCTACAATTGTATCTTTAGGCTTCACAACTTCCCTTCTCAATGGAAGTATGCAGAAATAATAATGATACCCAAGCCAGGGAAGCCTGAAAAGGATCCTGCCTCTTACCGTCCCATCAGCTTACTGGCGACTCTGTCTAAGATTTTCGAAAGAATATTACTAGTCAGACTACAGCCAGTCCTGGAAGACTGAAACCTCATCCCAGCCCACCAGTTTGGCTTTAAAAGACAACATGGAACTCCTGAGCAATGCCATAGAGTGGTACACACGATTTTAAATTCATTTGAAAGGAAGAAATACTGCTCTGCTACGTTTCTTGACGTGAAACAGGCCTTTGACCGTGCCTGGCATCCAGGACTACTTCAAAAGCTCAAGCTTGTTCTCCCAATGCCATTTTTTCTGACGTTCAAATCGTACCTAAACAAGCGAAGTTTTTATTTCAGATGTGATGCATACGAGTCTGAAGTCTGTCAAATAAACTCAGGAGTACCCCAAGGAAGCGTTTTGGGACCAGTCCTTTACACGCTATACACTGCAGATCTTCCAGTACTAATCAGAAAAGACATGGCTATCGCCACCTATGCGGACGACATAGCTTTTCTGGCCACATCAAGTGACCATACTGAAGCATCAGCCATTTTACAAGCACAGCTGTCTTGTCTTGAACCCTGGCTCAAAAGATGGAATATTGTGGTAAATGAAAACAAGTCGGCACATGTTATCTTTGCCACTCGTACAAAAACCTGCCCACCAGTCAATCTAAATGGCCCACAGTCAAATACCTTGGCTTAACCTTGGACAGGAGGCTAACATGGTCTGCCCACATAAAGAAAAAGAGAAAGCAGCTTACTTTGAAGCTCATACAAATGAAATGGCTCCTTGGACGAAGATCACAGTTGGACATAAGGAACAAATTGCTGCTATACAAGCCCATTCTGAAACCGATATGGACCTATGGGATTCAGCTATGGGGTACAGCCTTAACTTCAAATATTGAGAACCTGCAGAGGTTTCAAAGTATAGCTCTTCGTAGTCTGGTCAATGCACCCTTCTACGTTAAAAACCTGCTGATACACAGGAACCTCGGAATTCCTACTGTCTCCGAAGAAGTGACCTGTTTCAGCCAAAAACATCTAGACAGACTGGAGGCACATTGCAACCACTTATCAATTAACCTACTAGATAACAGCACACAACTTCGCCGACTTAAAAGGCATCATCCACTTGATCTGCCCTTTAGGCCGCCCATAGAGTGGTAGTGCAACGTTAAGACTGATAAACATTCCCCACAAATAACAATTTCCTGTAAATGTATCATTAAACAAGTAAAAACGTTGCAGTCGGACGCAACCGACTGCGGAATACTTTGATACCAGTAAAAGAACGGTTCTTAAGGGGGAATGCAGGGGCGAAGGGAGTGGGCCATGTGGTAAACATCGCCAGCTATCATGTTACCAAATTTGGTGACTTTTGCTCAAAAGCTGTGGAAGATAACTTAACTCCCAAATATAAAAGGTGGGCGGCAGAGGTAGGCGTGGCATCCAAATTTATGAATCAAATGTTTTTAACTGTCACCATCCATATTCATAAAAGGTTTGGTGGCTCTAGCTCAAAAACTGTTAGAGATATAGCCGATTCTGATTTTATAAGGCGGGTGGCTTGGGTGGACGTGGCATCCAAAATTTTGATGCAGATCTTTGGTAGATGTTGCCATCTAACTTTTTACCGAATTTACGGGCTCTAGCTTAAAAACTGCAAGAGATATCGAAATTTCCGACTTTAAATGGTGGGCGGCAGAGGTGGGCGTGGCATCCAAATTTTTAATGCAGACCTTTTGTAGATGTCACCATATATCCTCCTACCAAATTTGGTGACTCTAGCTCGAAAAATGTGAAAGCTATAGGCGTTTCCAATTTCAAGTAGAAGGGGGGATGGGGGCGGAAGGAGTGGGTGTGGAATCCAAAATTTTGATGCATTTTTTTGGGGAACGTTAATATCTATCTTCACACAAAGTTTGGTGGCTCTAGCCCAAAATATGTGAAAACTATAGGCGTCTCCAATTTCTTGGAGAAGGGGGATGGGGGCGTGGCATAAAAGTTTTGATGGGGAACGTCAGTACCTAACTTGACACAAAATTTGGTGGCTCTAGCCCAAAAAATGTAAAAACTATAGGCGTTTCCAATTTCATGGAGAAGGGGGATGGGGGCGGTATCAGGGGGCGTGGCATCTAAAATTCTTATGAAGTTTTTTCAAGGACATGACAAGCTATCTGCGTGCGAAATTTGGTAACTCTAGCTGTAAGAATGTGAGAAATATTTGGATTTATCGGTTTTCAGTTATCGAATTTATCGATTTCCCAGCCTCCTATTAGGCGTGGCACCCCAATCTTGACACCTTATCTGTCTCGCCTATAGACAAACATAATTACAAAGTTTCAAGTCTCTAGCTTTACGGGTGTCGAAAAAAGTTGCGTTCATACAGACGGACAGACGGACACCATGACGGACATTGCACAAAACCAATATACTATGAGACCTTCGGTATCAAGGTATAAAAATTTACTTATTATCCTATGGATAGATTGTAAATAAAAAATTTAATAAAGAAAAAAAAATTTTTCTTATTATAATTGTTATTGCTACCGAACTCTTTTCGAGTACAGACGTATCTTCGAACGCTTACTGAATTTGAAACAGTGTTGGTAAATAGCTCTTATTTTTGTTAGTTCGTTCGTGAACTACACAACACAAGTGTTACGTACTACAATCTGATTGGCAGGACAAGCCACGTGGATTTTCTTTGTATAAAAAACAAGTACACACAGTCATAGAATATACAATTCTCTGATATTAAACAAGTGGCTGACTTAAAAGCGTCTGATGTAGCGTCTGGTAGCGCGTCACCATCAGTGTCATAGCAAGTCACATCCAAACGAAAAGAAAGGTCTCCGACCTTTCACAAAAAGAGAGTCTGTAGGAACTCCTCTTCTACAATGTCGGAAACCGAAACTGAAGATATGATATCGGAGCCTGAGAATTGGCCACAAAAGGCTAAAAGAACCTATGCATCAGCAGCAGCAAAAGTCAACTCCACTAACAGTTTTGCTCTCTTGTCCGACTACGTTGACAATGTTAACCAAGCTAACTCGTCACCGAAGCCGCCTCTAATCTTTATAACAGCTGTTGGCAATATAATGGAGATGGAAGAGTCTTTCAATAAAGTTGTTTTGAGCGGCAGCTACAGCTTTAAAGCTGGACGCGACGGTCAGGTTCGTGTTATGGCTGCTGATGAGGCAACATACAGGAAATTAAGCGATATGCTTTTTAAAAATAAAGTCGAGTTTCACAGCTATCAGCTAAAACAACAAAGAGCGTATAGAGCTGTCATTCGGAACCTACATCACAATACCCCCTTGACTACATTCGGAACCCTATTAAAAAAATTGACCACACCATTCGCCACATAGCTAATACCAGGAATCGTGCAACTAAGGAGCCAATGGCAGTGTTTTTTGTGGACTTAGAGCCTGCTAGTAAAATCAAATCTATATTTGAGGTGAAAAATCTATGCAACGAAATCGTCACCATTGAGCTCCCAAAGAAGATCAATGATCTCATTCAATGTCACAGGTGCCAGGACTTTGGTCACACGCAACGATACTGCTACAAGCCTAACCACTGCGTTAAGTGCAGCGGCTTTCACAAATCCCCTGACTGTACCAAACCACGAGAGGCACCACCTAAATGCGTCCACTGCGGAGACAGCCACACTGCCTCCTACAAATTCTGCAGAATTTACAAAATCACAGTGCAACAACGATCTCAAGAAAAATTAAAGCACACTGCAAACAGTTTTCCAGCTAAGCCCACTTTTACAAACAACCCGCAAAACATTACCCCTCTACAAACCAATAATAGAAATATAAGCTATGCTGATGTAGCAGGAGGCCAAGCCAACAATAATGCAACATTTACTTACCCACCACACAAACAGAGTGAGTCTGATAAGCCAATCATTGCCCAAATTCAATCCATGATGCAGCTAATGCGAGCACAGTTTGCTCAGATGACGCAAATGATGAGAACTATTCTTTCATCATTATGCAAAAAGGTTTAAAGATGGTTTAATGGAATGCTGAGGGTCTATGCAAAAGTAGGCCTGAGGTCGAAATGTACATTATATGAAACAACATTGACGTTATGCTCATATCCCAATCTCACTTCACTGACAGATCTTTCTTCAAAAATTAACGGATACAGCATTACTTGTGAGACACAATATTGCATTTTCCGAACGCGCTCACATACTGGTGGCCTGGTTCCAAGCAGCCGTAATTTCAATTGAAAGCCCAACTGGAAGCCTCACAATAGCATCAGCCCACTCTCCGTAAGCTTCCTAATGTTCACTCAAATTTTTAGAGACCTTGGTGCCAGTTTTATAATTGGTGGTTATTTCAACTCGAAGAATACATGTTGAGGGTCCAGATTATGCAATCCGAAGGGAGTAGCACTATTTGCAAGCGTGCAACAGACTTCAACAAGCAGCCTGATGTCATCGACTTTGCGTTGTCGCGTGGCTTAAACCCTTGCGTAATACAATGCGTGAACTATTTCGATCTGTTATCCGATCACTGTGCAGTGGTACTTCGGGTTAACTTATCAGTTAACACACACAGACGCCCAACAAAGCTGCTGAAATGGAATTTCAACAGTCAGGTATACAGGGCCACACTGGACACATTACTTGATCCTTCAATCACACTGGAATCTGGTGAGGATATCGAAGAAGCGGTCGAAACACTCACACGCAGCATACACGAAGCAGCCAATCTTTCCAATCCATACTCACCTAGCTTAAGTAGGCAACCTAGTCACAGAGATCGATACCTGCCTCCCGAAGTAGTCTCGGCGCAACTGAGAAACAAACGTCGTCTCCGTAAAGTTTGGCAGCTTAGTCGAAACCCTCGCGACAAGGCAGCTCTTTACCGTGCCAGCAAAGATCTGAAGACACTCCTGTATGATCTACGTAATGAAGGACTGGCCGACTACCTTTGTAACGCGCAATCAAACGGGATTGAAAACAATCTCTGGAACGCCACCAAATATTTAAAAAGGCTCACCAGAAGAGTCCCGCCCACATTGAGCGCATCTGGTCTGTGGTGCCGATCAAACGAGGAGAAGGCATGCTTTTTTGCCCAACATTTGAAAAAACATTCACACCGTTCAACCTATGCTCTGCCACGGATGCTGCTGCCACTGAATCTTTCCGTGATGCACCCTGCCAAATGGCCTTGCCGATCCGCCCAACAGATATAGTGTAGTATACACATATATCGAGGGTAAACTGTACTCAAAGTACTTCAAATATATTGAACAGCAACACTTTGTTGCTGCATATAAACATAACGTAAACATATGCACAAGAACGACACTTTGTTGTTACATAAACATCCAGCACATTTCAAGTGGCTGGTAATATGATCGCACGAGAATGCAGCGGGCACAATCAAAGCCGGCCTGTGCAGCCAGCACCGGCCCCGTCTGGCGTATCAAGCCAGACCGCGGATAAGCGAACCGATAGCGTTTCCGAGAACGCATAATTGTTTTACCTTTGCACTGCGTTGCATAATTTTTTTGATTGCACTACGAAGCATATATTTGATGTTTAAAAAAAAAAAATATTTGTAAAATCGCGCGGAACCATTTCCGCCCGATTAGCAGCATAGCCCGTAAAGCTATGCGAACCATTTCCTACCTAATGGTTGTAAAATAAAAAAATAAAGAATTATATGAAAAACTGTTACCCATATGTGGGACAATAGAATAAGTAAAACAGATGAAATCTATGTTATAAATTTTGAGCAAAATATAAAAGAAATCAACACACCCAAAATGGGTCTCATAGACACTAAATCAGTAGACTCAACAGCTAATGTAATAAATAAAGTTGAAGTCGAACAGATCGATTTGCGTTTAATTAACGTACTACTCATTGTTATTACTATTGTAATAGTAACAAACTTATTTTTCAACATACCATATACAAACAGCATAATAAATGCTTAAAAAAAAATATCTTAGTAAAGCAAACGATCTGGACAAAATATAAAAAAAATAAAATGAAAATATACTGAATAATAGTAAGAAATAATGAATTTGTAAAAGAAAAGAAATCAATATAAAAATAAATTTCGTTAGCACATGACAAAAAAAAAATAAAAAGGAAAGGACAAATTATTGTCGAGCTAAAATTATTAGCTAGGTATATTCCGTTTTTAGAGCTAGTAACAAATACAAAACCAGCACATCCAAAGTTAATTCAAATCCTAAAGTGGATTAAAAACAACGCAATAGTACGCAAGCACATATATGATCAAATTAAAAGAATCATTATCTTGCAATATAAAAGGATGCTGAGAAACAACGTAAAAATGCCTAAAACCATTCACGAATTATTCGTAGATCAGATCATCAAAGCAGAACCACTGAGTTCAGAAAGCGATGACTCTGACGAATAATAGTGAACAATTAAATATATGTTCAATAAATGGAATGGAGCAACATCTTCACATTCTTTAAAGAACAACGATCTGAATTTAACAAATCTTACAAGTGCCTCAATAAGAGTGCACCAATTTCAGACGAAACAAAATTAAGGCATTTCAATATCTTAATAGATACTTTCAATCGTTGTCAACAACTAGTATGCGAAAACGCATTAAAACTAAACCAAATTCATTTACAGCAAACAATCGATTTTTTATCTGCATTAAAAGAACAGATAAAATACATTTCCATTAGACACAAAATAGAAACCCATTTGCCTAATTCATTAGACAAACCAGCGTCATTCGACGAAAAAACACTTTTAATGCCAACAAACACTTTAGAACCAAAAATTGAAAACTCAAACACACAACAAAATAGCTCCACAATGACTCAAACAACGATTGAGTTTATTAAAACAGCCTCCTCCATACTATCAGTGTATGATGGAAAAGCTGAAAACCTACAGAGTTTTATAGACGCATTGAATCTAGTAGATTCTTTAAAAGGCGAACATGAAACAACGGCAATAAGCCTTATTAAAACAAAACTGAAGGGACACGCGAGAAATTTGATTAGCAATGAAAACACTATTTCTCAAATCATCGCAAAATTAACAAAAACAGTAAAAGGAGAATCGGTTGAAGTATTATCAGCCAAACTCCTGAATCTACAACAGAAAAGTAAAACTGCCAACACTTATACACAAGAAGTTGAGCAACTTACAAGGGCTTTAGAAGGTGCATATATTAATGATGGTTTAACATCAGATATGGCCACCAAATACAGCACAAATTTAGCTGTCAAAGCCATGACTAAGAATTGCGCTATTGATAGAGTAAAACTCATCATGCAAGCTGGCACATTCAACAATATGAATGATGCCATTTCAAAATTTGTCGACAGTTGCACCGAAGCAACTGGAAACACCAACACTGTCCTATACTACCAAAATTACTCTCAACGTGGCGGAAGCCGCGGCAGAGGTAATTACAGGGGCCGACCTCATAACAGAGGCGGCTTCAGAAATAACAACAATAACGGCAACCGATACAATTATGGTAGAGGTAATTCTCGAGGCGGCTCGTACAGAGGCGACCAAAATAGAAGCCGTGGACAGCAAAAGTTGGTCCGAGTTACACAAAGTAACTCGGAAAACCAACCAGCCCCCTTGAGCAACCAACAGTAAAAATACTGAATATAAATCTTAGTCTCAGTAGCATCATTAAAATTAAATTATTAATAGATACAGGAGCAAATGTCTCAATATTAAAAAATAACAATTTAGACTCACATATAAATCAAAACTATAAAACTAATGTAACAGGAATTGGACAGGGAATAATCCAATCAATTGGACAGTCACCAATTGACCTACTTTTCGATTACTTCGTAATCCGCCACGAATTCCAAATAGTTCATAATGAATTTCCCATACCATGCGATGGAATTCTTGGACTAGATTTCATTAGAAAACACTATTGCATATTAGATTACCAAAATGATGAATTCATCATGAAACCACAGTCACTAAATTATCACATACATGTACCACTATTACACAATGATATTGATAATTCAATATTATTGCCAACAAGATCAGAAGTAAAGAGACAAATCATGCTTCGGACTACTGTATTAATACCAAACCAGGAAATACATCCTGGGGTTATAATAGCGAACAGTATTGTTGAAAGTAATAGTGCAATAGTCCGTATTTTAAATACAACAGATAAAAATATAAAAATTCAAAACCCCAAAATTACATTCGAGTCAATAGAAGATTACGAAATTCAAACTAAAGAAAATTCAAAAAATATAACTAACAAAGTGATAGACAAATTGACATTCCCAGACCAATTCAAAGTAAGGTTAACTGATCTATGTACCAAATACAGTGACATATTTGGTCTAGAAACAGAACCAATATCATGTAATAACTTCTATAAACAAAAATTGAGATTAGCAGATAAAACACCCGTTTATATAAAAAATTATAGAAATGCTGAAACCGAAAAACCGGAAATAAACAGACAGGTCGAAAAGTTAATAAAAGATGGTATAGTTGAGCCATCAATTTCTGAATATAATAGCCCACTTCTCTTGGTACCCAAGAAATCTCTCCCAAACTCAAAGGAGAAAAAATGGCGTTTAGTAGTTGATTATCGCCAAATAAATAAAAAACTTTTGGCAGATAAATACCCACTGCCAAGAATAGAAGAAATCTTAGACCAGTTAGGACGAGCACAATATTTTTCATGTCTCGATCTCATGTCAGGATTTCACCAAATAGAACTAGATGAGAAATCTAGAAATATAACATCATTTTCAACGAACTCCGGTTCTTATCGCTTCACGCGATTACCATATGGTCTTAAGATAGCACCAAATTCATTTATGCGAATGATGACACTCGCATTTTCTGGCCTTGAGCCATCCCAAGCATTTCTCTACATGGATGACTTAGTTGTCATTGGCTGTTCAGTACAACACATGTTTAAAAATTTGTCAGATATTTTTGACCTGTGTAGAAAACACAACCTAAAACTAAATTCAGAGAAATGTTCCTTTTTCATGCACGAGGTTACATTTCTTGGGCATAAGTGCACAGACCATGGCATCCTCCCTGATGACAAAAAATATGATGTTATTAAAAACTATCCAACCCCTACTGATGCGGATAGCGCACGACGTTTCGTCGCGTTCTGTAATTATTACAGAAGATTTATTCATAACTTCGCACAACATTCACGTCATTTAACCAGATTGTGCAGAAAAAATGTCCAATTCGAATGGACAAAAGGATGCATCTTTAAATACTTTAAAAAGGCATTAATGAAGCCTACATTGTTGCAATACCCTGATTTCAGCAAAGAATTTTGCATAACCACAGATGCAAGTAAACATGCATGTGGTGCCGTACTAACTCAAGAGTACAACGGTATGCAATTGCCAATTGCATACGCTTCTCGAGCTTTCACACAAGGAGAAAGCAACAAATCAACTACAGAGCAGGAATTAGCTGCTATTCACTGGGCAATAAAACACTTTAGACCATATGTTTATGGCAGGCATTTCTTAGTTAAAACAGACCATAGACCACTAACATTCTTATTTGCAATGAAAAATCCGACATCTAAATTAACAAGAATGAGACTAGATTTAGAAGAATATCAGTTCACAGTAGAATATCTCAAGGGGAAAGATAATCACATAGCAGACGCATTATCAAGAATAACCATAGAATCATTGATTGAATTAAATAGGAACATATTGATGGTCCAAACGAGATCATCAAAACGACAGAAAAACATCTGCGCAGATGAAGAAACTATATTGCAAAAGAAAGAAAAAGAGCCCAATGTCTATGAAGTCATTAGCAATAATGACGCAAAGAAATTTGTGAAAATACAATTCGGTAAAAATAATTGTTTGCTAAAAAAGGGAAAACGAATTATTTCACAATTTCCAGTTAATGATTTGTACTCTAATGAAAAATTAGATTTAGGTCAATTTTTTCAAAGGCTTAATTCAGAAGCCGGATTACATAAAATCGTTAACTTACAGATGTCACCAAGTGAACAAATTTTAAAATTTGTATCACTCAATGAATTTAAAAATATGGGCAATAAATATTTAAACAAAATAAAAGTAGCGCTACTAAACACAGTAACACAAATAGACAAAAATGACGAAGGTCAAATAAAAGCAATACTGTCGAAATATCATGATGATCCTATAGAAGGAGGCCATACAGGAATTACGCGTACCCTGTTAAAAATAAAGAAATACTATTATTGGCCTCAAATGACCAAAACAATAACAAAGTATGTAAAAACTTGTATAAAATGTCAACAAGCAAAAACTACAACACATACGAAAGCACCAATGACTATTACAAATACCCCAAGTTCAGCATTTGATATTGTCTTAATAGATACTATTGGTCCATTACCTCGTACAGAGAATGGAAATGAGTACGCTATAACAATAATATGTGATCTCACCAAATATCTAGTTACAATACCAGTAACAGACAAAAGTGCGAAAACAGTAGCTAAAGGTATATTTGAATTTTTTGTATTAAAGTACGGTCCAATGAAGACGTTCATAACGGACATGGGTACTGAATACAAAAATTCCCTTATTAATGACTTGTGCAAGTATATGAAAATAAATAATATACATTCAACTGCACACCACCACCAGACTTTAGGAACAATTGAAAGAAGTCATCGAACTTTTAATGAATTTATTCGATCGTATATCTCGATTGACAAAGATGATTGGGACACATGGTTGAATTATTTCACCTATTGTTTCAATACAACCCCATCAACAGTACACGAATACTGCCCATACGAACTCGTCTACGGTAGATTACCTAGACAGTTCACAGAATTTAATATAGATAATATTGACCCTATATATAATTTAGATGACTACGCTAAAGAATTTAAGTTTAGATTAGAAACAGCTTATAAAAGAGCAAAAATATTAATAGACTTAGAAAAACAAAAACGAAAAATAGAATATGACAAACAACTAAATGACATAAGTTTAGAAATAGGATCTTTAGTACTACAAAAAAATGAGACAGCTCATAAATTAGAAAGTAAATATTTAGGACCATTTAAAGTAATAAACATAGAAGATAGAAACAACGTGGTAAAGAAGACGGGGAAGAAAAACATCAAATAGTACATAAAAACAGACTAAAATTATTTAGAACAGATTAGCTCGAGCATAATCTTATAAATTGTCGGTCTGATCAACCACAATATAATAAAAACATTTTAAACAAAATAATAAAACAAAAAAAAAAAAAAAAAAAATATAATTATAATAATAAAAATAATAATAATACTAAATAGAAATATAATACTTAAAATAACTTCATAGAATATTACGTTATTTTAAAAAAGGAGGGAGATGTAGTATACACATATATCGAGGGTAAACTGTACTCAAAGTACTTCAAATATATTGAACAGCAACACTTTGTTGCTGCATATAAACATAACGTAAACATATGCCAAAGAACGACACTTTGTTGTTACATAAACATCCAGCACATTTCAAGTGGCTGGTAATATGATCGCACGAGAATGCAGCGGGCACAATCAAAGCCGCGTCAGCATTCTCACGCTTTGACCGCTCGTGATATATATATGTACATTACCCGCTCTCCGACAAATATACATAATACATAATATACTTTAAGGTTTGGAAACGGACTGGGTCCGAAAAAAAGAACATTCAATAATCCATAGTCAAACGGCACAGACGTGCCAAAATGTGTTCCCTTATTTGACAAATACCACAATAGACGAGGTCCAGAGCATAGTGGCTAGTTTGAAGACAAAGGTCCCGGATATGATGGTATCGACGCTACATCTATTAAGCTTTTACCCTCACGCGCCATTGCTTTTCTCACAGTCATCTACAATGGTATCTTTAGGCATCACCACTTCCCTTCTCAATGGAAGTATGGGGAAATAATAATGATACCCAAGCCAGGGAAGCCTGAACAGGATCCTGCCTCTTACCGTCCCATCAGCTTACTGGCGACTCTGTCTAAGATTTTCGAAAGAATATTACTAGTCAGACTACAGCCAGTCCTGGAAGACTGAAACCTCATCCCAGCCCACCAGTTTGGCTTTAAAAGACAATATGGAACTCCTGAGCGATGCCATAGAGTGGTACACACGATTTTAAATTCATTTGAAAGGAAGAAATACTGCTCTGCCGCGTTTCTTGACGTGAAACAGGCCTTTGACCGTGCCTGGCATCCAGGACTACTTCACAAGCTCAAGCTTGTTCTCCCAATGCCATTTTTTCTGACGCTCAAATCGTACCTAAACAAGCGAAGTTTTTATTTCAGATGTGATGCATACGAGTCTGAAGTCCGTCAAATAAACTCAGGAGTACCCCAAGGAAGCGTTTTGGGACCAGTCCTTTACACGCTATACACTGCAGATCTTCCAGTACTAATCAGAGACGACATGGCTATCGACACCTATGCGGACGACATAGCTTTTCTGGCCACATCAAGTGACCATACTGAAGCATCAGCCATTTAACAAGCACAGCTGTCTTGTCTTGAACCCTGGCTCAAAAGATGGAATATTGTGGTAAATGAAAACAAGTCGGCACATGTTATCTTTGCCACTCGTACAAAAACCAGCCCACCAGTCAATCTTAATGGCTCTACCCTGCCGTTCGAACCCACAGTCAAATACCTTGGCTTAACCTTGGACAGGAGGCTAACATGGTCTGCCCACATAAAGAAAAAGAGAAAGCAGCTTACTTTGAAGCTCAGACAAATGAAATGGCGCCTTGGACGAAGATCCCAGTTGGACATAAGGAACAAATTGCTGCTATACAAGTCCATTCTGAAACCGATATGGACCTATGGGATTCAGCTATGGGGTACAGCCTTAACTTCAAATATTGAGAACCTGCAGAGGTTTCAAAGTATAGCTCTTCGTAGTCTGGTCAATGCACCCTTCTACGTTAAAAATCTGCTGATACACAGGGACCTCGGAATTCCTACTGTCTCCGAAGAAGTGACCTGTTTCAGCCAAACACATCTAGACAGACTGGAGGCACATTGCAACCACTTATCAATTAACCTACTAAATAACAGCACACAACTTCGCCGACTTAAAAGGCATCATCTACTTGATCTGTAACAGGCAGAAGAAAGCATCTCCGACCCCATAAAGTGTATATATTCTTGATCAGCATCAACAGCCGAGTCGATATAGCCATGTCCGTCTGTCCGTCCGTCTGTCCGTCTGTATGAACGCGTCGAACTCAGAGACTACAAGAGCTAGAGACTTCAGATTTTGAATATAAGTTCTCCTATACCATAATCAGAACAAGTTTGTTTCAAATTATCGATAACTATTCTGGTTTCCGATATACACATGCAATCGATTACAAAAAAATCTTGAATTTTGAAAATGTAAAAGTAGGGGTTGAAATAATGGGTAGCCACTGAACTTTTCGAAAAATTTCATCGAAATCGGTTAAGAAACACCAGAGATATCGAGATTAAAGTTTAGTCACCGATGCATGATTGCGCGCGTCAAGTATGGAGTTCGGGGTATCCTAGTCGGGAAATCTCGACTAGAGCCTTCTTACTTGTCATTATTGTTATTACTATTGTCATTATTATTTTTATCATTATCGTTATTATTGTTGTTATTATTATTGTTATTACTATTGTTATTATTATTGTTATTATTATTGTTATTATTATTGTTATTTTTTTTGTTATTAATATTGTTATAACTATTATTATTATTGTTATTATTATTGTTATTACAGTTGTTATTATTATTGTTATTATTATTGTTATTATATTTTTATTTTTTTTTTATATATATACATATTTTTATTTACAATCTATCCATTGGATAATAAGTAAATTTTTAATGATATTTTTACAGGGAACTTTTATTTATGGGGAATGTTTATCAGTCTTAACGTTGCATTACCATTCTATGGGCGGTCTAAAATGGAAATCAAGTGGATGATGCCTTTTAAGTCGGCGAAGTTGTGTGCTGTTATCTAGTTGGTTTATTGCTAAGTGGTTGCAGTGTGCCTCCAGTCTGTCTAGTTGTTTTTGGCTTAAACGGGTCACTTCTTCGGAGACAGTAGGAATTCCGAGGTCCCTGTGAATCACCAGATTTTTAACGTAGAAGGGTGCATTGTGTATTGAAACGGTTTGTTAATTTTATAAAATGACACTGGCACATCTGTGCTGGTATAGTTCCGTTTTAATAATGTGAATTTCTCGTCAGATTCGCAAGTCACGTTGTATTGGTTGGAGCGTGATTCGGGTACGTTAGGTACATTTGTCGCGAATCGAGTCGCGGAAGCCCAAGAATTGTCAACTGAAGTCGTGTGGCGTCACGTTCCAACGGATGATAGCCCAGCAGACTTGGTTTCAAGGGGAACCGATATTAATGAAATTGTGAGTTCCCTATGGTTCACGGGACCAAGTTTTCTAATGGCAGAAAATGATCGATGGCCTCAACTTCATCAGTTCGAGATAGCGTCAGAAGTTAAAACTTCTGAAGACAAGAAGAGTGCAATTGTCTGTGCACTAGGGGTATCTGACGCTGAATCTAATTGCATCGTGCAACTGATAAACCGTCAGTCAAGATTTTCTAAGCTGGTTCAAGCAGCTTAGAGGTGATGCGCTTATTGTATCTGCGTCAGAAAGAAGAATTGCATTCTTAAAGCTGATCGCAGTCGTACAAAGCACAACATATAGCAATGAATATAAATTGTTGAAAAAATTCGGCAGTATTAGTTCCAACGCTGCAGTCATTGAATCCATTCACCCACGAAGTTGAGGAAAATGGCTACAAATTTAAGTTGATTCGAGTAGGAGGGCGTTTGCTACACGGCCCTATCTCGTATGACGCTATGTTCCCTCTGTTGCTACCTAAGAGTTCTGAGCTTGTCCGCATTTTTATCAGGCATTTGCACCTTAGGCACTATCATGCAGGTGCAAAGGCTCTTGTGGGATTGTTGAGGCAGCAAGTTTGGGTGGTCAATGCTCGAAGTTTGTGTACTGCACTTGTTAGAAGTTGCGTACACTGTTTTCGATACAAGCCAAAGTTGTTGGGGCAAATAATGGGAAATTTGCCAGCAAACCGCCTTCGTGAAGGGCGGCCATTTAGAGTATCTGGTGTAGATTTCAGTGGGCCTTTTTATGTAAGCTACAGAATTAGGGGTAGACCACCCGTTAAAATGTACGTTGCCGTTTTTGTTTGTTTCGCCTCAAAGGCAGTCCATTTAGAGCTTGTCACTGATCTGTGCACTGATGCATTTTTGAATATTTTTAAAAGGTTCGTTGGACGACGAGGGCTGCCGGAGACGATGTAGCGAGCAACGTGCTGAGGGAGTTGCAAGCGGCGTTTCTCCACAGCAAGGAGAAGCTGCAGGAGTGCGCAGCGGAGAGAGCTGTGCAATGGAGGTTTATCCCTCCGAGGGCACCGCACTTCGGCGGGCTGTGGGAAGCAGCAGTAAAGGCTGCCAAACACAGGCGGGTGCGAGGGGCAGGCAACGCCAACCTTATGCCGGACGAATTGAGCACGCATCTGGTGGACGTCGAAGCGTTGCTCAATTCCAGGCCCCTCGTGGCGGACACCAGCGATCCGAGCGACGGAGAGGCCATAACGCCAGGGCACCTGCTCATCGGCCAGTCTTTGCTGGGGCTGCCGCACGGATCCACGCCCGAAGAGCCCAACAACAAGCCCGTACCCGCATATTTGAAGCGGTGGCGACAGTTGTTGGTGCTCAAACTGCACTTTTGGCGCAAGTGGTCCAAGGACTACCTGTTCAGCCAGCAGCAGCGAGCCCAGTGGAGCAGAGGCAAGGCCAATCTGGTCGAAGGGGCGGTCGTCCTGGTGCACGACGACAACACACCTCCGCAACGGTGGATAAACGGGCGCGTAACGCGCGCAATAGCTGGAGAGGACGGCAAGGTGCGGGTGGCCGAAATAAGAACGCCGGCCGGCGTTATTAAACGACCGGTTCACAAGCTGGCGCCGAGCCCCATCTAATGATGTTTGTTGAAGACCGGAGCTCATCAACGGGGCCGGAATGTTGGAGTAGATTTATAAGTAGTTACATAGTCGCATAGCATAAGATAGATTAAGAGAAAAATGAAGTACTCTTGCGCTGTTAACCGCAAGCCGATCGGCAGAATGCCGTCGGCAATTTGCATTGCGTGCAGCCGACTGTGGCTCAAGTTTGCTATCTAATGCTAAGCTAGAATTATTGTCGTTTTATGCTTGAAGCCACCGCATTAAATTGTTCTTGAATATTGAAAAACCCGCGTCTCCCTTTTGTATTTATTCAAATCTAAAAGCTATTAGATTTTTCAATTATTATTATTATTATTATTATTATTATTATTATTATTATTATTATTATTATTATTATTATTATTATTATTATTATTATTATTATTATTATTATTATTATTATTATTATTATTATTATTATTATTATTATTATTATTATTATTATTATTATTATTATTATTATTATTATTATTATTATTATTATTATTATTATTATTATTATTATTATATTATTATTATTATTATTATTATTATTATTATTATTATAATAATAATTTTTATTATTATTATTATTATTATTATTATTATTATTATTATTATTATTATTATTATTATTATTATTATTATTATTATTATTATTATTATTATTATTATTATTATTATTATTATTATTATTATTATTATTATTATTATAATTATTATTATTATTATTATTATTATTATTATTATTATAATTATTACTATTATTATTATTATTATTATTATTATTATTATTATTATTATTATTATTATTATTATTATTATTATTATTATTATTATTATTATTATTATTATTATTATTATTATTATTATTATTATTATTATTATTATTATTATTATTATTATTATTATTATTATTATTATTATTATTATTATTATTATTATTATTATTATTATTATTATTATTATTATTATTATTATTATTATTATTATTATTATTATTATTATTATTATTATTATTATTATTATTATTATTATTATTATTATTATTATTATTATTATTATTATTATTATTATTATTATTATTATTATTATTATTATTATTATTATTATTATTATTATTATTATTATTATTATTATTATTATTATTATTATTATTATTATTATTATTATTATTATTATTATTATTATTATTATTATTATTATTATTATTATTATTATTATTATTATTATTATTATTATTATTATTATTATTATTATTATTATTATTATTATTATTATTATTATTATTATTATTATTATTATTATTATTATTATTATTATTATTATTATTATTATTATTATTATTATTATTATTATTATTATTATTATTATTATTATTATTATTATTATTATTATTATTATTATTATTATTATTATTATTATTATTATTATTATTATTATTATTATTATTATTATTATTATTATTATTATTATTATTATTATTATTATTATTATTATTATTATTATTATTATTATTATTATTATTATTATTATTATTATTATTATTATTATTATTATTATTATTATTATTATTATTATTATTATTATTATTATTATTATTATTATTATTATTATTATTATTATTATTATTATTATTATTATTATTATTATTATTATTATTATTATTATTATTATTATTATTATTATTATTATTATTATTATTATTATTATTATTATTATTATTATTATTATTATTATTATTATTATTATTATTATTATTATTATTATTATTATTATTATTATTATTATTATTATTATTATTATTATTATTATTATTATTATTATTATTATTATTATTATTATTATTATTATTATTATTATTATTATTATTATTATTATTATTATTATTATTATTATTATTATTATTATTATTATTATTATTATTATTATTATTATTATTATTATTATTATTATTATTATTATTATTATTATTATTATTATTATTATTATTATTATTATTATTATTATTATTATTATTATTATTATTATTATTATTATTATTATTATTATTATTATTATTATTATTATTATTATTATTATTATTATTATTATTATTATTATTATTATTATTATTATTATTATTATTATTATTATTATTATTATTATTATTATTATTATTATTATTATTATTATTATTATTATTATTATTATTATTATTATTATTATTATTATTATTATTATTATTATTATTATTATTATTATTATTATTATTATTATTATTATTATTATTATTATTATTATTATTATTATTATTATTATTATAATTATTATTATTATTATTATTAGTATTATTATTATTATTATTATTATTATTATTATTATTATTATTATTATTATTATTATTATTATTATTATTATTATTATTATTATTATTATTATTATTATTATTATTATTATTATTATTATTATTATTATTATTATTATTATTATTATTATTATTATTATTATTATTATTATTATTATTATTATTATTATTATTATTATTATTATTATTATTATTATTATTATTATTATTATTATTATTATTATTATTATTATTATTATTATTATTATTATTATTATTATTATTATTATTATTATTATTATTATTATTATTATTATTATTATTATTATTATTATTATTATTATTATTATTATTATTATTATTATTATTATTATTATTATTATTATTATTATTATTATTATTATTATTATTATTATTATTATTATTATTATTATTATTATTATTATTATTATTATTATTATTATTATTATTATTATTATTATTATTATTATTATTATTATTATTATTATTATTATTATTATTATTATTATTATTATTATTATTATTATTATTATTATTATTATTATTATTATTATTATTATTATTATTATTATTATTATTATTATTATTATTATTATTATTATTATTATTATTATTATTATTATTATTATTATTATTATTATTATTATTATTATTATTATTATTATTATTATTATTATTATTATTATTATTATTATTATTATTATTATTATTATTATTATTATTTTTATTATTATTATTATTATTATTATTATTATTATTATTATTATTATTATTATTATTATTATTATTATTATTATTATTATTATTATTATTATTATTATTATTATTATTATTATTATTATTATTATTATTATTATTATTATTATTATTATTATTATTATTATTATTATTATTATTATTATTATTATTATTATTATTATTATTATTATTATTATTATTATTATTATTATTATTATTATTATTATTATTATTATTATTATTATTATTATTATTATTATTATTATTATTATTATTATTATTATTATTATTATTATTATTATTATTATTATTATTATTATTATTATTATTATTATTATTATTATTATTATTATTATTATTATTATTATTATTATTATTATTATTATTATTATTATTATTATTATTATTATTATTATTATTATTATTATTATTATTATTATTATTATTATTATTATTATTATTATTATTATTATTATTATTATTATTATTATTATTATTATTATTATTATTATTATTATTATTATTATTATTATTATTATTATTATTATTATTATTATTATTATTATTATTATTATTATTATTATTATTATTATTATTATTATTATTATTATTATTATTATTATTATTATTATTATTATTATTATTATTATTATTATTAT